>OY292315.1:34118194-35318194 GCA_958496155.1 Sisyra nigra | reverse complement strand
ATTAATAAATCCATATAAGGCATGAGAAAAAAAACCTAATTTAGATCTGCAAGGCGATGTCTAGCAGAGCATAGGATCCCTGAGCCAGAACCCTCTGGCAGATTGCCTTCACCTAAAACATCTTGTTTATTTCGATAAATACCAATTGAAAAGTGCATTTAACGATAACGATTATCATAAATTTTTACGTAACACGGTGTAAATTTCAAGTGTTGGACACATAATGAAAATTAATGGATATCAATTACTTTTATTTTCACAGATGTTTAAAAGTATATTAGCTTCACCTTTTATGTGTGTTGGCATGTCTTTTAAAATTATGAATGCAACTCCTTATTTGGTATTGTGGCAACTTGGTCTTTGAGGTCAATTCATCCGTTTACGTAGAAGAGATAAAGCAATTCTCCCAGTTATCCAGAACTAGGTCACAACTCACCGACACAAATCGATAATATTTTACAGGCATTAAACTCTTGTTCTTTACCCGTTTTATTTTCTGTATATATTTCATTATTTTAATTATGCATCTATTTGCTTTTCAACTCCAATCAAATAGCTGATTCCGCTTTTTTAATTTGCACACTTTGGCATTCTTCGCAGATCGCCTTAAGACTTAAGAAATTCAAGCTAATATATGTAACTGTAATAATCTTTTTTTTTTCTTCAAGAATGTTTCAAATAATTTATGCTAAAGCCCACCCGTATAACTCTCTCAAGTACCACCTGTATATTTTTCGAAAAATTCAAACCGATAGAAATCGAATACCCGTAACTATTATAAATACAAATGAACATTTCTCAGTTTGCGATAAAATTGAAAGTTGGAGAACTAGAATTGCGAATCACCGGTAACTAAGTATATGCTATTGTATAATTATTAAGTTACCTTTCGTTGTGCCTCGGCAGCAAATCCAGATTTAGCAGCTCGATTGTTAGCCATTGTTGTTAGTTGAATACAGGTCGAACTGAATTAAATAATTGACCACAAATATCACAATGTAGTTGTTAACAACAAATTTATTTATTTAAATCAGAGTGTGTTTTTAAGTTAAATGAAGCGCCTCAATAGCCACGTCTTCAACGAAACTCACCGACTAAATGATTCTTTCGTCTAATTGTACCTTGTATGGTCGGGTCGTAAACACAACTTATCTCGCATATGAGCAAAGAATTTTACTAGCGTTTCGTTCACACGCTCCCACTACACCTAAAATCTCCAAAACGACTCCAGCAACTCCATTCATTTCCGTCACATGGCTCCGCTTGAATGAGGCTTTGTATATTTTTTGGGAGGGGTCAGTACGGGGTGCATGCTTTGGACACCCTATGGTATAAAATGATGTCATGGTATAAAGGTGGCCTTCGGTAAAAATTTACAATATTTTAACGGTCGTTTTTTAATGTCTTCACAAATAGAGAAATAATTCTACCTCTTTTTAAAAATTTCAATTTTACGTGAGACTTGTTCTATATCTTACCATACATAGGCAAGTCTAGTCCAACGGCTTTGAATCATATAACATGCGATAAAAAGATAACGTTGCGGTTTCATGTGACTCATACGCTTAGATTTCAAAACTTACTAATAAAGTAATATTAGGAGTGCACTATTTATTTATAAATGTGTCTAGTTTTTATAAAAGAAACACAATTTCATAACAGTTATACCTCGCTTTGTTACTAATAACGAATACAAATGTGGTCGTATACGCAACCCTTTATACAACTATGAGTTTGTGTTATCTACTTGAAGTATAATAAGTGTGACGTGTATTTTATACGCAAAAGTAGTTTTTTAGATAAAACTTTTTACAAAAATTTAAAACTAGGCAAAAAATTCATTTTATATTTGTTATCTTATTTTAGCACCGCATATCTTGAATTAAACCATTTTTGAGTCAGTACCAAATAAACAACAATTTGTACTAAGGTGCATACATGAATAGTAGATATGAGGTTTTTAAGGAAAGGTAAAGTACATATAAGTATCCTAACTACAACACGATGTTGTTGATTGTCGAATGTTCCCGAAATAAACATGTCCCATAAAATAATCCGGATGGCTATACATGGTTATTGTTATCAAAACCATTTTGAAAAGTAAATCTACTTATTGTGGAAGGATTAAAAGATCATTATCTATATAACTTTTTCTTATGTTAATTTCTAGAGTGTTAAAACTGGCACCAAAAACTGAAAATAAAACTTTTATTCAAAATCTTATCCCAGCACCGTGTATCTTGAAGTATACCATTTTTTTTAAATTAGACGAATAATAAAGTATATCCGAAAACAATGCGATGGTGTTAATTGTTGAACGTTTCCGAAATAAACAAGTTTCAGAAAGTAATCCGGATGGCTATTCATCATATATTTTGTTAATTAAACTATTTTGAAAAGCATATCTACTTTTTATTGAAGGATTGAAAGATCGAAAGACCATAATTCATAATACATTTTTTTTCATGTTGATTTCTAGAGTGGTGGAAACTAGACAATTTAAACTTTAATTTAGATTTAGTAATATGAAGGAAGTATAGTCATGTAGTACGTCAGACATTTAGTGTTAATTCGATACTGACACAAAATATAAATTTTTACTAATAAATATTCTATGATAATTTGAATTTAAAAAACAGCTTAGAATGCAAAAGTTAGTGATATAATAATAAAAGAGTTTTACCTATTACCCATTTTCTATCTCAAAATACTTCTGAGCAAAAACTCAGTTACAAAGAACTTGGAAATGTTTCCTAAAAATCGAAGAGGTCAGTTTTGCCACTTTAAGCACATATTAATTATCATTGCCTAATTTATAATTCCACAGAAGTGTAATTGCATCAATTCAATTCAATCCTTTTCTGAGGTGATATTGTTACCTTTAAATATGATAGAATCAGTTTATCGATAGTACTTATCTAATAGAAAATAAACGTCTAAATTAGAAAATATATAGTAGGATGATGATATGGTCTATTACTTCAACCATTAGAACTGTGGCTTTCTTCCAAACTAAAGTGGGATCAACCATTAAGCATAATCAACTTAGCAAAAATAGTCACTATTTCTCTTCCTTATTTTTCTACTAAAGGGATGAAATCGCTTTCTTTAAATGAAGGGTGAGTAATAAAAAAGAAAACTGCAATAATACCTACGCATATTTTATAGTGGCTGAAATAAACATCAAATTGTGACCATGAAATAAACATTTATCGCTGCATTCCTGTTATGTATGTACTATTTATTAACCCTAAACGAATACGTACTATATTCTTATTACTTTATTACTCTTAAAATTGAAACAACTTTTTATCTGTATAATATATAGAACTGTAATCAATAGAAATACGCCTTTTACATCGGATCATCCAGTGCAAAGTTGATTCTCAATTTTTCACTTTTGAGAGTAGGTACCTAAGGTTTAGTTTTTTATTTTCAAATTAAAGTGGGGCTAAAGCTATGGTTTTTTAGGAAAACGGTGCCGCTATATGACGGCCAACAAATAGCGGTGGATGACGTCACCGAGATAGCCGTCTCTTAACAATGCGGATAGTTGTTAGTTTACACAACTGACTATTAAGGTGATCTACTAAAGCAAAGTACCTATTTAGTCCTCAACTGCGGTGTAGAATCGATTATTTAGACATAGCACTGATACTATATTTGGAAGATGAGGAATCATCGGAAGAGTAAAAAATATTATTCGGAAGGAAGTGAGATGTTTAAAAATGATATTAAAAAAATATAGACTATAGAGAGTGCTTTTCAAATTTTCTATAGTCCCTGCTATTTAATATAATATGTCAAGCTTCATGATTTCTTACGAAATCGCTTAAAAGTTCATGCTTTTCATCAGTCAAAATTATAATAGAACAAAACTTTCACACATAAACACAGATGTAGGGTCCGCTCAAAGGTCGGGATTTCAGGGATTTTTCCCAGTCATTTTTCGGGTCAATTGAGCGCTTTCATATTCATATTAAGTATTAGTAGTTAGGGCAAATTTTTGCCACCAAATGCAACGTTTTTTATGTTGCAAAACCCTTAGCCTGCACAGATGACGGTCACCTCTACCGTACAAATCCGTTGGGTACTTGTTTATCACCATTCTCGATGACGTCAGCCACCGCTATTTGTTAGCCGTCATAAAGCGGCACGAATTTCCTGAAAAACCATAGCTGAACTTTGATACTTGATCATACTTAAGAATATAATGGGAAATGAGAACCTTTCGTTTTTGCGTTCCTTTAAAATTGGAAATATTTTCAGCACACATCTGCCTCCCGAAAGTTTAAAAAAACCATCTGCCTTTTGATTAAAACCTACACCATTTCAAGTTTTTGTTTTTATTTCATCTCTTCACACCTGTTACATCTGGAAATAGTAAAATTGTAAGTAAAGTATATATGTTGTATTTAATGAAATAACAAAAATTTTTTCTGATAAATACTATTTATATTTGGTACCGATTACTAATTTCTATTATACAAATATTATAAATGTATTACAAGAACTAATAGCCATTATTACAACTGTAAACCAATTTTACAAAAAAGCATGGATGTTATCAGTCTTTTTTAAAATGAATAATGATGATATAAAAAATTTATGAAAAATGTTCGACATGCATGAATGTAAATTAAGAAAAAAAAAATATAGGTGATGGCAACAGAATTCTACGTTCATTAAAGTATAGCAAATAAAAACATTTATCCTCTTTTTGTTCACAATCAGTAAACAGTTGTTTCTATTTTCTCGTCAAGGAAGACACAACAATCAAATCCGTAAATCATTTGAATAATAAATCCAACAACATCTCTAAATCCATTAATCAATGAATCAATTAATTATTTTGAATAAGTTAACATTATTTAAAAAAAACATTTAAACATTACACTGAACACGTAAATATCCGTTTATGAATTATGATTTGTTCGCAAGTTTTCCTTTACGAACGTCGACCAGATCTTTCGCGACTATTTTCTCGATGAACCGATGTTCGGGAACGCGGTGGTGAACCGGATGAGACTCTGGACTTTCGCGATCGCTTAAACTTAGCCATGTCCTCCCCAAATACATCACCCGTGCGAAGAGCAGAAATTAAATCGTCGAATTCTCCCTTCGCATCGTTTTTATTCGAGCCGTTAATGCCGTTTTGTAAACCCAGGGATTTTGAGACCGATGATAAAATTCCCTCTCGACTGTGCTTTCGCTCCATTGTTCGTTTCTTCAGTTCTGCTTCTTGTTTAGCCCGTTTTTCCTCTTCTTCTTGTCGCTTACGCATGTTTTCGTTGTCCTGGAAAGCGTCTGAGAATGCTGTTAGGAAAGTGTCGAAGATTCCGAAGAATTCGTCTGGTTGCATCTGAGTGGGGTCTTCACCGAATAGTCGGACAGCTCTATCAAATCTTGTCTAATAAGATTAAAAAGAAAGATCGATTAACCTTATAAATTACTCTAAGACCTACTCATAAGGCCTAAATCTGGATAACCAGATGAAAAACCTTATAAGGATGTTGAAACTAGAAAATAGTGATTGGGCATTTTTTTTTACTTACTTTCATGTCTTGGAATTGATCGTCTAACTCTGCCAAACGACATGTAGCAGTTGCTTGGAATTCTCGCATAACAGGAACGAAACGATCTGCAGGATTCGGAGGTGACATATGGGCTCGATGGAATTCTATTTCTCGTCCAACATCTTTTAAGCCAGCTCGAAGAAGTCTCACGTCTTTTTCAAGCTCCCCTAAAGATACTTTAGCTGCATCTCGAACGTGTATCAATTCTTCATCCAAACGTAGGATGTCTTTAAACTGTAAAAAAAAATGTAACTATCTCGTTTTTTATTTATGAACTAGTATGAAGTACCTTTTTCTCCAAAATTTGAACTAGATAATGAAGCAAAGTTGTTCCTTTGGCTGCACTGGACTTAGTATCAGCCAGCCGATTTAAAGATGCTAAACGGAATCCGGTAGCATTTCCTCGAGCTCCACGATTCATATAGTTTCCTAACGCAAGCACTAATTCTAAAAGTCTTCGCAAACGTCGCGATCTTGCTACTTCACGAGATGCTTCCATAACATTTGTTACACGTGGTGTAACTTCATTCACGGCAATCGTAAATCGCTTTTTGTAATGCAAGCTTCGTAATCTTTGTTCATAATGTGGGATTCTAAACAAACAAAAAAAAAATGTTATTTTGTTCTTTGGAATACTAGCTTGGGTCGTACTTTGAAATTTCGTATAAAAATCTATCGGCTCGAGCTAGAGAGTCGATTTCGTCACTGTGTTCTTCCAATAGCGCTGATTCTTCAGCACTTGGTGTAAACTTGAGTAGTTGTTCAACCATATCAATAGGTAATTGCTCTTTACTATCCATACTCAAAATGGCTCTAAAACAAATTGAAATTGATGGAATATGTATTTTTAAAAACAGGAATAAACATCTTACTTGGAAATTTCTTCATCAGACATTTTCAATTTTGAGAGAAGGATTGTACAATTTTGCGCTCGGCGTCCATCAATAACAGAAAGAACCTTAGTTCGATTCTTTCCTAATTGTCGTAAATCTTCAATAGATCCGTCATTCTAAAGAAAAATATTGGTGTTTTTTAGTCTTTAGCAGTTGGCTCTCTCAGAGTGCATTTCATTAAGCAATTACAACTTTTTTATGTTTTTAAAATTGGAGTAAAGTATAAAAAGTTCATTTTATTAGACTAATCAATGCATTGTTTAAATGAATATTTTTAAAACGTGTTTAAGACCATTTTTTGGTAATTCTATATTCATTAGCGACCCTCGAATTCAAAAACCTAACACAAACATCTAAGGCTTCCATTGAGGTTCGAACCTAGGATCATTAGTTTATATGGCAACAATTTAATCATTTACTCAGCCAATTTGACGTCTTGAAGTTCAGGAAAGAAAGTTCTCTTAGAAGACTTTATTAAAGCTTTTTTACTAAAGATATTTTTATTAATTTTTTTCACTCAAAAAATGTCCACCATTGGCATGCATCGTAATCAACCCACCCAAACTTTAAAAAGTTTCTGTAAGAAAGTCGACATACGTTAGATATCTTACGAAGTCAGAAAAAAGACTACTTGATGACTTCTTAAATAAGATTTCTGGAGAATGAGTTCGTTAAGACGTCATATTTGAATTTCTTAAAGACGTCTATAAAAAGAAACTTTTTCAAGTAGTTTTTTCGATTTTTATGCTGACTGCAAGACTACTAAATAGAACGATCCTGAGCATTTAAATAAATATTATTAAGTTATAATATAAAATTTTTTAAGAACTAACTAACTTTATATATATATATATATATACAGTTTTTATTTTTTCGTTCAATTAGGTAATTGATATTACCGGATCTTCTCGCCAATGTCGACTTGGTATGATACGAACCCAAGAAAGTTTGATTTTAAAAAAAATCTTATAGACTCTATTTTAAATGACCCAGAATAATCAGTTTTTCTAAGAAAATCAGACAAAACAGAATACATTTTTTTATCGGATTTGGCTTAGATCTTGGCCTAGAAATTCAGCAAAGATGGTAAAGCTTAAATATTTTTATCAAAATGCTGAAACTTGCTAAGACAAAACCGAGGTTGCCGGTAATATATTCCAGAAAAGACTAAAATATTTAAACAATTTCAATGTATTGATTGTTGTTATCGCTTATTTTAGTGCAAATACTATGAATTGTATAACTAATTCTTATCGTTACTTACCACAACGCCATTCTTCTGATAAGCACAAAACAGACGATCAATACACTCCAACTCCATTGCATTATACAATTTCGTATCATCAAGTTCACTCCAAATCGTCCCATTAACCTTAGCTTCCGGTAATTTCGACCAATTAAAAGATTTAAGAGGATTCGATGGTTGTGGAACATTTCGTTTTTTCTCAAGAATCGGAGCGCTCAATTGAGAAGATGGCATACCGCTTGGAGGTGGTGGAGGTCCAGGTGGTCCTGGAGGAGGAGGTGGTGCCATTATTGGTGGTGGTGGAGGCGGCTTGATTTCAGACTTAAAGTCCTTGTCATTTCCATTAGTAATATTCAAGCCAATCACTTTCGCATCATCTGGAATACTTCCAGAACTAACGAGTTGTTCCAAACGATGACGTTCACCACGTTCTGAATTGATCAGACGATCAAGTTCGGCCGATTGATACTCAACCTCGGCTAAACGCTGCCGGGTTTCAATATGAGCGGCTGTTTCCTTTTCCAGACGTTCCTTGATTCTAGCCAAACTTGAATCAGCATCTTCCTTTTCCTGTGTGCGTAGGTCGAGTTCTTGTTCCTTCTTAGCTAAACGGTTTGAGATGTCGTTGTTTTCTTGCTCTAATTCTTCAGCTTTCTTACGTGCAGCTACCAATTCCTCCTCTTTAGCCAATCTAAAAGCCAAAAATAAAAGTAAAATCATATTTATCAAAAAGTTATTGAAACTTACAAATGTACTATTTCTTTCACATTAATTTCAATCGGCGCAACATCTGGATTTTTAACAACCCCATCACCGTCTGATTGTAAGACAATCTGTTGAACAATTCTGTCAAAGAGTAACCAATGTTGAGGATGTGACCCATAATCGACTAAAAGAAAAAAGTTATTATTTTGTTCTATTAAATTGTTTTAAAAAACCTTACGTGGTAATAACAGGCAATGTTCTAGTAAAGAGAGAAGGTGAGGATATGCTGCAGTATGACTTAGTTTTCGTCGTAAAAGATCAAACATAGATGTACTACTTTTGGTATCAACATGTTCCTGTTCAAATCGCCTTGCCAACTCCCGTTCATCTTCATTACGAACCATTTCGAAGAAATCTAAATGCCGATCGAGCATTTCATTTTCATGACCTCGCAACTTATCGATGATCGGTTGAATTCCAAGCATTAAGAACTCATATCGCAAATGTAGTCGAAACTCTAAATTTTCTTGGCACAAACCATAATTCAACACTGCGTTGACAAACGACATAATCGCAGTCTTAAGATTAACTTCATCCCTATATACTCCAGTGGAGCGATCCAAATCGTTGATAATTCCTTGAAATCGAGTTCTTTCAAAAGCATACTGCTGATAGTGAAGCATTGCATCGAGGATTTTACGATGACCTCCCGGTACAAGACATACAGCACCGAGAATTTCTAATACTGCAATTTTTGTTTTTATATTTTCTGAGCTTAAAGATTGGGATATTACATTGATTCCTATTGGATGAGCTAAGACGTGAGCACGACCATGCTACAATTAAAAAAATTAGACTTGTAAAGAATTAAATAATAGAATACAAACCGAGTTATTCATGAGAGCCTTGATACAGCCTATAAGACTGGTATGAAGAGAGGTTTGAGCAGAAGCATAGGGTAAAGCTTTGAGGCAGTCTAAAATATCGTTAAGTCCTCCAAGTTCGATGAATCTTAAGACGAAACTATGTGTGCATGTTCGTAAAGCTGTTTTCAGTCCATCAACTTGTTTTGTACGCGATCGAATTGTTTCATCATTTTCACCTCCAGTGAAATCTTCAGGCCATTCAGTAAACTCTTTCAGTTTCTGGGTGTAGTGTTCTGGTGCATGTTCTTGATTTGTATCTGAGCCGTTTTCGACGCCCAATTTCCGAGAGCAATAAATCTGCCATTTTTTATTCAATGGTAAACTTAACATGGCAGCTTTATTTGGAGCGCTTAAGTCCAGTTCTTCGACTAACTCAGCGAAACGGGCGTCGAGCTCCGCTTGGGGAGGCATTGGCTGTGTGGGTGTCAAGGCCTGGAGTGTTCCTGTAGCCTCGACCACACAGTAGGTGATCTCAGGTGGTTCGTCATTCTTTAAAAAGAAAAAATAATGGTTAGAAATTTCTTTTGTTAATTATATGGATTTCAATACCTGTAAGCATCCACACCAGCCGGAACGGGGCCGTGCATGCGCCGGCATTGTGGGGCAGGACAGACGAGGCAAAGCTTCTCGAACTCTGTCCCAACCTGCCCCCGGCCGAAGTCCCTGCAACAACAAACATCCAAATCAGACATGACTTTCTCGCAAAAAATGAGGAAAGAAACAGAGAACCGATGAATAAATTATTATTTTCCACGCGAATATATTAAACAATCCACAATAATATTTATTATGTGCAGAAAGAGAAACTGATACAAAGATGACTCAGAAAGAAGTTGATCAACTCATTACATTTTATAGACAGTGCAAGTCACTGGTTTTATGCCAGAAAGAAAGTAGCTCATTTTAAAGAAATGTGCAAGAGATTCACACGCCATACGCTAATGTCACGTACAGCGTATTATTGATTTTTTTTTTCAAAATTTCGATCATGTTTTAAATTTCCAATAAAGCATTAGATAAATATACCCCATTGTTTGCAACACAAAACATGTCCAAGTGATTATCTTTCTTATCGCAATTTGCAATTTGTTCAAATTGAGAATTTGAACTTTTCACATTTGGCACACATTTTAAAACATTATAAGAGATATTTTTGTCCTAAATGGTTCTTCTAACAAATAAAAAACCGTTTAAAACCTGATTACAAACATAATTCTATGCTTTTATAAAACCAAATAAAATTAATGCCATCTTCAGAGAAATTCATCTATTTGGAGCAATAAAATATGCTAATAGTAAAAGTGCTGTCGGCTTCGGAAAAAAAAGTATAGATTAAGGCGTGGTACCGTAATTAATATCAATAAAATTAATTAAACATTAAAAGCGACAAATGCTGGAATGACCTGTGATATATTTCTGAGATTAGACTATAATAAGCGTCAAAAACTTGAAGATAATAATTAATTTAATTGCTCATAGAAAACAGGTGAAGCGAAAAAAATGTTTTTTTCAAAAATATTTTATCTCAATCTATTAATGGATCGAGAATCTGGAAACGTAAGCAAGTAGTGCATTTTACGACACTCCTTAAACCCACTCTATCAACCAACTGATAAATGATATGGATGAAAAAACAGAAGCAAGCTTTCAGTAATCATTAATACGTTATTTTTTCTCTTTCAAATCTATCACATGTTTACATTCCATGCAATTTTGAGAACACGGAATCACAGAAATGGCAAGTTTCTGATCAGAAAATTAGATTGTCGTATAACAAGAAAGTTTCGTTAACGTGAATGCGATACGAACGCGCTTGCATTTCGCCAGCGGGAGGATAGAGCACGACTTAATAATAATAAACATTAATAACAATAATCATAACAACATTAATGTCGAATACAGAGTTGCATTGCCGATAGCAACGCATTTTTCATTCGCTCGATCGAAAAGTAAAATGTAAACATATTGTAAAGTATGATTATCATTTTTAGGCGTTGAATGCCACGGGGGCGCCAATACTATACGACTCTTGCCCGATCACTTCGAATTTATGAAATCGAGAAGAAAGGAAGCCGTTTATCATTTTTATTCCTCGTATATACACATTCGAATGCAATAAATTACGGATCGAATTTTATGAGGCTATAAAAACAGTACCTACATTATTTAAAAAATGTGATTTCAATTATAAAATGCAATTTTCTTGTATTAAGAATCAATTGAACGAATTTTTAATAAGGATATTAAAAAGACACAATCCATCAAGATTATGTTTTACGGTTTTCTAACACCTGCTACGAAATGCCTTATACAGATGATGTAGAAAACTATGCTAAAACAATGTAAATGTGATGATGGAATGAATGGATAAAAAAATCTTTTAAGTTCAAGTGTATTAAATATATACATATATTGACTTTCACATTAACCTTATTAGTTTTAAAATACGATGATAATTGTGTGAAAAGAATTTTTAAAACTATTGAATCTCTTTTGATTATCCTTCTTTCTCACTAAATTTTTTATATATTTCACTAAGATTGTTCACTCTATAGTTCTAATGCATCTCAATCATTATGTTTTTAAAAGTTGAATTTACGAAAAAATGGTAGGTACTTTTAATACATTAAGAGCTCAATGAGGCTCCTGGGTGTCCCGAAAGGTATGTAACTTAACCTATTCAAGTTTTCGCTAAGGAGAGAAATGTTGACGCGACAATAAACAAATAAAAAAAAAAAAAATAAAAATACTTTTTGAGAAAAGAAATGGAACGAATTTAATACGTTGACTAAGGCTATCAAAATTGTATCGAAACTTATTCTCTTTTTAATATAGGTGTGAATATTGACATTGTATGCATGGGAACAATTTCTTCAAATACCTATGTAAAATTTCAAAGTTTTCCAGAAAAAAATGTTGTTCTATTATACCTATAATATTCTACGTGTAATAAGAAATTTACATATATTAAATTAGTCAGCGGGCTCGAAAAAATCGGTTTGTAGTGCATAAGGATAGAGAAGAATTTATTTTTGTTTTTAGTTTCAACCAGAAAATCATAGGTAGAGATGTTTAGGTTTAATGATAAATCCCTGCTATGCAACTCTAACAATAAGATAAACTACTATTTAAGCATATGTCTCAACCTAATGTTATCGAAAAGTATACATTAGGGAAGCTTTCTTTGTGAATTTTTGGCAAGTTTAATTTCATTAAGTTTTTAGAAAAAAGTGTCACATTCTATAACACTGCAAAACATAAAAACGTATCTGACACAGACATTCGATTTATAGCTAAAAAAAAGTATCTGATCCAGAGGCTTTCTAGAAATTGAAAGGAGCTGGTGAAAAACTAACCACGGAAACTGCTCTCCAAAAAAATAAATATAAAAAATTACACCGAAAACCATATATCGCATCTGTGGGTCACATTTTTTGTGTAGAGGTGTTATTATTCAAAAGTTATTTTTATTTTGAAAAAAAAATCAATCATTCATTAAAATAGTTCATACTCAGCAAAGCGGAGAGGTAGCAGCTATTTTCCAATTAGACTGGACTAATTATATATAATAATAAATCTATAAAGTAAGGATCTATCCAAAAAATACGCACTAAGATTACTCAAGTTAGACATCTAAGATCATATCACAACTGTATAAGCACAGAGAATTTTTGTTGGTCAATTTTTATCTTAGGTCTAGGATTCAACAGGGATCGAACCCAGTACAACTTGACCCATGAAGCAGAGAGAGCAATTACTGCTCTAACCACTACGCCAATAAGTGATTGAATTTTATTTGTTTCCCGGAACAAGATACAATTACTGAAGGCGATCTCCGAAATTATCGAGTCTAGGAAAAAAAAGCTTTAAATTGTATTTATTTTGTTTTGCATTACACAAAAGATTAAAAGGTTGACGATTTTCTTTCATAAAGATATGTTCTTAAAACTTAAAAGGGCTTTTAAGAACTCGTTAAATAACGTATTCCATATTTTTGTTGCCAAATTCTCTATCGAGAAAAATGTCTTTTCACTTCAGAGACAACATAAAAATCAGCAAAACTCTTTAAAATAAAAAAAAATTCAAAATATTTTTATGTAATTATTATTTAGATAAATAATCCATTATTTTGAGGCTCGAACTATAATTTCCAATTATTTTTTTTTTTTTTTCCAATAGCAGAAAAACCAGGTTAGGGCACGTTCCCCCCGCACTGCAGCCTAAGGCTTATTGTACTCCTGTTCTGCTCATTCATCCCTGCTATGCAAGGATCCTTGCTTATTCCAGGTTCAGCATTCTGCCTAGCAGAAGCAGTCCCTGTACTAAGCTCGCGCGATTTGAGCCTGTTTGGGCGTCATCTATCCCATACAGGTGTCGCCACTTTGTGAGGGCTTTGCAGTCAAAAATGACATGGGTCGCGTTTTCCTCCCCATCCCCACACAATCTGCAAATGAGGTCTCGTTGAGACACCCCAATAGTCTGCAGATGCTTCCTCAGTCCACAGTGTCCGGTTATCAGTCCTGTTATTGTCCTGAGTTGATTCCTTCCCAGCCGTAATACCTCAGCTGTGAGCGAGGGGCAGATTTGCCCCATCATTCTCTTGCTGTGCCTCTGGCCAGGAATTTCTTGCCAGTATTTGTTTTGCTGCCGTCTCAGTCGACTTTTCATCGCCCTTTTGACAGCAGATTTGGTGATCTCCACTCCAGGCTCTGGGCCCATGAGTGGGGTCATCGAACCAGCCCTTGCGCAAGCATCAGCTTCTTCATTTCCTTCGACTCCTTTATGCCCCGGCACCCAACCAAGTTTAACTCGGTTGTACTTTGCCAGGTCCTCCAGGAGTTGCCGACACTCCAGCACCAGCTTTGAGCTAATCACCGTGTTGGCAATCGCTCTTAGCGCTGCCTGACTGTCAGAGAGAATACGTATGTTCCTATTCCGATAGCCCATATCTAAGTTCTCTCTAGCACATATGGCAATGGCCGTGACCTCCGCTTGAAAAATAGTGGCCGAGTCCCCAAGCGGCACTGAAATGCGCCCCCATGGTTCTCCGCCCACTACCCCCGCGCCAGATCCTCCGTCCATAACCGATCCATCTGTGAACCACATTATTTCATTTGGTTCCCTGTTTCCCCCCATATATGGCCTTAAGGTTACCATATAGGGGCACTTGAATCTGTATTCAGTGGGCATCCAGTCGCTTACCATCCCCATGAGGGGGCTGGCGATGACGTCCACTATCCTTGCGTGCCCTCACGGAGTTGCCCGCCAAGCACCATTCAGTTGCAGCCTGTGCGAGCTCAGCCTGGCCTTCACCCCCACCCACAAGTGAAGTGGAGGGAGATCCAAGAGAGTCTCCATGGCCGCCGTGGGTGTGCTTTTCATTGCCCCTGTGATGCAAAGACAGGCCAGCCGCTGGACCCTGGTCAGGTCACCCCTGGCCCCGCTCTGCTCACACCTGGGCCACCACACCACACACCCATATGTCACGGACGGCCTCACCACCGAAGTGTATAGCCATCTCATGATTTCCGGCCTTAAGCCCCATCTTTGGCCAAGTGCCCTCCTTGTCATCATCAAGTTTCTTTTGCACTTGGCCACTATATTCTTAAGTTGTGAGCTCCAGGTTAATCCACTATCTAGTGTCAAGCCCAGGTATCTAACTTCCTTTGAGAATTGTAGCCGCTCTCCAAAGAGAGCTGGAGGCCTTAAGCCTTCCAGCTTCCTCCTCCGAGTAAAAGGCAGAACCACCGTCTTAGAGGGATTGACACTGAGGTCCACCTCCCTGCACCATGTTTCCACCACCCCCACCGCGCCGGCCATCAATTCCGTGATAGTGTTGTGATCCTTCCCCCGGATCAGTATACAGATATCATCCGCATACCCCTGGGTGTAGTATCCTTCACCATTCAGCCTATCCAAGAGGTCGTCCACAACAAGGTTCCGCAGAAGGGGGGAGATCACCCCTCCCTGAGCTGTGCCCCTCGTTGCCACAACCCTCAGCGTCTCGTTGGCTAAAGTTGCATGAGCTGTTCTTCCATGCAGAGTAGATTTTATCCACCTTCTGCATGTATCCTCTATCCCATGCCTTTCTGCTGCTTTTAGCATTGCTGCATATGTGGTGTTGTTGAAGGCTCCCTCTATATCGAGGAAGCACCCCATCGCCACCTCTTTGAAGGTCATCGTCTCCTCAATTCTTGTCACCAGTTGGTGCAAGGCCGAGTCGCATGATCTACCCACCCGATATGCATGTTGGTTGCGATGTAAAGGCCTCTCAATTAGGGAGGTGTGTTTTACATGCCATCCCACCACCTTCTCTAACACTTTTAGTATAAAAGAAGTCAGTGTGATTGGTCTATACGCCCCCGGGTCTCGGTATGATTTCTTCCCCGGTTTTGGTATGAAGACCACTCGTGCGCTCTTCCAGGCACTTGGTACATACCCAAACGCTACGCTGGCCCGGAAGAGCTTACTTAGAGCCGAGCCTATGATGTCCTTGCCCTGCTGTAGTAAAGCAGGGTATATTCCATCAGGTCCCGGCGATTTGTATGGCTGGAAGACTTCTATGGCCCACTGAACCCTGCCAAAGGTAACCACCTTCTTCGCAGTCTCCCAATCTGTTCGAGAGGTCCTATTATATAGTCCCTCTTCATTTAGTTGGTCCCACTGCTCCGGCTGCATCACCCTGGAACCAGGTAGATGGGTTTGGAACAAGAGTTCCAGTGTCTCCCTTGCATTTTCCGTGCATTTTCCACCTGGGGCCTTTAGAGTCCCTAGTGGATTAGCAGGCTCTTTTGCTAGGATTCTTTGGAGTCTAGCTGCTGTCGGAGCATTTTCTATCTCCTGACAATACTTCCTCCAGCTATCCCTTTTAGCGTTCCTTATTTCTTTGTTATACTCTGTCAGGGCCCGGGCATAATTGTCCCAGTCTCCTGTCCTCTTTGCTGAGTTGAAGAGGAATCGAGTCCGTTTCCGCATTTTCTCTAGTGTAGAATTCCACCACGTCACCCCCCTCCTGCGACGTGTGGTTAGCGGACAATTCTCCTGGTAGGATGTCATAATGGCTTCCTCCAAGTCTTTTGAGACATATTCCAGTGCAAGGGGGCTCCTCACTTCAGTGTCCAGTTGTCTGGTCCTTGAAGCTAGTGCCCTCCTGTAACCGGTCCAGTCTGTTCTTCGTGGATTTCGGTATGTCACCTCTGCTCGCTCAGAGCCTTGCAGCTCCAGCACCACATACCTATGGTCTGAATGACTGATCTCATCCGACACATACCACTTTCTTACTTCTTTGCTTATAAGGGGAGTAGCCAGTGTTATGTCAATCACCTCTCTCCTCCTTCTGTTAACAAAGGTGGGTTCGTCCCCCTGATTTAGAATTATAAGGCCTTTCGATCCAATAAACTCCAGCAGGTGCTCACCCCTCTTGTTATTGTTGGTACTGCCCCATACCTCATGATGTGAGTTTGCGTCGGTCCCAACTATCATTTGCAAGTTTTTAGTCCTGCAAAACTTAACAACTTCCAATTATCTGAAGAAACTAATATTTTCGAAATTCCTGGGATATTTGGCCCGGGAATTCCCGGTATGGCTATTCTAGTACCCACACTACAACTTCAAACACAAAGGTTTCAGTATAGCTACCATATATTAAACTATTAAAGAGAATAAGTTAATATTAAGATATAATAATCTATTTTTTTTTCGTACCCACACAATTTCATTCATTGCTTCACCGAGAGCAGATTGTTTTAATTATAATATGAAAAAAATTTACGTTTACTACATTAAAGCCATAAAATAAGTATAAACGTTGCGTAAAACAAGTAGGATAACTTCAATGCCTTTTTAGTGTATCTCGGCGGTTGTAATTAAAAGATGATTGAAGACTTCGTGCTTCCTGGTTGATTCTGATTGAGAATAACTGGATTACACATTTAATTAAATTAGCCATGAAACGACTTTCGTTACAGAAAGTGAATGAAAAATTATACTTCTGGTGCTTAAAATAACTAACACTTAAGTGTAAGCAAACAAAACCGATTTATTCGGAATTGATCAAGAACAAAAGAAGTAGGTGAAGCTGTTGAGAAATGAAAATAATAATTAAAAATCGATTCTGTGAAGCTATCAATACGTCATGGCTCTAATGGCACTGTTAGCGCTGTGCAACTCATCTGCGTAAAATATGGGTCATCTGAATACCTGAGGATTATTTCCTTTCTAAATTTCAATTGGTGTCTGTCTTCTTAATCAATTTTCTTATCATTCAAATACAAGGTGTTTGTCATGGCTGCAAACGAGGCCTTTGTCGAAGTAGTGAGAGTTAGCGAAATATTCAATCACGATCATTTATTTTATCTGACCGTTGATTTTACTCCACCCACTTGGAAATAACTGTCTTCTTTAAACGTCCGCCTATCGTTTCATTTTTACATTACGTTTCTCGTTTCACACATTGATATATTGTTATGTTTTTCACATTATAAAAATTAACGAAGAAAAAATGTATCCCGAGTAAAAAGGAAATATTTCACTTAGAAATAATGTTTTCACTTCAGCAATATCCAACTCTATTTCAAATATGTTTCGAGTTCATTATAAATTATATTATTGTAATAGTCAAGGAGTGCCGGATCGCAATGCTCAGAAAAATATTCAAAATATGATGAAAAATTTGTTCGTTCAAAAATATGTAGAAAAAAAGAAAGTCAAAAATCAATTTCTTTACATGAAAAATTTAAATTTGTAAAAGGAGTATTGTGTCTTGACTTATAATGAAATGTTGAAATCAGATTTTTTTCTGAACAAGATGATAATAACGTGGTAATTGCAGTGAAAGCTTCTTTATCCTCGATTTTTAAAAATTCCGAACGCATGTAAAGAACGCCTTCTTCCGACCTAGACCTTTCAAGATCAATTTTGAAACGTTCATTTTTCTTATGATTTAGAAAAGGCTGGAGGGTTTCTCGATATTTTACTTTAATCTCTCTCATCTATCAATAGGCTTAATGAAGTAGCTGGAAAAAACAATAATTCATGAATGAATGATAATGAAAGTGTTAGTCTTAATAATTTCACATGTAAGTTTATCTAAAGTCCCTAAAATATGAAGGAATTTGTAAAATTTCATAAAAACTAATTATTGTTGAGGTTCATGTCCATTTAAAACAATACAATTTCATATATTTTATAAACAAATTGGTGGTTAATTAGAACACTAGCTTATTAACTATTAATTGGTTTATATCCTTACGAACAACAATGAAAGAAAAAAAATATTGCTATATTTTTGAATACGTAACAATTAACAATAAACAATAAACTATAGGTACCTAACTTAAATTGATAAAATTTTGATTGTAAGATTAACCATTTATATCATTGGATGTTCCATTAAATACTAAACTAGTATCTTTTCGTGACTTCATCCACGCAACATTTAACAAAATAAGTAAACATAGGCCCAAAAATGAACCCCTGTGTATAAAAAGATAAATACCAAATAACCTTTCCCAGCAAAAAACAATTATTTGAGAATTTTATTAATAAAATTAAACAAAAAAAATGCACCTCGTACAAACATAATTTTAAAAAATTAATTTTTTTGAGACAATTTTTTTGGAATTTTTTTAAAATTTTAATAATTGTTTTTAAAATCCTTAAATGAACGAATTCAGAAACTGCAAAAGCAAAAGTTCTTTACTTTTACATATAGATTGGGAATAGCAAAACATGTTTTACGAAAATGTATATTTTACAAAATAAACTTATACAATACTTTTTGAAAAACTTAGAGGTGGAATTTAAAAAATCATTCTTTAATGGGTACCACATCCACTTAGGAATAACACTTTGAATGATTATATCTTTAATAACTTAACTTCCAGTGTTTTGGTCAGCCATTGATAATTAATATAAAAAATATATTTTATACATACGATCATTCTTATTATGTTACCAAGGCGCTTCTCAAATAGAATCGGAGAAAAATAGAAAATTTACATTAAGTAATAGAAAGTTTCCTTTAAGAGCATGGAATATTATCTTCCGTTTTCTGATTTTTCTGGATAAAAATCAACTTAAATACGCAAACATCAATGGACACTTTTAATATATTGGTTTTTGGTTTAACCGATAATTTTTTTAGATTAATTATACAATTATAATTTTACAATTTTACAGCTGATTATTGCCTTTGTTGTCATATAGTTACTTTCTTCTACTATTTTCTCATCCCTATTCCTTCATCAGCAAAAAAAAACTTTTTAATCTATATTAATACTTTTAGCACCTAAAGCGTTATTTCTCGAGTGTGGAGCAAAACTTTTTCGAAAAATTTTTGAAGTAACACTTAGATAAAAATAATCTTAATTTTTAATGAGCTCATCAAAAAATGTCACGCATAAAACATTAGTTAATAATGATAAATTAATTAATGAATTTATAGTAAACCTGGTATGGAATCATGTTTTGTCATCAAGAAAATGAGAATGTGCAAAATTTTAGCTTGATTGGATATTGCGAATTGGGTTACATATTGATCAAAAATTGTATCAATGCAAACAGATGACTTTAAATAATAATGTAATATAAACGTGGTAATAAAAACTTTGTTAAATACATTAATGTTTAACTTGGCTTAATTCCATAAAAATTATTTACTTTCAACAAATGGACAGATTATAGAAATGACCAATTTCGCCAATATTCCTCTTCTTTTAAATGTCCAAGGCTTCTCTGGGATTTTTAACAACCCTTACTTAAATAATACGTTTCCAATTAACCATTGAATTTCATATTCAAAAAACAAGAGGGTGAATTATTTCAAATTTCAATGACTAAACCCTTTCATATTTCCAACTATATATGTTCTTTAATAAAGGGATGAAATCGTTTTAAAAAGAAAACCATTAAAATTATTGTTTAATGGGGTAATTTAACAATTAAAACTTCAAAACGTTTGATGTCAATATTTTCAATTAAACGTTTTAAAAAAGCAAACAGAAAAAGTAAATAAAAACCTAATAAAGCTCTTTAAAAAATGTTGAAAATCTATTACGACATTCATTTTAAGATTTAATGACTGACACGAAGTATTTCTCGATATTTATTACAAAGAGACGCCGGCTATTTGCCAATTTATTTCGATAATTAAGAACAAAATTAAATTTAAACTTTCAACACATACAAAGTACAAATTGCTAATTTTCTAGGCACTATATATTAATGCAAGTAAATAAAGCATTATTTCACCAACAGAAAATAGCAATAAATTATCACATAATAAAAAATCGCAAATTAAAATTGTTAACATCTGAGCATTTTTAAGTTCACGACGCGACGTGACCGGAAGATTTATGCAAATTAATCTCTTTCTAAGTGAGAAAAAGGAAGTAAGACCTAATGATTATAATTAAAAGCATATTTCATTGGTTTGCTACTAAAGGTATTAATTTGATGTCTGGCATTTTAGAGTTTAATTTTAGAAAATTTCGCGAAGCTCCAAGCAATCTTGATAATATTTTCCTATCGTCAATGTATAATAATTGATTATTTTATTATTGATATCGTTTAAATTAAGATGTTATTAAATAATTTCTCTTGAGAACTAAACCATATAGTTAATATGCCTTAAAACATAAACATTTAATTTTACTCCGTTATAATTTCATTAAAAACATTTATTTTTATTATTTTAATATTATTTTTTTATTATAAAAGAAAGTTAAATTATTGAATGATATTAATCTTACTGAAAGTATTACATTATATATAAAAAATTAAATGAAAGATAATTTGATGTTTGTCTCGAGAACACAATTCTAATCGTAAGGTTATAAGACAAAACACATTTTTCTTAGAGGTTTGTTATAATTTTTAACTAATTATATAATGATCTAATAAGAGAAATTTGTGTTCTTGAAATTGAAGGATTGATCGATTTGTGTGCCACATGAACTTCAAACCCCTAGAGCTATGAATGGTCTTAGTTTCTAAGTGTTTCTTATGACATTTAAATAAAATAAAGAAATAAGTGGAAAATACACGGAAAACGTGCAACCTTAAAACTATTGAGAAATGAGCAATCGAGTAATAATTACTTCATTTTAACAAAAAAAAAATCTTTACTCAGCAATTAAAACTATAAAGTCATCATGATAAGAACTTATATATCAGAATGTGTATACGATAAATATTTGAAGTTCTTATTGAGAAATAATTCAGGTCTGGATTAATCAATTAGTTGATCAAAGATTTTAGTACCTGTGTCACTGTTTCCCGTATTATTAACATAGTGTTGATATAATAATCTTAATATACAAAATAATAAAATTATTGACTAACAACCACTTTGGGTGCAAAACCATTGAAGATAAAAACAAATTTTTAAGTGTTATTCCTGTGTGGGCTATGGTACTTATTAAAGAAAAATTTTCCGAATTTCCATTCCTTTAAGTTCAAAAAGAAGATAAAGAAGATTGAAACTTTTGCATCTTTTAAATCAATGTGCTAAGATATTAATTTTCTTAAATGCTATTCTTGTAATTATCAATTTACATGTTACCATAAAGAATTTTTGCTATTTTTGTTTCATAATTCTTTTATTAAGGGGTTGAAAACAACTTTTTAAAATTTCAAGAAAATCCTCAAAAAATGGCCCCACTAACTTATGTATTGATATTTAAAAACAAAACAAAAATATTTCTAATCATTGTAACGTATTTTTTGTAACACTGTATTAAAAATTGTTAGATTTTTGGGGAGGGGAGCTAAAAGCTGAACATTTTTAATTACTACGTAAATTACGCACAAATTCAACTTTTTATTTTGGAAATTGCGCTACATTTTTATTAAGTGACGTTGGAAATGATGAATTTTTTAAAATTTAATGCAGAATTTACTATTTCCTATGTTTAATTTTTTATTAAATTTTATGTATACGAAATTACGTTAAAATATTACAAAGATTCATTGGTTTACATTGGTTCAAAACTTGAATCCCAAAAGAAGCTCAAGACATTTTTTTTTCTTTGGATTATTCAGTTACTATTATAATAGCTGTTGGGACCTCATATAAGCCCAAAAACGCGTTCATAAAGGTCTTTAATTGCTTGATTACTAATTAAAAAGGTAAATCAAAAAGGAGATATTTTTTTTTAATAGAAGAATTTTTAAGAAGAAAATGCCATCTTCAAATAGCCTTAAGCTTTCTCAGGATCGTCAAAATTTATAAAAAATAACTTTTCTCTCTTAAATCGAAATAGTGACTTTCGACTACAAATAGTGTCATAGTGACTATTCACTATTTGTAGTCGAAAGTCACTATTTCGATTTAAGAGAGTAGGTAATACATTTTAGTAACAGAGATTAACGTGTTCAGAGTAAAAATATTTTGGCTTTATAAAGTAATATATATTGAATAATAGCAGTATTTGGTTTGAGTTACGCATACAGTTTTTCGTTGGTTTTATCTCTCATGAAAAAGTGAGTCATTAAATAATTTTCAATCACAGTTCTTATAATTCTCAAAAATACTCTTACAATCATTAAAGTTGATATTTAAGTAATTCCAACACCGACTTATAATTATCAAAAGTACAAGTTGTCTCAAAAATTTTGGAAAAGAATCTTATAGCTTATCCACGAAAATTAAAATTAATAAACGTTACAGTTAATCTCCAAATTACCTATTATTATCATTACATGGAACTCCAATAGAGCGTTCATCGTATTTAAGAAAAGCACGTTTGAAGATTTTTAACTGCGACTTTCAATTGAAATTGTAGACAAAGAAAATGTAATTATAGGATATTTGATTCACTAATTTTATTGTTCGTATTGTATACGTCTAATTTAATTACACCGTGTGTTACATCGTTAGAATTTATTAACAGATTGGTGCTGACTTGATGTCTTCATTTAAACACGACCAGTCGACCAAATGGAATTTTGCATCCATGACGACAGATGCATTTACTAATTTTTCTTACACCACGAACAATGTAAGATAATTTCTTCCTACTGTATGTTTGATGACAAATGAAGTTTTCAATTGATAAATGAGACGGTGAGTTAGTTTCGATACAAAAAAGCCATAGCATTAGCGTTGAAAAGCTATTCATCATAGTCTAGAAAAACGCGTAATTAATTCCGTGATTTATTAAAGCAAAAACATACAATGTAATAAAATTGTCTATGCATTAACAAGTGCAAAGATAAACACGGTGTGTGCATTTCCTTATTGAAAATTTTTCTTGGCATGGAACACGAAAGGTGCGGTTATTTATTATCAACACCCTCAATGAAAATATTTCAAGGTGGGTGTCATTGGTTCAGTTTGTAAGCCCATAGAATATTAATGAAAAATTCGAGTTGCACCTTCTTACATACAGAGCTATAATTTAAATTGGTTCAGATTACAAGACAATCGAGTTAATTGACAAGATGATCACCTTCGATAAAGAATTTTCTTGATTTTTACGAGAAGAAAGTTTTTTTCCTATGAATTAATGTCATATAGCTTCAATAAATAAGAACAAGTAAATGAAAAATTATTGTATTACAAGCTTTAAATTGGCTTAAAAATCATAAGCAATTAAGTCTTATTGTAACAATTAGGTGATAAGAATATTAACTAATTTTCAATTATTCATTTGTAAGCCAACTCAATACATATATAAATTTTATTTAGACCGTTATCTTCTTCAATATATTGAAGGACGTTATGACTCATCGATGGATCACCTTACATGTGGTATGACTTATTAGTGACCTATTGCAAACTTAAATGAACGTGTTAAATGTTAAATTTAACAGAATATAATTAGGTATATATGTTCCATATGATGTTAATATGATTTAAATGATTCATTTTAAAAAATATACAAATATTTTCAATTAAAAGCAGTACAAAATAGTTAGAGATGCACTACTTGACTTAATTTCTAAGCGACTCCTTTTGATTTTCAATCTACTTGACTAATATTGACTTAACTTAAAATCAAGTTAAAAGTCAATGTTTAAATATTATGTGAAGTCAATCATTTAATTTTACAAGTTATTTATTTCCAAAGTTAAAATATTAAGCTCAATTCATGGAACAAGTTACCAATTAACATACTTGACTTGACAAATCTGTTAATACACAGTTGATTAGCTTTGGCTGTACATAATTCAAGCAGATTTTTTTTACATCGTTAGTGATTCTTAAAACATATTGAAAAGGAAAACTTTACAAATAAATCTTACTGACACAGTTAAAGAATAATTTGGTTTACAGGCCCTGATTATTGATTAGGACCTCTAAAATGTTTCTTCATTATTCAAGTTTTAAGATTGTATTAAATACCTTTAGAGTTTGTAATTGTTACTTTTTTAAAACTTTTTGTTCAATAATATTATGAACTATTGGTAAAGCCAGACAATTCAACTCTTTGTAAATGTACCGACTAGTGCTCGTTTTTCTGGCCCATGACTACAACCAATTTATTTTTATTAACCAAATAGTTGTGTCTGTATCTCAATATACGTATTTATAAAATTGTAGATGAAGTAAATTTTATAGGTTTTGCTATTTACATGGAATATAGACAATTGCTGTAGTTAGTCATTGGCATCTATGGTGATAATCTTATAATAATAGTGAGACCTTAAACTGTGAGAATTAAATAAAGAGATTTCAATTTAATTTTGTATGTACAGAACACATTTGTCAGGGTTGGCCCTCCTCTACACTAAAAGCTGGAGACATGCATGTGTAACACCTATAGGTACGTAGATTATTATAAATTTCAACATTAAAACTCTTGCTCACATCTTAAACGAAATTCAAAAACATGTTAGTGGTTCTTATTTAATGGTCAGAGACTGTGGAAGGACCGAATCTAAATTAAAATGTAGGTATAGCTAATAATTTCTTATACACAATACATTAACGATTGTTGATCGTCAATAAATTATTGACATGTCAATACCAGAGAGAAGACTGAGAGAGCCAGATCGCATGAATACACTTGCTGCCATCTACTCCGAGTAAAGGTGTTTGGAACTATTCCTTAGTCAGTTTGTGTTCCTTTCTCCACCGTTCTACACTCGGAACGCTTTTCTTCTCTCTCATGAGCATAGATAAGTCGTAAGCTATCGCTATTTTAGTTGAGAATTATAGCTCTATTTATTTTGCGATAGCTTACGACTTATCTATGCTCAAGAGAGAGAAGAAAAGCGTTCCGAGTGTAGAACGGTGGAGAAAGGAACACAAACTGACTAAGGAATAGTTCCAAACACCTTTACTCGGAGTAGATGGCAGCAAGTGTATTCATACGATCTGGCTCTCTCAGTCTTCTCTCTGTCAATACTAATATTTAGTCGACATCTACCCCTGGACCTCTTTATTTAATGTATTGTAATGAAGAGCCACATTTACCTCGATTCAAATATTGCTTTTGTTGTTACTAGTATGTTATTAAGTAAGATATCGCAGATTAAAAAAACTTACTTATCTAGTAAATTGATTAGAACATTCATATAAATAAATATTAAAAATAAATATTAATTGCTAAAAATAAAACGTGTTCGTTTATGATCAAATAAAGGCTTGTCTGTAGTTATTCAAAATTATCTTTTCAATAAGCAGTAAAAAATCTTGTGGAAATATAATTTTGGTTGGAGGAAGCACTGCCTTCTTTATCCCTATTAGTAATTATATTAATAATTAATATCCCTATTAAGCCATTACTGATTAAATTACCATACTTTTGCTAATAAAGTGTTAGCAATATTATTACATAACTATTTAATTTATAATACAAATGCATTAAATCATTTTCCACCATGACACCAGTTAAACGTTAAAAAATAATCGTTATAAAAAAATAAATAAAAAATATTTGATATTATGTAAAACAAACTTTTAATACTAAAATTTTTAAATTCAATCAAAATCACCTTAAAAACTATGCTCTTAAGATTTTTTATCACTCAAAATAAAACTTAAAAAATTTAAGAATAACGGATTGTACTCTTCATATAAAGATAACAGAAAAAAACTTTGAACAGTAAATCAAAACGATATTTACACCACAAAAAAAACTCGTAGAGGTTTGTAATAAATTCAATTACATTTTATAGCGTTTAATTGAAAAAAAGTATAATTTAATTATATCTTCTGACTAAATATATAGTTTTTAATTCGTTTCTGTTACAGTTGATATTATTTCTGATATGTCTTTAGACAACTTTAATGTATATTTATTCTAAACCAGAGTTTCTCAAAGTTTTGATTGTAATATAACGCTATATGGAATATTTAATATCTTCTTAATTTTTAAGAAAAACATTAAAAATCTTATGTTTAATATCTATTATTGGATTTTACAAATAAGTTAAGATAATTTTTACTCCTATTACAAAAAAAAAAAACTTAGTGAAAAAATCTCATATATCCTAAGTTTCTGAAGAACAAACACGTAAATGCTCCTTTGGAAAATGTCATGGTTCTCTCAATTATTTTTTTTATTCATTTATTATAAGCTCTTAAAAACTTCTGTTTCATTTCTTAAAACTGTAAAACTAAAACCAAAATAAAACCAAACGGTTTACTGCAGTCTGCACTAATTAAGCCTGAACATTTCCCACTCATTACGTTTAACGAAATGATATAAAATATTCTTTGAAAAACGATTTTCTTCACACAACATTAACCGTTCAACAGTTACAGCATAAAATCATTCTCAGTTTTATTTCTGAATTACTTTAACGACTTTCCACAACTTGTCTATGTATTTTGTTTTTCTACCAAAAAAAAATATTTAAAAATCTCATTGAAATTTTTTCCTTCAACAATTCCTTTTAGAATTTCAATCGAAGAAAGCAAATCAGAATGTTCCTATTTTCATGTTTGAAAATAAATTGAAAAAAATTGCAACTTTCCCTTGTAATTATTATCGGAATCTTTTATCTGTTAAATATGTTATTTTTTATATAACAAACTAGAGCGATTAGAATGGAACAAAAATGCTACGTGCTTTAATCTATTAATGCTAGATTTATATTTTGTCAATTTTGAAATAATTGTAACTTGGCTATGCATAAATAGATTTCGTTTCTATTTAAAATAAAAATTAAACATTTTGACCAAAACGATATTTATTTTTAATATGTATGAATGTAACGATAAGTGCTACGATTGCTACGATCTAATTTTATGCTTGATTACGTGTACTAAATATTAGTCACGCGCGCCCAACCGAATATAGTTGAGTTTTAAACTTACAAACGTTATCTGTTCTGTCTTTGCCCATCTAGCGCTATAATAAAAGAAAATATCTATAATTGAACTATGCGATGATAGGTTAGCGATCGTTGAACCAAATACCTATAATTATATCGCAGCATTTTCAGTATTGATAACGAATTCAATCCATTTACAAATGCATTACGTATGCAGATAGATTGAGACTGCACGGTTATTTCTATGATTTGTATTTGATGAGACCTGAGCTGTTATGGGGTTGGAGAAGTTTTAAGTCGAATTATTTCAATTGAAATTCCAATGTAAACGTCTACTATTACCAAATGATTATTTTTATGAGGTGGAAGTTTAATGCTCTTTTATAATTTACGATAATATACAGTTCCTGGGTTTAAGAGAAGAACGTAGGAAAAAAGAAAAGAATCGAACGGCCATAAATTATAAAAATTTACCAACAGCTAGTGTAGATGGGTTTATTGATAATAATTTTATGAAATAATGCAGTGCAGACATTGCAAAAGTAATAAAAAACCCATTAAAAAAAATTTATAAAATTTCAACAACGATCTATCTACTATTTACAAACAAACCGAAATTGTTAAGGATTTTTATTGTGATTTCTAGCCAATAAAATAACTTTCTTAAAAGATTAATTTCATTTTTTTTATCTTTTAAGTTTGCCAAAACTAATGTTGCTTTCTCAAATTTAAACAAAACCAAATGTAGGAGTTTTTTTTGGGAAGTTTCCCCTTAGTCTAATTCATTTCTATTTTCTACGAAAATATTTTATTTTATTTACCAAAGTGAACGTCTCATTTATGACCGACTCAAAAGTGCTAATAAAAATGTTGAAAAGAAAATAAAGTAATAATCATAGTTTTATTGACTTTAAATTAGATAAAAGAAGAAACCGAATTGATTTTTTTTCCTAACTTTTTACTATCCACTAATGCGTGAAAATAGACGAGTACGAACGGACAAAAAATACAAGAAATTATTAAGTCGTTTATTTTAAAATTTATTATTTGTACGTTTAAGGACATTCACCGTTTGTGGTTTCCGTGTTGCTAAATTTTGTTCATAAACGTAAAACAATCTATGATGTAACCAAAATGTTGTTGATGCAATGCATTTTAAAGTATGAGATCCAATTATTATCATCTGTTATTGGGATGATTGAAGAGTTTATTTCTTGTCGTTTATTGAGCAATAAAAAATTGACTTATAAGTTATTCATGAAGTTATTTTACGTTCAAATTTTTCTCATGATTTATCGATACATTTGAGATGATCGAAAGGAAAAGTAACGAATATCAAATAAATACAATCATCATTATTTATTAAATCAATATCATTGAAAGAGTTTTCACGGTTTTCAACGTCTTATTTTTGGTCTTTTGTTTAAGTAATTGATTATTACAGACATAATAAAATAAAAACGTACAATTTCGATGAGAACAAATAATAACGAAATATAATGTATTTGTAAATATTGCAGTAAATCATTTTTTTAAAACAACTGTTGAACAAAACGAATTGTTTAAGGTTCAGTGTTTTTTTTTCAATGCTAAAAGTTCAAATAAAATCATAATTAATTATCTTTAAAACACCTTTAATCTATCTTTTTGCAAAGTTAACTCCGCCAAGTTCATGATCAGATTATGATTTATAATACTTAATCTGAAACTAATTATTATGGTTTCTACTAGTGCAAGATTAAACTGAACTTTATTAAAACATTATAAGAAAGATTTCAATGGCATATTTAATTAATTGGATATTTTGAAATATCTCCAATAAAACGTATTTGTCAGAAAATATAATAGGCTTTGCGTGAAATATTAAGAAAAATAATAACAATGAGAGTTGCAATAATCGTATCGTAAATAAGCTTGAACCTTTCAATTTTCCTATATCAAAAATCATACAATGGAAGCAAATAGATATTTATTACAATTTTCTATTGAAATTGATTTGCCTGTCAGGAAAAAGCATTTCAATTTACGGTTGGCCTACATCTTATATTGCTCATAACAAAAAACTCTTTTTTCCCATTGTAGTTTTTCGTTTTATTGAGCCTCGTTCTTGATGAGCTTCTATACTGTACACCATATTAACTATCAATAATTATGATCATTTTATTGTTAAGTAAGCGTAAATTGAAGACCAACATTTCGAGTTGGTTAAGGAGTTTTTATTTTCAATCGGAATTAAATTCAAAAATAAATGACTACGCATAAACCATTTTACTGAATCATTAAACCTAAAAATACGTCTAATGGGAGCTTAAAAATTTGATCAGTAAACATCATCAAACCTTCTCCGCGACAGTTCAGTTTACGATAAAAAGAAAACAAGTAATAAAACCATTATTCATTTCTATTTACATTATCGTCTGAACCACTATTATATTTCATATTATTCAGGGTATTTTTTTATATCACGACTGTCTAGACGTAGATAATTTCTGTAATTTACGAATCTAGAAATATTTAGGATTCAACATGAATACAAGTAGTGGTATACGAGTACCACTGCAAACAAATAGAGCGGATGTTTAAAAGATCCAACCTCTACGCCAATAAAACGACTTATCCATCCAGGGTATTATTTTAAATGTTATCGATACTTGGTTGTTTTGGTAATTCAGTAGTAACCACTGGTAGCCTAGAGTTGATAAAAATATTTTATCAGTAATGATATTGTCAAAACAAAACAAGAAATGAACTTATAGTTGCCAATTTTTAAAAAAAATACAAAATAAGTCAAGTAAATCTTCCAACTGGATATTGCCAGTTTTAATTCAAGATTTTACTTAAAAATAACGCAGTTCTCTTAAAATATTCCCAAATCAAAACTATTCAAGAGTCTAAAAGTTCAATTATATGTAGATACATACATATTTTTAATTCCTCACGAAGTTTAAAACTTTATTTAGGCGTATTGAAAATCGATACTCGAGGAAGTAACATATTTAAGTTAAATTTAAGATGTCAAAATTATGAATTCTTAATGAGTACCTACAAAATTTTGAGGTTTTGAAGAATGAATATTTATAATGAATTCATAATTTTAAGTTCCTGGCGACGTTGTATTTCTGAACTGCTTTTTTTTGGGTCTATAAATATTCATACTTTAAGAACTATCAATAAAGAAAAAACATAAAAAATAAAAACTTTGTTCCACTTAGTGGCACAGCGGTTATATCAATTGATTACCGCTCCATGCGTCAGTGGTATTGGGTTCAGTTCCATTAAAACTAGAAATAATTTACTAATATATTTACTTAAAGACATTTTCTGTGTTTTAGATAATCGCAATATGACCTTACATGTTAAAGTGACAAAAAACACATGTACATAATTGTAACAAAAGATACATTTCACTAAGAAACAATTAGAATTATGAGTTCAGTAGTATTTTGTTTGAACCAAAATATTACTTTCGTGCTCACCAAATTTTTTGCTAAACATGTTCCTGATGTTGTAGTTAAACGTGTTGTTACTACATTGTACTTGCAACAGGTTCTCTACTGAATTAACCTATATTTGGTGGGGCCTTAATTTCTTGTGCTTTTGGTTAAACCCGCTTTAATTTTTCCCCAAAATATTTACTTACTGTCTTAATCCTAACAATGATCTTAGATTTTTGAAAAAAACTTTGAGATTGAAGTTAAAGATTTTGTTATTTTACTATCAAGAATTAACTTCTCAAAGCATTCGTTCTTCACTTTAGTAGCTATGATCAAAACGGGGTTCTTTTAAAGAAAATTCCAAAAATGTTCTTATTTTGTAAGAACAATATATTATTAGAAAAGAAGAGTATGCTTTCGATGAAATATCTCGATATAATATAAGGAATTTTAGTGATCTTTACAATATTGTTTCTTTTAGTTTACAGGATAATGATGGATTCAATCTTTCTTTCATTGGTTGATATAGGTAAGATAAAATATACAAAAAAATTTTTTTTTTCAATTTTTTCAAAATTGGGAAGCAACAGTTCACCTTTATTTGTAACCTCCCATAACTTTGATCATCAGCGACTGATTAAATTATGTAAATTTTTATATTTGTAAAAAAAGATTGATCTTTGATTTCATGAGAATCGAACCAAGTAGATTTCAGCTCACCGGTAAATGTAGTAACAGCTCTACTATTGGTCAAAAATTTGATTGATCATACATTATATCAAGAGTTCAATATATAGATATATAAACAACGATTTTTTCTGTTGGTTATATCAAAAAGTACGTTCTAAAATATATTTTTAGTATTAGAAATACCTAGTTTACTAAATCCAAGAAATAATTATCTTGATGTAGCCAATTTTGAATTTCATCGTTTATTTTAAAATATAATTTTTCAATAAGTTTTGAGCTTTCCCTTTGAATTGTAAATAATCTTTTTAATAAACACTAGCATTTTTGCAATAAATTTTATTTTAACAATTCCAATAATCTACCATCAATTACCAACTCGTTCTATTTTTATTACAATTTCATACATAGCGGTAAACATTTTTACCGGAAATTTAATGAACCAGAACTTGTTACGATTTCAATAAAATATTTCAATCACACGTGCCACTTAAATTTATTATTTTTTCATAAAAAGCACGTGCTGTATTTTGCATGCCATGAAAATCGAATCCCATATACAAATACCAAATTACCTTTAAACGTGAATAAGTTTTATTCAAAAATAATCTTTATGACGTTTCTTCGTCTATGTAATATACGTCTCTATTTATTACATGAATGCAAAACGTGAAAAGTCTAATATTACACTATTTACATTCACTTTTCACGCCGCCAAGAGTATTACGGAATATTCTTACTAATTGAAGGCGTAAATGTAAAACGAAACTGTTCACTTGAATTATTGTAATTTTTCAACGATGCGCTTAGAAATGTTACGATTTGCAAGCGTTAAATTTCGCAAATAAATTCCGGTAAAATAATTACTTAATTAAAGTAAAATTTAGTAGAAACAATCAATCAAGCTTCATTGAGTTTTACAAGCTAATGAACAATGAAGAGTTCTTTAAACAATAATTGGATTAAATAAACTAATGAAATTCGATACTAACACGTTTATTAAGCCCACAACTTTTCCAAATCTAAAATCGTATCTCCACATTAATGATTCAATTTAAATAACTTTTATGAGCATCTTGAGAACAGATTTACAATGTCAATAGGTTGGAATCTAATTTAATATTTAATTGGTTAATGAAATGGAGAAATGAATTATAGAAAATCGTTCACACTTTCTCTGAAACTGTGCTCAACAAAAAAATCTCCATGTAGAAATAAAATTGTCTCATGCGATTTTAATAAGTTGTTTTTACTAGCATTTAATAATAAACAGTTATTATAATTTTAATTTCACACGTATCATTTTCTTCACGAACGTGATGTGATCAAGGTCTTAGGTTTAATTGTAGGAGGAGCGCATATAATTGATCGATACCATAATTAAGATGCAGAAATTCTGACTATGTGTTCTTATTAGTAAATGTCACAAGTCGAAGTTATCTGATTGTAATTTTCCTGATCGAATTTGACATAATGTCAATTATCAAAAGCAATAAACCTTTATTACCCAGTAATTACTTATTATTAATAATTACTATAACTAACATAAACATAAACTGGAACATTACTTGAGTAGGCTTACAGTTACCCTAATAAGGCTGTTCGAAAAATGCACTTTTCAAAATTACAATAAAACGCATTTTTCAGGAATTGATTTTATAATTTTCATTTATTTATTTATTTATTTATTTAAATATATTTTTTAAATTGGATATATTCGGAAATGATTCGTTTAATTTATTTCTCTGTCATGAAATTAGTTCAAATAATAGTATCAATGTAACCAAGGGTAAATTTAATTACAGGAAAAGCAGAATATAATCGGTGAACAATTTCTTTTGATTTGAATATTGACGGCTACCATAAAAAATTTATACAAAGTTCAAGGATATTACCACAACGGTAAAATTAAATATGAAATACTGGCAGTATATCTTTATTAATGGTTTGCGTCAATATTGATTGAATTCAATGAGAAATTAAATTATATAGAAGAAATTTTTAGTTTTGCAAAAATTGAATAGTGAAATCTTTAATTTATTTCCAAGAAATATGTTTCGTTTTTGAATAATCACACTTGTTAAAATAAAAAGAAGTTTTAATAGAGAAGTAAGAATGTTAAAGACTATATACATATATAGCTATTAGCTTTGTATATATATAAGGAGTTTGCATTTTCCTGTTAGTTGTATGCACTACGACGTATTATATTTTTTTATAATAGTTGTTATATAAAGTAAAATTTTTGAGTTTCACTTGAGTCATCCTTTTTTTCTTTATACCTACAAGGAAAATATAATTTCCTTTTGTTTTTTAGTTCAACTCAACGCAAATAAAAGAAAATAAATATATATAATAAAGGTAAAGTGTAAGAAAGAAAGATGATCAGAGGTAAATATTATTAGTAAGTACAGACTCTGTTGTAGGCACTTGAAGTAATTTTGAGTTTCAACTAATTATTTTTTTAACAAAACCAATGTCATGTTTTATAAGTATTTTAGTGTTCTTCAGTATTTTAAATGAGTTCTAATGTACTTCTTATGAAATGAAATTAAATATCTTAATTAGAAGTAAATCTATTTTTAACGTGCATACAATAAAAAGTTGGTTTGTAAAATGTATCACATTTATCTTAAAGTTGTATTTTTTGGTACACAAAAGCATGAAACATCCGATAAAAAGTGCATTAAAACAACTTTTATAGGTTTTTAATTAAGTAAATATATTTAAGAGTTCAAAACAAATCAAAAATCTATATGTAACTTTTAAATTAAAGAACAACATCTGAAGTGGCTAATAATTAGGCTATTAATTCAACATTCATTCTTTGGAAAGTATCTAACGCCTTTTGAGAATAAATACTTTGATGGTTACTTAGAGAAACACTTTTAAATTATGCGTTTTTTAAAATAGTTATATGAAATATTATTTAAAGCATCAAAATAATGGCCATAGTGTCATTAAGCCAATGAGACTTCTTACCGTGAATTTCTTATCATAGCTAGAATAAGTTATATACTTGATTGGTAGGTATTTAAATTTACGTTAGCGTTAATATTTTTACATTGAACTAATATGGAACTTTCGTTTATAATTATAATGGTTTTGGTTTATTTATTACGACTGATTTTGAAAAATTAATTTATGTTACTTTACACAGTACAAGTGAAACATCTATCGGTTCTATCCCGATTTTGTATTTTTCGACGTTGGAAATATACGAAACAATGATAACTTTGTAAGCAATAGATACAATTTTTTTCTTCCATTTTTCAAACATATGTTACAACACTAGATGTTATACTTCCGCTGTTATGGGTAACTGCGGTTACGTTCGTAAAGGGTAACTTTTTTTTTTTGTTTTGTACTAATTTTTTCTCTACTTCACCTAAAGAAGTATCACTTCAAAAAGAATCTGTAAATATCTGATATACGACAATAAAATCAGAACTAAGAAATTTTTTTATAGTTGTGGTTTATTCGAAATTGATTAAACCAACAGTCCTCTTTATTTTTATTCAAGTAGTATTAGATAGTGTAATTTTAAAAATCGCTAAAAATAATTTTTGTTGATGCATTTTCACCTTAATTTTATAACTACTTTCGTAATTTATCGACAATAAAATAGCAATCAAATTTTGGTGACATAACAAATCGAAATAATTAAAAAATTTGACCAATACAGTTTCTCTCCACTTCATGCGTCAAGTGGTTCTGGGTTCGATTCCCGTTGAATCTTAGACTAAAGATTCTAGACCTAAGAAATAATTGACCAACAGAAATTTTCTGTGTTTAGACAGTCGTGATATGACCTTAGCTGTTAAAGCGACTTAAAACACCCAAAAAAAAAAAAAAAAAAAAAAAAAAAAAAAAAAAACTATGTCAACAAAATGATTATTTTAACTTATAAAATAATGTTTGAGGATACTTATCATATTTTAAATTTATTTTATTAATACACAACGTAGATGGGGAGGAGATGGAAAGAAGGGTCCGTCACCTCGCTCCATCGTCTTTCCCGCCCTATACCGTTAAAATCCCTTATCCACGAGATACCCGCTCCAGAAGGTTAAGTGAAAATCATTTGTAAAAGTTTTAGTATTGGTATGCACTATCTTCACATACAAACAAAGATAAAATTAAATAACTGATGAGTGATGTCTTATCCCCTCAAATAAGGGAACATATTTTCTTGTAATTAGTATGAAGACGAAACTAGAATAGAACATGGATTTTAGTTTAATCAGTAAATATAATTTTACGCTGATTTTTTTGGCTCAATGAAAATCCAAAAATTCATTGAATTTGTTATTGCATATTTCAGTCCCGTTATTAAACATAAAATTTATTTTTGGGATATATTCGCTAAAATATTTCAAGTTATGCAATTTCTTTATTAAACTTTGAAATTAATTAAAATTCATGAGATATCGCATTTTGTTAACCTTCATTTTTATACCATTTTTAATGTAATTCCTTCACGTTTTTTGAAGAAAACAATTTCCAAAAAGTGATGCTATTTTACATAAAATTTCCATGCTATGTATAAAATAAGATATGCAAATTTTACTTAAAAAATTATTTTATAAATGTTTTGAACTTAAATGCTGTTGAAACTGTTTTCTATAACATGTGTTTCATTAACTTGGTGAAACAACTGTGTTCATGTAATCAATTAAGAGGTTCGATTCAGATCTATCATCTATTAGATATGGGATAGATCTTTAAAATATACATTAGAGAAAAATGAAAAGCAACATTTTTCCTTTATTTTCAAGTTCATCATGTTCAGGAAATGTTAAAAAACCATATGCTTCCAAAATTTTCCATTTTGATTAAATATGTACTTAACTAAAAATTAAGTACCAAACAATAAATACTATTTTAGTATACCTACTTAAGAGTTTTTTTTTTTTTGAGTATTAATAATGCTTTTTATTTTTTTTTAATCGATTGGTACGATTTACGAAAGGTATTTTAAAATATAATCAGAAGATACTGAAAATTTGGCAGTGCTACGAGTATAAACACCGAGGAGACTGTTCATGATTACGAGTTATAACATTGAAAAAAAAATTGTCATTCCATCCTACTGCACCAGTGGCCCCAACCTATAGTCTATAGACCCTTGGGGGTTTGGCAAAGCCTTCGTAAGTGATTTGCGGTGGAACTCAGTGTTGGGGTTAATTTAATTTTATTCTCTTATTCTCGTCTTTATACTAAGGAGAAAATCAAGCTACTAATATTTTACAATATTATGTAAAATTTATGATGTATAATCTGTAGTTACAACCGTTACAACTTGCATCAAAATGATTTAAATGATACTGCTTGGTTCTTATTTCGATAGGCTTAAATCTTGAGAGAGTAAAGGAAAACAATTTTGCTTTTTTAATTTCTATTTTTGATAGCTCTTAAAACTCCGAATGTCAAATACGCCTATGGGGAGAGCCCAAAGTGTGAGGTATATGTCCCAATGTTTCTGATTATATATACTCGTCCAATATACATTTATACAATATTCCATATATTAACAATTTTTTTGTATTTTTATTTTTGAGGGGTTTTCGTATGATAAGTTAGGAATTTTTGAGGGTTCGTCATGGTTAAAAGGTTGGGAATCTCAATTGTACAAAAGTTTTACAATTCAGTTATTTTTGTGTTTGCAAATCGTTACTGTTCTTATACTTTTGCAATATTCACTGCTAGCCTATGATTAAAACTGTTGTAATTAGCCAAAAATTTCGTTTTAATTTCTACCTAACTGTTAAAGACAATAGAGTAATGAAAGACTATGAGAAAATTGCCCATCAATACACAATGTCTATATGGAAGTAAGAGAAGAAGAATATTCAGCTCAATTATAATTATGTGATTTACCAAAATTAAAAATATGAAATAATATTAGAAATAGAGAATGAGAAATTATTGCATTCTTCTACTCAGAGTTTGACGAAAAAAAATGTTTACCAACAGAATAATTATAGTGTTTTGGTTGAATAATTGAAAATAATTGTACCTTATCAATTCTTGGCTTGAGGAGGAACGAAAACGAGCTATTATTCATTCCCAACGCCATATAATATCCCATATGTTTACTTTTCCATCGATTAATATGTTAAATTACACAAACGTAAAGAAGATATTTGTCGGTAAGACTTTTTTTGTATCCTCGCAAAGAGCTTGCAGCTATTGCAATATTAACGACCTTATATTCATATTGTTTATTATTGTTATTACTTGTATATTATTATTATTATTAAAGAAAGCTTATATTGTGGTAAATATCATGATTTTCTGATCGTATAAATTGAGGAACGGTAGATAGAGGCATTTCATGATATCTTGTGCAATTTCAAATATCAACCGGCTATGAAGATTTTTGCAGCGAACTTTCGTGCGCTTATGCAACAAATATAGTTACTTTTTTATATTTTGAATAAAAATTCTCTTACACATTACACATTTAAATGTATCCTCATTGTTTCAGAGCGCATATCTAAGAGAATGCAATAATAAATAAAACATTCATCTTCGTCTTCGGTAACATTTTGCTCAATTTACCAAACTCCTACGTTAATGCATTTGTTCTTAAGTAAATATTAAACACGGACAAATCGTAATAGTTTGTCTTATCAGACAGAGGAACTTATTAAATTTTATGTTTCATGCTTCATTTTAGTCATATTTGTTAGTGGAGATAAATCGTTTTGTATGTCAGTGTGTGGTCTTTTTATGAAAGATAGATATAAATACGGCATTGTAATTATCTTCTATTTATAAAAATCGTTTTGAAATAATGAACTACATTCGACCTATTTATCAAATAAAAAAAAGATTCTACACTCCAATTTACATCAAGTTCAACCAAGTAAACATCGAAAATTTAAGACAAAACAATTTGAAAATTGTTACGAAGAATGCGTGAAAATAATAATGAAAATAAAATCATCAATCAAAATCAACATGTTGAATTAATTTCTAAAATTTTTTATTGACCTAGCTAACATTTGATTCTGTGACGGGGATATCGGAAGAATTTACCGTTATGAAAAGCATGAAAGTAAGATCCAGCCGTGTTATCAATTTCACTTTGGAACTATCTAGTTAATAAAAATCGTATAAAATTTTAAATTAGAAAATGTATCTTGATTTTTTACTTGAAAATATTTATGATGATTTGATACAAGATCTAATTATTTATTATCAAGATGGCCTTCATTTTTCGCTGGTAGTATATCTTATGAGCGCAATTTAAAAAAAAATAATGCGTGAATAAAAATGCAAATTAACTCTATGAGTAGGCAAGATATAAAATATGATGAGCTAAGAAAATACAAAAAATGTACTTACGATTTAATTATTATAAGAACCAAGAAACTTAATGAATTTTTTAGGTGATAAAATAACTTTATTTTAATAAGTTAACCACATTCCGTTTCAACGTTCCTTATTAAACTGATGTGGTGTAATATTGTAAATTTTTAAATGATAACAAATAAAAATGTTTTACATTGACATTATTTATTAGTAGTGCGGCAAAATATAATAAAAATACAAACAAAATCATGATTTATTTAAAGTGAAAAGCAAAAATATTCAAATTAAATTACCTTTACCTTTTTTGATTTTTAATTTTTATCAATTTTTTTTAACTTGGTAGTTTCAAAAATAATAACTTTGTAACTCTTTCTTTTAATTTTTGATAATTTTTTTATTAAAAAAGTGTTTTTTAAAATAATAATTTAAGTAAAAATATTTGATATAATTTTACAACTGATGTGAAAACCGACGAGGTTTTCAATTTTAGAGGTATATTGTGCATATTTTTTGTTTGACAATGCATAACTTTTTACTGAGTGATCCAATTTTGGTAAATTTTTGAAGTAAACTTTCTTAAAAAAGAACAATAATTTAGTTTAGTATAAAATTTAAAATTGTTACGTTACGTTACGCGTTAGACACATTGGAGTCCACTGTATAACGCTAACATATTTTAACGTTTTATCTCAACAGGAATATATATGAACCATTAAAAAACAATTACCAGTGAATCACACCATTGAAAAATAAGGCATCTATTATTGTGCCGTTTATGTTTATATATTTAGGGATTCATCAAGTCCAATAATTGGCTGGCTATGCTGTGAAATGAGTTGGGTTTGATATTATGACTTCGAAATGAAATAATTTAAATTCAATGCTTGGTTTGCCTTGATATATCAATATCAATATTTGACGTAAACGTAACTTGATTTTAAATCAACTTTTATTCAAGTAGTTTGAAAATCAAGCCATACAGTGAATATACGTTTATCTATAAGAATATTACTTAATTCTGAGTTCATTTTACATAATTAAAATTATAATAATTGTTTTATTGATATACTTAAGAAATACTTAAATTATTTCTTTGCAAATATATTTAAAAAATATAAGAACAAACCAACTGCGGTTTTTATTTTTGTTTAACTATTTTTTTTTTCAAATGCCCAGGGTTCAGTTAGATCTCAGCTGATCTGCGAGTCTGATTTCACCCACTAAGAATAAAAAATAAGAGATGAAATAACGTAGAGTAAATTTTTGACATTGGCAAAAAAAAAGATTTATAACCTACAAGAAATATGCTTAGTAAGTTTTTTAAATGTTGAATTTTAGGGTTTCTATGTTGCCCATTTGTTCATATTCTTATACATGTTTATATAAAAAAAGTATTTTTTCGTGATAAACGAATTTATTATGAAAGGAACACTATTCTCCGAGATGACAGTCATTAAAAAAAAATTGTGTTGTCGTATTTCACATCATAGCCCCTGTGTACTACCTAAGGTATACTGTGTACCAGCTTTCTATACGTATTTAATACAAGTAAAAAAAGTCAACGGTTTAGGTATGTATTGAACCCAAATAAAATATTTTTGAAATAAATGTTTTAAATACGATTTCTTTGGTATTAATAGTATCCGTCTTAAAAGAAAAAACATTTATGAACTCATACCACTAATTTTGAACTACCAAGTTTTATTTCGTTTTTACTTAATTTCAAAATATTTCGTGTTAAGCATTTTTCACTGTATAAATAAGAATAACTGTTCTAAATTATAAATTAAAAATTTTTGATTCATTGAATTTCATTGTTAGCTAAAATAATGCATCTTGCAAGTCTTTTACTGAAGGTAAAATCTTCAATTCTAGCATCTTCAATAAGGAGAATGGAGGTTGATGCTCTTAATTTTCAAAAAAGAAGAATTACACAAAATAGGCTGACTTTCCTAAACTCAAAATTAGCAAATTGTATAAATACGCAAAGAATCTTTTATACTCCAACTTTCGAATTGAAAAAAATCTAAGACGATATACAAAAAGCAATTGTAAAAATTAAGCAATCAATTACTCCAACAATACTTTATTTTGTTTGCCAAACCGACCCTGAATAAAATGCATTGTATTCAAATATCTAAACTAGCTAATCATCGCTTGATTATAATAAAACTCAAATAGAAAGCTCACATAGTTACAAATGACAATGAACATTAATTTAAAATCAACTTGCTACAGATAAATGCACTTAATGTTTCTCCTTTGAAATTGTTTAGATGCTTATTTAACTATGTAACTGGTTTAATGAAGAATTATATTTTCAGAGCGACATAGAGGGAAAGGTTTAATTTGATTTGTGTTACGACAATACAAAGTTCGTTAGTGAAATAATGCATATTAATAAATATTGATTAAAAATAGTTTACGATTGCACGATTAATGGATGGAAATTCCTCGCTGGAAATTTGTGATATTTTATTGTAAAAGTCGTACGTATGTATTATAATACACGTGAACCTGTTCGAAATCATGAAGTAATATTATAAATAGTCGCCAAGAAAGTGGTAGGCGAGGTAAAAATAAGTGTCAAAAGTTATTCACGCTGAGATTATTATCGTTTTTGCATATTTGCTTTAAATATAAGACGTTTGCATTGGTAAACAAATATGAGGAAATGGAAAGTTTATTATGTTTTTATTTTCTTTTTTTTATCTTATATGTTTTATAAACGCTTACGCACGTTTAAGATTAAGAAAAAAATTTATTGGTCTAGGAGCGTCTTATTAGTGTCTCATTAATCGAAAGTGAACACACGAAATTATACGATAATTGTTGATAGTTTTGAAGAAATTTTTTCTTTCAAGACAGGAAGTTGTTCTTGGCGCTGTGTTGCGTCTTGCACAACCATATTTAGTGTCTAATTAAGACGAATTCATCTAAATTTTAACCAGATCTATGATTACCAAACACATAGTATGTTGTATAAAAATAAAAGTTTTTAGCTAATTTGGGTAATTTTGTACAAATTTTCGATGAACCAAACCAGAAATGATCCTTTTTACTGGCTGGTTAAATCACGTTTTTCCACCTCACGAATTCAATGGGCTATTAGTGGATTATGGAACCATTAGTATCTAGTTGGAGACGTGAAACTCAGAACAATGTAATCAGGTGTTATCTAACTCTTTGTTATGAATGAAAAACAGATAATTAATGGGTGGAACAAAATTTTGTTTGTTTTCAATGGTTCAATCTTGATCTTAGCGATTGGAGCAAAATAAAGTGTTTGCGAATCGAATTTTTCATGGTAGGTATTACACGTATAAATGTCAAAAATTAGAAGGTCTCGATGAGTTTTTATAATATTTCACCTCAGTAATCATTTGAAAGTACTAAGTATTTGTAAAATAATAAATTGTTGGAAACGTTTTTTAAGAAAAAATAACACGTTATGAAATGTTTTCTTTTTATTAGTTTTAAGTTCAACTTTATTTGAATTATAACATAATTATAAGGCCCTTCTTTAGATGAAGATAAAAACTGTCTAAAAATTAAAATTTGCACATGAAAAATAGAGATGAAAAAATGTATTTTTTTGGAAATCAGCGTATTTTTTGGTATTAAAAATAACCCTTCAAGGGTACCCTATGCACTTAAACAAGATTGAAAAACTCCCTGGAATCTGGAAACACACCCAAACTAGAAGTGACCAAGTACTTCTCACCAGACTGGCTGTGGGACATACGAGAGCCACTCATTCATACAAAATTGAGGGAGTCGAACCACTAAACTGTTGCGGTGAAACCTTAACAGTACATCACAATATTTTTCAATGTCTACAGTTTAGTCAATGGAGAAACTCACTTAACCTTCCACAAGAACCAAAAGTACTCTTCGATACGAGTTCTGGTTGTAGCAAACTCCTGAAGTTTTTAAGATAGACAGGCCTATACCGGAACATATAAGAAGATTCAACCCGTGAAATATGTTATATATTGCATAATCAGGGCTGGATTGGGATGATAATTAGTACCGGGAAATTTTAATGACATCGGGCCAAAAAAAAAAACTTTATTATAATCCAAAATAAAAAAATACTTCTATAAATCTTACCACAGGCCAGAAGTGGACCACGGGCCACCGGGAATTTCCCGGTATCCCGCCGGGCCAATCCAGCCCTGCGCATAATACCTATGTTATAAGTCGCAATGTGACCAAAGATGTTGGGGCGACTTAAAAAAATAGCCTTTATTCAATACAACAATCCTGTAATTAACACATTGAACATTTCGTAACATTACTGTAGTGTTATCTTAGGTCAACTTTATTTATTAGACACTTGATTTCTTAAAAAGAAGTAAGAAAATAGTAAGATAAAAAATCTTCAATGTATTAAAAAATTGTTAGGGTGAATAAGGGTTGATTTTGATACCAAAAAAGGTATTGAGGTTCACACAAATATAACTATCATATTTATTCTGCATGTAATTTTAATATCATGCATGTATTGTATACATGTAATAGTAGCTAATTTTCATGAACTTTTAAAAATTTCATGACAAAATCTTTCAAATTTACAAATCAAAATACAGATGAAGATTCCAACTCATCAATTATTTTGGACTGTAATTAACTAAGGTGACATTATCTCCAAAAAACTAAATTTTAACGTCATTAGTACATTTTTTTCAAATTTGGTTTTTGTCATATTTAACACTTTAGTTCATATCCCGAGAAATTTAATAACACAAAAAATAAAACACATTTTAATAAGTCAAATTTACTTTTCATGCCTTCTGTATACTACAAACATTTCCAAATTATTCTCACTGAGTTGAGTTTCCAACCGCATTTTATAGACGAAATTTTCATTTGATAAAATAGCCATGATTTTTTGTCTACTGTAAAACATAAACGAATGGCACGAAAACTTCAACATTATAATTGTCTTCGAAAACATAGGTTTTAAGCGTTTCTTATTACAAATTGATTACGAACAATTTTCAAAATTATACACTTAAATGTCGAAAAAATACCTCAGGTGTGTTTTATTAAACTAAGACACAGTCTCTGGCTTTGATATACAAACGAAAAAAAATCTACAGATTAAGATCCATGTAATCATCAAAATTAATTTCGTTGGTCCATTTTCTAATGATAATTGCATTTTTTTTCCATAAATTAAATTAAAATGATTTGGTCAGACATGAAATTCAATTGAGTATTAAATGCACTCACGCCCAATTTTAAATAAAAAAAAAAAATAAGTTCAAATCTAAAGATTTGATGAAATTAATTTTAGAGAAAAGAAAATAATATTAATAACAATTTTTATATAGTAAAAGTCGAGCATGATTCGCAAGTATAGAGTGGTGAAATTTCGTTTCGATTGATTAAGATAGTTTAATTTGTATAATTACTTGGCAAATTTTAATGTTATTGTTTTAATTTCTAATAGTTTTCACCAATTTTGGACGAATAAATTGTTATTACTTTTACATTAATATAATCATTTGAATATTGATGATGATTTAAATATTGCAATGTTAAAATATTTAATTAATTCTATTGAATGCGTTGTAGGAGAAAATTGGTCAATGAAATAATTTCTAAACGAAATTAAAAAGTCAATTATTAAATATTATATGAAATCAATATTTGATCGTTTCATCTAATAAATGATATTTATAATTAACAATTTTAGTAAGTAACGGTTTCTACAAAGCCAGAGAAATTTAAAAATGAAAAATTGATGTTTAAATAGATTTTTTTTTTTAATTTTTGCAATGGTATCTTGATACGATTTTGACTTGATATTCAAGCTACTTGAAATTGTCTTGAAATTGAATCCAATGTCATTATCAAAACAAGTATAGCATAGATTTTGGGAGCTCTGTATCATTAGAAAAATAAGTAAAAAAATGAAATGCTGTCCAAAAACAGTGAAATTCTGTAACGTTCTGTTAATAGCAAAACTCAAAATTAACGATTCATGCATAACTAATCACTAAAGGTTAATAGTTAAAATAATCGTTAAATTTTCAAAATACACCATTAGTTGTAAATTCAAAATTATTAATAAACTATTATAATGTAAAACGCCATCGTTAAATATTCATCGAAAAGATAATACAATGAATAATTTCTGATCATATTCCAACCTCAACATCGATTGTAATTTTTTAAGATGACACAAAAATCGAAATGTTTCGGTTATTTAAATGTATAAAAAATATTTTTTTAATTTTGACAAATGGATATTAATATTCGAGAATCTAGAAAGTGAAATTCCTTTCTGATGAAGACAGCACTTCTCTAAATCTTTTATAGCTGACCGAAGATTTCTTGCATAAAATTTTTCAGCTATATTTTAACTCTATACGTAATATATTTTTTAAACAAGAAAGCGCACAGAAAATATCACTTAAATCGCTATAAAAAATCGTCGGTCACTTCTTTAATTATAAATTTGTATTATAATCGTCTCGGGAAGAATGAAAGAGTTTCTCTCTATTATTTTCTTATCGCCATAAATATTGTGTTACTATTAGCAGCTTACAAGTGATTTTTGTATTCATTTGAATATTTGATTTTGTGTAGGTATTTGGACTTGACTTGCAGCAGCTGATATACAAAACGGATATCGATGTTGTTTTTAAGTGAAATTCTTTATGGGTTCCTTAATATGGAACAATCGTTTATGGCACAACGAAGTGACCACAATCGAAAGGGCTTAGTCCTCTTTGAAAAGAACCAATTAAAGCGATAATAAAAATGAAAAGAGTTGGCGATTTCATTACTTACGACTTTGGTCAGTGGCTGATTGAAAGATGTAAATACGTACCTGAAAGTAAAAGAAATACATTAATAAAATTTTGGTAAATTTAGTTTCGGTTAGATTAATACTATGAACGTTTTGTTGTTCCTGTAAAAATTCTTCAAAAATAACATTCCATTAATTTAATTCGTTTTTATACCATGTTGGGTCGAGCAAAAAGTAAACTAATTTTTTTATTGAAATGTTTAACAAATTAAATATTTTGTGATTATTAATAAAAAAGTTTTCTAATATCTCATGATATGACTAATAATTTTTAAGGATTTCCTTAAATTCCTTAAAAATATATTAACGAAATTCAAAACTTTATGAACAATAAAATACATACATTGAGTCAAATTTGCAAATTCCGACTTAAAATATTTGTTATTGTCGGTGTCAATATTTGATTTCAATTACACTTACTAACAATTATTTACATTAAAGGTAGATATTTTCTTATTTAAACATGCATCATGAGTAGATAGACGCGAAATATAAAGCAAGAAACAGTTCTTTGAAAAAAAATGTTTAACATTTGGTAATATTTAACCATTTACTAATAGCCTTACCTCAAGGGTACATTAATATTTATAGCTATGATAATTAAGTTCGCCAAATTTTCTAAGTCTTCATTTATAAAATGTAACTCATACAATATTTATTTTTTCATTAAATAACACAGTTATGAACAAATATTAGATCACAATTTTCCATCGTTGGAAAAACTTCTAGTAAAAGTGAAACCTTTCATGCACTAATTTGCATAAAGTACACAGTTAGGCCAAATGGATTCATAGAAGAAACCTTGGAACAGCTTTATCGATTGTTCTAAATCATCACATCAAGGAAGTCTGACATCTTAACACAATGCATGTTTTGCATATTACACATATTGTTAGAAATGCGGTTAACAATCTTTTCATTTATTACATATTTTTCCATAACTCTCCTTAGTTCTGATACACACAAGTATTAACTAAATACAAATGTTATTGTAATTCAACTTACGTAACACAAAACAGTGTTTACAATTCGCATTAAAACATTACAATTTTAACATTAACGAAATATAAGCTGATTAAACCGTACACTTTTTTATTGCAAAAGTATGTTTTAAAATAATTTTACGTGATTAAAAACACATTAAAGACATTTTGTGTAGTTGTTGAAACTGAGTGAAATTTCGATTTCTTTCATAGATAAACCCCAACGATATGATCTAATAGTGCCCCTTAAAATGATTCATAGATTTGAAAACTGAATAGGGGAATATTTGAATTGAATTGAAATTTTATATGCAGCATAGAATATTTTATTTCATAAAGAAATTAGTTGTTACATAATAAAAGAATATTTTAATCTTGGCACCGGTAGTTTAGTTTTCTCTAAACAAATAGTACGGTTTCAAATTTACGCTGAAATTTAATAAGGTATCTTCGTGATTCGTGAACGACATCAGACTAATACACATTAGTTTTTGAAATTTAAAGATATTTAAAAAAGTTAAAGACTCCTAATATCTAGTCTGTAGTTTATCGCTGCATTGTTTTCCAAACGTTACATTTTGTAATTTTAATTATTAAAATTTTTTAATAATAAGGATGTTTAAGATAAAAATACATATATGAACAGTATTATAATAATAAATGAGGGAATTTCAAAAAAAATCTTTGAAAAGATATAACAAAATTTTTTTTGAAGTGAGATTTCTTTAGGTGCGTCCGGGAAAAAATAAAACTGTTATAAAGCATTAAAAAATATTAAATTACGTTAAGATATGTTATGATATACCCATTGCAGCCTACTGCAATGACATAACAAAAACATTTAGTAAGGAATTGGTAGACGTTTTTGTGCAGGTATTGGGAGCATCGTGAAACTATGGAAGGTTTAATGCAATATTCATTTTGTAATATCTGATTACAAAAAAGAAGACCTTGCTAAAGGGTAGTGGAGCTATACCAATTTTCGACCCAAATACTTCGTCTTTTTAGTATTTTTTCAGATTTCCAGCAACAACTCTTTTTTGGTGGAAAAAAAATTAATGTTGCAACTATAACAAAGAAACGTTTTCCAACAATTTTACTATGATATTCAATAATTACTTTTTCCAAATACTTTCATACGTGTACACCCCTTTCTACATTAGTAATGCCCATGTTTAGGGTATATACTTTAAATGCAAGTTCATATTGGTTAAATTTACAATAGACATTCCAAAAATTTCCAAGTTCCTTATAAGGTTCCTTTATAACGACAACCGTAGTGAAAAAAAAAACTTTTCCAAAAAGAAAGTTCACTGATTGCTGAAGATCTGTAGTTTGTATGGGATTGAACTTCGAAAAAAAGTTCATACGAAAGTTACAGAATAGTTTATATCTATTCAAAATGAATTTTAAATATTTTTGCTAGGGTGTATCAAAAAAGAATTATAGCTGGAAAACTAAAAAAAAAATTTAAATAACGAAGTTCTTAGCCTAAGGTTGATTTCTCTCTACTTCTTTTTAGCCAGGTATTTGTATTCAGGCATTACGAAATGTAACATATTATAGACATTTTAACGGTGCTTCAATGGATGGTCACTGTGGTCAATACAAATATATCAAGCATTTGAACCATTTAGTGTTGCCATTTTTATGTTTATATCTGAAACATAGTCATCACTCAAAAACTTTAGTTTTTGCTGGCATATAAATTATTTCTTCTGTAAATATCTCAAAAAAATATAAAGAACATAGAGCTTTTTGTCCCTATGCGTCAAATATTAAATTTAATTTAAACGTCAAAAATACTAAAATGTTATAAATGTTGATAACCGAAAGAAGTTTCACTTCCTATATGTATGCACTAACACCCGCACTATTTTTTTAATTTTATTTAAACCTGAAATCAATTGTTGTCTCCCGTTATAAACTTAAATTACTGCCACAGATCTTGAACATTGATAATTAAAAAAAAAATGGGATAACAATTTACATATTAAGTATGTACCTTTTAACCAAATTGTTTGAACAAGAGATATTTTCGAAACTTAACACAAGCACTTAAAATAATAAATGCATATTTTGTGTTGTTTCTCTTAAAATGAGACAAAAAGACTTAAGTCTCATAATTTACAACCGCAATAACTAATTAATGTTATCTTTAACCTTCATAATCAAAATCAAAAATACGTTTCTCGAAAAGCAGCCGTTCTCTGAAATTCATAGACTGAAGAAATTATAGGTACTATTTTTCGGAATATCTTAATTTTAAAGTAATTATTTAAATATTAAAATTTTTTTATTTAAAACCTTACGCTGTGATATCTGAATCACCAGCAGGTGAATCACAAATCTAAATTGCATACACCACCTGTTTTCTAAGACAGATGCTCTCTGATTGATTCGAAACACTTTTAATTTTATTATCTTCGATCAATAGCAAGAAAAGTTAATACGAATTTAATAAATGGTTCACATTTTTTTTACAGAAAAAATTTATCTTTTTCGTAATCTATATTTAACTTGATAACACATGCTTTTGTAAAAAAAAGTAATCAAATAAATTTGATAAAAACGAATTTTCTGTACATAAAGTCAACATATTTTATGTAGAAATTATCATTTAAAACGTTTAAATAACCGCATTTTCCGAGTAGATTAAAATCTATTATACAATAGTTTTTTTTTTTTACGATCTAAAAATACAATTAAAATCTCTTATAATTCTTGTAATTAGATAAGAACATCCTTTTTAATATGCAAAGTACGGAAATGTGCGAAGAAAATCAGAATAAATCCTACCTTGACCCGAATGGTTGCACGATAACATTACATAATTGACATGAAAAAAATTTCTTTGCCACTAAATTATGCTTTTAGTTATACATAATAAAAGGAAAACAGAATCATCAACACTTCACTGAACTACAAAACATTAAATTCAAAGCGAAACTGAAACCGTTTAAAAAAAATAACAAAAAAAAATATTTTTAAATTTTCATTTACGACCTTAAAATTCCATGTGAGTAGGAACTAATTGGACAAAACAACCAAAGGAAAGTAGCCCGTTATAAAGACTTGCAATAAAAATAATTACAATATTTTTTTAAAGAATATAAGTAAAGTTACTGTTATTTATCTACTTATGTTATTGTAATAAACCTATATACACTATGGGATAATAAGCGATTTGATATTGAATAAGCAGCTTTTTTATATTTAAATATATCGAAAAACACGACCTTTGTTTCTAATAAGTAATAATTATCCTACGTTGAATAATTTAATAAAAAATTGTCACGAAACTAGTTTAATTTTTTGTCATTACGAAATTTCCTTTCTTTATTTGAATAGAGGCTTACAATTATTTATAATTAGACGTGAGCACGTTTTATTTTTACTATCGATATTATCTAAAGCAATACGATATAATCGATGTTTAAGAAATATTTTTTTTTACAGAAACCACAGACCTGAATATTTCGAAGCTTCATTTTTTTTCAGTTTGATAGCAGGTAAATATTTTTTTTCTTTCCTTTTGATTAAATCTATTCTTGAGCACGCGTGCAATTGATACATGTGCATTGTGTTCATAGATCAGGTCGAATTTTTATTTTAATCTAAAGAGATAGAAACTATTAATTTGTGACAAACTCATAAGGGGCCATCCATAAATTACGTCACACGAATTTCATATTTTTTGACCCCCTCCCCCGTCCTTGTTACAGCTGGTCACATTTGTGAGACCACCCCTCCTTAGTGTGACGTCAAATATTTTACAATTTTACAACTACAAATAATTATTGAATTAAAACAGCAATTCCAAAATTTGTTTTATTACAATTTAAATGATTTTTTAATAAAATTTACATCAAATCAAACATTTCAGGAAAAAAACAAAAAAAAAAACGAATAATTATATTAATTAACGATCAAACTTAATCATCTTGAAAGTCAATTGTCTAATGAAATAAAAACAATATCACCGCTAGGCACGGTGCAGCATTTAGCGGCATTTATCAAAGGGCAATAGTATCGGCGCGTAACACTACACCGAGAAAAAAATTCTCTTCGGACAATTAAATCTAAATATTAAATTTTTGTATGGCAATGGGCTATCAAATCATTTTGTTGGCGTGAATGAAATTCAGTTGTCAGAAGAAATTTTTTTTCTTATTGTAGTAGAGCGAGTAGCCGACAAAACAATTTAAACCTTCTGTTTCTACAGATAGTGTTGCAAATGTTTTTGAGTTTATCGTTAATAGTTCAAAGTTCGTGTTTTACATAATACTTAGATTAAAATAGATTTTGAAATGTGACGTCTCAAAATTTAGGACCCCTCCCACTCCCTTGTCACAAAATGCCACACTTCGTCGACCCCATCCCTCCCCCTCCACGTGTGATGTAATTTATGGATGGCCCCTAAGTACTATAAGAATATTTTACCTCTTACTTAATTCAAACTGCAATTAAAAACTGCTATCAATGCTATACAAAGTGTTTTTATAATATTAGTGTTTAATAAAACCAAGTAATAACTTGGCTGTTAAAAATTATTTGTTTCTCCTATATCAATAGTTAAGTCTGAAACTGTGTGAAAAAGATTACAATATAATTATCGAAAGTGAGTAAACAATGGAAACAGCATGGACATTTATCCATTTGTCCACGATACAAAAATTATACAATGAATATGCCTATACTAACAAAAAAAAAAACGATAACCATATCCAACTATGTTTATACTACAAACCATACAAAGTCTATGTCATAAACCACAATGTGATCATAGATGTTGGAATTAGTTTAAATGAAAGCAAAAAAAAAAGTTAAATCATAAATCAGGTAGACTTTGAAAGTTAAAAAATACTTGCTAAATTATAGAAAGATAATAGAAAATCCTAAATCCTTAATAATAAAACTTGCAGTGAATCCAAATAAAACAATGCATATATACAACTTCTTAAAAACAAAACTTTTGTCCACTTGCAATTTTCGATAGGGCTTTCCATAAACGTAAGTTTTAGTATAAAATCAATTTGATAAAATTTCCTCAAGGCACCAAATAAAATAAACATAATTAATTTAATTTATATAAAATAAATCAGTCTAATTATCTGTAAATTATATTCTCATATAAGTAAAGTTGAGTTTATAATATTACCTTAATTAAATTCCTAAGGTACGTACAATTGAATTTTTGCTTAAGGCCATTGGGAAATTCATACATGTACTGAGGATATAATTAAAAAAATAAATTAATAATACAATTATATGGAAAAGAATTTTAAAAAAAGAAATAAAATTATAATTTGTAGTATTGTTACATGTATTACATAAAGCTAGAGCTGATACGAAAATAATCATTTAGTTTTCGTGACAATGTAGGTAAATGTCATTATACGACATTCGATCTATCGATAAAATCAATAAGTTCTTAGAATAAAAAAAATATAGGAAGAATATCATTACTTTTTTTTGAAAAATAATGAGCTGAGAACTTGAAAAAGAAACTTATAATTTACAATTTAAAGTTTTTATAAATGAATAAGCAGTTTATTTATTATTTTAAATCAAAAATGTAACTTTTCCAGAAATAATTGCAGTTTGAAACTTCGAAGGAAAAATTATTTGAATATAATAGAACTAACTTGTTTAGTGTCTTCCTTATTGTAAAACCGTTACTTTGAAATTTTGATACTCAAATATTCAATAAAATTCATCTTTTATTAAACTGCAAACTAAAAAGTGGTTTATTTATTGTGTTAAGCATTTATGATTTTTTTAACAATAATTTTATAGTATCAGATTCTAAGAGAGTCGAAATTTTCATAGTCAAACTTTTGAGAATTATTTTCCCGCCATTAATATTATATTTTAATTAGCATCTTTTTAGTAAATAAAATATAATGGATTAATAAATAATTTCTATGTAAAAAGTTGAAAGATTCTCATTCTCCAATTCTTCAACAATTTTCAAACAGAGACACATTAAATAAAAGTAGGGTCATCTATACTATTATTCATTATCAAATCGAGGCCTTACTGTAAAAAATATTTTCAGAACTCGCCAATTATTCTCAAAACAAAAAAAACATAATCTTGAATAAAACTAATTAAACTAATTTCAGCTGTAAAATTTTTTTCAAATCTTACTAGAGCGATAAAGAAATTTTTATTTTTCAAATTTGAGAAAACACAACTATATTATGATAAAATGAAGGCCAACACTACAAAATCAGTTAATTTAATGTGAAGGTTAGTCGAATAAATAAAAATTTACGAGAAAGCCAAAATTAAGTGTGATTATTGTAATTTCTTCTTGAGGAAATACATAGAATACACAATATGCATCGAAAACGTTAGAGAAGGTCGCGGTTTTATTTCCAAACGTAACACCAATTGATTCCATTGTTCTAGATTTATCAAATTATTGATAGTATTGATTGCATTGAATCAAAAAATAACAACTTAACTCTACCTACATTAGAAAAAATACCAGGCTTAATCTTATATAGATGTTTGAATAATTTGGAAAATTTCTTTAGAAAATATGCTAATGGTTAATTACGTACAAATATTTGGTTAACAATGAAAAATGACCGCAATGTTATTGTTGGTGAAGGACGGATTACCAATTAAAAACTCCAGAAAGTTGAGAGACTATTTTAATAAGTCTAGAGATATCAGAAAACTAAAAATATTCATTATTCTAAATATGTATGTATAAAGATAAGACGAACTGATCAATTTATTCAATTCTTATCAAAAGTATATATGTTATTTAAATTATTAGTTCTACAAAAATTGAAATGCTCTTTTAGTTTATGCTTTTACTTAAAGTGTTGGACTTTATATATCAATTCAAGGAGACAAAACTATAATTAATGATACCAACAGGCTCATACGAAAATAAAACCGTACATGGTAAGGTTCAAGTCTCGTGCAGTAAAAATAAAATTATAGTTATTTTTCTAAATTTTGTAAAGATTCATAAAGTCAAGAAATTGGCTATGTTGTTAAATGAATTGAACTTTATATTGTTTGCTTTAAATATGAGTTTAAAATGAAATTATTTTTGACGTCAATGCTTGATTTGCTTTGATATTTGAATAATACATTTGTCCTATATGTATGATTTGAATTCAAGTCAAATTTTAGTCAAGTAGTTTGAAAATCAACTCAAATAGTTTGGAAATAAAGCTAGTCAGTTAATTTAAAATTTTACATGACTTACATACGTATACCGTACAATCATAATGATTGGTTTTTTTTTATCGGGAACAAACCTAATATTAATATTAATCTATAAGTATCCTTAAATATGGTAACATTTCCAATCAAAAATTTTTCCTTTTTATAAACATCAAAAAAATCAAAAGAGCATTAGTCATAAGCTGGAATCTGGAGAAAACTTGCTCTTTCTGGAATCTCCGGATTAAAACTGGAAAGTCTTGAGCCCAGATTTATAGCATAAGTTTTATACTGTAATGTGATGCGATTTAAATCGAATTAACTCATTTTTGATGGAGTGATAACTGAAAAATTTAAGTTTTAATTGTTTTTGGGTAAATTGTTTGGGTGAAATTTTATCACAATGGTGTAGTTTTGAAATTTGTCCAACTCTCAAACGATAATATTACATACTAGATATCCGTTTCCGGTGATTTTTATTTTGTATTTTATGCGTAAATCAAAACAAGTTATGTAAGCCGGTTTAGTTACGATAACTTTGTGATTGTAATGCAAAAAATGCTGTTATATACACGGAAAATCAAATGGAAGAAAATGGGAAAAACCGTAAATGTTTGTATTTGATTACGTCTTACCGTATTTATTTTATCCATCAATGTGGAAAATTGTTCCTTGGTCGTAATTTTAATGCTTTGAAAATCGCACATTTTTATTATTTTTGTTTTCAGATCACTTAAAAAATAAAATTAATAATAAGATAAAATCTTATTTAGTATTTAAATCTATGTCAAAATTAAAATCGTTTAGTTGAAACTACCACTAGTTTTTTGCGAAAAGTTTTCAACGTGGTCACCATATCATGATTTTGGAGCACACATTTGGCGGTCACCGAGATGATTCGAACTGACCGAGTTAAAATGTAAAAACGTGTGTTGATTCATTTACATCGTAAAGCGGTTCTGACGAGAACTGTCCTGAGTTCCGACCGAAATATTCGAGCTATCTTACGATTTAAGTGCGAATGATCGAGCGGCTCTTTCGATTCTTACATGCAGCTCACCTGCCGACTCAATGACTTCCCTTTCTTCTTTCACTCTACAATAATACGAACGCAACACACAAACATTGTATTTGTTCAATTTCATATATATTCACCTGTATAAAACCAACACATTTATTACCGTTCCGATCGCCGTATAGCATCGCTAATGAACGAGAAAGTTGTTCGGCCTATTCGACATTTTTCAATCGCTATTTTTTCGTTACGGCTACACACATTTTGTGACTTCTTCTTCACAATTAAATTACATTTCCAAATTTCACTTAAGTTTGTTAAGTTGATGTCGAGGGGAAGTTTCAGTGGAAACTTTTTTCATGATGAATACTTAAGTTCAAAAAGAAAGGATGCAAACATAAATATTATAGATATGTTAAACTACTATTTACCATATACATATTTCTATATAAGTGCATATAAAATGGTACCGTGATTGACTGACAGACATACTGAAGGCTAAACTCTGAAGATAAAACATGAAATTTGCATGTGTTATTCCTGAGAAGATAGTAATCTGCATTAAGGAAGAATTTTTCAAAATTCCACTCCTAGTAGCTATAAGAGGAGCCTAAAAGTATTGCATTTTTTAGAACTGGTTCTAAATTATCAACTATCGCAAACTCTAGTTTTACAGTTATTCAAATGTAAAGAACCTTTAGTTTTGTAGTGCCTGTTACGAATTTTTTAGTTTTGTAAATTCATTCATTTTAAAATTGAAAAAATTATTAAAAATTACGTCCACCATATGAATATTTAATTAAGTAAATTTTTTTACCTCACGTAATTTAAATATTTGAAATAAATTCATTTTTACAAATTATTTGTAACTATATTTCTAAATATAAAACGGCACCGTGATTGAGAGACTGAAAGTTAAACTTGAAAATAAAAACATGAAACCTAAAAGTGTTATTTCTGAGACGATAATAACTTCTATTAAGGAACGAATTTTCTAAAATCCACCTTTTAGTAGCTTCCACAGGAAGTGTCTGAAAATTTTGCATTTCGAGACCTAATCCTAATTTATCAACTTTCTCAAACTCTAATTTTGCAGTTATGCAAATGTAAGAAACCTTTTTTTTTTAGTTCTATACTTAGTTTCTGTTGACAATCTGTTATTTTTAAAATTCATTTATTAAAGGTTGAAAAAATTATTAATAATTATTTTAAGTCCACTTTTAAAGGAATATGAACGGTATTCACAGTTATTACTCAAATTTTTGAAACAATTGAGGAAACAATAAAGTATTTCGTTATTAAAGTATTAAAAATAAACACTTACCTAAAATATTTTAATAGTTTTTATAGGCCAAATTCAATATATGAGTTGAGTGTATCTTCAATTAATTTATGAATATTAAACCATAAGTGGGGGCTGAAGCTCTCTCAAGAAAATATTTATTATTTGGTTATTATAGCATTTGTTAATTAAGCATTTGCTTGAGGGAACTCCAGTCTTTACTTAAGTTTTCATGGTTAATGGTTACAAGTTGAGCATATTATATAGTTATGTCAAGGCTAAAAGTTATGTATTTCCTCAAATTTGAGTGGCGACTAGGAATACCGCCTTAAATGTATAGTTAATTTTTACATCTTACATAATTTATGTTTTTAATATTTGTAATGTAATTTTTGAAAAGTGTCCTGCTGTCAAAAATAATTTTTTTCAAAGCAGAAGTTTTATTTTTTTTCCTTGAACTGTGTTCAGTTATTTTGTTACATTTAATGTGAAACGCTAAGTCTTGGGTAGCATCTAGCCTTTAAAACTGATTTTAGACCAATATAAGTTTTAAAACATTTATTTCTGAAAATGTAAAAATGATATTAATAAGCTTGGCATTTTAAAATTAAATGCTAGAGTATTCATTGATTGACGTTGAAATACACATTACCTTATTAGTTAGTTTTCTGAGCAACATTTCGTCGAACTTCCTGATTAAAACGATTAAACTAATCTTTCAACTATTGTCAAATTTTTACCGGAGAGCTTTTTTTATACCAAGTATAAGTAATTAACTTAAAAGAAAGTATATTTTTTATGTTTTACAAATTCAATTTTTTTTCAAAATTTCTAACCGTTCGGTTAAACAAATAGAGGGGACCCAACTAACTAACCAGATAGAACCTAGAATCAAAATAGTATCTCTCTATATAATAAAAAATAGTAAAAATCACTTAACTCATGCTAACAAGTTTGATCAAATCATTGGTATTATCCTTTATATCCTTTGTATCCTTTATGATACTTTTTCAATTTCCTTTTTATATTTTTCAATATATTTACTTTATGTAAGAAGTTGGATTCAATTTTGTCGTGAACTTTTCATTTCCTCGTCTCTAAAAAGAGCAACTTACCAATACACTATGAATAGATCGAAAACCAAGTTTGTCTTGTCTGAAATAATTCAATCGAATTCCTATATAAAATTGGTAAATCAGGTTTGATAAAGCAGGTAGTATAAAAATCGAGAATTTCCCAACTTTTACAATAAACCGTTTGCATGTCTCATTTCAATTAAACGTAATAAAACTCTGATTAAAATCACAAAACTTCAACCTATATTATGTATTGTTAATTTTTCCAGAATACATTAAAACGTCATTCCGTACATGATTAAATGTGGCGATTTAAAAAAAATTGTTTCATTTGTGCATAATAATATCATTATTTGAAAATAAAACATCGTATATTTTAAACTGTAAAAAAATTGTTACACTTGATATAATATATTTTATTAATTGGGTCTCTAGCTTAAATAATCTGAATAATTAAATAATGTATGCATACGACGTTACTAATTCAGTTATACAATTTGATTTGAACAAAAACAATAGGCGATTCGTAGACTTTTTTTCTTTTAATTAATTTTTTATAACGGAAGTATTTTTTACGTTTCCAATTGGAGAAAAGGCGACGTAGTGGAAGGTTTTTCTTGCAATTAAAGTTGTTGTTCGAGTTGTGAGTTTTAAGATTGTTAAAAACAATTTTATGAGAACTTTTTGATACTTTTACAGTATATTATTTGAAAAATGACGACTATTTTGCAAAAGTTTAAAGATGATCTTGGGTTTAGGTACAAAGAAAAAATATCGACGTTGATGTTTTGTTTCTTTCTGTTACTTTGCCTTGTATGTGAAAAGCTTGTAAAAACAATTTAAAAATATAATAGCTAGGATCTAATAATTCTCTTTTATTAAACTACACATTGCATAAAAATTAAATATAAACATAAACCGTTTTGAAATGAAACTTCTTTAGGCGTAGGCATGATAGGACAAAAAATGTTATAACAGTATATCTTATGCCAACACAAGAATATAATGTGGCAATGCTAATTGAAAGATATTTTGTAGTCAAAAGCAAATTATTATCCTTTGTATTTATCATATAAAAACTAATAATAAATTTAGGTTTGCTACTTTGGAAGAATAAAGCCTGATCACAACTGCAACTCTTAATTTTAAAATAACTCTTAAAATACGAGAATAAAAAAAATATAAACCGGAATTACTTATTTAGAATTTATAAGTACAAGAGATAAAAATTATAATTATGGATTATTTACCTCTATAGTTTCTTAATTTAGGAACTCATTTTTTCCAAACGATTGAAAGTCTTGTAAATTCGTTATGGTAAAAAGAAAAGGGTTTTGTTCCCGAAAAATTTCACACCAAAGCCTACATAACAATACCATTGTTAAATCAATCACAATATAAGGCTGTAACCCAAACATACGATGATCTTAGGAAGATCAGGACTATGAGGAACGTAATTCAGTGGATTTCCAATGCATTTTCTTAAAATTTTAGCGAGCCAGCTAAGATGTAGGGGGGGGGGGGTAATTATAATGAAGCATAATAATTTTTCTGATTGAAAATTTATGATTCTCCTGTTATTTATTCACGTTTTGTCTCATTCAACAGCTGATAGTTGGAAGCAACATTAAAGGTTTGACCTTTACAGAAAATATTAGGGGGTAAAATTTTTGATATCTCGAAACAAACGGTTACAAGAATCTTTCCTCAGTCAAACTTGTACGACGTTCAACCTTTGGTTAGTTTCAACCTCAGCTTTTTGTGCCAATCGTAAACGTTGAGTTTTCTGCAAGTATGTCTCTTTGATTGATGCCTTACATTTTTGTAAAATTTTACCAAACTTGGAAATTTGCCTACATATTATGTTTAGTTGTGCCGCGAAGCTTTTGTTGTTTGAAATTGGTTAACCGAAAGCTTCACTTTATTCTAGAAGTTTTTGAGCTTTATCAATTTTTTTTGAAAACGGCTCCAAAGATTTTCTTTATACTTTCTATAGTTCTTAGACTCATTGATGCCTACAATTTTTATTTGAAACTTTTTCTTAGAAAAATTCGAACAAGGGCGATTCTGGGGTGAAGGCTGGAAATTCGTATATATCTACAGATAGGCTGTATGCATACAGTTCTGTTTATATGTATAGTTATAGTTATGAAGTGCCTATATTTTCTTTTAACTAACAGAGAGTTACATAAATGAAAGTAAAAGAAAGTACTGTGACGCCTCGCAGCAGATATTTTTATTTATAGAAAACGTTTGATAAGCATTTACCAAGCAAATCTAGAGAAAATATTAAAACCATATTTAAAAATTTTTATTTCAACGTATAAAACGTCTGACTTATCATAAAAAAGAGTATGTACCAAAATAGGCATTTACAAAAACAATAAAAGCTAAATATACTATAGCGTTTTATAATTGAGTTATGAAGTAGTTATTATAATGTGTATTAAAAAACTTCCCTAACTATAACTTGGACAGAACTCATTAAGTTCAAGCGACGAACTTTTGATTCATCCACGATAATTACACGTCTTGCACTTTAAAATAAAACATCGACTATAGTCATTTCAGCGTAGGTAAGTAGTTAAGAACTTGTAATCATTTTACTCAGCTAACTCGTTTTGATTTAGGCAAATAGGTTTATGAAAATAAAAACTTAAAAATTAAGCAATTATCATCAAACTAATTATTAAAACAAATTGAATTTCAACTTAGTAAAAAATTAAATTAAACATAAAAACATTATGTTACTGTAACCACAAAAAGTAATTATCTGCGGTTTTCATTGTTTCTGTTTTCATATGTAACAAATCCAGATTTTCGTTAATGTGACTTTCTACAATCATATGAAAAATGTTCCACTTAGCAATGTTAAAAATAGGTTAATTTTTTTTAATAATTCAATTCGTCTTTGAGGAAGTTATTTTAAAAGATTAATATTAGAAGTTGCTGTGAATACTCAGAGTAAGTTTATATTAGAAATTAATAATTTTGGTTGGTTTTTTTAAGTGTAATTTAATATGCAAAATGCGGATATTGAGACAGGTGAAATTGTGGCAGTGATGAGCCTGGCCTAGTTTGAAGGGAGGCGTTTTGTTCTGACCTCTGACATCATACAACTTCCTAAACCTCGACTTCCGTAGGAAAACACGTCTAGGTATTAACTCTTTTTGAAACCTTAAAACATATTTGAGGCCACATTGCAATAAAAGCAACAGCAGTTACGACTTAAAGAATTTCGATAACAAACAAGAAGCTATAAAACTCACTTAAAGAGTACATAAAAATCTGTTTCTGCCTCATAAAAATATGCAATTAATTTAACAATTCTAATTGAATCTTTCCTATATATAATTAAACCGAGAATGTAAATCTCACTCGTTTATTTATTTAATACGGGTACAATTTCGATATATGAAAAGAAAGTTTCTGTAACACCCGCATTTTCCAATAAAAGTAATGAACTTAAAATATACTCACTAAAAAATTTTCCACTTTAACGTGGGTATATCACACTTAATTTAAAATATCAAGCAAATTTAAACATTTTATTTAATACGCATATTAATTGAAATTCATCGTAAACTTGAACAAATTATGTTACTTATAATTAGAGTTTTCTAATTTTATCTCTCGTTAAAACTTTTCACTTTTATTCATTAAAACTGGCTTGTAAAAACTAAAACCATCGTTTATACGCTCATATTTTACACAACGAAATCGACAAGTACTAAAAAAATATTATACAATAAATAAACTTGTAATTGAAGAAATTATTAATGTGCTCTTGATTTAATAAATTTCAATAATAGAATATATGTCGTATATATTTTACGACATATTTTGCATATCTTTTAATTAAATAATTTATAATATTATTTTATAAATATGTCTAGGTCGTTAGTGAAGAAAGCCGTCAATTTTCAAAAGAAAAAAACAAAGTTTTCAAAAAAAAAACAAAAGTTTATATCAGTGTTCAGATCAATTAGAAATTGACAAAATATTTTTATAGCAAAATAAAAATTCCATGTAGGTACATAAGGCGTAATATTTCAGCAATTAGATACAACACTTGTTAATTTTGCCTTGTTTAAAAATTTAAGTGTTAACAAATCAACAGACGCCAGAGGCATTCAGAAATTTATTATTAAGATTTTGATATTTAAAACTGCGGACAGTAGGTTTGGTGGAATTCACGAGCGGTTTCTATAATATTTGCAAGAACTATCTTAAACACGATCTTTGATTGTAAATCAGACATTAAATTTGAACACAAATCAGATAATATCTTATATTATTGTTAAGTATAAAGGCATATCGAGTTAAAATTAAGGCAATGAATCTTGAAATAATTTAATTATATTTTATTTTATTTCTATGCAAGAATCGATTTTTGTTTTGTTTGTTTAATATGAAGATTTATTATTTTTGCATTAAATAGGTTATGAATAATTAAAGTTAATCTTCGTGTTTGACTTTATCTTAGAAGAATTACAAAGTCAAATTATTAAAAGAACAAGATGTAAGAGCTCTTATGTTCTTATGTTTTGCTTGTATTTGATAAATATCGTTAAGTCAACTGTCAAATTACATGAAAAAATTATCTTTGTTGTATTATTAATAGTAAGTAGGTACTCTGTATGTCTATTTCCATTTAATTTATACACTTAAGAGATTTGAAGTAAGTGCATTTCAATAACATACATATAATATTAACATTATTATAATCGATCAATTACCGATTGCAATTTATTGTAGGTAAATCAAGATATTCGTAATTTTGTAAGACCTGGATATATCAAACACCATTCGCTTTAAAATAGGGTATGCTATTTTAAACTAGTTTTAAAATAAACTCAAAACTCTGTTTATCAAAGGATCATAATATTTGGATCCAAGCAATTTAATTTTGTTGAATTGAAGGTAATATTGGTTCAGTTACCACTTTATGATTAGGAAGATACAAAACTCATAACAATGCCCGATTTTCGATTCTCGTTCCTTCGATTGTCACGATATGTATTGTCAGCACATGTGTCATCTATGTGAGTCGTATATAATGATTATCGAAGTCAAATCAAATCAAGATCCAACCCCCTAAGGAATTGAAAAATAATAATTTGGAATTTAAATTACCTATACCTTTTTCTCGCTTTTCATATGTTTTTTCATATACCAATCATCAGAAGATTTTGATTTTTTTCTACTGTGAATGGTGAAAATTATTAAAGAGTTTGAGAAATATTTACATTTATCAATGCACTTATGATATGCACGTTGGTATTATTTTTGACAGTATTTATGATACTGTAAGACTAAGTAAAAAAAATTAATGTGATATCGTTTATGGAAAACTATTATTTTAATAAAGTGTCAACATTTGCTCTATAAGTTTGAAAATATTAATCAAAACACAGTTCAAATTCATTTTTATCTTACTCAAATTAACATCCAAAAATCGAAATAAGTATGTAGTTGTTGGTATCGAAGACAATTATAAAAAAAAAAAAATCTGAAAATAAACTTCCTTTTATCTTTTTTAAGAGGGTAATTTCTTCTGGTTCAATAGGTACCAAACTATCAAAAATAACATAAATCATTAACAACAAATTTTGTAGTAGATGCAACTACCTTTATTGGTACTACTTCATAAAAATGTACTTATCTACCCTTTTTAAAATATAGCCAAAATAAGACAATATTCACTACACGGTGAAAACGAGTTTCGAAAAGAGAGTAAAAATTACAATATTTTAGCAAAATTTACTAAAAGAAATGAATAAATACATTTTGTATTTTAATTATTCTAAAACTTTTAGTAAAATTTACTGTTCAGTAATTATTACAATACGCAGATTATAAAAATTATTATAACTATTTAGATTTTTTACTATCATGGTAGGATTTTTTTATTAATAATGTTGTAAATTTTATTACATTAGTTTTCAATAAATACAATATAACAGAAAGCATATTTTACACTAGGCAAATTAGTAATTATTACATTTTGAGATTTGCTTAGTTATTAAACGGAATGTAACTTTTGCTATACATGAAATAAAATTTACTAAACGGATAGTAAGGTCTACAATGATTTAATAAAACTATACACAATCCGAATTGGAGATGGCAATACTGGCATTACTCGCGCAACAGAGCTGGAGTGACGGCATTATATATATTTCTAGATATATGAATTGCATATAATATTTGTATAAAAATGAATGTTGGTAACTTAAACCACTAAACTATTAAAGATGTAATTGTTAATAAATCTTTATTTACATATACTTATATATTTATAAGTAGGTATAGAACGATGCATTTAATGAGATAAAAAAATGCATTATGATTTTTTTTTAATAACTTGTATAAGTATATTATTCCGTACAATCAGTTAAATTTAATTTTTACTTTACATATTATGAAAGATTCTTGTAAGATTTGCAACTATTACTATAGGGTTTTGTAATATTTCGTATTTAACATGTATATTTTACTAAACAGTACAGTAAATATTCCAATATCGGTATATGAGAAATTACTAACCACATTTTTAAAATATACTTACTGTGATTAATAATATTTCATATTTTTCAATAACGGTTCAGCATTACAATCTAAATTTAGTAATTTTGACCCATATTTTTAGTAAAATTTACTATATATTTCTCTCCGTCTACCTTATGGATTCATTATCCATAAAAATTCGATCAAAGGACGTAGCCTTAAGATTAACACTAACAGAATTTTTTCGATCTCACTTGATCTAACATCTAAGAAATTTTCAATTAATAAGTACAGAAAAATTAACAGGAGAAATAATTTGTATAAAAAATGTTTGTGGATTTTATAAATATCTAACTAAAAATAAATTATTTGAAGTAGAACAGATTCAAAAAAAGTATTGTTGGAGCAGATTTTATGTTATTCATAATTCAAATTTTTAACTGGATCTAAGTTTTGTCTTGATGCTACTTTGATTACTTATCCTAATAATAGCAGTGGCGTAGTATGTGGTAGGCAAAGGTAGCCACAATCCAGGGCGGCACAAATATAAGGGCCTAGTAAAATATAGTTAACTTTGCAAATCCTGTTTGCATAATCTGGCGTTGGAAATTAATTAAGAATGAGAAAATTCTGTAGACGAGATTTTAAAGTATTTTCTAAGCGTGTGTAATGAACTTGTGATATATCTTTCGAGACTCGAAGACAAAGTAAGAATTTTTCTTCATTGGATAAACCTCTAAAATTTGAGAACGGTTCCAACAACTTCCAATTCTTCCTTCGTCCTGGGTGATGTAAATTCATTACTGTGTAATAAGCAATGTTCAACGCAATTTTATATTGCGTTAATTATGCTAGATGAACCATGCCCAGATAGGATAAATAATCACTAAATAATTTATTAATACTCAACTATACTAAAAGAAAGAAAGAGAAACATTCTTTGATAATTCTTACAATATCAGAAGTGTGAATAGGGTATTATTTATTACCTATTCATAATAAAGACATGGTAATTGGTAAGATAATGGGCCTAGATGTGTACTATCTGTAAGGTTTCAACTCAAATTGACATTATGTCATTTATTGAGTAATGAACAATTGCTTAGAAGATTTGACATTGATATACTTTTGGTGATTATAAAAAGATATTAAAGTACCTACATTTTGAGTATAAAGTATGAAATAATAATTCTACTTATAAAAATAATGAAAAATGGGTTGGTTTGGTCAAAAGTATTCCGATTATCTGATATTTAATGTTACAATATTTAGTGAAGCTATACTTTGGATATTAAAAATAATGAAGAACTCTCTGTGAATTAATGTGCATTAGAGGAATTATATAATTTTTCGTTTAGATCTTTCAAGAGACCATACAGAGAAGGTCAATAGCGGAACATAATGGATAAATATCGAAAATAATTCATGTCATTTATTTTGACCCAGTCACATTATCTTTAATAAATTCGTTACGCAATAACCCAAAAATTGATTTCCATTCAGAGCTATTGAATAAGCGGCAAGAAGCACGAGGCACGTTTTCGTGCGTGAATATCAGCCATAAAAATTTATGTAGAACTATAAAGTTACTACTATTTACAATATATTATAACTTGAAAAAAAATCTTCGACTTGTAAGTTCTTTGGAGAAACATGCGATGAAATTCAAAATGTTCCTGTCTAACGTAATTAAATGCAATAATACTCGTACTCAATTGTTATAGACGTCGATATTGTTTACCGAATATCAAATCAATTTATATTAGAATCACGTATTGTGTGCATTTGGTGTCAAACATTTACCGGTACTATGAGACATTGTCGAGGTTGTCTATGCGCTGAATACACAATGATATGCGATTTTTTTAAAAAGTTACATTAAGACGTATTTTCCTTGACCACCACCTGGACAAACTAGATTCTTACAAATTAACATCTTTTTGCCGGATATGATATTGGGTCTATCTATTAATATAAGACCTATATTTTAATTTCCTGATGTCCGGAAATTGGATACATAGACGCTTTAATGAAGGGATGAAAGAAATTTACATACAATTGAGAAGGGTTGTGGAGATTGAATACAGGAAATGAAGAAATAAAAAGTCGACGCCTCATATTCATATTTATTTATAACTAGTTAATCTGTTGATGTATAGATCAAAAGAGAAATGCCAGTACTATAGAATTGGTTAAAACATTGAGTAAAGGGTGAACACTTAAAAAATGTTGTTTTACAATTTTATGTGTATAGTTGATTACAATGTTTTACTTTTATTAGAATTTATTTAGTTCAAGGTAGTAGCTTAATCAGACTGTAGAAAAAAATATTTTTCCATTTTTGAATTTTTATATAGATCTTACACTCCAAATTGGACATTTTACAAATCAAATTGGCACTTTTAAAATAAAATTGGGCATTTAATAAACCTTTTTCTCTTTTATTTTCTTTATCCAACTCGTTTTTGCAACGTTGGCTACGTTCATATGTAATAATGGCCATAAAACTTAAAATTACAAGCTTATTAATTTTTTTCTTTAACCTACATACACCAATCGATGCTGAAAGATTTTTTAAACTTATGTTTAAGCTCGAATAGTTTTGTTCCTCCTGTACAGTTGTACGCAATATATTTTTGTATTAATCAACTCCTTTTTTCTTGCATGTGTTAAAATTTTTCCTACAGTGAAATATTTATTTCCAAATATCACGGACCTAATTTAAGCAACTTACTCTAAATTTTAGATGTTATAGTTTTCACATTATAATGCTATTAATTTTTGCTACCGGTTGGTCGAAAATGTATGTCAGCTTAATTTACTTTGCCACTACTTAAAAGCCTTGACTTAAAAGTCTTTACTTTATAAAAGAATATGAAAAAAATGTTATCAGGAGAAATTTTTCTTACGAAGAAAAGTCACTCAGTATCTATACTAACTAGTAAAAATTGTTGAAAATAGCTACTCATTTCCTAATGTCAAGTTATTTACGAGTGTATTTTGTTTAAATCAAACAGATGCAATTAAGTCGCAAATAAAATTAATGTTAGCTCCCAATAATTCATTTTTGATTACTTTAATATAGTCCATCTGTTTAAATGTCGATTTTTCATCGAAGAGCTCAGTCATAAAATTAGTAGTAAAGTATTTTATGTCAATTATTTGACCGCAATCTTATAATTTACTATCAAACATTTAACGATATTTTAATAGCAAATAATCGTTGTAACACCAAAATTACTTCTCTTGTTACTGATAATAAGCCAAATAAACCCAAATATTTGCTACCAAATGCGAATTATGCTAGAGATAAATCTTCTTAATTAATTATTTTTAAATTAGAAGATAGTTATCTATAGCTAAGTGGAAAATAACGCTATAGTTTAAAGCATATATAGTAACTGATTTTTTTAATCTGAATAAATTCGAAAAAAAATTTTCTGTGTTAAAAATTAAAATCAGTTTACAGTTATTGGTTTAAGTAGTCAGAGGTGAGAACATTTTCAACACTCAAACGCTTTTGTGTCACTATAATAATAATAAAAGAATCATTTATCCGTTATTAATAGAATAGCGTGCGTGTTAAAAATTTTTTCTTTCAAAATATTTTAAATGCACTTAAAAAGAGAGAGTTTTCCATTGATTTTTTTTGTCGAGAGTATTAGAAGAAAAACGCTTTGAGTGTCTCCTATTTGAATAGATATGAATATGAACTTAAAATTTGATAATTGATTTGGGTGTAAATTTTGATCGCTCTGAGGAAGATTAAACTGTGCGTTTTTAAGTAGAAAGTTTGACGATGATCAATATGATTCGATTTTAGTTTTAATGTTTTTATGATTTTTTTCTTTAATCAAATAACAAATCGAGTTATTAGAGTTGTAAATACGATCATTAAATTTTGAATTAGCATTTTTTTAAATTTAATTAACTTGTAAATTCGATTACGCTGTGAAAATCGAATGGAATTCAAAACGATCGGAAAAAAGTACTTTCTTATTTTGATTTCGTAACATTTATCGATTTTTATATCGATTAGAAAAAAAAAATATTTATTTTCCCCATGAATTATCCTATAAGATTCTTAATCTACTTGCTTAAAATCATCACATACATCGTAACAACTTCACGATCTAAACGTTGGATCTTTCAACTTTTTATTGACTTATCAATAAATTTCAGTACGAAATTACGAAATACCAATAAAATAGTTTCAGATAATTAAACATTTACTGATAAATCAGAATAAAAACCATTAAATTATTTTAAGTTAGAAAAGAGAATAAGTCAATTTGTGTTAAAATGAGAATAAACATTAAACCTATACCTTTTACATTTACCTGAAAATCACATACACTTTAAAATGTCTATTTGTAAAATGGTAAGTGAATTATTCAACTCCGTTTTAAGTATCTTTAGAGTTAGTTTTTCCGTCAATAAATTAGAATTATCGATTTAACGTCTCGAACGTTTGTTTTACATTTTCAATAACTGGTAAAAGCCTTTCGGAAAAATGTCCACTATCTTGCGTGGAAAGTGAAATTAGTAAATCATTTACGCTCGTTTTGTATTTTATAGATGTTATCTTTTTATTTTTGATGTCATTTAAAAATATTTCCAATATATGAAAATAACTCGGAAAACTTTCACTAGACCCATTCGGTTCAGATATAGACATTCTGAAACGTTATCCTTAATGAAAGTAAAAGATTTCAAATGCGTGATAAAATTTATTTTAATCATAACTAATTTAATATATAAGTATCTTAAGTAATATGATATCCCATATGAACTACCGATTTAATATGAATATTTTATATTTTCATTGCTTTACTCGTTGAAGATTTAGTTACATGCGTAAGATACGCGTGAAACTCAAAAAGTGAGAGTTTCTAATAAAATTTTTGAAAAAACCTTTAATAGAAGAATGGAAATATTTGTCAATAAATTATAAAAAAGGAAAACTTGTTTGTTCAAATTGGAGGCGGTTTGGACAACTAATTTGCATTCATGATTTTTATTGTCATACAACAAATGTGCATTTTCTTAATTAGAGAGAGCATGTTAAAAATTAAAGTAAGTAAATAATTATTTAAGATGCTATATATATTTAAAAAAAATTCTACGTCTGAATCGTTTTACGTTTTACTTGTAACTTTGCGGTGCCTTAATTACGGCTGAAGGTGTTTATTAATGTCAATAACGTCTTATTTCAATATAAAGTAATCTTTAAGTTACGACCAATAAAAAAATTTAAGACCTTAAAATCTCAATTACTCGTAGCATTTTTTACCAGTAAGAATCTGATAAGACATTTAAAAGGGCTTATTTAAATTCAAGTCGTTTGGGAGAAAAAAATTTCATTTTTCAATAGAAGACTTGAAAAAAGTATTTGTATATTACCATATTCAACAACATACTTGAACATAAATAAGAAATCTAAAAGATTTCAAGTGAAAAAATAACTCTCAATACATTTTTAAAAAATATTATATTGGATGCCCCAAAATATTCGTATAAAATCACTTGTATTAATTTTTACAGTTTTTAACAGTTTTTCTAATCAAAAATTGACGAATTAACTTTAGGAAGAAGATTATTTTAAGCTTATTATAAAGTTTTAATGCTAGTTTTGTTTGAACGATGTCTTCCACGATTTAAATATTTCAAATAGCGATATTTTTAATTGTTTATAAAAATACACCAAATTCTACTTTTTGTGTAACAAAACTGTGCATTTCGTTGATTTAAAAAAAAACCTTATTTTCTTTGCTATTCATTGTAGAGACATATTATACTGCGATGGGAGGACCTCCGACAGGAACGAAGTTTCCTACGCTATTTTTTCAACTTTAAACGCTCAAAGACGGGTTAAAAAAAGAGTAAGAAATATTTATTTTCTTTACAATTTTCTTGAGCAATAAGAAATAAAATAAATCACTGTTGGTAAGCAATGAGCGTAAAGAGATAGAATAAGAATTTAGAATAAAAAAGAAAAAGAGGGAAAGTCACCTGGTCGCTGTTTCGTTACGTTATAGACCTCATGGTTTTACTATAAGTTCAATAATTCTTTTTGCTCTCACAAAAACCTTTAAAAATAGTTTTACTCTGAAAAGTTCCCCGTAAACGGTATTTACCTGAGCTCTTCATATTTATTCACTTCATTATTCACTTTTGTATTAGTATACCTTAGCTCTTTTTAAGCTATACGTACGCCTATGACTATTTATAGTTATACTTTTAATATAATATCTCATTAGTCCTTGTCTAAATTGGATAAAAACTTTAAGTAAGTAGCCATAAAACAAAAGCAATAACCAAACAAAAACCACCTGTAACATTTTTCTTCTATGTTGATGTTACTATGTTCTATACTGATTTTTTTTAAATTATTTTTTTGAACTTAAATCTTTTACTAAAAATGTTTGTCAGTAAAATCGCCTTAAAATTTAATTTGCTACCAAAAAATATTGAAAGCATTCAGAATTTTATATTGGATGCCACCGGTAAAAATCGGAAAAAAAATTGCTATATCATTCATAAGCTTATGATTAGAAAACTTGTGGTTTTAAACTATGAATTAATAAACTTCTGATAACTTATAGTAGATTTTCTATTAAAATTTTAAATCTTAAAAAAATGTGTAGTTAGGTGTGAAACAAGAATATAATTGGTATACACGCATATTGGTTCGTTATTTTCATAATTATAAACCTAAGTGATCGGTTGGAGTAGAAATGTTATCCTTCCCCTGAAAGTTTATATTTCTACCATTCAAAACGAGTAGAATCCAATTTTACCAAAAAATCTATCTGGTCATCTCAGTCCTCAAGTCTTTACCCGACGCCCAGCCTATTTCTTGGTCGAAATTCATTGGAATTTTTCCAAATTTGTCATACTGGTTTTTTTTAAGACCAATAATGTGTTCTTTCTCTAGTTTTCAGATTGATCGGATAACACGAACGGTTCTTATGGTAGGTACTTTTTATTTTTGAGATTTTTCTATACTTAATAAATTACACGTTTAAACTCTTATACTATAATTATATTATAGAAATCATAAAACAATGAACCTATTTGTAAAATTTGTATTTTTTTTTTTTCGAAAAATAACTTAAACTCTATAACAATAGGATACATAAAATATAAACTCGGGTGTTAACTACGATGGCTTCTTATATTAGTATTGCTTTTTTATGAATTTTTTATGATTTAAAAATGTATCACTTTGTATACTACGTTATGATATATTATACGTTAACTGTAATTTATTTACTGTGGTCATCACTATAGATAGGTACTTGATTGTTTTAAAACTTTTGTCATTTCTGATTAGAGCATAAAATCGTTGAAAGAACATATCTAATATTTTCAAATTAAAAATAAGAAATTCACCTCACTTTCATGCGATTTACACTTTGCAATTATAGCTTTTAAAATACAAATTACCAACTTCCTGCAAATGAAAATCCAAATCTGCAATAATAGCAACAACGTTATTAAAAAGTAACGTTATGTGGAAAGATAGTAAAATTCTATTCTTCCTTCCAATTAATACAAAAATGACAATACGGTATAATTAAATAAGAGGCGAACAAATACTGTTACGCAGCGAAACACTAAAAGTGTGGGCAATGCAAAGAAAACCCGGTTATAAGGTCATAATCAGACCTACACCTGTATGAACATCACATATACATTATTTCCTCTTTATTGGCTAACTAGAAAGAAAATACACGCATTCGATTTATTCGCGTTTTTTTCCAAATCTAGTCTTGTTACTTTCCAATTTAGTTGCTTTATCTAAATTAGAACAAATCCAATGTGTAATTTGATTCAGGGCAAATATTTCCTTATACTAATTAAGTACTAAATATTTCACTCTTCTTACTCTTCTTCGTTTAATAAATTATTTGATTCTAAAAAAAATTAATTATTCAAATAAAAGGTATAATGTTCAACTAATAATTTTATTATTAGTTTTTAATTAAAAAAACAAAGATTGAAAAGTAAAAGTCAGTTTAGTTTATATACATGTGACATTTATTATACGGAATGAAGATTTTATTATAAAAATGATAAGCATATTGGATGTACCTTCAGATTATGATGTAAGAAGGAATAAATAGAGAATCGAATAAGTAATTAGTTGCAATCAAAAATTCATTCAATATTAACTTAAAGTTCAGTTCGACATAAGTCATAGAAAGTATTATTTCATAATACTTACAATAAATGCATATTTGCATGTGAACAACCTGTTTGAAATTATCAATTATTAAAAATTATTTTATCCAGTTGTGAATTTACTTTGATAATTTTTTACTCGAATATTTCTCATATCGCAGTAAAAATGTGCACTAAATACTTAGAAATTTCTTGTTTTTTATTTGAGGTAAAAATTAGTGTGAATATATTTTTATTTGTTCGCCATGAAAATAAATTGTTGTTGAAAAATGGCGATGATATTTTCTTAAGGAATTAGTACTTTTGTTGGATTTATTATAAGAATAGTTCAGTGTTGGGAATTATTTTCTTTCGTTCTCCTGAAGCGAATTTTTAAATATCAAAATTAATTGCTGACAATTAGTTGGTTTTATTCGAAATACCTCGGTGGGATTTGATTGCAGTTCGTGTTCGGGTCAAGTTTATATCCGGCTGTGGCAGAAAACGTAAAATTTGTGCAGTTCTTCTGTGATTTGGTTCTTTATTAAATGACTATAGTTATTCTTCTGATGGCACTAGGAATGGATAAAATCATCGAGCAATTTACGTTTATACATTTTTTAATAGCTGTTATGATTTTTTTTGTAATTTGTATTGTGGCATTATTTTTTACTACTTAGTTTTAAGAAAAAATTACGAAACTGTGTTAAACATACCAATACCAAGATTTGCTCATTTCATGTTTAAACTAAAGTTTTTTTTTTTTTACTATGTGAAAATTTCACGGTTTTTTGTTTTCCAATGCAATTAATGATGCATTCATGTTTGTTCAACTTTGTTATTTTAAGTTATTTGGTGAATTTCTTTTTTAAAATTCCTACCAAGTTTCAACCTAGCTAAATTTAGCTAATGATCAATGTCAGAAATATGACTGAAAACTTAAAAATAACATCTTGTAAACTTTTAATCTTTCAACTTGTACATCTAATACAGAAGCAAAATAAATAATTTTCTGAAAATGCCAATGGCCGAGGTTTTATTTTTTAAAAATAATTTCTCTCGAAATTCTAATAAACAAGAGAAACTATCAAAATCGAAAAAAATACTACAGATCATTCGTTCAAATGGAGAAGTTAATTAAAATATTGACAATAGGACATGCAATAACTTTTCAAATAATTAAAACTAATTAAACTTCACTTTCATTAAAAAGCATTTTTTATGTTTGTCGCCTGAAGTCTTTATGTATACGAGATTCACGTGCTTATAATATTCAAGATATTTTTTATTCTGTGGCGTGTTGGTGGGACCATATATTTAAATATGTTCTTGAACCCCGTCTTTCAACCTCGTTAAGATTTAAAAATCATTCTTTTTGGTCAAAATCAGGTTTACAAGGAATACACGCCTTCAAGGGTCGTACGCTCACGCACCCATTCATTGATAATCAGCCTCTCCAATGTGATTCAAAACTTGTAGCACACCTTCATATAACCATCAAATCTCCAATCAATCAGATAACGTTAAAAATCGAACAAATCTTATTTATTTCCCCAATTCCCAAAACCTTTTTTTACAGCCAAAACACATGACATTTTACAATAAACTTATGGCTTTCGATTCATTTTTATTGTTTTATCTTTTTACAACCAAAATGTTTTAGCTGTTTAGGATGGGTTATCAGTCATATGTGCGGAGTGAATACAACATGTTTATAAAAATTGACTTGTTTGAGTTAAAAGCCATCGTAAACTCATAACTGATAACTTTGGGTCTCTAAAACTTGCAATATTAAACAGGAAAAGAGCAGATTAGAACTGGAAGTTTGAGTTAAATATTTAGAAGATAAATAAATAAACTTAAAGTGATTTAGCGGTTTGGAAATGGAAAGATATTCATATTGTGTCGTAAATGAATATTGGAACGATATGTTTCTAAATGTTTGAATAGTTTGAGTTTTTCGTATAGGTACCTATAAAAGAAAAACGGTCTCAATTTTTTTCATATATCTTGGTTTTTGTCTCTTATATCTACAAGAAAAATATAATTCAGATACGCAAATCAATGCGTTTAGAAAATAATTGAATTTTTTTTATCACATACAAGTCGAAAGACGTCCCAATATAATGCAAGGATTATTATTTAGCAGATATTGTTTATTTTTATTTGTAACTTAAGCATTAATTTTTTGTACTGTTACTAGGGAGATTTTGATACAGACATTTTTTTGTTGAGGCTTTTATAACTTTATAAGCTAACAGTCAACTTAAATCGAGCAAAATGTAATTAATTTATGGCGAATTAAAGTTTAACAAACTTGGCCTGTTTCTTGCTTGCAACATATTTCATTTAACCCTTTTGTCCACATTACTTGACAGAGTTATTACCAAGATTTAAGACCATATGTGAATAATGAGGGTCACACTCCTATTAATTTCCAGTTATAAATAACTCAGAAAAATTTTTGAATTATTGTTTCAAGTTTTTGAATTTAACTTTGGTTCACATGCAGCTAGAATTTGAAATTCAATATCTTTAAAATATTCAGACGTGCTTAAATCTATTAATATATATTTGCACTTATAGAAATTTCAAAAAAATCAAAGTTTTATTCCTCAAATATTAGTTTACAGACTTCCAAACAAATAGCTTCAATTTTACTAAAAAAAAAAAAAACATTTCAACGTTTTATGTTTCATTTTTATAAACTTCCAAAAATATTTCAGTGGAAATTTTTTGATTTGACAAATCTCTAATTACGTAACAAAATAATTTATTTCACTTGACTTCACTCAGTAATAAATTAATCATTCAAATCAAGTTCAATGTTATTTAAAACATCTACAATATTTACAAACCTTATAAGATAATTTGCAACAACTCAACCACTCTATTAAATTATAATAAAATCTTCATTTATATAAGTCAATAATTACTACTGTCAAGATGTAAAACATACATATCAAGTCTTCATATCGCCTCTCCAATAAAATATGATTAAGTTCTAATTACATTCTTAATAAGCCATTAAAGTCTTTCCTTTTAAGCGTTTACTATACGAGTATTAAATAGGTATTGATGATGTGTTTATGCATTTACGTTTATTATCTCAAATTGAAATGAAGAGGTTATATTAAAGTTGGTGCTCTAATGAAAACATTACTGACTTTTATTGAATTATAATAAAATTAAATTATAGTGTATATATTAAAGATAGAAATCAATAAAAGTTTAATGCTTGAATATTAAAATTATATTCGCAATATTAAAGATTTAAAACAAATTTCATGCTTATTTTGAAAATAATCGCATCAAATCGACGAAGGACGCAAATATGAAAGCCTAATTGGCTTAATATTAAATTGTTTAGATTGATTTAGTGATAGTTCTTTTAATTGCGTATTGATTTGCATGTGTGCATATTTATTTGAACAGTCAAGGACTTTCTAATAGCTCTTAAATTGATTCCAAATAATTTTTCTTTCGTTAAAATTTGTCTGTTGTAAGGTTTTTTTCTTTGTAATTTTGCTAAAGGCAAACATTTACCTATTATAGTTATTTCATCAGATGAAATATAGTAAAAAATATTTCCTCGAAATTATGTTGATGCATCAAACATTATGTGATTTTGAAATACAAATGTTTAATTTTTCAAATTATTTAATTAACTTAAAGAATTAAGAGTTGATTATGACGGTTATGAAATAAACTGACGATTGAAAGGTCGTAAGATCGAAGTCCGATGTAATTAAGTGTTAATCGTTTTTGAAGTTTCAATTCTTATTTTTTTTTTGTTCTTTCTCTTTATTTTGCACTACCAAATACAGGACTGCGAACAAAGAAAACATCCGCCAAAGATTTAATTAAATGTAAAATTTTTACTTGAAAATCATTAACATTTCCTTCTATTAAGCAATCGTAGCACTGAGATCTTATACGTGAAATTGTCACTCGAGATCTCTAATTGACTTGGTTTTAAAAATACTTGACCTAATTTTCAAGTTACTTGGCCTAAATTGAACTTGAAATCGAGTCAAGCTCGAGTCTAAGCCAAGCATTGATTTCGCTAAATATTTCTTTTAAAATTAAAAATGTCACACATAATTTATTTAAAAAAAATAGAGCTTTTCCTTTTGATGAATCCCTAATCCAGTGATTCTCAACCCCTGTACCGAAGTACTTTGGGTTGCCACAAAATTTTAAAAATGTGCTATTAAATTTTATTTTATATTTACGTTTATTTAGCAATAGATGCAATTTGCATTCTATTTTCTTTGTAGTACATATATTATTTTATTTTTATTGAAAATTATTATTATCATACACTTTTTTACATTGCGTATTATAGGGTGTGTTTTACTAAGCACCCACAATGTTCGAAATATTATTGCAGCAATGGAAAGCAACGATTGAAATAACATTAGGTTAACATAAGTTTATTTAATATCAGGTAAATAGATTTATGCTTATTTTATTGCCAGTGTGCCGCCAAATTTTGAAAGTTATAAGAATGTACCGCAGCAAAAAAAGGGGGGAATCACCGCCCTGTTGAGAATCATTAAATATATTCATATTTCAAAATTGATTCAAATATTGGAGGAAATTAATATAAAGTTTTGATCAGTTGTACTGAAAGGGGATGACATTATTGACTTTTGTTATGCACACAACGTATACAAGAATAGAGCCCTGGCTTTAAATAAAACTTTTGCGGTTAAGAAATATTTAAAAAAACGTATCTTATAATACAAGGGTCATTCCAAGTGACTCAAAACATGACCATTTCTTAACATTAACGTGTACGAACGCTTAAATCCCGTTCCTGGCTGTTTGGCGGTGCTTAGGCACGTGCCGTGAGCAGATCAGTTTGTAAGTCATGCGAACTTTTTTTTTGCCGTTATCAGAAAACCAGGTTAGGGCACGTTTCCCCCGCACTGCAGCCTAAGGCTTATTGTACTCCTGTTCTGTTCATTCATCCCTGCTATGCAAAGATCCTTGCTTATTCCAGGTTCAGCATTCTGCCTACCAGAAGCAGTCCCTGTACTAAGCTCGCGCGATTTGAGCCTTTTTGGGCGTCATCTATCCCATACAGGTGTCGCCACTTTGTGAGGGTTTTGCAGTCAAAAATGACATGGATCGCGTTTTCCTCCCCATCCCCAAACAATCTGCAATTGAGGTCTCGTTGAGACACCCCAATAGTCTGCAGATGCTTCCTCAGTCCACAGTGTCCGGTTATCAGTCCTGTTATTGTCCTGAGTTGGTCCCTTCCTAGCCGTAAAACCTCAGCTGTGAGCGAGGGGCAAATTCTCCCCATCATTCTCTTGCTGTGCTTCTGGCCAGAAATTTCTTGTCAGCAAGCGAACTTTATGATGGTAGGATCTAAACACATGCTAACTGATTCTAATTTTTGATGCGGCATCGTTTAGGTCGACCCAAAGCCAATGCTGATGGTAGACTTGCACACAAAGTAATTGCAAACAGTTCTTTCACACGCTCTCGTCAATGTTCGTGCACTACCAAGGCTGTATGATTGGAACAAACCTGTAGAAGGAGAGGGTCGGACCAGTAATGGGCCATAAGCCCGGTAATTCTTTTCGACACCATTGATATTAGGTACATACTTTTTCAAGTTTTGATTACCAATGGTTTCCCAGTTATCTTTTTTTAGTAAAAATTGAAGGTTTCTTCAAGTGTATTAATTCAAAAAAAAAAAAAAAAAAAAACGTTGAACTTCCATTAGGTTTCCACCTTAGGATTCCCGGCGTATAGGGCGATTATATAACCAACCACGTCACTAAGAGATTTAATTATTTTTAAAAAACTAATTTTTACTTTTATGATAAATTCGTAACCTACATAAACATATCTAGTCTTTAAAGAAGATAAAAAATAGCACGTTCTTTGGTTTAAGGTGTGAACGATCTAAACAAAAAAAAAAACTTTTTTCATTTCTGATCATTTAACATTACTTGTTGTAAATTATTTCTTTGATTTTTTCCGTGTTATGGTTACTAAATAGTAAATACGTTGATTATTTCGGTTTTTAAGGTGTGGATTTATACAATTAACATTTTTTCTTATAAGTATTTTATTCAAATAAAATGTGTTTAAATTTTTATTGATTCATGTGCAGCAATGAATACACGTACAAGTATTCCACGTGCCGCTCTATGAATTGTATCATTTCTTTTACAGTTATTTTTCTGCATGATCTTCCTACAAAAACTAGCCGAATGAAATGTTTTACATATGAAGAACAATAACAAATTGTATATTTGAACATTTCATATAAATAGAATTGGTAAATATTTACGATTATAAAGATTTATATTATGGCAAAGAGTGACATGTTAGAATGCACATACATATTTCATTTATAACTGAACGCTGATATCTGTCAGCTAGAATTGTCTTAATTTTTAAATAGGCTCAAAGAATCTTTACAATTACAAAATCTTGTATAATAAATCACACACAATTTTAAGTTTTATAAAATAATATAACAACCAGAACTATTTTAAGAATTCATCTTTAAAATTAATGACAAAATAAGACATGCTGTATGTAGACGCGGTTCTTTAAAATCTAAAAACATAAAAAATCCATATGGAAAAAGAATGACTGACGATTAAGTTTAAATAAACATTATATTTCCTTAATAATAAACATTTTTTTTTCTTTTCTTAAAATACTCACTCGTGATTACAATATGTATTTATATGAAAACTAAATATTTACGGTCCTTTAAGCGGAAGGCTGTGTAAAACGATTCGGTCAATACAATTAAAACATTTTTTCCTAGATATTTAAATAGAATTTCAACTTGATTTACTTACTTGCTTCTGCTCTTTACTTAGTTTGATGAAGTCTTGATCTTTATCATGTAACGTAGGTAGATTTTACTTAAAACAAATATATTATATTATAATAATATATTGGTTTTTTATTTTTCGCAAGAAGAAAATTTTATTAAATTTTAATTGCAAATTCAAAAGAATTTTTTAGTTATTTAAAAGTCGTCTGATCAGGTCGTACCTTTATCTTTCCCTGTCAAGATTCAAATTAAAATCAATCGTTATTATCATTGCAACGATTCATTGATGGATAAGAGCTTGAATAATTAATATACAAATCGGATGCAACTGACTTGGAATCGTAAGGTTTTTATTTTGCTTTATTTACCTTAATGAATTTTGTGTACGATAAACACCATTTAAAACAAAATAATTGTTTTTAATAGCTTTGAGTAAGCTTGATGAGGAAAGTAGCATTTCTCATGAAGTTATATTAATTTTTTTAAAATATTATCGATTAGCAAAATATCTTAAATAAAACGATTCGAAAATGTGCCCTTAAAGTTTTCATGTTACAAAAATAATACACCTACTGTGGAAAATGGTAAAAAAAACTAAATGGATCGAAATAGTTTTTCGTATTAAAGAAATCACATCTAAAAAATAAATTGCATGCCTGCAATGATGACAAACTTTACTAAATTAGAGTATATTTTATTCATCCACGAACTAATTTTCGTTTCGGATTTAAATAAAAACAATGCGTGAAGCCATTAGGATTGCCATGAACGGATTGAATACTTGACTGGATTTTGAAGTAACTTGACCTAAATTAGATTCCAAATCAAGTTAAATGTTAACATTGAAATATCATGTCAAGCCAAGCAATGAATTTGGAATTTAGGTACATATTGATATGATGCTATCCGGTGGGTGGCTTGGTGAGTCGAAGAAGGTCTCCAGCTTCTTCACCGTGACTGTGTTCAGGCGTATTCGTAGACGTTTGATAATTTCTATTTTATGAATTTCTAACTCCGTTGGTATGGTGGATGTTGAACTGTACACATTGATAGAAAAAGCTCCCAAGCAATGTTCGGTAGTCAAATACAGAATATAAATACATAATACCTCGAGCTAACGACGGATTCCCTTTATATATCACTCGGTTTTAGTTTATTATTGTTTACATCCATCGCTGCTTTTTCCATTAATTCCATAAAACCATTAATTCCACCATAGCGCCGGAGGGCGGAGATGGCTGAGAGTAATAACAATATTTCATTTGAAAATTAAAATTTTAGGGTTTAATAATTGCAAGCAATGTCCAATTACTTGACTGGTTGAATCTTTAGGAATCGTAATAGTAAATAGTTGGGACTTCAGTGTTATTTCATATTAGCCGAATTTAGTTTTAAGCATTTTCGATGTAAATATTTTCCACTGAATATATATATATATTGATTTTTTGGAACAGGCCATGCAAAAGTCAAAATAAATTATATATATTATGTGTACCTAATTAATTATTGATACATTTGCACTGATATGCTTGCGAAAAATGGTATCAGGATATAATTACCCTTCGCTTTGTTTATTGTGTGATGTGGTGAAAAATTTAAGTGGCTGTATTTCAACAACTAAGAACGTCTATTCAACAATATATTATATTATTTATTCAAGTTATTATAATACTTAAGGAAGTACCTACTAGTAACTAATATTTGTTTTTATATGCAAATAAAATCAATCTTAACGAAACGAAGCTAAACATACAGCTAATGAAATATGAATGTAATCTTTTGTTACAACAATCAATGTTAGATATCAACAAATAAACTATGCAGAATTTTACTATTAATAAATTTTAATAAATTACTAAATTACGGGTAATTTAATAAAGAACACAACTAAAAACAATGGTTGTTGACCGGGTCTTTAAACTTCAATTGAAATATTCATTAATCTCAGCTTCCTCTGTTCGACTCGAAACAATACAACTCCTCCAAATTGTAGACTAATTTAATGCAGGCAGACTTACTTTTAAAGTTAATGTGGCGTGAAATCGTAAGATTTAAAGGCTCAAATGGATGAAACATACTTTTAAGTATCTTAGATGTAAATGATGAATGAACTTAACAATACCACATGGAGAAATTATAATTTCTTTTCATACATTTCTCCAATCTATTTCTCTGTAAAATTTAATAAAAAATTAATCCAACAATAATTTTAGATATAGAATTATAACTTTTTGATTGATGGATTTAAAAAAAAAACATTCTCAATTTTTTGTTTGAAATAATTTGAAAAATCAAATTCAGAGATTGTATTTTTCTAGTAAAAAAAGTAATTATCGTGTGCCTTAGGTGCCACGATTATTTTCGGTGGTACATAATCAACTGATGCAAAGTTTTTTTCTTAATTTTAGACATAAAACGATATTATCAATATTAGACTAAATATAATGCAATCGTTTTAGAAAAAAATCAATGGTTTCACGGAACATTAACTTTAATATTGATCTTACAAACGTAGGCAAAAAATATCTAATTTAGAAAACGTGAACTAAATCATAATTTTATTACAAACAAATGGTTATAATTTATAGATATACAGATGATATATTTCGATTTTTTCCTTCTACATTCAAAAAGGGTAAGACTGTAAAAGTTTCTTTTGAAACGAGGCGTCATTGAAATAATCATAACATATATCATGGGAGTTAAATGATGATCTTCACAGTGAAAGTAATTAGTTGGGAAAAAACATTCTCCAACCTTGAATTCATGGAAAGAAGTGGTTGAAATGGCTTCGATTCGGTTTTACTTTTGATTGGATTACATTAATAAATCACGAGATTATCATAATTTCTTGGTGATGGCCATAACATAATATACGATATGTAATCCTTTGAGGAATCAAAGAAATGCATTGATAAGATAAACGATGTAAAGCTTAAAAAATTGACATATTCTTCGTTTTTTAAGAATTAAAAAAATTGTAATTAATAATATAATGGTATAAAAATTGGTGAAAATAAAATTTTAGTAAAATTATTTTACGCGTTCGCTATCAATAAGAATTTTAAGTTTCTTATAATGAAAAGTCACGGATTAAATAAAGGCTTTTCACAATATTCTCCTGTATCGAGAAGAGATGTTATCTATCACTAACTAATTTATACTGTGATTATTCAGGTTTTGTATTACAATTTCAATTTTTTTAAGCTCCATATATAACGATTGCATAGGTATATTGAAAATATGGCTTTAAGTGGTACCATTTAGGCAATTGTGGCTATTTTTATGGTCCTTTTTAATATTTCTACCTACTATTTTTAAACATATCGAGCAATATCGAAAGCTCAAAACGATAAAGGCGTATCCACAAAAATAAACCGTTCTAAGACAAGCGATAGAAATCTTGTTTATTTTCAAATGATGCTATCTAAAAAAAGGCAAATACTTTAGAATTAACATTAAATAACCTTAGTAACCATATGCAAAATAAATAGACATAATTTGAAACAGCGAAATCCTCAAAAATGGCAAAAAATCATAAGACTAACAAAAAGTTTGATACACCCTTTTGACAGGACGTTTTTAATATGGTAGCATTGCTGTAGACAGTGTTTCTTAAACTTATTGTGGGTCATGATGATCGTCGTTTCGTAGAACTCATATCAATAGATCATGGCTTCTCTATATTTTTAAAATCATATTCGTTAAAAACTCTTTTGGTTTTTGGAACGAAGTCCCTTTCTTGGTAGTTGGTAGAACTTTAAATAAATTCGTAGAGACCATAACGTAACGAAAAAGCGACCAGGCGACCTATCCTCTCTCTTTTTTTTTATTCTAATTATCCACTCTTTCTCTATTAATGAAACTAGAGAGTGTTTAGAGATTAAAACTTACGTAAATAGCTTTGTTTCTGACGAGGGTCCCCCAGATACACTAATTTTTATAATGGTATACATGTTGCAGCAATAACTTACTAGACAATGTATGAATTGACTAATTTTAATAGTTCGAGTTTGAAAAAAATTCAATGGTTATGGTTTGAGTGGTATATAGAGGTATCTAGTACCATATGGGCATATGGCCTATAAAAATCATAATTAAATAAATGAAAGTATAAATCTGTGGTGATTTAAAGAGATATACGGAACAACAAAAATAAATCCCAAAAATCAATAACATACCTCATTTTACTTTAAACAGTTTATTAATAAACTTATAGGATATTTAAGTTAAAAATAAGATGAGGTTAGTTTTTTTTGCCATCTGATTTCAACAAAGTTATAAGTGAGATTCCCAAATTCAATAAGATCTATTACGCATAGTAAAGCAGTATCTAAAAATAAATCCTTTCAACATTTCAATTTACGAGTATTTTCAAAATTTCATAATAAAAATCAAAGCATTTAGTAATTTGAATGGTAAAACTTATTTTAATATTATAACATTTCAGTTTTTGAAATTCTTTACGACCACCTTGTAGTATTCCATATGCATTCTGTTGCCTCCAAGGGGTCAAAATTCATTACTTTAAAAGACACTGCTGTAGAATACATCCAGTATCAAACATTATTTCAAAATTTTGAAACAAATTTATTTTAGAATTTTAAACTTTTGCTACTTGTACCTATATTATATATCTATTGTATAATTATAACAGTTATAATCTTGGAGAATAATTCACAAAACGAATCAAATTTTCCCGAAAACAGAAGCAAAGTTACATGTAAACTGTGTAAGGCTTAAATGTAAAATTTTATTACAACCCAACGCTACTCAAGAATTAGAACGTGCATCAAGCCTCTAATTCCTTGTTAAGCTCATAAATTTAGTAATTAGTTATAAGCTGAAATTTTCTTAAAACATTAATTTTCTTTATGAAATTCACATATTTATCGCAACGTTGCGAAAGTTTTTAATCTGCAACGCGATGCCATTACTTACAGCTTAATTACAATAATTATGAAAATAATGTCACAAGGCTTTAAGTTTTTATAAAACGTTAATAATAATGGATTTAAAATGCAATAAAGATGGATTTAACATAGTGAAATTGTGCTCGGAGAGGAAGTTGAAAAAAAAACTTTTGTTTGAAGAAAGGATGTCCGAAAAAACAGGATTTAAATAAAAAATAAATTACTTGAAATATTAATGTACTATGGTAGAAAGAAAGTTTATGGAACTGCTTTGAATTTATTTTGTCATCAGCTACTCTTCAGGTGATCCATAAGACTTGCTTCTAAACTTCGTAGGTGGGCGCCAGTTTCATTGACCTTAGACATTGTCTCATTCTTCACGTTTAATATTTCGTATAAAAATATAATAAAACTGTTTTCTTTGAATATACTTTTAACTTGTCGTTTCCAAGGTTTGTTTTGGGAGTAATTTTTTTATGTTCGAATCAGGAAAAATTTAAATTTTCAACTGCGTCAATAAACACAGTGAGATATTGAATATTTAATAGTTTTGAAATATGAAACAAAAATGTTACCATTTTGAACATGACCTCCGGTGTCTGAGAGAAGTTGTGGGTCACGTTTGAAGAACTTGGTCCAGTGTCCTCGTGGGTGTACTATATGAAGATTCAAAGACACTTTTGTTTATAAACTTGACGTCATTTTACACGCCAGCTGCATCGCACAACAATAAAGTAAAATATAATATTATTCACAACAAAACAAACACTCACAAAACCGTCATAAATCCTAAGTTTTATCTTATGTGTTCCAACTTAAATACACCATTGCCGTTTATTTCACGATTAATTAAATCCTTTTGTTACATTTTGACCGCTTTATTACTTCGGCTACAATATTTCGCTTCTCTAAAAGAAAATAATTGATTTTTAACTTAATTATTGTTAATTAATGGGAGTATTGTTACGATTTTTTCATTGTCTATGTCGCATGGTCTATATTTAATTTGATAATTGCGATAAAGAAGTGTTCTGTTTGAACAAACGTTTACTGTTAATAAATTCGAATAATGATTTGTTAATGAATTTTATTCAACAAAATTATTATAAGAAACATTAAAAACGTTATGTTACTAACGAACATTTCATTTGTTATGAAGCAATGGAAATAAATGATAAATAGTATAAAGAAACTCGTTTAGTTTTTAAAAACACATCATATGATATAAATATAATGAAAAAGTTGATGATAAAAAATGGATTAAATGATTAACTCTTATTGATATATTTAAAAGTTTAATTATTAATAAAACGCACTATTTATTTCTAACGAAAGATAATTTCGTTGAGCTATCCTTCTAATACAAACATATTAACTTTTCTTTCTACAACGATAAAACCAATAATTTACGCGAATTCCACATAAAATATAAAATGATAGATGAAGATACATTTTTACACAAGGAAAACTATTTGAACATTTGAAATTTTTAATGGACTTTTTAAGTCATATTGTATTGTTGTCTACTGAAGTCAAAGTTGATTTATTCGTACTTGGACTCGAGAAAAAATGTTTCGAATCTGATCTACGGTTAGACTTCACAAGTATATCTTTTAACCTAGAGAGGTCTAAAATTTTCAGCCTAATGATCAAACTAATTGCTCGGTAAACTCCAATTAAGGCTGAGATTAAGCTTATCTAAAAACTAAAGTAAATATATTTAGCGTTGGATTTGTAGGACATTTCTATTTTACGAATTCATTCTGTTTGTTAGTTGTCTTATAGCTCCTAGTTTTTTAATACAATTGATGAAATTGGTAGACATCAAGATCTTTCAAAATTCGTTTACTGTCTTTGAAATCTCTCACTTTAAGACTACAAATATTTGTTTTTTTGGTTAATTATAAGGTTACATTGAATATAGATAGTTGGATTGAATTATAGAACCACTAGCTCAGAGGGCGACAATATAGTCAACCACGCTACTAAATGACCATAACAATGTTTACAATATAGTGATAATGAAACAAAAATACCAAAACGCATTATGGAATGACTCTTAAACTGCGGGAAAAGATTTTTCAAAATGAAATAGAAACATTTTTTACAGATACAAGGTGAAATGATGAGCATCTTAAGGTCACTTCTGATGTGCACAAGATAAAAAAAATTAAGAACAGAGTGGGTACTAATCACAACTAGCCCGATTTCGCAGAGGAGAAGTATATTTTCCGTTTTACGGGTACCAGGATATTTCTTCCCTTTATCACCGCGAACAAGGGGTTTATTGTGATGTGACCCTCTGTGTTTACTACTGCGTTAACGTCTGGCTTTTAAAGAAAGCCAGCACCTGCCCAGGGTCATGTCCGTCTTTCCGAGAAGCTGCAGTGTTCTTTTGAAAACTGCCTCTTATGAGCACAAAATGTGTTCCGCCATTACTACCGCTTTCCTTCAGAAACGACATATGTTGGTGTCGGCTTTACTGATCGCAGAGAAGAAGTACTCACGGGTTGTACTTCGAATACTTCTAGTTTTAGCCAGTGACTTCTAAGGGGGTCACGAAAATTTATCTAATGAGGCAGAAGAATCCTCTAAGTAGAAATTTTAATTACTCCTTTCTTACCATCCATAACAAGAAGAAGATTGAGAGTTCTGACATTGCCTACGTTAAAAATTGATAATAATATAAAAACTACCAAAAATTAGAAATGATAAAATATTCCATTAAAGTTGTTTTCTAGTGATTCTTTATTAAGTAACTTTTAAAATAATACAGATTAAAAAACCCTTAGGCACGTTTTGTCACAGAATTTCATTCTCTATTTTAGTGATTTTCAAAGTAATGGTTATAACTCTTAAGTAGGCTATAAAACATGTTTTAGAATTGCAGAATACTCCTTCTAAATTTAAAATTACTCAATATTTACATTCCACATGCTTTTTACATGTACATATTCATCGCGGGTACCACGAAATGGGAAATGCAAAAGGGATTCATAGACCAAAAAGTTTGAGGAATACTATTCAAAGTCTGTTGCCGTATCATAAACACGTTCAAGTACCTCCATGAATAGAAAAATAGAAATAATATTGCTGGAATACATAGATTATAATTAGAATTCAATTACTTACTAGAATTTAATATAAGGATATTGTATGTGTTATACTCGTAGGTAATATATTCAATACTCAAAAAATATGATTGTAAAGAAAGTTGAAATTATAAAGTAGTTAGGCTTTTGAAAAGGGAATAAAAGAAAAAGAAATTTTAATTCGTTTTTCTTGAAAGAAACTAAACGTTTTACTCGAGTCTATATTTGAAAAAGATTCTACAGAACTTCAATTGAATTATGAACGCATACGCATAATAAATAACTTGTTTCATTTCAATTTAACGCATATGAGCGTGTAATACAATACTATTATTAGCTATTAACAACATAGGCAATGAATTAATTAACACCAGACTTGTAAAATTAAAAACACTTAGACGTGATGATATCAGATACTCAAACTTTGTGAATAAGTCGACTCAATTGTGAAAGGTTGACTAATGGGAAATTGTCCGGAACGAATAAAAAAAAATAAATTTTAGTGCATATTTTGTTGTGTTAATCGTATTAAAGAAGAATCGGCTGTTGTGTAATTTGATTCTAGCTTATAATAAAAATTCACATAAAATTTAATGATAATTTTTATCGGATGTCTAAGAAAAAGTTCTGATTTCAGTATATTTTTTTAAACACGTCAAGTATAAATATCAATGGTGAATTGATAATAATTATCTTTTTGAAAAAATTATAATAAAATTAGAAAGACATAAAAATAGTTTTATTATAAACAAATTTGTTTGGCCGTATTTAAATTACAATAAATTGTGTAAAAATAAACAAATCGTAATTATAAATTCAATAATTTGTATCCAAAGAAATTTTCCTCGCGGGTATTTTGATTCTTTTCGGTACAGACTTTTATTTTTTTATAGCCTCATAAAGAACGTAAAATCCGAAAGATCTTATTCAATATGAAGTCAATCGTAATTTTCACTAACGATTTTTATTAGCTTTCTCATAAAAATCGTATTTACGAGCATTGTAACTTTTGATTTAAGAAAATTGATTTTGTAAAGGATGCATATAAAGACAAACTCCCACACCATATGCACCGATATGCATCGCGACCAAAATAGAAATTATTGATAAATCAATTAATCGTAGCGATTTGAGTTGAGAAAGTTTTTCAACAAATTAGATCGATATGGATTTATGAAAACTTTCAACATTTCTCAATTGAGACGACCAGTCATGTCGAAAATTTTCCAAAACTTCAACTAAGTTTTATTTGAAAATAACAACTCTATCAACAAGTTTTACATTTAGATAGTACAATCGGTATATACAATCCAATTAGTCGTAATTAATTTTGAAAAAAATCAAGTAACTAAGTCTTGTATTATTTCACATAAAAATTTTATTAGAAACGCTTTGTAAATCTCGAAAAGATAACATGTTCAAATTTTGATTTTTTATATCCCGGAAGTTGTTTGATTCAACCCAGCTATAATTTCGAAATGTTGAAAGAAAAAATAATTATTGTAATCTATCTACGATTTTTTCTTAATTAATCTGTTACTTCTTCTGTCTGATTTATATAAATTTGATAAAAAATAATAATTTAGATAAAAGCTGTCTAAATAATGTTGTTTCTCAGATGCTAATATAGAAATTTGCATATAAACGTGTTTCAAAAAGAAATTTCTGCTTTAATTTGTGTCTTTCTTTATAAAAATCGTAACAAAACTTATCATTATCAAAAAAACTTGATTTTAGCAAATAATTTTCTTGAAGAAATGAGAAAGTTTTTTTTGAAAAAATATTGGCATAATTACAAGTCAAGAAGATTGTATTTGAAATGTTTGTTAAAAGGAGAAAATTTGTGAATAAAATACCTACTTGTTCTTTATATAAAAATAATATCCTAAATATATTACTTTAGGTGGTTCAATTCTTAGCTAAAATATCTGATATCAGAGAAATTACTACGAAAAATATTATTAATTATTTTCTTATGTTTAAAAATAGTTATCCTTAAGCCAAATCTAGTTCTTTTTCTAATTATTCCATTTTTACTACTGTTTATTGTCTTATAGACTAGTAAGTAGGTTTTAACTTTTCGTCAAAATTCTCATCTACTGTTTAAATTAATCATAAATTGGTCATCATTGGTCAATAGTTACTAAAATGAGCGCATCATAGACAGACAAATGAACAGATCATACAGCTACAATTCATTGAAAACGAGATAAGCATATAGGATGCATGACAACATAATCGTGATTGACAAATAAGGGCCAAATACGCGCCGACTAAATCGCAATTATTCTACAATTTTTTTCCTCCCTTAATAGGCCTTCAGGATTTGGGTTCTTTTATCCAAATTGATGACTGGAAGTTGGGCATGGTGGAGATCACTCCCATTGGAGGAATCCTCTTATGACCGAATTTGATCACTTGGCACTTTGCTCTTCAGCCGTCTTGAACCCTGATGGATTAGAAGTGGTGCCATTAGTGGGTTATTGTGTTGACGCAATTTCTCGAAATGACTGGTGGTGCGAGCTGTAATCGTGTCGGCTACTGATGAAATAGATAAATCAGCTCGAAGCGTCTCGTTGGTGACATACCATGGTGCATCTATCAGCTGTCTCAGTATTTATTCTACCATTTACACACTGTTTGATCATTTCTGTTATATAGAGAGAAACAGAACAAATCATCAGCCATATAAATCTAAATCCACTCTAATATCAAGAAGTTTTACTATAATTTTTCTATTGACTTCTAAACAAAACAGCTTTTCTTTACACTGGTAATTCACATTTGAAGATGTTTGAGAAAAAGCCTTTTGTGATTAAAATCATTTCATTATATTTGTCAACGCGCTTTTGTCATCATCACATTTTTGTCGAGTTTCTTTATAGAGAAGTCACTGATTTTTTCCCAACTTTAAGTTTTTAAACATTATACCAATTCAAAGTTTAATTTTCATTAAAGAAAAAAATTCCAGTCCTGGTCAACGTCCTTCATAATTGGTTGTTTCACAATATTAATAATTTAGCAAAATAAACGCTTAAACAAGAAATAAGTAAAAGCATAAGTCGTTAATTTACAATATATGATAGTGAGTGTTAGACAAATAGGTTAAAGGATAATATGGATGATCAAAATTGGTCGAGAGCCAATTGGACATTAAAAAGCCTCCACTCATAGACGTGTTCAACCATTTCTTTTAGCTTAAAATTATTTTTTTCTTTTAAAATTATCAATAAGTATGCAATTTAGAAAGAGTTTTATCAGTAAAAAGTGATATATTTGACTTCTTTTCATATTAAATTGCTCGTAGATAATCTATCGTTCCATAACAATTTTCATAAGTCATAATAAAAAGGGACGTCTCCATTTCTCAATTTTATTTTTAGTCATATTATTTCATGAAAGAATGTGCCATTCATAACATCCATTATAGCGGCTATTATGAATGATAGATATAATGCTTATGTTTTTTGATCGTTTAAGTTCAATGAAATTGAAAGTTTGCCCAACCAAAAAAAAGTTATTCAAAAATAAAAATAACAAGCACCAGAAATGTCCGTGTCTTTTTTGGATTTTAAATTCATGAGGTTTTAGAATTATTATTTTTGGATGTCTCAACTCGGGCACATGGCTACATTTATTATAGCCGTTTCTCACTAATTCTAAGTCGAAATATTAATTAAACCACGCGACAGATGCTCGAATTATAAAATAAATTCAAATAAAAAGGTGACGGAAAACATTTTCGTATCCCTATAGGTGTTATTCGACACTTAATTTTCACTTAAAACTAGGAAAATTAAGAAAAATATTCGATTCTCGCGTATCGTTTCGTTGAAAATAAACGCAGCGTTTTATTTATTTTGACCATCATAATCACTTTAAAATCTTCAGTAAACTTAATATTTTTTATAAAAAAAAAAAAAAAGATAACATTTGAATATTATACAACAAAATTCGCTCATTTTGATCTCATAAAATAACTTCACTTTGTCGGTTCGTGAGACAAGTCAGATACAATTATAAAAGATAAGATCTCACAATTTAAATGGTTGCAACTCTATTTTAATAGAAAAGATAAAATCAACAAAAAAAAAAATAATGAATGTTACTGAGATTTTGACAAGAAAATGTTAAATTAGAATTTCGTTGTGTCTTCTTTTTAAGATAAAAAAATTGACTTTGTCCAAACTTTCAAGAATGTTTTGATAAGACGAAAAAAATAGATACAGAGGTTGGAATGATAATAATTTGTCTATTATTTCTGAAAAGGAATGTAAAAATTGTTTTGCTTGAGTCAAATATGCTCGGCTCAAATGACACCGACAAAGTTCTTCTTTTAACAAACTCGAAATGAAATTGGTTAAATTGCGTTCTTTTTAAGTGCAATCAAAATTTCGACATTCATAGAAAAGTTAAATATAAATTCAATGGTTTGATTCAATTGTATAGGTATTTTTTGGTAGAAATGAATACCTACACCAGATGGATCGAATATATATGTAAGCTAAAAATAGTGTATTGATTTCGAAAATACGTTTGGGATATTTGTTTTAGTTTTCCAGATTTCATCTAAAAATAGTTTATTGGAATCTCTTAACAATGGTAAATTTCTCTTTGAAAATTTAAGTAAAATATATATTTTTTTAATTTTATAAAAACATTTTTTCTTTTAGTATATCTTTGATCGTACTTAATCTAAAATATTCTTTGGAATAGCACACGTTTTTACTGTACTCATATTAACGTCATATTTATTTCATCTGTCTGTTTTGATGAAATATTTTAATAATCAATATTTGCTTACTTTCCGATATTCAATTTAGCTGAAAATTTGCACACGCATATACTCTTAAAGTATTAGTAAAGTAATCAGTTATCAATTATTATTTATTATTATTAATTTGGTATTGTTTTTTGATGAAAGTTTGATACAAAAAATAACAAAATGTGTCCATCAAAAGAGGGCGCTAGTTTCATATCAAAATGATTTTGGATAAAAGCATATTTGTAGGTTACCTTCTGGATCGTATCTAAGACGAATATTTGAATAGAAAGAAAACATAAAGTCCATTACAAGTATGTTCAATAAATCATTGAATATGTCGGAGAGGTAAATTAAAATTATGACAAACAAACAAAATTGTATTGAAATGTTCTTTAATTAATCTTTAACATATAGCGAAACTTTTAAAATAATTGACCAAAGAGTTTAAAAATTACCACAATTCAGAAGACCTGTATTTTAATATCTGTTCTTTTGAAGATTTATTCACTCAACAAAAAAAAAATCATTAAGACAATTAAAAAATTGCAACTATTTCCAATTTTCAAGATATACTATTTGAACTATAAATTAAAAATTCTGTGAAATTTGATTAATATTCACTAAATGATTGTTCAGAAAAAAAAACTTAAAACAAATCAAAAATATCATTTAATACATTCGCTGTTAAAAGTAAGTTAACTTTTTTCATGTTATTGTTCTCCTATTAATAAAGATCAATGCATTTTATTTATATTTTCTTTTTGTATTGATAGTATTTTTTTTACTTCTTGAAACGCTACAAATAATAAATATTCACGAATTATTAGTGTTTTGTACTTTTGTTCCCGATTGTATTTCCAACTCATCCTAAATTCTTGTAGTAGAAATAACCATGTTTAATTAAATAACAGAAATAGATTTTTATTTTCCATTAGTGAAACATAGTTTATACTTTACTGTATAACACAATACAGTAAATATACGTTTCATTATTTTTACAGTAACGATTAGACGGAGAGGTTGTACTGTATTTTGCAAGCGTCCATAAATTCGTTAAGACTAAATAACTTGAATATTTGTATTTTACGAGTATTACCTACTATTCATATTTGTTCCTTAACTTTTATTATTTTAGAATTACGAGTTTTCCGTATCTTTACTTAGATTTATGTTACAATAATCAACTTGCAAATTTATTTACTACCAAAAATGTTTATCTTTTAGTTCAAACAACATTTTCCTCGAACTCTATTTGATTTTCCGACCACTCAAACTTAAACTTTCCGACAGTTCAAGTTTAAGGTTTCCCTAACATTAACACAAAATAAGCCCCTTGAAATTTGTCATTGCATACTTGAAGTGTAATTAAAAACCGAACGCTCATTCCCTTCAACAATATTTAATTAGTTCTTGCCATAACTTTCGATCATTATTTACACTTGAACAAATCATATAGCTTTTAAATTCCTCATCATACCTCATCCTTATACAAATAACCGATAAATGACATGAAAAATTTGATGTTTAATTTTGATTTGAATATTTAAATAAGTTATAATATTAATGACTTTGAATTTTTTATAGGCTTAGGTTCATGGTCATCTACTTGAACTAGTTTTTTTTTTTTAATTTTATTGAGTTGAAGAAAAATTTGACTTGTAGAATTTAAAAATGATTGATTTATGTGAAAGTATTGATTTATTTTGGTTGGTATATATTGCACATGATTAATAAAATGCACATGTTGAGTTTCACTCACTAAATTATCACTGAGCACCAAATACGCGATAGAAAATTTAATATTGGTTGGTAGAAGAAACGTATTAATTACCATATGCATAAGGTGGAGTTGTCACGTTTTGACCGTCAACAATAAAAACTCGCGACGATTGTTACAAGGCACTCAGGAACATCCATATGTGAATAACACACACACGGGGTCGCGAGCCAAGTTTCAGATCAGTAACATGATGTCACAAGTCCACAAACACATTTACAATTTCAAGCACGCATTTACAGAGACTTCCTAATCCAGACGGATGTGATTGTAGGGTTCGGAGTCGCCGACTAAATAATACTGCCGGGGCTCTTTCAGCATCTGCGCTCCTCACACACACACACAACATAACCAGTGGTTGTCAATGCGTTTTTTTAATCTTCCTTTTTGCAAAAATAACATCCCAAAAAATCATACGGCACACCCAAACCAAATTCACAAACACACTACCAAGAACCAGACAAACATCTCAGTTTCATCACTCAAACTGAACAAACTCACCTTCTCACACATGGCTGCAATTATACAAATCTGACTCATTTATATTCAACATTTCATTCAATTAATTTCATAATTAAAATATTTCCATAAACATTAATTTTTCTACGTGCTAAAATCGATGAATTTTCATAATCACAAGGCTCAATATTTAAGATTCTCAAATAAAACTCTATAACTCTCTTTTGCTATTAATACTTTTTTAGAACATCTGGTGTAAGTGTGCCAAAGAACCCTCTGTCTGGTGTATTGAACCAGGGCACGGGCCTGCCTCACTAGGGGTGGCACGCCCCAATAACCAGTCCCTCACACATCAGATCAAAACATTGTACGAAGGTAATGCACAACGAACGCATTGAATGCAGTTAAACGATGCTAAATATAAATCCCTGCTATTTGGACGTGACTTGTTTGTGCGACGATCGATCCCTTTGTACTCCCTGTTATTCCCAATACAAACACACTGTAAACTAGAGCGCAAGCAATCAACTTATAAAAACAAAGAACAATGCGTTTTCATTTAAACCATTCACAAAAAATGCTATTCCTAGCTAAAAATGAATGCGTTCCTCGGTCTATTGACAATAGAGAATAATTGCATACAACTTATAATTGCAAAGATGTTCCTGTGATATATTATTTACGATAATTTACATATGTAAACCAACACCCTTCTTTAAACTCCCCTCTTTCAATTCTTCACATTTTTACCATATAAGCAACAGTAACGTTTTAATATATTTGATCAATAAATTTTAATAAACGACTAAAATTTTTTATGGTTACAATGATTATGCGTTATCTGATCAAAATTATAACCATTCACGTTATTAATAAATTAACGTTGGTAATGGGGAGGGATTTATTTTTAAATTAACTATTTATATTTAACATTAGGAACCGCGTTAAGAAAACTTTTGGCTTTCGTTAGATGACAGATTTTTAAAGAAGGGAGACTTATATTCTAAATAAGATTTATGTGGTTTCGTGCCAAATTGTGGGAGATCTAATTAGTTTCGCATAATGCAAAATTCGAGAAAATGATTCTAAAAATAGTTATTGGAAATTAACGTTTTAAAGTTTCAGTGAGATTATATGAAAATAATTTAGTTTCAAGTTCAAGAATTTAAACTCCAATAGTTTTAGTATTAAAAAAATAATTGCTACCTACCGGCTTCCCAAATGTTTTAGTAATTGATTTGTTATTATATTTCTTTAAAGTATTGATTAAAAAAATTAGTATGTGTAAAAAGAGGAATGACTTAGGCTATCTCTTACACCGCTGACATTTATATTTCCATACACTACTTACTTTGGTTATAAATACTCAGTAAAGTCTTAGAAAGGCTTAGTAAAGTGAATCTGATACTACATTTGATAACTAACTTTAGGATTGTAGGACGCTAGTGTAACTTAACAGCATTTGTTAAGACTCAATGATGTATCAGAACGAGCGGGCTACGGGGACAACCGGACAACTACTGACTTTCAAAAATTTTAAGTAGGTGCATTGATTTTATGCAATGCTTATTAATCCTAAATCTCCTGTTAAATTATTTAATTGATTGACTAAAGTGTTTAAAAAGTATAACAATTAAAACCTGGATTTTAAGATGTGTTCTTATGAAGTTTTCTTCACTCAACAGACTAAATGTGATTAAGTTTCTAAAAAAAATGATCAATGTTTCTAATATTTAAGTTATATCACACTTTATGAAAAAACATCTTCTAACTTTTATTGATATTCATTAAAAGGTTGTTGAGAAAAAAATTAAAAACAAATCCAAAACTTTAATTTACTAGTTAATAAAAGTGTAAATTGAGGTGTACTTACTCTCAAAAGTAAGTAAGTAGGAGTTCTTGCATTTTATGTTTTTTTTTTTACTAAAATAAAATTTAACAAACTTCATGTACTTCTTTTAGTATTGAAACTGTTTATTTATTTTGCAACAAGCTACAAACAGTTGATATTAATGAATTATCACTGTTCAGACTTCAGTAATTTTGTTCCCGATTGTATCTCCCATAACTTGTAAAATCTACAGTTGATTTCACTACAAATAAGTTTCTTTGAATTGACCATTTATAAGTGTCTTTCTTTCACTTATCTTACACATTCTATGTTACTAACATCGAATTTTAAATTTCCTGATGTTTTCGTCTGTATATTTGATTTTCAGACATATTTAATGCAAAATATTTTGTCATTTAAGGTTAGCTTGTATGAAAGATGCTATTAAGATAAGGCATATGTCTATCTTGTACAACATATAATTATTTTATCTCAACTGAATTTATATAAATATTTTAATGCAATCATTTACATGTATTTAAATGCTAATTTCCAACAATTCTCGAACCTATAAAAGTTTGTTTCCAATAATATGTTCAAAATTTGTTACTTATTTATTGTAATAAAAACTACTAAACTTATTGATTATTTAATTTCTTACTAATTTAAATTTAGAAAATTTCTTCACTGCATTTTATTAGAAATTCAAATTTTTAAGTGTCTATATTCATACATTTAATATGGATACGTTTTTCTTTTTTTAAATATGTTTCTAATAATAAATCATACAGAAACTGTAAATTCTATACATTGAAAAATCAAGTAAATTATAAGAATTTTATTAAGTTGTAACCCTATCGTATTAAGTCAAACTATACAAGTAACACCTATGTATTGATAATTGATATGCATCATAAATCAATCTATTTCGAAACACGATTGTAAAATTCAATCCTCACATCCTTTCAGAATGACGTCACGTTGTACCTATATTTAAAACCCCCCTTGTAAAGTTTATCTTAAACCCAAGATTCCAAACTATTTTTAACTTATGCTAATAAAAAATTGCATATTAAACTGAAAAATTTCATTCCATTCGTAAGTGTATGAAACATTATTCTTAGCTACAACGCATTCAAATAATAAACTTAGTATAAAAAAGGAAACATGTTGATCAATAAGACGAGCATATTGATATCTTTATTTCACGATGATTTTAAATATTGCCTGTATGAAAAGGGAAAACGTTTACTTGTGATTAGTAATTTGATATTTTTAGCAGCTATTATAAGTATAATGGCAGAGGTGGGATTGGGTTTTTGTAGGTCTTAACGAGGATTAACGACTCAAGGCTTAACGAAACTGAAAGGCTCGAAGAGATTTCCATTTATTTTTAAAATTAATTTTTGATTTAATGATACCTACATTTAGTGTTGAAACATTTTTTTTCATAAGCTCTAAGTTAAATAGATCAAAAATGTCGCTTTAAATTAATTGCAAAGTGCAAATTTAACTCTTGTAAGCTTAACAATTTAAATATGAAGAAATAAAATTATTAATCTTCTTATTTATTTTGAGAAGTATTTCAGTGTTGAAATGTTTATCGATTGTACCTATATCTGTATAAAAATTTCAAGAAAAAATTTTGTCTAACATGGATTATTACTTGGAAACTAAGCTCAGTTTTAAAACGATTTTTAAAAAAATTTAGTAGACTCTGTATTGTTTTTAATATGGTTTTTTCCACGAATCTCATTAGGAGACAAAAAATTTATTTTGATGCTAAAAATAAATATGAAGGTAAGGATATCTATAAATCGTTTCTTCGTACTCTTGGAGTTTTTGAGTAACACAATGACTTTATTTTTTCGCCAAATAAATTCATGTATGTATACGTATAAATAAAGGCTTTATTATTTGCAACAATAAATTAGCATCTTTCCTCTTATGAAATAAAACAATTTGTAATGGTGTTATTGACTTCAACATTAAAAATTGATTCTTTGACCTATCCTCAATTTATTCTAAAGTTCTTTTTCTTTATTATAAAGTAGATACAGTACATTCGCAATTTTTGACGAACATTGATTTCAATTTTTAGTAATTTCGAATTCATTTTATAACAAATAATAAGATATTTAGATCTTCAATTTATGATTAGTCACGAAATAGATCTTAATATAACACTAGGTATATTATTTGGTTTCAAGTGTGAGCCCGACCCTGTACGAGAATATACCGCAATAATTTAACAAAATATACAAGTCATGCTCTTTTGAATAATCTATACGATTTAATATTCCTTTTCTCCATTTAGTATAATGTGTTCGCATAGTTGCATTGCATTTTGTTGCAAATGTGAATGTGCACCGTTTAATGTGTCTTGTATCGCCGTATTTATAAATAAATTTCGAGTTAAAAACCGTGTAAGATACAGTTTTGCGTGACTTTTTTCATATTCAAACGTTTTTCATACAACTGACACGTGCTTGGCTGTAAAAACTTTTACAGCTGGTCGAAAGATGAAAATTGCACGATAAAATTGTTATCGGGATAAATTGAATTTGTTCAAAGTTTGATCAAATAATATTTTTATGTTTTTTTTATAAGATCATGTTTGAATCATAAAAACTCAATTTATATCAATAAAATAGCGGAAAAAATTCTACAAACAAATGTTATAACTTTAAACTGACACGATGAGAAATTTATTATTTTTCATTGTTAATTTTACAAGCATTATATTTAGAATTGAGACTCTAAGATAGAAATCTGGTCCAGACATGTATTTAAAGGAACACTAAATCAACCAAAATCAAAAATATAAACTTGAAAACTCGTTTCTTGTTCGCATTTCTCACACTCATTTTAAATCGTATTCTTATTATGACAATAATGAATTGTTACAATTAGTCTGTAAATAGTTTGGTGAATTATTTACGTTTACAGTAATTGTACCCTATTGAATGTGTCAAGTAAGTAAATGGCTTAGACGTCATCGACTTACGATCGAAAATGTTTTCAGGTTGCCACATTAACACACATGTGAATATTTTAAAGATTCTATAAAACGCACGTGCTTCTCAGAATTTAAGAAAACATGATTTGACAACCTTGACAGTGACTGAGTTACAAACATCTACGCTTTTTAACTGAGAAGCTAAAAAAGTTATTTATTTCTAAAAAGCTTTGAAGATATTATTCTGTTTACACATTAACCCGTATTTGAGGTATAAATCAAAAAAAGTAATAAATTCGTTTGTTGGAAATCTTTTTTTAAAAGCTGCTTCTATTAATATCTTTTGAAGTAACGACAGGAAATATATTTTTGTATATACGGCACTATAATTTACGAAAAGTTTGCATGCATAGTGTCATTCAGTGCAAACATTAAAGTTCAGAAACTCATGAATATTGAAGTCAGTGACTTACGTACGTTATATGTCGAGAAGTTTTGTACAAATAAATACATTTTGCCTAAAAAATGCATTAAATATAATATGACGTGCGTTTATAAATACTTCATACTCTGTCGAGTTTAAATCAACTTGTATGAGCTGAGATTTATTCGTGAGATTGGAATCAGTTGGATACTTAATAAATTTGTAACAAGGCTTAACTCAATTTGGTCATTTTGGCAAAAGTACAAAGTCTAGTACAAAACAAAATTTACTCATGTAAACTTAATATAAGATAATTCGATCTATAAAAATTAAAATAAATCGAAAGCTTGTTAAATATTAAGTTAACAGAAACTTTTTTTTTGTATTACTTATACCTACATACATATATATTTATATGTACATAATACAGCATATTTTTTTCAGCAGAAGAAAAAAAAGTTTTATTCAATAATATGTTTTATGTATGGACGAAAAACTTTTTTAAGAAAATCAAAAAAGTTTTCCGTTGTATAGTGAGAAGTTAAAGCTTTTAATCCATTTGAAAAACCTCGTAAGGTGCTATTTGTAATCCAGGAAAGTTGAACACATTACCACTATTTTAAATAACTCAGAAGTAATGATAACAGATTCTAAAATAGTTTAATACATATTTTCTTATACATACTTGTACATTTAAATTTGAATATCTATCAAAAAATTAAATCTTTCGGCATATATTTTTTAGACAATTTCACTTTTTAACGATTCATTAGATAAATACTCTATTGATATTTAAATTAAAAGATCTAAATTCCTTTTAAATTAGTTTTCAAGGCTTTCACTTTTTGAATGCTTTAGTTGCAACAAAAAAAATTGGGTTTTCGATCGCGTTAAAGATGAATAATTTAATTATTTCAACCTTACAACATCTGTCTGGTTTTTGCACCTACACATTAATGCAATTAAAATAAACGTTTCAACATCTTTTTAATTAAAGTAGTACATGGTACAATGAAACATTATATTAACTAGTAAAACCTATAGTCAATAAAGGTAGATTGATAAAACATATTTTTAATGTCTAACTGAAAATTAATTATAAGTCTATTTACCAGAATGCATGTTTGTTGAGATATAGAGGGAAAAAGTCACTATTCGTAAAAGAATTTTGGTGCATTCAGGACGTTCTTAATCAAGAAATTAATGCATATTTTTATACAATTAGTTAGAAATTAGAAACATTGTTACACATTGTTAACATAATTATAGAGAGCAGTTTTTCTCAACTGGTAGTGAATGAGTCGTACCTAATACTTATTTTAATAATAACTCATTAAAACACTTAAAAATAAAATTTGATTGTTTTACTTAAAAATGTAAAGGAGAATTTTCGAACCAAAATATAATTCAACTATAATGCTCGATTTCTTTCTACATGCATTGCACGATTAGAAAAAATATCCATTGCAACAAATAAAGTATTCGATCCTTTTTCTATTTTCTTAGTATTACTTCTAAAGCCCTCGAAGATGCCTGCTTGTTGATAATTTCGTGGCTTATATCATTAGAGGGTCAACCAAGAAAACCCATATTTGTTTTTATGGTCGTGATTATATAGATGTCTCGCGTTGAATTCATTGTGAGCGTTTAGATTCACGATTTGAAATTTCCGTTGCACCATGAAAACCTGCCTGTAATTGAAGGATGCAGTTCTGGACAGTTTGCACTTATGTATTTGTAAATTTGAAGTAGATGACCATGGAACGTCCGTATAAAGTTAGGTCTTATGCGATTTGACCATTCTCCTTACATACAAAAGACAGTTTTGCAAATAAATTGTTTTGGTGATCAATCTAATGTCTGTTTTGCACTACTATTCTTTTAGAATATTCTACAAGAATTTACCATCTCAGTGCAGCTCAATGTATCACATTAACCGCGTTTTTATAGCTTTTAAGTAAATAATTAATATGTTTCATAAACATTTATATAAAAATAAAAAAGAAATTATTTTGTTACTCTTATATTTTAATATTTTTTTTTTTAATTTCTTTAAGCTTTAGAGTTGATATCAATTAATATTAAGATTCGTTAAGTAGTTGAATATTTTTTAAATTAATTGTGTTTGATATTGACTTGTAAATCAAATAACTTGCAAAGTCAATGCTTGACTTGATTTAAAATTTGAATATTAATATTTGATTACAGTTTAACTTGATTTCAAGTCAAATTTAGGTCAACTAGCCTAAAATTTAAATCAAAAAGTAAATCATTTACCGATCATCCCGTTATAATATATCGGGAGAGATATAGAATATTTAAGCTAATAATGTATTTCACAATTGAGCTTGTTACGTAAATCCATTTTGTAAGACTTTCTTTCATTGATGAATTATAGATTATCAATGAAACGATATTCACGAAAATGTAAAAACATGAAACGTATTTCCATTTTCGCTCATTTGCTGAAATCGTAACTTTTGTATGAGTCATTCACATTTTGGGTATTATTTGACAGTGTTACGATGCATTCAATTCGTTTATTTTTCGTTCTTTTGGAGATTAAGCTATTATTTTATATTAAAAACTGACATTTTTACAACAATGATAGTTGTAAAAAATGATTTAAACAATTAATATTTCAGTACCAAATAGTAAAATATGAATAGGTGATTGATAAGTGAAATATAAAATTTAAAAGAACTACTATGCATCTAATATCTAATTATAGAACCACCACCTACATTTTCTCAACGCAAATAACAATATTTAATGTTATATAATTGTAAATACGTACTTTAGGTTAAATACTACACTTTTCTGTAAATTGTTACTGCAGCGGTTGAGGGCTAAACTTAATACCCATGGAAATTTCGAGAATAAACTTCTTATATTCCAAAAATGTTGGCAAAACCTGAACTATACAATTTTTTTTCAGTTTGTGATAGTTTGAAAATTGCCTTAAATTTTATGTTTCTTTTTATAACACCTTACTAAATATTGCATGTTTCATATTGATAATATGAACAAAGAAAGCATATAAATGTAAATTGATATATTAATTATAGTAATTGGTAGAAAAAAAATTAAAAAAATTATTTCAATTTAAACAAATAGAAAGCAATTTTTTAACATTTCATAGTAGATTTAATTATTTCAACTCAGTAAGATAATATGTTGATTTTACTTATCTACTAAAAAAACAAAGATTAAAATAGATATTTAACTAATATATCTATAATTAGCAGTTAAATATTTATTCAATGAAATAGCTGCGAGGAGAATCACAGTTAAAACATACTAATCAATACCAACGATGATTAATACTACTAGAAAAATAATACTTGAAACGAAACCTTGCATTTGAATATTACAAGATGAAATTTAATAAAAGTAGCAGGTAATACGACGTATTTTTCTTTGCTGCTACCGGTTTTTGAGGAAAAGGTAGGAATTATGGGTAATATTTAATGTGGGAAAGAAAAAGTGTGATAAAAGTGTTATTGACAGATGTAGCATTGATAAAAAATGAATGAACCACTTACCGGCGAAGCTTTTAAACCACCCCCCTCCAGAATACGACGTAACAGTGGATTAGCAATGATTTTAGCGTGTAAAAACTTCTTCACTAATTAAACCCGATTGCAAACCGACGTAAAATCACTTGGCTTTTCATGACGGTAAGTTAATAGTTAATAAAATTTTTCTCACACACCATATTTTCTATCTGTAAAACGATATAATTTTATATGTTTTCACACTATGAATCGATAAAGTTCCACTTATTTACTGTCAGTCGGCAAACAATAGAAAACCCGCCTCAATGAACTATTGTTGCACATCGCGAGCAAAAAGATTTGAGCGTTTAGAAAATAATATATTTTACATAAAAATGAATTGCCGTACTTTCACTAGAAGTGGATCTATCGCATGATTGATAATTGCAATCGGGACTAATAAGTGTAGTAGGAAAAGAAAAAAAAAGGCTTGTTTCGGATGTCTGATGGTAGGCCCGGGATTGCACTGAACCAAAAGCGTCAGTAACGGCGCCGCTGTCGTTAAGGTCGTTCAACTGGTATGTTAACGTTATGTGCTTTACCGCTTTTTTTTAATCACAATCTTCAATTTTGATGACACTTTAATTCTCCGTATAGATACGATAAGATACACATATTAACACAATTTATTTCAATAAAAATTTTTACGACAATTAAGTGAAAAATCAATGATTCTAACCAAGATATTCGAATAATTAAATTTAATAATCAAAATATTTAAATAAACAATTTTATTTTTATCTCCAAACAAATATTAGGTTAAATAAATTAATTTTAGGTTTAGTGTTATAATATATTTGTTCCTGTCTTGGTTATGACTGTGTTTTGATGAAAGCTTGTTTTGTTTAGGGAAATGTAGCGAAGCTTGCGTACGCAATGTCATGCGCCGGCGTGAGCTTTCAATGGGTGGAGACGGAAAATTCGTTCGAGACAAAACCCGTACAAAGCCCTTAAAAACTTGTCTGGTCAAATCGATCCGATTGTTCGACTAGATGAATAAGATATGTCTCAAGAAGTTGGGTGCTTAAAAATGAGTTTCCTTGTTTTATGGGGGAATTCTTTTGTGATATATCATATTCAGATTGATATGTTAAAAGGGTGCACTGAAGAAGCTTACTTACCTTTGTGCTTGAATCAATTTCCTTGTATCCCATTGAATTTCCTATTCGAAATAAATAAGTATCTAGATATTCTCTAATTTAATTCCATCAAAGTAAGTTCTAAGAAAAATAATGTCTTATCAATTGTAGTTTTTCGGCTGTAAATTATTTTTTAATTTTTATTATAAAAATAACAGCGCGGCGTTTAAATCAATTTCCTTGCATTTGTCTGAATTTCCTTTTCGAATCAAACTAGTAGGTATACGATATAATAGAGGCAATATTCAATTTAAAAAAAAAAGTAAGTAGCATAAATAAGGCCGTTATCAATTGCAGTTTTTTCAATTATAAATTGTTTGTCAATTTTTATTACAAAGAAAATAAATACAATCGTAGCGTACTAGAGGATTTCAATTCAATTTCTCATGCAACTGAAATGTAAAATTGTTTGATTTCATTTCGTATAGAAATAATAGGAATTTCAACATGAGCTATTTCATAGTATGTATCTATAAGAAAAATTATGAAGGAGCAGTTGCGGTATGCGTACTTAGATGATGAGTGTTCCAGAAATTATTGTTGGGAATATAATATAAAATTGATAATTGTTTGTCTTCTGATCCAATGATTAAGAAAATTTGCTGCATTATTTGATGAGTTTATTGTTTTATGCTCTATTTAATCTTATAATGAATGTGATATTTAAGGTATTGAACTTTGAAAATAAAAATAAAAGAAGAATTTTAATATAACCATTTCAGACAACAATGAAGAGGTAGTAGCGGCAATCATAATGATTAACTATATACTGTGAAAACTGCTTAATACTAACACGCTTAAGATAAAATCATAATGATGACACGAAGTAGCGATGTGATTCTAATTAAATGCTATATAGTTATTCTAGAATTTTTTTTAAATACGAAACAGAAAAACCGTTTTACCCAAAAAATTATTGTGTGGTTTTACGAAACCACGATGCAAGTGAAACTTTTTTTTCGAATTGTAGGCATTTAAGTAACTGAACATTTTCGGAAAATTATTCGATTTAGGATATGCAAATAGACGATATAATTGATTTTCTAGGTTTTGCATCTAACTCTATTTGCTACGCCTTCGGCAAATTTTTCCGTTCTCGAGAAATATATTCGCGAATGGCTGTTATTTTATCTGGTGATTTCAATACAGATTTTAATTAAAAGGAATCTGCTCTACTTACTGAATTCATTGTGAACACTTCTGGTAACCCTGAGTGTGGTTTGGGATCAAGATGAGTGTGGGCTTATGGATGTGGCACGAATTCACTCTCTAACTTAACGCGCACCGTTGCAACTAATTTTGAATTTTCATTATTGATGTTAATACTCGAATGTTATTTACATTATTGAATTTGTTGATTATTATTAATCGATCATCTGCCTGTTGTTATCTATTGTTAAGTTATTTTAAGAACATCATGTTCAATCATCTATACTTAATATATAAAATTGAAGAGTTTGTTTGTTTGTTTGTTTGTTTGATTGTTTGGTTAAACGCGCTAATCCCAGGAACTACTGGTTCGAATTAAAAAATTATTTTTATGTTGGATAGCTTAATTATCGACAAAGGCTTTAGACTATACAACATCACTCTACAACCAATAGCAGCAGAGCATCAATGGAAAATGTTACAAAAACTAGGAAATTTTTTTCCTTTTTAGAGCGTTTGTTGCCTGCCCTGCGTAAATGGTTAAAGTTACGCAAAAATCATATAAAGCAAAATTGTTCCTCTTAAAAAGTTCTAAGAAAAAGTTCGCGGCGACATATGTCTATCTTTTAAGGTTAGCCCGCTATAACTCTTTTAATGGTTATTAAAGTTGTTCCAAAATTAAATCACTATTTGCGAAATTGTTTTTAGAAAAATATTATTAATTCTTACCCAAATAAAAACGGGTTTTAATGAAATTTGGTATGATGATAAATGACAATCTGAGTCATTAAAAAGAATTCTTCTTATAACGGGAAAATGTCTCATTTATCCGGGAAATTGAAAAACGGGTTGGAACAAAAATTATGCATAAACTATACATTTTTATTTGAAAATGAATATTGGTGATATTTAAGTATGATGATAGCTAAATATGTGAATCATTATCTACAATACGTTTTATTTCGGAAAAATGTCTCATTTCAACGGGAAAATAGAAAAACTGGTTTAAAGAAAATTCATGCTGAAACTAAACGTTTTTAGCTGATTATAATAGAGTATATTAATAGTTATAACTCATAATGTCCTCAAGGCAAAAAATAATTTTCTCATCCTACAGTCTTATTTTTATGCAGGAAAAATGTGCGGTTCCCGTAGGATAGATATGTTTTTAATTTTCACATAGCAAAAGATTACCATAATTTCTTACAATAAGGTGTTTAATTGAGAGTCAGAGAATAAATATAGGCTACCTTTTATGTCAGAATATAGCACGGTTCCCGTGGGATAGGATGAGAATGGTATCCTTCAGGAACTGAGTATTTAAAAGGAGTTTCGTAAAAGTTCATGGATAAGCGTTTTAAGGAATTTTCCTCAAGAAAGATTGGTCTACCTTTTACCTAGGAAAAATGTATAGGCCCGTGGGCTATATACGTTTTTATTTTTCATAGAGCAAAAAATCGACATAGTTGTACTCTTCCCGTGGGATAACAAGACAATTGTATCTTACAGGAGCCGTGTATTTAATAGAAGTTTCGTTAAAGTACGTGAAATAGAGTTCTAGCGCATTATCCTCAAGAAGGCCTGATCTCTTTTTTATCCAGGAAAAATGTACTACTCCCGTGGGATAGATATGTTTTTGTTTGTCATAGAGCAAAAGATTGACATGATTTTTTGTAATAGGGTAGTTTAAAGGTTAGAGAAAAATATAGATTATTAATTCGTATGTTAGAATAATGCTCGATTCTCAAAAGATAGCATAACAATTGTACTTATCCTGCAGGGATCGTATTTTTAAAACAGCTTTCCTTAAAGTTCGTGAAGTAACGTTTTAACACAATCATTTCAAAAAAGTTTAAATAAAAATTACAATTTCTACAGCAAAATATGATTTTTAATTTAACATCCGATAACATCGGTAAATTAATAATGACAATTTTTGAAACATTGAAACTTCTTTTATTGTTAATTTTTGAATGTCTATAATGTTTAGAAATAAACGTATTAAATTACTATTGAAAAATTTGAACCTGATGAAAAACTCAGTTAAATATATAATACATTCAACATTTTCGAATTGTATCGCTACTTAAGGAACACAAGTATAGGTACCTATTTTATAATATTCATAAAAACGTATAGAACCAATAAGATAGCTCTTCTAGATAGCTATATAGAATATCTTCCTGGAAAAGTAGTTTATCTGATTTTCACACTTGATTCTATGAATCAAAGATCTAGAAATATCTAACTGTCTTTTTTGTTGATGGGATGAAAGTTTACATTATTCAATCAGTATAATTTAGATACGCTCAGCGAAGCGGGCGGGGACCAGCTAGTTGTGAAATAAAGTTTGTTGTGGCATAGAAATTGTTTCTGGACGAAAGGGCTACATGCTAAAACAAACATCATACTAAACAACCTATCGCTCCGACATTGTACATATAAACATATGGACCAGCAGAAAGTTCTAATAATTTTAATAACGTCACTTTAAAAATTAAATCAACTCACCAGGAGCCTTTTTTCTGTCTCTATAAGCACGAACTCTGTCGGCAGTCTTTCTCTTACGGCGTGAAATTAATTCACCGTCGGGTATTTTCGCACTATTTTCACTAGCTGTATCTTTGTCTATCATGATAAGTGAACAACAACAATTATATCAATACACTGATCAAAACACAAATACCAACACAAATACCAATACAAATATGATGAAAAATAATCACAACTTATAATATAAAAAAAACGTTGTGATGGGGAAGAAAATAGCCATTCAGTAATAGCTTGCGCAACAACCCTGGTAAAACGACATGGTATATACCTAACAATGTATGTACGAGCTCTGCCGAACACTTGCCGATTCACATGCTAAAGACAGGCCAAAAAATTTGAGACAATGTATAGAAAGTGTCACTTTAAAAATCACATTTTGGAAAATTATTTGACATAAATAACTATTCCAAATGTAAGAAGGTTATTTTGATTTTTTACGAATGAATGATTTTACAAAGTATTGTAATCGGGACGAATTTTCGAATTTGAGCTTTTACCAGAAATACATGCGTTGAGGTTCACTGAGTCCAAAAAAGCAGTTATTAGAAACATGTCTGTGTGTGTTTATACTGACTTTGAGGCTATATCAGGTCGTACATATTAGATTTTTAGAGAAATTCTATAGTTTAAGATGCCTACGTCTGTATTGAGGCACTCACTCATTGTTTTTAATAACTTAGTTGCATTTTGTTTACTGTTGTACGCTGGACATTGGAGAAGTAAGTGTTTGACTGGTCTTTCGTGGTTCAAGTGATATATTCTTTTTAGGTTATTGGACTAAGACATAAAAGTTACTCTGGGGTAACTCTAGTTTTTGGCTTGAAGCGCCATGAAAAAGTTCTGGTATTGGTACTAAGAGCACTAGAAACCAAACAAGTTTGAAAATTAGTGGTACAAACCAAAGAACATAGCGACAAAGAAGATTAATATTGGTTACATTTAATCATAAATGACAATTATTACCTATAAAACTTAAAAATTACGGGTTGAGATAGTATTTGTTGTCTAGTTGTTTATGATCGTTTTTCGCCTCAATTCTTCACAAAAAAAATAGTTACGTTCTGGATAAAAATCTTTAGAAAATATTGTTAGGCAATCTCTTAGCAAGAATTCATTTTCAAATAAAAAATGAAACAACTATGAGCAAAATGTAGTTTTATCCTGTCAAAATTTAAATTGTCAAAATGACGAAAAATTCTATTAAAGTTTATGCCAGATTGAAACCGGATCAATTTCAAAAACTGGCAAGTGCTTCCCATACTGAACTTTTGAACATCATTTTTATCCCATATTTTCATTATTTTTTTCAAACTATTTTAGAACTATCAAATCAACCAGAAAAAATCAAATCAAGAAGAACTAATTTTCCACCCTCTTTCCAGTGATAATGGACGATTCTACAACAACTTAAAATTTACGTAATTAAAAAAAAAATCATTATCTGTTTAAGCTCAACGTTAGAATTCTTTTTTACAGTTTTGATAAAATTTTGAATGAATGCACCCCGCAAGATCTTGTTTTTCAGTTAGTTTGTGAGCCAATCATAGAAAGGTTTGTTCCATTTAAAATAATATTTTACTCATATCTACATACCTATTTTACATTTTAATATTTTTTTAACATTTTCTCAGTATTTTAAATGGATATAATGGAACAGTTTTTACCTATGGGCAGGTAAAAAAATATTAAAAACTTCTTTTTTAAATTATTATTTAAATTTTTTTTTCAATAATTACATTTATAGACAGGTAGTGGTAAGACTCATACAATGACAGGATCACCAAATGAATATAAAGATCGAGGAATTATACCAAGAACAATTCAACACATTTTCAATAGAATAAAAAACGTATTATTGAAATAACTCATTGAAATATTTAAATTTTATTTTTTTTACGATTTAAGTCTCCAACTGTAATGTATACAGTTTATATATCATATTTGGAAATATATAATGAATGCGGATTCGATTTGTTAGACCAAAAATACAATGCTACAAAGTTAGAAGACTTACAGTGAGTGAAAAGATACATTTTTAATTAACTATTTATTATAAGTTTAAGTCAAAAAAATATAATGTAGTACTTAATAAAGTTGTACTTTCATAATAACTTTAGGTAAAATTCAATTAAACTCTTTTTTTCAATTTGAATAATCGGTTAGTTATAATTTTATTTGAGTAATTATTCTTTTTAGACGAGTAGTTGCTTTGGAAGACAGTCATGGAAATACTCACCTTCGAAATTTGAGTGTTTGGCCTGTAAAAGCTGAAACTGATGCTCTTCAATTGCTTTTTTTGGGGGATACCAACAGGTGAGGTATGTTCTCTATTATTGTGAAGTTTTTAGGCCGGGTTATGGGATATACATTTTTTTTTTGAAGAGCCATTGCTGAAACGCCGATGAATCCATACTCGTCGCGTTCTCATTGTATTTTTACTCTTCATGTCGGATGTCGAAAACCTAATTCGAACGTAATGCGTCGAGGAAAGCTACATTTGGTTGATCTTGCTGGGTATTATAGAAAAACATTTTTTAAAAATATTTTTTTACTTTTATTTTTTGGTCAGATCTGAACGGATTAGTAAAACCCAACCTTCGGCGACTAAAAATATAACCGAGGCTAAACATATAAATTTGTCGTTATACTTTTTAGAGCAAGTGATAACAGCTTTGTCGGAATCAAAACGACATCATGTTCCTTATAGAAACTCGATGTTAACGGCTGTATTACGTGATTCATTAGGAGGAAATTGTCTTACGTCTATGATAGCGACATTATCTCTATCAGTTGGAAATTATGAAGTTAGTTGTAATTAATAAGAAAGTTAATTAAATTTGTAATTATTTTCTAAATTGAATATAAAATTTTAAGGAAACGATTTCAACATGTAAGTTTGCGCAACGAGTCGCGACTGTTAGTAATGAAGTGGCGGTTAATGAAGAAATTGATCCTGAACAAGAAGTTATTCAATTGAAAGCCGAAATCGTTAACTTGAAATGCCAGCTAAAAGTTTATACCGACAAAGATGTAAGTTGTTTCTACCTGATTAAGACCCAGCCTAAAGGAAAGTAAACGTTTTTGGCATTTAAGTTCGGGTATTAAAAAAAAGAAGAATTTTTCTCGTATCCAAAAATTGGCAGAATATATTAAAACAAAAATTTTGTCAAATCAAGCTTTTAAAATCAATATTGAGACTCGCCTGAATCAATTTTTTAAATTTTTCATTTAAAACTCAGGACATTTTTATTTTAAGTTTTGAATTTTCATAACTTTGGAACCGGAAATTTTACGATCTACGGAAAAAAAAATTTAGAACAACGTTTTAAGATCAACCGTTTCAAAGATATCAGAGTTCAAGAATACCACATTTTTGTGTGCTAACATTAGTCCAGTCAAATAACTCTTTAAATCGACATTCGTCCGGGGGGGCTGATTTTTTGATACAACGTAAGGATGGACATTCCTAAGAAACTGCTAAAAAATCAGCCCTCCAATTTTCCGGGAACTTTGGGAAAAATGGGTTTTCTTTCTAATTTTCTATACAACTAGAAAACGACTCACAAATCGTGAAAAAGTTTCAAATAAAAGTTGTAGAACAAAGCATTTTACATAAAAAATGTTCAGTAACTAATTTCCGTAAAGTGGATAGTTTGTCCTCTACAAGCCTGTAAAGCTTTTCGGCGCTCAAAAGTTTGCGGGACGACGTGACGTCATAAAAATGGTGGAAGAGAAACGATCGTGTTTAGAGAGAGACAGCCGTTGCGCCACATGAATACAAAGTATACATGTGTGTGTGCATAACGTATTTTTGTCATTGTTTGTTTCAAATAATTCTCTATTAACTCAAAAGTATTTAATGAATTTGTAATTTATACAATATAAAGCAAAATTTAGTTTTATTTTGACCAAAGCAAAAACGAAACAATGTTCCCAATTCCACATGTATGATATATTTTGTTTTAATGTCAGATCATGCATAACTTTTGACTTAATGATTCGATTTTAATTTTTTTTATTTAGGTACATAGGAAATATGTCTTAGTTTATCCTATTTTTATTTGAATAAAAAATCCATCTCTAAAGGTTTGAAAAACAGGGGATGAAATATTAATATTTTATTGAACTACCCGATTTTGATAATTTTGTTTTCCTAGACAATTTTTTAAAAAATAATTATTCTAATTTCAATTTAAAACAAAAAATCATTAAGGGTTAAAAAACAAGGGATGAAATAGACACTTTTAACTGGCTATTCCGATTTCGATTATTTTTTTTATTGTGTACAGCTTATTCTTTAGTTGATCACATTACAATTAGTATAGAAACAAATTCACCCTCTAAGAGTAAAAATAAAATGAAAACCCGATTTCAAAATAAATAAATTCCGCCGAATATCCGGCGACATACAAGGTTGGCCGAATATCCGGCCAAAGTACAGGTTAAATAGTTTATAACGACACCGAATATAATGAACAACCGGTTGTAACGTACAAAACCTACGTTATAAACGATTTCTACTGTACTTTCCGTTTCATCACTAGTCTAAAGCTTTTGCTAGATCTAAGAAAGCAAGGACCGTTGGTTTATTAGAGTCAATATTGTGGTATATATAATTTGATGTAAAAGCAAGGGCACCATTTGAACCTTTATTCTTCATGAAGCCAAATTGGTTTTCAGATATTAAACTATTATCAGAAGAGAAGTTGAACAATCTAGAGGAAATTAATTTTTCAAAATTTTTAGCAAGATTAGAGATACGTGAGATCTGTCTGTAATTAGTGGTTAAATGTTTATTCCCGGATTTAAATATAGGAATAATATCTGCTTTTTTTAATAAAGTCGGCCTTATGGTCTTACTCATGCAGTTGTTGAAGATATAAGGTGGTTCGTTCGCGGATCCTATCCTAAACCAATTACGAATCAGTCCAAGTAGATTTAGGATAATCGCCAAGCGCATACACGCTTATGAACTGATTAAGGATTATTTTTCCGTGAACGAGTTTGAAAATGTTCGGAAGTTAGACGAGGATTAACGAGAACCCACAAAAATGGTTAATTGTATTTAACGTTGTTAAAGAAGGATAAAAATCTAGCCACATTTTATTAAACTACACATGAATAAGAGAATCGAATTTTTCGTCCTAAAAAAAACCCAAGAATCGCTATAACCAAAGTCCCGATCCGCTTTCCTTTATCAATGTTAAATTCAATTAACAATTTTCGTGGGTTCTCGTTAATCCTCGTTTTACTTCCGAACATTTTCAAACTTAAAGGGTGAATTTGTTTCTATACTAATTGTAATGTGATCAACTAAAGAATAAGCTGTACACAATAAAAAAAATAATCGAAATCGGAATAGCCAGTTAAAAGTGTCTATTTCATCCCTTGTTTTTAACCCTTTATGATTTTTTGGTTTAAATTGAAATTAGAATAATTATTTTTTAAAAAATTGTCTAGGAAAACAAAATTATCAAAATCGGGTAGTTCAATAAAATATTAATATTTGATCCCCTGTTTTTCAAACCTTTAGAGATGGATTTTTTATTCAAATAAAAATAGGATAAACTAAGACATATTTCCTATGTACCTAAATAAAAAAAATTAAAATCGAATCATTAAGTCAAAAGTTATGCATGATCTGACATTAAAACAAAATATATCATACATGTGGAATTGGGAACATTGTTTCGTTTTTGCTTTGGTCAAAATAAAACTAAATTTTGCTTTATATTGTATAAATTACAAATTCATTAAATACTTTTGAGTTAATAGAGAATTATTTGAAACAAACAATGACAAAAATACGTTATGCACACACACATGTATACTTTGTATTCATGTGGCGCAACGGCTGTCTCGCTCTAAACACGATCGTCTCTCTTCCACCATTTTTATGACGTCACGTCGTCCCGCAAACTTTTGAGCGCCGAAAAGCTTTACAGGCTTGTAGAGGACAAACTATCCACTTTACGGAAATTAGTTACTGAACATTTTTTATGTAAAATGCTTTGTTCTACAACTTTTATTTGAAACTTTTTCACGATTTGTGAGTCGTTTTCTAGTTGTATAGAAAATTAGAAAGAAAACCCATTTTTCCCAAAGTTCCCGGAAAATTGGAGGGCTGATTTTTTAGCAGTTTCTTAGGAATGTCCATCCTTACGTTGTATCAAAAAATCAGCCCCCCCGGACGAATGTCGATTTAAAAAGTTATTTGACTGGACTACATTGGAATAAAAATTTCTTAAAAAGTTTTCAGAGAGCTTAACAGAAGAAGAAAGACAGGAATGTAATGATTTCGTTATCAACTATATTCGAGGATCAAAAAATGAAAGTGATTTTGAACCTGACATGCGAAAAATTCAACACTGTTTCAAAGTCTTTAAAACACTTATTCAAAGTGCTGGTTTTCCAGAATGTCGAAACCGACAACAATCAGCAAGTAGCACTAATTCCGTAAAAGCAGATGATAAAACCATAGAAACGTACAAGCAATTATTACAACAAAGAGACCGTGAAATCGGTAAAAAAACGACAAAGGTAATAATGACACATACTATAACTTGATTTTTAGAAGTTCTAGTAAACTTGTTGAAAAAAGAAAAACAAAAGCAAAATTGTTGTTCTCCTGAAACAAGTATTTCTGTAACTGATGTAATTGATTCACCAAAATCAAGTACAGAGGACTTAAGTTCTCCATCGATCACAGCTTTTAAGAGTTTTTCAATCGGATCAATCAATAGTGAAGCTCAAAGAGAGGCTTTTAATGTTTATATACGAGAAATCGATCCACAACCGGAAATTGAGTATTTGAAAAATACTCTCATAACCAAAATGAAAGAAGCACGAATGTTACGATCAAAAATTGAAAAAGCCAAAGAAATTATCTGTGAGAGTAATAAACCTCATATTTATCACTTTTATTTCAATTTCTATACTTTGGTAATAATATAATCATTATTTATTTAAATTTCAAATATAGCTTGTTTACTTTTTTTGGGGTATCCCTTACAATTGCACTTTTTACTGTAATGTTACACTTTTTTATTTTACCTTGAGATAAAAGTGATATACAATTAAGAATTTTAAAATATATGCTAATAAAAATAAATCATTTTAGTATCCCTTCGCAAGGACCTAAATCAAGCTGATCTTTTCAAACAAAATCAAAAAGATGAAGTGACCAAAACACTGAGAGCTCATGTAGAAATAGTTAAAGAAAATATTCAAAAGCTGCATGCTCTTAAAAATGAAACTGACCACATTAAACACAACTTGAATAATGCAAATGTTCGATTAATCAATCGTTTCAAACAATGGTGGGAGTCCAATCCATCGTCAAAAAGCCTCAATAATAGTAAAGAAAAAAATAATTCAAGAAATTCAACCAAAAATAAAGAAAAAATAGATGGTAAAAATGAAAAAGTTGTAAGGTTTACTTCAGGGGAAGATATGAGTGATTCAGCTTTATCATCAGATACAGTGTTACAAGAAAAGCAAATTTCTAGTATGTTTTATAATTCCAACACGGAAGTGGAAGAAAATGAGGACATGTTCTCCTGGAATTTCGACCAAATTGATGAAAAATTAGCTTTATTAGAAAACGAAAGACTTAAAAATGTTAATGCGGGTCCACAGAAGAAAAAGAGCAGAAGACCTCTTGAAAACGAGAAAAAAGTTCCAAATATATTTGTACGTGAAAAATACACTGACTCAGAAGATGAAAAAAGCGAAGTAGCCTCTTCAAGGTACCCTATTAGATACCCAAATACCCACGAAAAAATTTCTGCAAACTCCGAACAAGGCAATTCGGAGATGGTTTCAAAACTTCGACCTCTCAAGAATAAAAAGACATGTTCAAGAAAAGATACTTCGACAGAAGTAAGATCTGAACCTGCCGCGTCTGCTTTGTACAACAGACCAAAAAGTAATACCAAGGAGAGAATGAGTGGCAAGTCAATAACATCACCAAGGAATCAAAATAAAAATTGGGAGGAATTTATGAAAAATGTTCCATTAACAGGAGATCCTGAAATTGATGCTGAAATAACAAAATTTTATAGACAGAAATTCGAAGGAAACTGACCCCGAATTGAGTCCAAAAAATGTAATTTTGCGGAAAATATCTTGTGTTGGTTTATGTTTATTTAATAAATATATTTTTTTATATTTTTAATAACATGAAATAATTTTTATAAAGTTATATAAATATATACCTAATACTTTTTTTATTTTAAGTTAATAATAATCTGATAGAGAACATTGAAAATTTTCAACAGTAGATTGGTCGCCGAATACAACTGCTTGCAATAATGTAAACGACTTTCCATTTACTAATAATAAATACTTTTGTTTCATTTTATAATTTCCTAAATCTAAACTTAAATTTATCAAAAAGTCGCCGCTTAAATTAATTGAAGAGTGGTACTTAAACCCTTCTATTCCTACAAAAATTTAATATGTAATTAAGAATAATTAACAGAAAATATAAAAATCTGTTACCTTTATATTGATAGAATTTAATAATCTTAGAATTTTCTAAGAACACCAAAAAAGTTTCACCATTTTCGAACTCTAAGCTGTTAAGACTTGAAGGCTTAAAACTTGGAATTTTATGAAAAAGCTTTCCATCGATTACATTTTCATATATCTACATTAGAAAATTAAATTGAAAAGAGAATTTTTCATATTTATTCCAATAAGTCCTTACCTTAATAAAATCCAAAGGTCCTTTCACCATGGTTTGTTCATGAGATGCAATTGCAACCAGACGTTTTCTATTGGAATTCCGTCCAACATTTATGACTATTGATTCTCCCGTTTCAGAGTTAGGAATGTAATAGTTTGCGAAGGTGGAAAAGTTTTCTTCGTAGTTTTCAAAATTAATATTGGAGAAACGAGGAGAAAGGAAATTTTCACGGCTTCTATTCTGCGTGTTCAGTTTGAATATTTTCTTTCCGTCTGTTAATGATAGGCCAATTCCCGTTTCTGGATTGATAAATCGTAATTTATTAACTGGAAACAAAAGAAAATATAATTGTAAAATATATTTTAATTAAAACGTAACCTCTCTTCAATCTTCATTGTAGTGTCTTCATAAATCCCGTATCAGAATTTCAAATGCAACGAGCTACAAGCTATCAGTTAAATATAATTAACCGTCATTCCTATCAGCGATGATACTTTCCTACTTTCATAGTTCTAACAAATACATAAATTATACTAGGCATTTTCTTTATATTTTTGCAAATATAATATGCTCTTGAAGTTTTCTTATTTTTTAGTTTTCCATTTCATATTAAAAGAGAAAAATTCAATGGACAGTGATAATTCCAGTTATATTTTTGAGACTACGGTATTATCCCGTGTTTATGTGATCACGTTAAACATTTTCCATTATAGGTACTTATACAGTAGTATGGAATTAGCCAATACAAAATATTTGTAATGATTCTAATAAAACGTGTTGAAATTCTTTCCGCCAAATTGAATACCACACGACCCATCGGAAGACAACCCAAGAGATAGAAGGATAGTTGGACCTCCACTTCCCAGAAAAATTGAAAAACAGGCATAAAGCCTACTTTAAGAAGAAGAAGAAGAAATTCTTTCCCAAGTATCAAACAAAAATCCAAATAGAAAACAACAAAATTAATAATATTGAGAATCATTAAAAAATTTTTGCTTACCACCTGAAAGCTCCCATTTTTGAACCATTTCCTCTGAAGCTCGTTTTTTCAAATCTCTAATGTTATACTCATAAACAGTATGCTTGTTAAGAGCATAAAACGCATCATTTTTCTTAGACTGTTGTAATGAATCAGCGAATGACATTTTATGTATTAACTTCATTTGAGGCTCATTAAATTTCCAAATGTTGACACCACTTATATTGCAATTTTCATTGGACATTGAACGTGAAACAAGATAGCTTGGTTTATTCTTGGCTTGAACTCCAATCCACTGACTGACAGGACTAACTTCGAAACTGTAATAATTTGGAAGAAAACCCCCTACGTCTGTTGACCATTTGTAAATACGTGATTCACAATAGTTGGAATAACTTATGATTAAATAATCAACGTTTTTCGACTAAAAAGTATAAATTAGTTTAAATTAAAAATTAGGAATGGTAAATAGATTTACTTGAAAATGGAAAACTGTTTCTATTTTATAGTCAGTAGTGATTTCTTGAGCTATTTCCATATATTTAAAAAAGAACAATTTCTTGTTGTTTTGTTCCAACAAATAGTGAAGATCGTTACACATTGAAAGAAAATGTCGCTGCAATAAAAGATATCGTTTAATACATATAACAAAGAAATCTTCGAGGCTTTAAGAAAACGTCCAATTGCAAATTGAACGAAGATGACCTAAGCGCATTTTAATTATTTTTACCTTATGGTTAGTTGCGTATTGAGTTTGGTCTAATGCAAATTGATGTTTTCTATTTAAAAAGTCATTAACATCGAATTGATCAATCATCCCATTACCAACGATGTTTTCCTCGATAATTGCATTGCCATAAACTGCCCATTTGCCAGTGATATTTTGCGTTTTTTCACTGTTCAATGTAACTCCTTTCTCCAGCAATTTCTTTGGGTCAATATCAATCAAATGATCGACAGTTAAGTTTTTCATCAGAACTACTTTTTCATTGAATTGATACGAAGCGAAAAGTTCTTGATCCGTGTCAGTTGTTACAATTTTATTCAGGTCAATTCCAGCTATCAAAGCTGAAGTATTTACATTTTTCGCAGTTACGGGATTGTGAAAAACAATTGACGATTCAATCGTTATCGGATTCTTCTCGGTAACCTAAAATATACTCTCTTATTAACAACTTTCTTTATTCAGAAAAGTTTAACTTACAAAAACAGTGTTTTGATATTCTTCGTCAATATTCAAATTATTTACGGTGTTTTTGACGGGAATGTTTTGTTGCATTGTTGATATTTCTATGAACGTTATATTTGAATCAAATACTTGGTCTTCGTGTAATAGAATCAATTTGTTCATGTTAATGTCGTTCAGATACGAAACGGAAATGTGATCAAGTACAGTAACGTTTTCAAAAACGATTTGTTCTGTAAATCAGAAAAAAAAATTAGCAAACGGTATTTTGCAATTGAGTCAAACGAAATTGCAATTCGTCTGGGCTAATTTAATATCAATTACGAATTTAACTGGCTTCAATGAAGAAATTGTTTGAATTATTTCTTTTAAGATGTTAGATATTCTACATGTAACTAGGTACAATATGTCTAGTAGCTGCCTAGGAGTCCACTGCATGATTGCTACACCCATAACGTAGTTTAATAATTTATATATATCAAATTAAAGATCTTTTTTTCTGTGCGTGATGATATAAAGGTACCAGTTTAAATAGCTCGGAAATAAGCGAAAATAGCTGTTAAAGATGAGATAAAGTTAGAGAGAGTTAACGCGCTGCGACATTTGTTTGACGAGAACAACAAGTGTTTGCGCTACAAGTTTAATCTCGATGGCGTGTCTCGACTGATTGAGGCACGCAAAGGGTTTAAAAACTCGCCAGACTAGTTTTCACCTTCCTTGTCTGAAAAATATCGTCAGGTGCTTTCTTACTTTATCTTTAATTAACATCATCTTAAACAACTATTTTTGCTTATTTCCGGGCAATTTTTAATTGGCACCCTTATATCATCATGCACAGAAAAAAATAAGCTTTGATATATAAATAATAAAACTACGTTATGGGTGTAGCAATCATGCAGTGGGCTCCTAGGCTATAGGCTATTATGTTCCTCAGCGCGTTTACAACGATTACGCTCAATTAGGCCTTTGTTTTTTGTCCATTTCACTAACTTTGAAGCGTTTGAGTAACGTTCATTGCTCTGACTTATGTCTTAAGAACGATTTACGTTAACGTTAGCGAAGTTTAATGAAGTCATTAATGACGTTTTATTGACCACAATGACTCTGGTTGTCATAGATAAACGCCTGCAAGAATGTTCTTTAACTGGTTTTTCAACGTTGTTACCATTTAGTGGAACGTAGCTTACAAGGAACTTAAAGATTTTCTCAATGGTTATTACACCTTAATATGAAATTTAAAATCAATAAGCTATAATTTTTCCATTCAACAAAAAGTTATTTAAATAACCTTTAAAATAATGCGCTTTTAGAAACAGACATTCAATACTAATTAAAGTTTTGTAAAGATATTATTATTCATAGTTAAGAGATTAAATTATTTAAGATCTCGGTAAACTGATTCTCAAAAAAGAGTTAACAAGAAAGACATAATTTTTTGGAGTAAATATAATTATTGGCAACATTTAGTAACGTGATGACAAGTGGTTAGTGTCGAAATGTTTATAACAAAAATTAGATTCTTATGGTGGCACATTGAAAGTGATGCATTTATTTTATTTTAATAGTTATACTAACTTAAAGCCAAACGTGGAGCATTTATTTTTGATTTAGAATTTTGAATATAACAAAAAAATCCTTAATACAAAACACAAGATTATTTTTTGAGAGCTTTGAGCTTGAATATCTAGGCACGTGCTCGCGATGTCTTTTGAATCAACTGATATCTCGGAGTATACTACAATATTATATATTTATCCCATATGATGAAGTTGGCTTTAAGTCTTCAATACAAACCATTAATGATATTATTCGATTCCAAATAAATTGTGTTTGATTTCCATTCGTTTATATCACACCCGTTTAAGCCTTCCACACTTAAATCATGAGAAATGTCCACAACATTTTTCACGTAAGTTTCGCAAGTGAAAATCACATGGTTTTGAAAATAACTTGCTTTGTCTTTAATAACAATATTATCGAAAGTATCTGGTAAATGTATTCCATTGTAATAGCTTTGAACGAATAAATCTTTTTCGAAATAAACCTATTGAAAATTTTTAAAACCGAGCTTATTTTATCTAACCATCAACATTATTTGTTTCTTACATCGTTGGTGAAAAGGAATTTTCCTTTGAGTCCAGTATAATCAGTTTTATAAACCATATTATTAAAATTAGATGAAGAAATTCCATTTATTTGCCCCTCAACGAATAATTTATCAATTTTTAGACTTTTACTAAAGCTTAAATTATCTACAAAAACAAATATAAATTTTCGAAATTATCTTAAATAAATTTCTTAATATTTACTGTGAATTATTAAGTCCCCACTTTCCATAAATTCAAAGAAACTTGTTAGTTCTTTCACTGGAATACCATTAAAGTTGTCAAGTTGTATTTCATTTAAGACCGAAACATTTCCGTAAATTTCAACTGGACTTAAAATATTTATATATTCATCAGAGTAATGCACAAAGTCTGACGGAGAATATCCATTTATTAAACTTGAATCAAAATTTCCACTAACTTTGAATCCTTTGACAAATGTTTTCACTCCACCAAGTCTAAAATTTTGTTCATTTTTCCAAACTAAATCTCCAATTAGTTCGTTGAAATCGTATGAATTCCAATTTTTTAGTTCCAATTTTTCAAAAGTTACATCATTCTACAATAGCATTTACAACTTTTAAAAAAAAATCATTCACCGATAACTTAATAAATCCTACCAGGAATGTAACACTTTCAACATCTGGATTAATTTGGTGCAGCCAAAACGCGTTTTTGGCAATTTCATCGAAATAAAATTCGTTGATTTGTATCACCACCACATTTCCTTTGACTAAGATTTCTAAAAAGGAAAAAAAATAATGAACCGTATATATAATATTATTTTTAGATAAAATCTTATCTGCCAATCTGGAAAATTCTAAATGTTTATTCAAGCTTACAGAATCTGATCTTCGTTATTTGATCAAGATTTTTACTTCTTCAACAAATTGAGTTCAGTTTAAATACCTTTGCATTGAATTTCTCCATTCAAAATTTTTTCGTTTATCCCCCGAAGATTATCATTCAATGCTTGCAGATCACCGATCGGAACCCCGTTGATCGAATCAACCTTCAACTCATTGATGCTTCCTGATGAAAAGACATTGTAATTTATTTTATCAGAATTTAAATTTTGACTCAATAAAATCAGATCTCCCAAAACGGTTATCGTTTCGGCTGTGAGTTCGCTGAAAGTTATATTTTCTGGTTTTGATTTACAGCTAAGCAGGAAGTCATTTTGTGTTTTCTCGTTGAATGTTTCGGTAATTTGAATTCCACCCAATGCAAAAACAGATGGATGATTTATGCTTGATTCGATTGTAATATCAGATGTGATCGTTTGGTCTTCGTTTATTTTAACAACATTTTCATTTAACTCAGTCACATTGATTCCACCGTAAAGGCCTGTAACGTCCAAATTTTCGAAAATAACAAGTCCATTTAAACGTTTATTTCTGAAGATGTTATCAATATTTTTTGAAATGAAAGACGAAATTTCTTTATCGTTTATTTTACTTGATCCAATTTCTAAATTTCCGTCAATTGATAAAGTGTTTTCAAAGGTTTTTACTGAGTTTATATTTACAGAATTTTCATCCTAAAAATTAATATTTGGTTCTAATCAAAATCTTAAATCGTTTAGTATGTTGCGTTACCTTGTAGATTATATCTTCCAATAGACTACTCCAGTGGGTATCATTAACAAAATCCTGTACTATAATGTCTCCATCAACAATGAGATTGGTAAAAATTATATTTGATTTTACTGAGTTTGTTTCCGATATTGTTGGATTTGATAGGAAACTAGACAAGCCTTGTCCTTTAATCTCACCATTTACCTAAAATTAATATTTTTTAAGATTAAACTGTAATAGTTTATGTATGTCTTAGTCGTCTTGAAAAATCAATCTTTTCATAGAATTTTTTTTTGTGAAAAAATTGACATTGCAATATAACTGTGACCATCTAAACAAACTTCTAGGCTTTCGGTAATTTCTAAGTCGTTAAATGTAAAATGTCCGTTTAAAGTTTGATTTGAAGATAATGGAACAACATTGTTTAGATCGATGTTATCGATTGTTCCATGAACGATTGCTTCTATGGCTGATAGAGTTCCCGTAAATACTTTCTTTCCTGCAATAATAGAAAAGATTAGTGAAATGAGAATTTTTTAAAAAAATTTTCTGATTATAAATAATTTTACAAATAGTTTATTCCTCTTTAACAATGTTTTGAATAAAATTTAATTTGAATTTACGTTGATTAAATTAAATTTAATTTGTATAAGCATATTTTTAAAATTTTTTAAGGAAAGGGGGGGGCTTACCAGCAAGCTAAAGAGACTGCAGTTTAGCAAGTCTTAGGGGCGGCAAATTTTAGGCCAAAATTTCAAACGCAAATCATAAAATTACCATTTTATAAGGTATATAATCATTATTTATAATTAATTTGCTTTTAAACAAGAGGATTCAATTGTACAGGTCAGTAGGGGCGGCAAAATTTCAAAAGACTATTGATGGAAAATTTGTAGGTAATTGTTTAAGGTTATTTCAACTACTTTGGACATTAGTACCCGCCAAACCCAAAAATCCAAGATAAACATTTTAGGTTTACTTTAGGAGTCAATATTAGGGATGTGAAAAAATAATAAATTATGGAAATAATAGATTAAAATCGATTTTAATACGTATTTTTAATATTACAAATAATCGATTATTTATTAATCGATTTTTATTGCTAAAAATACAATCGATTAATTAAAAATCGATTTTTTATGTAGAACGTCATATCTTTACTCAATATTAGGACTATGGGCTTAAAAAGCAACAATATAGCCACTACGCCAGTAAGTTGTCCACATATTTTTTCTTTATAGTTATTTTTAAGGGTTTCATTATCCAATTTTTCTAAAAGTAGAAAGTTTAAATGATGTTCCCTGGTGCTCAAATAGTTAAGAAATTTTTCCTTTTTTTTAGCATCTTTTAAATTTACTGCCCATCGTAAAGGGTCTGGTTTTGCTGCTGCTCCTCTTCGGGATGAAACATTACTCAATACATCTATTCTCCGACTTAAACGGTACTTACTTACACGTTTTCTGTTTTACACGGTTTTGAAAATTTGTTTTAAAATTTTTTCTACAGTCATTTTTTTATTTGCCTCATGGCATTGACTCCGTTTACAAATGGTACCTACTATATCCTATAAGGGACTAGTTTATCAAGGAAATAATATGAGCCAAAAATTAAATTTTAAATAAGTACATACAGATTAAGATTGATAATACGTTACATAGCTTCTAAAATCTAATAAGTATATATTTTTTATAGATCTTATTTCTTTGTTCAAAAAGTAAAACGAAATTTTTTTTATCTCTTTAGTTTCGTGTTAATCATTTCCCATTGTATTTGATTATTTCTTACCTGTAATTGAAGAGAATTCTTCATTTCCTCGCATTAAGTAGTCAGAAGGAAACAAAAGACCATTTAGGCCTTTCGTATTTATATCTGCATTCATAAAAATATCCTAAAATAAACAAACAATTTAATAGGGTTTTCAATTAAATCATTTTAAGTGCAAAAATTACGCCTTCAATAAAGGTTTCCCCAGGAAAAAATGATGGAACATTCTTCAAATACATTCGACTTAACAAATCATTGAAATCAACTCCGTTAATAGTTTTCGTTTCCAAATTTCCGGAAACTTGCAAAGAATTTGCTGTTACATTTGAAACATCCTGATCAAAATTCAACTGACTCAAAAAATGTTCTAGATTTTGAGGAACTGGTTGGTTGTTCAATAAATGTGATACTATTGCATGATCCGTAACCACAACGGAAGGCAATATCAAATTTCCTAAAATGAAGCGTTTAGAACCAAGTAAACTTAAAAAAAAGACCATGAAAAGTAAGAAGTATACCCTTGAATAGTTTATTAATATGGAAAGCTTCTTCGCTTAAGTCAATGTTATTAACTTTTCCGAAACGAGGTAAGAAGACATTATTAGTTACATGAACAGGAGCCTTAAAAGTTATGTCACCATGAACTTCAACTCTTCCGCCAGTATTGAAAGGAATAAGTCTTGAATCGATTCCATTTAAATGAGCAGTTTCGATTTCATCCACTGAAACGTTAGTTAAAATCTTCTGCCCTCGAATTACAGTAAAGCGATCCGCTCTGTAAAATCAATTTTAATTTGAATCCCAAAAAATTACTTTTTTACCTACCTTAAAACATTGTTCATCACTTCACTAACAGCTCGACCATTTAATAATTCAGTATGTAAATTATTAATTTTAACATCTCCAGTAACTGATAGTTGGCCAGAAATGGACATTGGTTGATTTAGTTTTATTTCGTTTTGATTTTTGACTGACATATTTTCAACGAGTTCTCGTAAAACTGTTATTTTATCTTCTAACTGTTCTATTTCATGTCTCAATACGTGAATATCAGAAGGTGGCTGAACAAAATGTTCAATTTTTATTGAACTAGAGCTTTTCAGATCACTCGCGGCTTTTCTTGACAAAAGTTCAGCATTCGGATTACTTTTTTTCACTAACTTTAAGCGACGTTCCGCTTGAGATATGTAAATTTGTTGCTTTTTGTACAGTTGCTTTAAGAAATCAAAAATCAAACAATTTTCAATTCAAAATCCGTCATGTGGTTACTTACAATGATTTTGGTTCGCATTTCTAAGGAAGATTTAATTTCTTCTTGAATTGGATTTGGTACTGAAATTAATTCAGTTTCAAGTGAAAAAAGTTCGGAGGATATATTGTATCTTGGCAATAAGATTCGGGATTCGTTTAATAATTTGAATTCTAATGCAACCCCTCCTTTGATTCCGATATCATACTCTTCTTGGATTAGACAGGATAAACCATTTGTTATAATCCCGAAATGTAAGCAAGGGACATTATCATGGCCCTGGAATATCCCATCATGGTACATCATAAGTTCCACATGCACGCTTTTATGCGTACTGTAGTCGATTTGATGCTCGACCAAAAGTACAACTTCATCTCGAAATGATTTAACTTTAACTGGAAGAATATTTGTAACTAAGCCCATACTGATATTATCGATCATTTCATTAATCATTTTTTTCTTAGTGAATCGAAATATTTGAGTTTCTTCTCCTCCAACCATTAGAAAAGATTTGAAGTTTATTTTAAAGCCAACGATAGTTTGAAAGTCTAAAACGGTTAAGGTTTCGAAAGGTTCAAAGGAAAATATGTTTAGTTTGTAAATGTTGATTGAATGATTTAAGTAGTTTGGTACTGAAAGGAAAATTAAACGTCCAAGTGAATTTATAACGAAATTGTCGGTGACGAATTGAAAACTCAAATGTTGAAGCAACCTGAAAATATTTTATTGTGTTTCATTTTAAGATTCAGGGATATACCTAATTTTGTTTAGTTTGTCAAATAGTTTTACAAAAAGAATCTAAATTTATATTAAAGCGATTCTATTCTATATATTATTTCTATATATTATCTATATATTTGTTCAATTATGAGGGTCGCATTCTTATTATTTAGTCTTTTACACTATACCATATTAAAAAAATCTTACCAAAAGTTGTTTAAGTCATCCAAGGAATATTTGTATACGTCAATAAAAGATGCATTTGAAAATTTCGTTAAGACAATAAGAAAAGGACTGCTTTCAGTTTCTATAAACTTTTTATGGAGGATGTTTCGATCCAATTTCCAAATCGTTAATTTTTCCTAAGAACACATAATATATTATTTAAGCTGTGAAAGTTATTTGAACTATAATTAAGTTACCATTTCAAGATTATTAGTTATTTTAAACCACTCAATCAAACCTTGATGGCTTTCATTTTTACTTGAACATGCAATGATCCCTTCAAATTCATGATTTATTTTATTCCAACGTTTTGTCACACTCAAACTAACAGGTGTTATTTGCATTTCTGAAATTAAAACGATAAAATAAAATCGAAAATTGATTGATTTATTATTCAATGATAATATTTACCAATACTCTTATTATTCACAACGGTTCCATTTGCGTTGAAGGAAATTAAATGAAGACCATTTTCCATTAGTCCGATTAAGATTTGAGATTTGATTAAGTTTATATGAAACCATTGCGAAACGCCTGAATCGTATTTGAATGATTCATGTTCAATTACTTTTGTCACTTTGATTTCTACAAAATTAAAAATTGAATAATTTAATTAAAGAATATTTTATAAAAATACCTTCTCGGTTATGGATTCCAGAGTTCAAGCGATACGAATGCCAAAACGTGGACTCTTCACTAATAACTTGTTGTGTTATTAGATCTAATTTTTCTCGAATTTTTTTAAACTGACTGGATTCTAAAGCTAAACTTAAAGCCACGGTGGTTAATAAAAACAATAAATTCACCTGAAACTGAAACATTTTAAATATGTTTTAATTTATATGGAAGTATAATTTTTCCATTTGAGCCGAATAAAAGCAATCCGAATACTGAATTTATTCGGATAAATATTGCACATAAATAAGAAAAGACAAGTTTTAACAACGTTAAAACCAAACAATATTATTAATTATAATAAAGAAAATAATAAATTTAAGTAGTTAAAATAACTTTGAATCGAAACACGTTTTTGTAAGTAAAAGATTAAAGAGAAGAAAAGGATAAAAATGATCACATATAACAAGTATATAGGCCACTTAATGGCTATTATAGCTATATTATAGAACTAGATATGTTAGTTGTCTTATACGCCAGTATAAAGGTATAAGGTTCGAATCCCAATGAAAGGCTAAGATGTTTTTTCTGGGTTTTCGGATTCGACGGTCGCTAATGACCATAGTAGTTGATGCGACCTTAAATAAACTAAAAAAAAAGAAGTATACTCCTATTTTTTAAAAAATAGCAAAAAGAGTTGAACCGGTTAAAAGAAAAGGTTTTAAAATTTTAGTTAAATTTATTATTGTTATTAATTATTTGATTTATCGTCGCATTAACTGCTTGATTATTAGCGACTAACAAACTAGGAGTTTTGAATTATTTAGTTTAGAAATAAATGTTATTCTTTGAACAAAGAGTTCACTTCTAAGAAAACTTGAGGAATACGACATTCTGTTGCTTTTTCTATTTTCTGTATATTTTCTTTATTTGATCCTAGTTGAGTCTCAACAGGTTTGACTTTTATTAAAAATCTTTCTAAAGAGTTTAATAGGGTCAAATTCAAAACGAGGGTCTTATATCAACCAAAATGTTTCGCCTTCACATAAGTAGGTATTTGTGTTTGTCTTAAAAATCATATTTAACAAGTTGTAAGTATAAAATACAAAAGTTTTTTTCGAGAAGGCGAATATACGAAAAACCCTTAAATAATACTAAAACTCTTGCTAAAAAGGTAATAAGTGTTTTCGATTTGAGCTTAGCGCTATCTAGTAGAGCAATACAAAGATTGTTCAGTTCAGTGTACATGAAATTGACAGAACCCTAACTGTGCTACGTTTAATGATTTTGTGCTAGATGACGTCAAGCTCCTGTAAAAGCCATTAGCGGACCGTAAGGAAAATAAATATCATTAAACAAGGAAAAGAACCGAAAAGTTACTCACTGTCATTTGTTGCGTTTAGAAGTTATTTCAAGACTTTCCCCAAACTCAATCAAAGATAGTATCCTAATTATAATAAATTGTCTGTAGATTAGAAAAGCATACGTATATTATTCATTTATCTATATCTATTAATAGATCTCTTAATAGTTTAATATTTTAAGCAATTATCAGGTGCAAATATCAGTGTTTTATTTTAACAATTTATTTTCTTTTTGCACTACGTTTCGTCAGTGTTATTCCAACTTTATCAGGTATCTTGAAAATTGTTATACCAAATATAATAAAATAAAAATATAATTTGAATGTAAAAAGAAAATAAATTGTTAAAATAAAAAACTGGTCTCTTCACCTGATAATTGCTTAAAATATAATAGATTCTATATTTAAGATTAAAAAAAATAAAAGTAAAAAAAAAAAATTCTCCAATATACATATCTTTGCTTGCCTTGTTTTAATATGCGCTTTTTTTTTTTTTTTTTTTTTTTTTTTCCCCTGATTTATAGCGCAATCTGCACGGTGGTGCAATAAGTGCTTCTGCTCTCTTGGTTTTATTGTGGGAGCAGGCCCAGCGGACTACTCCTGATTTTTTTTTTTTTTTTTTTTTTCTAGTCTGGGAATCTTTCAGGGAGATCCGTGGGATCCCATCTTTTAAGTCGCCTTGTAGACTCACTATTGTCTAAAAGGTTCACTGCTAGGTGGTTTGGATGCTCGTTGAGTTTCTCCAGATACTTCCTGCTGTGCTTTTGGATTTCCTCCTTGACTGTTGGTATATCTGTGTCTTTGTGTATTTTTATATTGTTTATATACCAAGGAGCATCAATTATTTGCCTGAGTGTTTTCGACTGGAATCTCTGAAGAATCTCTATATTTGAATTTGATGCAGTACCCCAGAGTTGGATCCCATAGGTCCATATGGGCTTCAGTACAACCTTATAGATAAGGAGCTTGTTTTCTGCTGACAGCATGGATGGTTTTCCCATCAGCCAGTACATTTCTTTAACTTTCTTGTTTAATGTTTCTCTTGTTTTTTTAATGTGGACTGCCCAGGTAAGTCGCCTGTCCAGATGCATACCCAGATATTTAACTACGTCTTTGTTTGGTAGTTCTGTGCCATTCATCACTACAGGGGGGCAAGTGTCTCTTCGGGTTGAAAATGTTATTTGGGCGGATTTGCTGGCATTGATTTTTATACGCCATTTTCTGCTCCATTGGGATATTCCATCCAAACAACTCTGGAATGCGCTTTTTTAGATGCCTGATTTTCTTTCCCTTATATAACTAACTGAAGTGCATTTAAAAAAATGATATTTGAATTTTTCTTATTTCTATACAAAATATTTAGGAAATAGCATTTCTTAGTTACTAGCATTGATCATTACTATCTCTCAAGCAAATAAACATCAACATTACTGCGCTTAAAGCCGATGAAACTGTGAGATACTGCTAGTAGTGCACAAGTGTATAAATGCTTGCATATAAAATACTAAATCAAGTTGAAGAATTTTGTAAAAACTACCTATTTTAGTGTCGAAGACAAAGACGCTGAAGGCTAAACCACAAAAGAGATAAACATAAAACTTGATAGTATTATTTCGGGAAGACGGTTCCTTCCAATAAGGAAGAATTTTCGCTCTAAAGTGGCTCAAAGAGGGGATTGAGATAATTACAATTTTAACATACTACTCTTAAATTATCAACTTTCTTCAATTCTAATTTTCTGCAATTATGAGTCCTCATACAAATGTAAAAATACTTTTGCTTTATTATTTCATATCACGTTTATTTTAAGATCAAAAACACTATTTAAGTCCACTATCTTTTGTTAAGTTGATCCTTAAATCAAACGTATTTTGTTTGTTTAATTTTTTTAATGAAATTCCTGGCTATTGTCTTGCTGCTTGCGGAATTAGGTAATTTTTTAGTTTCTTTTTTTCTAAACAGAGATATATTTGATTAAATCTGAAAGCTGATGCTATTGTGTTGTGATATTATTAAACTTTAAATGAGTAGTCACAATTACCTACTTAACATATATTATAAAGTTTAAAATATGCTTTCCTCTTATAGTAAGTACACCTATTTATCTATTAGTAAAACCAATAATTAAAGTGTGTATTTCAATGATACTTATTCTTTTTTAAATTTGGCTTATTAATTTTTTTACAAGAAAATTACAATTCATATGACAAGTCTTTATTTTGTAAAAAAAATATTTATTATCTAATAAAGTAACAAAAACTATTAAACATTCTAAACTTAACTAATAATTCACAGACGTTTCTGAAGAAGTTTGTATGCTATTTACATTTAATTACACTAATCACTACAAAAATATCCTTTTTGTTAAAAAAAAAATATACCAAAATAATAACCAATATACAGTTAATTAAACAAATATACCTAATTTATATTTATTTATAAATAAAGTTAATGTTTTACGGTACTTTAACAGCAACAAATCTCGATGGATCTCCAACTTTGGGTGCAAATTTAATGTTGACTTTATTCTTCCCGTCTTCTCCAACTTCCAAAAATGAATTCCAGTCTAATAAGAAATAAAAGCCGTTTCTTCTTGGTGGAGGCAAAGCTTCATCTGGAACTTCCGGAGAACTTTCTACGTCTGTGGTACCTGGAAATGAATCGGCTAATTCTGATAAAGATGGATTTTTTGGTTCTTCAGTTGTGGTCGTCGTTGTTGTACTTGCGTCATTTGATTCTCCTGTTGGTGAAGGGGAATCGATCGGGTCTGTATTTAGTTTTACTTGGAAAATGTTTTCTAAATCTGATAATGGAATTGGGCTCTCGCCATTTTCAGTTTCGTTATCTTTTTCGTTATTTTCTTCTTTAGGTTCTTCATCGTTTTGCCGTTTAAAGTCATTCTTTATGGGAAAAAGATTTTGTAATTCTTCGTAAGATACTGGATTTAAGCCCTCGGAGCTTTGCTCATCTAAAGGAGTATTAACTATGATGGTCGAATTGGCTATGCTATCAGACAGCTTTTTAATGTTAGCTAAATCTAAAGAATCGATATCTGATGGTGATATACTTCCATTTATTTTATCTAATTGTTTAAGAGTTGATAATAAAAGTTCTAATTTTTTCAGTTCATCATTAGAAGCGTAAGCATTCTTTGGATTGAAAACGTGCTGTTTCCTAGCTTTTCGACTGTTATTATCCAGATCTACACGGTCAATTCTTCGTTGTTGGTTTCTATCTCTTCTACGATTTTCCTCGGATAAACCGATATCAGTTAAAAGATCTTTCATATCTTCTGGAATCATTTCTTCGTTATAAGCTGGTGGGCCGTTTAAAATTTTCAAATCATCTACAAAAGATAGTCAGTATTAAAACATGTTTTAAATAATTTTAAATATTTCTTTTACCATTTTTTCGTGAAGCAAGTTTTTGTGATCTCTGTGGCTTTTGTGATTCTACCAAACCAAATTGTGCTAAAAAGGACGCCATTTCTTGTCGTGGAGCGTTTGAGGATGGCAAAGGTTTGAATCCTGTGTAACTTTCTGCCTTGACAATTGGTTGTGTGGGTTCTTCGTCGTAATCCTCCAAAAGTCGGGTTTCGGCCGCGATGCTATCAGTTTCTTTCTGTCGATTTGGAATCAAGCCAAAGGTTCGTAATAAGTCACGCATTTCAGGGTCTAGACTTTCAGCTCCGACTGATAAATCTGGTTTTGATGTTGTAGTGGTTGTGGTTGTTGTTGTTGTAGTTGTAGTTGGTTTTCGAATGTTTGAATCAGGGAATAGGCCGATTGAAGCTAAAATTTCCTTGACATTGTCTCGCATTTGAGGTTGTTTCTTGGATATTTTTTGTACGGGAAAAGCATTGTATTGGCTGCTGAATTTTCCGGCGAGATTGAAGAGGTTGTCTGTTTTTCCAGAGCCGAGATTTTTAATGAGTTCCTTATAACTTGGATCATCAAATCCAAAATCTACGTCGGTATCGTCATCGTGGGGAATTTCATCTTTGAAGACTGAAAAATCGAATTTTTCTGTGCTTGTCGTTGGTTTTGCTGTTGTAGTGATTCTTTGAGTTGGAATCGGTTGGAGAATAGTTCTTTCAGTGGTGGGTCGAAGAAGAGATTCTCGTTGAGGATAGGGGCGACGACGATTTAATGTCGATGGTGTTGGAGGAATTTTTTTAAAGTCTGGTAAAGACATAACGGGTGGATGAGGTGGCGACATTTGTTCTTGGATGCTGTATCGAGAATTCATAACGAAAGGCCTATTTTCGATTTTTGTACTCAACGTTGGAGCTGCAATTACTTTCATTGCTTGTTGAGTTATTGACTTGGGAGTTGTTGGTCGTGCAGTGGTTGTAAAATAAATTTTATTTGGTTCTTCTGGATATTTATGATTTGGATGTCGAACAGAACTTCGGAATCCGTGGGGTTGAATCGGTGCAGAAGGTCTTGGAGTGGAAAAGTCATTAAATGACCCGGGATTATTTTTATTTTCAGGCACTTTCGGCATTGGTCGATCCGTGGTAAAAGTTATTTGACTTCTATCGATAGGTGCGGGTTTTTGTGCCGGTTGTGATTGAATAATTACCGGAGATTGATTAGAGACATTTTGATGTGATGGCACCTTAGGAGTGACAGGCAATTGAATGTTAACCTGTGGTTTTTGTGTAGGTTTTATCAAACTTTCTCCGTCGTTACCAACCATATGAACGATCGGTGGTTTTGTATAAAGTTCTTGAATATTTGCATCGCTTATATTTTTCGGGCTGTATGGCATGACATACATAATGGCACGTTGACGATCATCTTTTTGTTCATTTTCCCTCTTCTGTTTAGCAATTGCATCTGTTTTCGTCACATTGTCGATCAAATCCATGATTTCAGTTCGCGATAATCGAGGCAATTTTGGATCATTTTGCAGAATTTTTTCTACCTCTACAATCGTTGTGTTTATATCTAATTTTGAAGAAAGATTTCGAAGTTTTGTATTTTCTTCTGCTAAAGTATATCCTATAAATAACGCCAGTACGACGAGCACTCGTTGAATGTTTGATATACGTTTCTAAAACAGAAAAAAAATGATTTTGAAAAATCGATTGATTAGAGAGTTGTTTTAAATTATCTTAATTAGTATATTTGATCACTTCTAATGAATAAACAAATAAATTAACGATTCAATTTTACTTTCTAATTTACCAAAACGAAAACATTGAACTAACTAAGATCATTTAGAGAAGATGTATTGAGATTTACCAGCGTGAAATTTATTTAAAAGTACGATAAAAACTCAAGTGTGAAAACTATATTTTTCAAAATCGTTAAGTACTGAGTATTTCACTTTCCTTTTCAAATAACAAAGATTTACTTAATTCTAATTTGTGGCTTGAAAAAGTTTTTAGAATATAAATAATTTTCAGCTTCTAAAAGTTCTGCAAGTATTTTTTTTCTTATTTGATTAAAATCGTCCCTGACATGGTTGCATCAGTAATATTAAGATCGCATGCAATCTGCAATGGTATCGATGTAATTACGAGTTCTCATTGAATTAAAACACATAACGTATGTACATTAAAAATATAAATCAATATTGAAACAAATATATTAACAAGAAATCTTTTATAATGCCAACTTCTTTATTTGTGTATTAATGCTAACGGTATTAATTTATTCGCATCTTTATAGCATTCGAGTTTATTTTTTTGTATGAATAGAATTTGCGTGTTATTTTAAATAGTTCAATATTTAAGAATTGATTACAGGTTTTCTTCAGTCATGTGTTCGTAACGGATGATGAAAAAATCGTATCAAGAATAACAATAGCTCATTGAACCTTAAAGTGCTTTGATAAAAAGGTGCAATCAAAAAACATCACAGCCTTATAACCTACTTAGAAAGTAGTTTTGAATGTTTATATTAAGTTCCGTTAATATTAATGGGAATATTGTGTGTTTGATAAGCGTTTGTTAAGTTTTGTTTTGGAGGAGAATTAGTATTTGTACTTATTGCAGTGAAGATTTACATTTCAAAGCACTTCAATAAGATAAATATCATTTAACGTAGAGATTGATTATTTTACTATCGATAAAGTTTAAGATAAGTGGCAGACAATATGTTATGAAAGAAATTTCCAAAATTTATAAGCAATTTCTTTTTTCTTTTTTGAAAAGAATCAAAGTTTGCAAAAGTATTTGAGAAAAATGTTATGAATAAAACATAAAAATATAGTGGGTAATAACAACGAAAATTTCTTTACGTTTAGCAAATATGAGAAACTTAAAAATATTCACATTTGATACTGATGGCCAGCAATTGCAAAGGTTTTCTAAGATTTCAGTACCAAAGTTAAGTACCATAAAGTATCATAGATAAATCATAAAAAAGCTACGAGTGTTCAGAAACGTTGTATTTTTGGGGATAAAATGTACTAAAAAACCTAAATTAAGTATCAACGACTTAAGCACAAAATTTCGGCTCTAATGAACGCGTCAAAAACAAATTAAAGTTGAACATAGAACATTTAACTTATACCTATAGATACTTACAATAATTTATCATGCCATTGATATAATTTAAGAAATAGCTTAGTATAACTATAACTATTCATTTGAAGTAAATTTATTAATAGTATTTTATTTTAATTTAATATTTCGATACCTACTCTATTTAAAATATTTGAATTTTTTTTTATTACCAGTTAGAATATTTTTTACTTCTAAAAATCTTAGATCTTAATATCGTAATTCTTTGTAAAGAATTACAATCAGTGAAAAACGTTTGCTATAACGCTTACAAAATTTCAGTTGATATAGAATAAAACTTAGGTCGTAACTAAATATAGTTCCATTATAGTTCCGTACTATAATGGTTCCAAAACTGAACAAAATATACCCACTATACTCGTTTTCTAAAATTAAAACACTGCTCGCTATCAGTTGTGAGTTGATTTTGCATACTCTTTAACCCTTTACTACTATCCTATAAAATTAAAAGTTGATGAGATTAAATATGAAAACATTTCATAGAAAAAAAAATTAAAAAATAAAGATGAAGTCATATTGCATGTTTGCATAAACGTTAATGAATATAATTCCCAAAAATGTAAATTTAAAAAAAAAATAAATAAAGTTTCAAAAATATTATTTTTTTTCTATTAAACCAGAATTCGTTTGCTACAGAAAAAAATCTGGTCTCTTCAGTTTCGTTATAGCCGCTTTCTTTTTTATAAAATACCTTCAAAGAACTGCAAAGCTTTGACAAGAAATTTTGTTGAAAAAGCTTTTTACGCAAAATACAATAATCAAAAACAATCTTAGCAGTTGAAATGTTGTTTTATTATTACAATCTTAACAGCAAATAAAACTCTTTTCTTTTGATAGGTCTAAATTGTCTTTTAGTTAGGACCAAGGAGAAACATTTATTTTTCTTCATCAGCCATCAAGTCTGGGATGGCCATAGGTTAAATCGGGCAAATGCCCGATGAGCAGGTCGAGTAAAGGTCCGTTTAATCCGCAACAATAGCTAATTGTAAGATCTTTGTGGAAAGAATTTCGGAAGGTAACGTCACTAAAATGTCAGAACTGTTTTTAGGTTCTAGTCCGAGCCTGGTACCCACCCTTCATTTGGATCAATCAATTTATTTTATATAATTTTCTAACTAATTAATAGTTGTGCGAACAAATTTATATTTTTATAATCAAAATTTATCAAGTTAAAGTAATTAAAAGTAATAAAAATAACTCATATTTAATGGCAATTTCAGGTTATCTTAAAATGTTCTTTGTCCACTGTCTGTGTAATTTTTAAATTACTTTAATTCAATTTTTGATCAAAGAAGGTCTGTTTGAATAGCTAAATCTCTAAAAAATTTGATTAAGATAATTAAAGGTTTAATTTTTCAAGTACCTGAACATTTTGTTCCATGAATTGAGCTTAACATTTTAAATTTGAAATGGAATAAATTAAAAGAAAAACGCTCGGCTTGGCTGCATAGTTGAATATTAATATTTGACTTGAATTTGACTTGCTTTTAGCTTGAGAATTAGTCAAGTATAAAATCCCAATTAATTATTTAAGAATGTAAAGTTTCACGTCTACGCGCAAAAGTATAATATAAAAAAAAACCTTTTAAGCAAAGCTCAAAAAAATGCTTTCGAATAAATATGTGTAAGTATGTTATTATTAATTTATATGAACCAAATAGAAAATAGAAATTAAGTTGAATGTGATTCTTGGTGTTAATATACTAACTATTTTCAATTAACGTTTATATAGTGTACAACTACAGATAGATATTTTAAGAACTATGTAATAAATGTTATCCACTTTCGTCATTAAAAAATCGGTAAAAATTTAAAATTTTCTCGTTAAATAGTTTATTTATAAGTATTTTTCATATTCATCAACTGTAGAACTTTTTTATTGTGTTACTGAGCTACGATGATACTAAATTATACAAATTAGAAAATCATTAAGTGGGTACATTTATGGTATAATTTATAAAGATGTATAATGTATATGTACATACAATAATTAAGGAAAAATTAAACGCTCTGTATCTTCTGCTTTGGGAGTAATAGCTTTTAAAATACACGTGCCGTAATTACATATCATAATAATGTTATAAAAACGGTTTTTTTAAACATTTTACTTTACACGAAGATTTTTTTCTCCAAAGGTAAAAGTTAAAACCCGTATTAGGTAAAAAGATAACATTTTAATTCAACTTCTTCAAAAATAAATTAATGAAATTATATGGAATTTTTAAGTAGGTAACTGTCTTATACTATGAAAATTTTTTCAAAAATTTTGATGCATCGTCTTGTATATGTTATTTCTATGATATGTATTTGTAGGATATTAACAATTTAAGGAAAAAAAGAATAAAAACAAATTTTTTAAAAAAAATTTAGATTGCTTTACGTACAGTTATTAAAGCTTAAAAAACTTCTTCAGATAAAAGTAGAAAATATATACTTTCCAATTTAAATTGCAATTATTCCAGAAGATTTTTCACATAAATTACTTGTTAGATTAATTAAAATCGAAAAACAATTAGAAAATCGAATTGAATTTGTATGAAAACACTGGCATCAACTTCCTAGCGAAACGGCTATTATTTGTCGTTGTTTCAGCATAATTGTTTAGGTAATATCATGTTGTGAATAAATTTCACTTTTTGTGAACTGTAAATGACCATGACGACAATAATTTTGCATTCAATCATCTTGAAGTGTTGTATTAAATTTATTGTTCAATACCACAATATTCATAACTATTCGATTGTAAATAGCGAATAAATCTTATAATATTATGTTACGACTGTCTAACAACGCTAATAATTACTACATATTAAAATAAAGAGTAACATAGTGGAAAGCTAAAGTCCTTTTTTCAAATCACAACTTTCTTTTCTTTAGAACAAATATTTTATGTTCATTCAATAGGTATCTATGTTTCATATGCAAAATATAGACGAAACAAAAAAAAAAAGTTTTTTACAACCAATTTTGTTAATGTAAAAAATAGATCAAAGTTTGAAACTAAAGTTCATTACACACCTCAAATTTTAAGACCAAGGACAGTCCTTTCTAACGTTTCTTATATGTAATATTTTGGTTTTCATTTCCTTTCAAGAGATGTAAGAATAAAATTAATTTCAAAATTCATTTAAAAAACCATTAAAGACTTAAAGGAATACCTTTAAGAAACTAAATCTAAGCAAAAAGATTTTTACCATTTTTGCTTTAATGGTGATAAATATATTAATAAAAAATAAAATATATTTAATTTTGTTTATAGGCCGATCGTATATAGACTCGTTCGTGTTAGAATAATCACTGCAAAGGTGCCCTATTTCTGTAATTTTATGATCGTGATGGCGTAATTTTGTATAATAATTAATAATTATGTTGTCTACATTTTTACCAGTTTTTTTTTAAATAGCGTTAATTTTTTTTGTATATCTACTTACTGACAAGCAATGACTTTTTCTAGAACATATTCGTAATTTTTTTAGTCTTAATATGTTATATAATATTTTGAAAGAAAAAAATAGTGGATAGGTACTGACCCCATTCATATAAATATTACTGAATTGAATATACTGATATAATAGAGTAAAAGGTGGATAGTTTGAATTTCAAAGGAAATGTAGCGAATTTTGCGACAGTGAGCTTTCATTTTAGTTGTTCATACAATTAACAAAGTTTCATAAATTGTAATATTTGTATAAAATTCCTGCAATTGACCAACCCTTTCTACTTTATATACACGGTTGTGCTTTATTTTGGAATTGGTTGACTATATAAAAAGTTTGCTTACGACGCAAACTTAACTAAGACTAAACTTGTAGTTTAGTAGTGAAGTAGTTTATTTGTTCTACAACTTTTTAAAAAACCACAAACGCTAAAAAGACAGGAAACGAAATTAAACTTTTGAGAGATATGTTGCAAATATGTATCGTGATAAACGCGTATAAAAAGTTTTCTGACTTTTAAGCTTACCAAAATATTTTTACAAAGTCTACCTTTTTCATTCTGTGACTGACTATAACATATTCATATGTATGTTTATTATTTCTTTTTACTTTGGCAATTTTGGGTTCCATTAACTTCCCGAAAAAATTTTTGGGTGACCATTGGGAGTTAACCGCAAGATCCCTAGCATATATGTAGGACGACTATGTAGACATCACCTATGTAAGTATGTATATTTAAAAAAAAATTATAAATATTAATACATCAATATGCCTCAGAAAAAATAAGCTGGGACGACGTTGTTTCGTCTTTTCGAATTATGGAATGAAAGTGAATTTTAAAAAAAGATAAATTTGAAAGCTGCTAAAGCTGATCTGACAAAAACTTCTCTGAAAAAAGGCAATTTGCGGTAACCACGATACCTCTCGACTGGATCATTTAAAACGAAAAAACTAACCAGATTTATAAAGTAATATATAATCTTGTAATTAATCGAAGGAATAAGTAAAATAAAATTTTTTGACAGAATAGCGGCTTCTCAAAAAAAAATATTTTTTATCAAAGTTTTGACCTTAATTTGTTTATAAAAAGAAACTTGTTTATCAGTGAGAAAAAACCTTTAATTAATTACTAAAAAAGCTTGTGTTGAAATTTGAGACTAATTAGTTCAGCCGTTTCTGAAAAATTATGGTCACCGACTTTAAAAACACAATTTTTTGAGAAAAGCCGTTTAAAGTTTCAGAAGCAGTATTGAAAATTGTCTTAGCAAATTTGCGTGTGATTTTGAAAGTAATCACTGTATCAAAAAAAACTAAAAGCATGCAAAAGCTGTAAAAATGCAATTTTAAATTATTTCGTTGAAGGTTGTTTCAACCTATAAAAGTGTTTTTCCACCAATAAAAAATCTGTCGCTTTAATGTCGATGAAGAATAACATTGACTCAAATTAAATTAAACTGAAAGTGGAAATTTAGAATTCTATGCTAGTCTAATTTTTTCTCTGAGATATAGACCATGAGCTTTTTTTAATGTGTTTTAAATCGCATTAACGTCTAAAGTCATATCACGACTATCCAAGCACAGAAAATTTCTATAAGTCATTTTTATCGTAGGCCTAGGATCTTATATCTAGAATTCAACGATGGTCGAACCCAGTACCAACTACTGACGCATGGAGCGGAGATCAACTGATTTAAGCGCTGCTCCAATAAGTAGTGCATGAACGTTTATAGTTAGTGCTTTTTTGGAAAAAACAATATTTCATTGAAGTTTTGAATTTTAAGTTGATTGCACAAAGCCTATTACAGTAAAAAAACATGTTTTAACGATTTTAAGTACTATAATATGTTTTAATTAACGAATTAATGATTTTAACTATTTTCAAATCCTTTTTATCCCAAAAATGAATTTAATACCACAAAAATTTTTATTAAAACAAGAGTAACTCAGTTACCTTCTTTATTAAATAAAGTTTGAAATTATCTTCATGTAAAGGGAATGGCTATAGGAGAAAATATATTGTGTAATTTACGAATTTGGTTTCTATGTTTGTTCAACTCGCAAAAAAGATTTCTTAAAATTTTTTATTTTGACGCTTGTCCTATTTTTGTTCCCGAGTAGGTCAGTATTAGTTTGGCCACTATATAAGAGATAATATATCTCTACTATTAATCAACATACTATTTTTAAACGTAACATTAATAATATTCACATAAATAAAAGAAAAGTTCTTTTTTTTAATTTGGATTTCTTAAATGACCAATGACCCCACTTTCTTTCATATAACTTGTTCTATTGACATTTCTTAAAAAATTAAAAATTATAATGATTTTTGCCAACTGCCAAGTAACCCTTTGGTAGTTCTTTTCATATGTTGTAACAGCAATTAATTCTACTATGAGTTAATTATTTTAATTGAACAACACCCAGTACATGTGTCTCAGTATAAGCAAGAAAAGTCATACTTAAACCGTTAAAAACTCTTGTCATTCTTTCCTCATTTTTATATACCTAACTGTTAAAATAAATTGTTAAAGATTTAAAAAAATACAGATTCCATATTCCCAAGAAATAACTTTGATACTTCTAATTATTTTCAATAAATTTTGAAATTTAATGATCAAATTATAACAATTTTAAACTCATTTTTGTACTACCGTTAGCCTGGTTGCATCTGATTTTTTCTTCTATATATTGAAGAGTTTTAAAACATAGAAAAGTATAGAAATTCTTAACGGGTTTGAAGATATTACAACTTTATGTTAATCTGTCCAAATTTTGAAGTATTTGAGGTCTTGATTCAGACAATCATTGATGCATTTTTATACGGCATTTATTGATTTGTGAGTAACCTACATGAAATAAAATTGGATGCGATACCTAAAAATTTTTATGCTTCAATTAGTGGAAACGAGGAAACTTTCAACGCGTGAAACGCTAATTTATGTGCGTTTTGGATCAGTAATTTTTACTTTTTGGACTCTTCATTATGTAAACAACTAGATTAGGTCAAAGTAAATAGGTAGTGATCAAATACGAATGATTGGTATCTAGAAAATTTAAAAAAATAACATTTTGGTTTTCATGATTTTTGAGTTTTACTCAAATTAAAATTGTACCCACATTGAAACGAAATCGTTTAAATTTAATGAGTAGTACGACTGGAATTTCTACAAGAGAAATCGAAAGACTTTTAGAAATTATTTTTAAAAGCATAATTTTTGAAATTAAATCAAAAAGGAGTAAAAGACTCCAATTTTAATTGGTCAAATATTTTGTTAATTGTGGCATTTATAAAAAGCATAACTAATAATTAAGATTCTCGTGTAAGTGAAAACAATAACCGAAGGTGATTAAGTGGAATCGCCAACGATTTGATTTCTCGATTTCACAACGAGCATAATCGTTCGAGAAATTAGATATTGAAAATCGAAAACTTGTTAAATAAGAATTGAAAACGAAACTTGATCTTATTATATAGTTTAGATACGTACCATTTTTTTAAATTTAAATTTGATTTTGGAGGAATCAAAGAGTCATTCTATTTAAAACTAGTTTTTAAATTTTCACAAATTGAAAAAAAATTTACATTTATTAGCTTTGTTGTTCAAAAAAAATTAGTTCACTTGCAAATTGATTTCAGCATACACATGTATGATAACAATTGAGGTAACAATCGCAGATTTAACCAAACCAAGTCGAGCTTGCTTTACACTATGCACGCAACTATTATTCCATAGACGAGTTGTATAATTCTTATATTATCTCGAGTGTCGAAGAATACATGAATGAAGAATCACAAAGTACACACGATATGCAAAAGATTAGTCAGTGACGAGTTAGCGATTCTTGAGACGGTCGTCGTTTCAATGTGTGTTTGTAGTTTGTCATCGGCAAGACATTCAAGAAGCGCATTTCTCAACACGGACTACGACGGCAAGCCGGAGGCCTTCGGTGGCCCACTTTCCACAAACTCTTCGTCGCTGATGACCACCACAAACTAGCACTCGTCAAATCACATGTGTTGAACTCTCCATTCTTCACCACGAGTACCTACGTGATTCAAAGAAACTGAATTCATTAAATTCAAATTTGTGTTTTGATTCTTAGCTAATTTGCCGGCTCCGAAATGAACCTCTTTAAATGTATCACTTGAAATTATAGTAATCGAAATGATTAATTTGAACAAATTACTCGTTTCAAACATTATTTTTTAACAGAGGCTTACTTCGTTACTTACATAATGTCCTTAAATAATAATTTTAATTATTTATTCTACTAGGAAGTAATAATTTGTGTATATTCAAACTCACACTAGTTTTAATTTTGAATTTTCATCAATAAATTATGAGATAACCAAATGAAAATTTATTCCATGTTCTCTTTATAAAGGAGGACAAATCTTGTTAATTAATTTGAGTTTTTTTCACTATTTTTTTTTAAATTCAGTCATCTTTAACTGCATTGATTTTCTAATTAAAAAATATTTAATCAATAATTTTCAAAAAAAAAAAATAATTTTACAGTAGCTGCTTTTGATAAAGCAACTAAGGAACACTAAAATTTAACAGAAAAATTTGTTACCAAATTAGTTTTTTATAATTTATTACTTTACTATTAAAAAAAGTAGTTGAATCTATTTCCTAAAAAATTTATTCGTGTATCGGGAAAATCAAGGCTCTGGTTATGACTTTCAAAGTGTTAAAAATTAAAGAGAATCTAGTCATAAATAACTTCTGAATGAGTTAAATCTTGTTTATTGTTTTAATATAATTCGATACTTATTTTAAGTCATCAAAAACGTATTTTGAAGTATAGGTACATATAATAACTAAATAAATCAATAGTTTGCAAAATGACTCAAAATCTATGGCTAATTCGTCTCCAACAACAATTTCGTATTGTTTTGCTAGTTTAAATTAGTAAGTGTATAGTTAATATATTTAATAATATGGTTTCTTCAATCATTTTCTGTCTAAGCACTACAATTCAAAAAAGTTAACTAGGTATTAAACAGTATTAATAAATATTAAATGTTTCTTTGTTTGAACAACAAAGATTAAACTACAAAAAAAGAATCGATAAATTTTGAATTTAACTTTTGTTATCGTTATTTTATGAGAGCTTTTTTGTATATACTGCTATTATTTTCCTTTGAATTAACTGTATTTGAAAGAACAGGATCATAGTAAATTTATTTATTTTTGAATTGGATTGTCCCTCTTGGAAGTATTAAATGCGTAACTGCTGGTGCCATCTCTAGGAAGTAGAAATGTTTTTTAGCGCTATACACGTATGGATATTATTCAAAAGGTAAGCCTTATAACCGTCGAAAGTGAAAGGAAGATAGGTAGGAACTTGGGGGGTATATTTTTCAACATTAATGTTCAAATTAGGGACTTATCAAGTCAAGTAATTGCACATTTTGTGCAATGAATTGAGCTTCACATTTTAACTCTTAAAAAATATTTTGCAAATTCAGTGCTTTTCTTGAGTAGGTATTTAAATATTAACATTTGAATTAACATTAGAAAATTAACTTGGGTAGTGAATTCTAAACAGAAAATTATTACATACAATAAAAGGAAATATTTTTAAGGATTCCCGAGTCGAAATTCAGCGTCCCAAATAAAGTCTCCAATTTTTATAAACTAGAGACTTTATTGAGAACATCTAAAATAGTTAAACGAAATGCTATTTAAGGTCTCAATAGCACCTCAAACTGACGCTTTTTCGCCGTTTTGCATAGTTTAGGCGCTATTGAGTTCCTAATTTTAATGAATAGCGCCTCAATAGCTCCTCTAAGGTGCCAGTTTCGGAAGAAAATTCGAGGTCTTGCAGGCGTTATTGAAGACCTAATGAAAAAAGTAGCACCTCAATAGCGCCTCTAAAGCCCTAGCTCAATAATAATAATAATAATAATAATAATAATAATAATAATAATAATAATAATAATAATAATAATAATAAAAAATGCGTATTTTTTAGGATTTAAATTCATTTTATTCGTATTCAAAATTAATGCTTACATATTACATTAAAAAAATCATATTTCACTATTATTAACTAATATGTAGTTACAATGATGCTAATACTCTTTCGGAAGATATATAAAACATTGGTGATTCATCAATTCGGGGGGTTACATGTGAACTAGGATGATTAATCGAATTACATTGGTCTATTTGATAATGGTTGTTACCATGATCAGGAGTTGCGTGATGATTGTGATAGAAATAAGAATTCTGAGATGTTGAAGCTACACTGGAATTTTGATCTGAATTATAATTTTGAAAATTTGGAATTACGTTAGAATGTTGATTGAAATTATGAATTGGAGCAATTGGAGTTACATTAAAGTTTGAGGGATAACTTAAAGGAGTTGTTCGACCTACATTTGGGTTCGAATAAGGATTAGTAGTCATTAAACAGTTTTTAATCGAGTTAAGAAAAATAAATATAAAAATAAAATAACTTACTCTCATCTGATGCTCTGTAGTAAATTCTGCTGGAATCTATAATTAATAAAATATTATGAATAAAGATGATCGATCTTAGATTAATTTTAATACATATATTTTTATGTAAATTACCTTAGGACACTCGTCAAGACTGATGCCCGCTTCTTTCCGCTGCATTTCAAGTACCGCTTCCATCGCATGTAAATAATTCCTCATATTTTCAACGTCTCTCTCTGTCACTAAAAAAGAATTGTAAAATTAACAAATTTGACTTATTTTTAAATAGATTGAGACAAGTATGTATTAAAATATACTCACCTCCATTAGGAAATAGAATGTAACGTAAATCATTATTGAATGTAGTTGATTTTGAAGTCAATTCCTCATTCTCATCCTCATTCTCGCTTAAGTCTGATTCACTATCACTCGAATAATTTTCTAAATCAATATTTGCGCCTAAATTTTCTGATGACGATGACGTACTATCAGTATTTATCGGCACAACATTGTTGAATGAATTATTATTATTTTTTTTTCCCTGGCAAGATCGTGAATATCAGTTTGTCAAGTGAAATTTGATGTGTAAAATTGGCGTCTTCTTCTTTTTTCGATAAATTTTTACTTTTTTTTTTGCTTTTTAATTCTTTTTTCTGTTCCATCACGTCTGGAGTATATAATTTTACTGTTTGGTCACGAATAACACCTTCACTATCTACATTGAGTTCGTTTAGTTCTTCCTGAGTAGCTAAAACAAAAGTTTTTTTTTTGTAATGCAATTTTTTATTATATTTATTATATTAATTACTGTTTTAGATGTAATGTTGTAATCCTTACCAGCAAGTGCTAAAACTTTAGCTTTTTGACTCATCTTCTTCTTCGATTTTTCATCCACCCACGACAAATTAACTATTTCATTCACTTTTCGCGATTTCAGTGGTATATTTTTGATAGGCAAAACTTGCGTTAATTTATCAGTCAGCCACCAAATGAGAACAAACTCGAATTTAACCATACTCTTCTTAGACATTTTTATTAGAGAAAATTTGAACTTTAGTTGAGAAATTTGAAATGTGCGTCTACTTGCTTTTAACCGTGATGAGCAACTGATCTGTTTTTGTTTTCTGTTTTTGAAATAGCCTAAGTGAATTTGTTAAATAAGTAAATATTTTTGACATAATAGTTTCATTTATTTTTCTAATGTGAAGAATCTGAAGGACTTATTGAGACGCTATTTAGTTGAAAGCAAATTTGCGACTGTTAAGAACTTATTGAGGTGCTATTTTTTTTTAATTTTGAGAAACGGGATTTGGAGGTGCTATTGGCATGCTAAAGTTTACGTAGGACCTCCAAGTTTGTACGTTAGGGCCCCAAATGGGGACTCATAGGCGCTGTTGAGAACTTAAATATGATAGAGCAGAAAAAAAACAATAGAAAGGAGACCTTTCAGGCGTTATTGGGACGCTGAATTTCGACTCGGGTTCGCATAGCTCTTAAATTTTTTTAGAAAATATGAAAATAAAAATTCATAGTTAAAAAGCATAATATCTTCAATTTTTAGGCATATTCCAAATGAAATGTAGTGTTAGTAGTGGTCAATATTTAAAATAAAAGGTTTGAAATGAATTTCCTTTTTTAATGCGGCAGAGACGATCTAAGAGTTTTCATGATTCTTTAAGAAAACTGAGATTGGACAAGTCCTTTGATATTAAAACGTAACACGAAGAAGATGCTATTGTACAGAGTTAATAAAAATTCAGCATTTATTTAATGTTTTTTGCGTATTTTCTTCAGCACGAGTTGCATTTCCATAAATACGTGTATTTTGTTATGTAATTTATAAAAAAATTAAGGGTATCGAATTTTAGAGATCGGTAGGGAGGCAAAATTTTAATAGCCTACTGACGGCAAATATGTAAAAGCGTCACTAATTACAAGTAGGTAAAATTTAAACAAGCTATGCCATAAGTATGCATTATAACAAATTTAAATAAGTTAAAAATATAAGCGAAAATCAAATTTTCATCAAAGACAGTCATGATATGACCTTAGATTTTAAAGCGACTTAAGGGGGTATTCTAGTCCAGAGGCCCGAAATTCGAGCGTTTTTTGGCAATTGATAAAAGAAGCATTTGATATTTTTACCATCCATTTTTTATCATTTGTTTATTTATATTTAGAGAGTACACAAAATTAGTTTAAAAAAAAGTCTTTTCATTGTGTTATGCGTCTTTGAAGTAGAGTGGGAAAAAATAGGCCGTGTCCTCGTCGCCATTATTTCTATCCTGGTGGTCATCTGAAAAATAAAATAAATGGTGGATTCTTGATAAGTACGAATGTCATTATTGCATGAACTGCCATAACTGAAAAAAAAAATTGTTTTCATAAAATGGCGACTACTCAAAAATAAAGGTTGATTTTTTCACTAATTTTTTAACTTTGTCGAATTTTTAAAAAATATTACAAATTTCAAATTTTCATTTTTTGTTGGTCCATGCGATAGAGAGATATTTAAAAAATATTCATGCCAAATTTCAAGTAAATCGGCTGATTTAAACTTGAGATATTATGGCTACCGCATCGACAAAAGTAGTTTCGAGAAAAACGCGTTTAAAGTGTCAGGTAAAGTTACATCCAGTGGCCATACAATGGTAGTTAATACTTACATTTTTTAATCAGCGATTCCTGGTTTAAAAATAATTAACATTTTGAAAAATCTTCTTAAGGGCATATTTTTAAAGGTTTAAACCTTGAGAATATGAAAGAAAAGAAAAATCGATTTTTTCAAATTTCTAGACCAAATTTCTACTCTCTTAAAACACCAAAAAAAAATTCATCTTTATGAAAAAAATACATTCACCCATTAAAATATATTTAAAAGTAATTAGTTTCAAATGTAACAGCGATGTTATCTAAAGTTTACTAATGACTATGTTTGATTTATGCGACCGAAATCTATTAAATCAGTTAAGCTTTTATTGCTTAATAACTAAGAAATGTATTAATCTAAATAAAGTTCCGACTTATAATAACTCATTCATTTTAAATTCTTTGCATTTTACAAAAATTAAAGCCCCCTAGCTGTACCACATAAATAAATAACAATATCTTTGAAAATATTTGCTTTAAGCATCTTCTTACTTAAGTTTCTCGATGAGTCGATCATTTAATATACAAATGCAACTTATTGATTTGATAAATTTAATTAATTAAAAATATTGAGAATATTAACATCCGCAAATTGAAATATTTGCATATAAATGTTAATGAATGCATGATTCACAAATTATAACTTCGATTCAAATACTTTCAATAATTTATTTCTTATAAAATAATATATGTACACCTTGTTCTATAATCTATTTAAATTTTTGATTGTTATTGGATGAAATACAAAGAAACAAAAACATTGTTTATCAATATTTAAATTTTTATTAACAAAGAAAGTAATCATTGACTATCAATTTAAGAGTCAAAATCTTCTATTAAAATCAAATTATTTGTACTAAATTAAATAAGTTTGAAGCTTGGTTATATTATACCATAAATCTATCTCTTAATTCGAGTGACAAAAATTTAATTAATTTCACCAATGCGGTAGGTATTGCGGTAGGTATGGCTTTAATTAAAAAGAGCAATACATTTTCGTAACAAATACATACTATTATCTTTAAGAAGTTTATATTTCTAATCTATGATGTAACGGTTTTAGCAATTTCATCTAAAATATAAAAAAATATAAACTTAGAAAAACATAATAAAAATGTTTTTAATAATCAAAGAAAAATATTACTTCAAAACTTTCATCCAATCCGATTTTTACATAATATACGAGTGTTACCTCAACAGTTAAAAGCAAATAAGAAAAGTTTAAAGGTTTAATGAACTTTACAAGTAATAGAAAAAAAAAGACTATTATACAATATTTCTAATGCTTATTGTTTCAAATGATAATTTTTACCACTCAATTCAATTAAAAAGATTAATAATTGAAATAAATAAATTTATATGTTATTATTTTATGTTGCAATAAGAAAAAAAGTATATCTAACGTAAAAACTTTAAAATTGATGCTATTAATTAATTAAATAGCTCTGCATAATAATTAAAAATAAATATAACCTGATTTCTTGTATTGAATACAATAGGTGTTAGATAAAATTATTGAAAAAATAAGGAAATGCACCGATAAAAAACTAGGTTGGAGAAAATCATAAATTATTAGATTCATACGTAACTTTCGTGAAAATGTCACTTGGTGATTATATTTTGAAACGTTGATGTGTGATGAAAATTAAATCTATTTTGGATTTAAAATGTTTGACTTGTGTCTCTAAAAAAAAACATGTTAATAATGTTACCAATCCTGAATCAAATTTTAGATTTTACAGTTTGTTACAGAATTTCTATTAGAAAATTTCATTGATTTAAGCTTAGACAATAGCAAGTTAAATACGGAGGCTTCAAATATATATATATTATATACAAATATGGATTTAACTACGTTTCATAGCTATGCACCTATATAAATTACGGTCATACAATAATTTTAAAATATAGTAAATACAGTATAAGTAGATACCCGCAATTCAATTTAAAATGTTAAATTTCATATCTAATAAGAACTTTATTTCAAATAAAAATTAGAAGATTCATCTACAGGCACAGTGGTTCTTATTGCTGCTGCATGTGCCAGTGGGCTAGTTTGGATGTCATATAACCTAAAGAAATCTAGACTTTTAGAACCTATATAAACTTAGAAAATGTAAAAATTTAGCCAGTCGCTAATGATCATAGATGTAGATTCGATTATAATTATTTTTTTTTTAATTTTATTTAAAACTTTATTTGCAATCTGTACAATGATGAACTACAATAAGCAAATGAGGTGATATAAAATACCGAACACTATTTGTGTCTCTAAGGCCAGTAAATAAACTACACCTAGAGTCACATGACATGGAGGCATGATGAGAGTGACCAGCCAGTGTTGGAACTCTCTAAGAGTTTATTATTAGGAGATCTCTAGACCATCGGCGCTTATAAGCCGCCGTGGAGGGTTATTTGGATGTGATAAGGAAAAGAGGGTTCTGGCATTTATGTTGGGATGGGAAGATAGTTGAGAGTGAAAGTTAAGGAAGCGTTTGGTGATTAAGCTCGCAACGGTGGAAATATCCAGGTCTTTGTGGATAGTGTCATTACTTACGTAATAAGGGGCATTAAAAATTTGACGAAGGACTTTTAACTGAAAGGATTGAATTTGTAGGATATTAGAGGGTTTGGTAGAGCCCCACAGTTCTACACCGTATGTCCATATTGGTCGTACCAATGTTTTTTATAATCTTATTTTATTATGAATACCTAGGGAAGATTTGGGTTTTAGCATATATCGTAGGTAACCATAACGTCTATTCAATTCCTGTTTTTTTAGTCTCGTATGAGGATTCCATGTTAATCGGTTATCCAGGTGAAAACCTAGGTATCGTACGTTAGTAACTGTCGTAAGTGCGTTATTATCTATGTGTACTCGATGACAAATCTGTCTTCTAAGAGTAAAAGTTATTTGCTGGCATTTGTATTTATTTATTTTTATTCTCCATTACACCATTTTGTAATGAGGTCGAGGGGTTGCTGCATTATAATGGAAGCACGGAATGGATCTGCATTGAAGTAAGAATTGCTGTGTCACCTGCATATGTAGTTAGGACAGTATTGGGATGCATTGGAATATCAGCTGTGTAAATTGTTTTTAAAATTGTACCTAGTATACTTCCTTGTGGGACTCCGGCCTGAATGGGAGTGATGGAGGAAAATTCGGCATTACATCGTACTCTAAAGCAGCAGTCTAACAATTAGGATTTGATAATTAGGAAATACTGGGTAGGAAGGACTGTTCTTAGTTTGAATAGCAATCCTGGATGCCACACGCGATCGAATGCTTGTGCAACATCCAGAAAAGCCCCAAGGCAGAACTGTTTATTTTCTAAGGCTGCAGAAATAGCGTCTACAACTCTATAACACTGTTGCGTGGTGGAATGATGAGATATTGATCCCTAATAATTTCGTCTGGATCACCTAATCGTCTCTCTGTATGTCATAAGAAATTTGTTTGGAGAGTTTTGGCACTAAATATACTCACGACATTTGGAAGTTAAATTTTTTCCATTTCCCATAAATAGTAAAATAAAATTGCGATAATAATGCCAGAAATTATACTCCATACATTTTAATTACAGATAAACTAGAAATTTTAGTTCACACATAAATTTCTGTGAGGGTTTGGGATATTCCAGGTGTGTCTCTGTTTCTTGTTTGAGATTCACAGTCAAGTATTTTGTGTCTTATTGTTGAGCAATCGTAATAAAATTGGCAACCAATACACGGCCGAAAATACTGAGAAAAATTAGGTCGTAATTACTAATAAGTTTTTTTTTTGGTCATCATAATCAGAACATTATGGAGATCACAAACAGTGGAGGAATCCTCTTTTTAATTAGTTAGGGTCGTATAAGAAAATCTCAAGTCCCAAAACTCCTAAATTGAAAATCCAGATAACAAATTAAATATCCAGATAAAATCTCAATAGTTTGATGTGATGAATTTTCAATATCTCGATATTTGTACGAGTCTTTTATTACTCTGTTATGTGCACATGTATGCATGAGAAATGCCTAACATCCGATAGTATGAATGCAAACATTAGCTTTGTTGGTGGTTGCGATTCTGAACCAGTTCAAGGATTATTCGTATGCAAAAAATATGTTTTTTTTTAAATAGCGTTTGTGGGTCAGTAAATTTTGAATTTTTTAATATCAGTTTGATGTTCACGGTTCACACCAAACTCGTTCGTTATTGAATCTAGAATTGATTCAAACGATTATTGATTTTCTTTTTTTCGTTTTGTTGTCGTTTTAACATCTAAATTCTCAGGTCATATCACGACTGTCTAAATACAGAAAACTTCTTTTGGTCAATTTTATCTTAGGTTTAGACATCTTAAGTCTAACAATAAGAATCAACAGGGATCGAACGCAGTACCACTTGACGCATAAAGCGGAGAGGAACAAGTGCTCTAATCCACTGCGCCAATAGATGGTTAATATTATTTAAAACAGGAATAGTTACACATATTTTGATAAAAATTTTCCAAAATCGTATCTACTTAAAATTACTAAGTATGTAGCATTTAACACTCGTGTCTAACTTTTGAAATTCCTAAAGTATGAAGTTTTTCATTATTTGCATTGGAGAAACTCAACCTCTTATACTCTATATAAAATATCTGGAATAAATAATTAATAAACCATTTAGTGGTGTAGCAATTAGATTTCTTAACTTCGCTCAATACAGCAGTTTGTAGGTAAAAGAAATTGCGCTATTACACCTTGCTGCAGACTGTGCAAAATAAAAAGAAAAGGATACATTAGTGGTCCTCGTTACAGTTCCCGTTAATTTCTAGATATTCCTGAAGCTAGAAAATTACAGAAATCGTCTGTATTTAAACAATTGTGATTTGGCTTTAGATGTTATATCGACCTAAAACCTCAAAATAAAAAGAACTGGGTTTTTGTGGAAAAAAGAAGAACACAGTAAAAGAATTTTTTTCAATTTATGTACCTATTTGACAAATACTTAAATTGGAATACTTTGAAATTTAGGGAATTCTAGATTTTAAAATTAGGAACTTCGGGGTTTGGGATTTAGAGGTAGGTTCATTGTTTTTTATTAATAAGATAGAGAATAAAGCTACCAACGATACTTCCGTGTGCGGCTTTCTGTATATAATTTAATTTGTTTGTTTTTTGAAGTTATACTTCTTTAGGCACGTTATGAAAACATGATGAGAGTGAAATTTTTAGATGGGCGGCCATCTTGAGACAAAAATTAACAAAATGAAGTTGGCCGCAAAACCACTCGGTTTCTTTTAACTTGGCGCGCGTGATTTGAATTTTTGTTTTATTTATTTATTTTTATATTTAAATTAAAAATAATTATATATACAAATGACACATATTATTAAAAAATAAGTTATTGCTTTTCTAGACTTTTACAGTAGCTATGATGAAAATGACGTCTGCATTTCATGCATATTCTTACAATTAGTTATCACAAAATCTGGGATTCTGAAATGATTCAACCATCTTAGAATAATAATTTAGTAAAACAAGATAAGAATAAGATTAAGACATTTACTTTGAAAAGTAGCTACTTACTTTATTTCGTAATTTCTATGATGCTTCGTTTTCATGGCATGCATGAATTGTTAACCAGAAAAATGATCCTGACAAGTTTTATAAACGTCTATCAGCTTCCTTTGGATATTATTTATTGATATAAATTAAAATATTATTTTCTTATTTTTTTTTTAATAATTATATCTTTAAATATATATATTATTATTATTCAATATTAATTAACAATTTTTTTTAAAATTGATTATTTGAATGCAATTAATAAAAACTAATTTTTAATGATGCCAAAGAAGTATAACTTCTCACGCGCGTACATAAGTACACGCAACCACTTTTTTTGTTCTTTCTGTAATTTTTTTAAAATTTTCTAACGGAAACCAAACTTAATTACGTCTTAATTATCTTAGTCATTCTTCATAGTAGGCTAAAATTAATACTTTGTTATCAACTACGTAGCTATCGTTTGTCAACTCCAAGCTTATTGGTCCTAAAACAAGGGTCTGCAAATAGTTTTAAGTGGGGTGTGGATACTGGCAAAAATATTTTTGAAGGTTCAGAAAAAAAACATAATGATTAAATACTACTTTTTAAAAACGAATGAATTATCTAGTAATATGTAAATATTATTTAATATGCAGACCATTTAACAATTTTTGACTGTCCAACGTTCAACCTTAGTCCGCCTGTTATCGATCCCTGTCCTATAAGTTCTTTGCTTATATTTGGAGTTTTTCTTTTAAACAAAGAGTTGTAAATGTTTTTAATAGTTCATCCTTTAGTATGAATTTTAACAGTCTAAAAAGTCAAACAGTCTGGTTTATGCTAAGATTAAATAAATAAAATACTTACTTATTGGTTTACTTACCGAATTATTATAGTTGCCAAAAAGGTTTATTAAAAATTTCAATTTCTGGAAAAAGATTGCAAAACTGATATTAAAAAAGAAACTTAACATCTGACTGAAAAAAAACTTTGTAGAAGTTATGAAATAAATTCAAATATAATTAAAAAATCAGTTTTATTAAAAAAAGAAAACATTATTACGTAAATCCAGTCATCTAAATTCAGAAGGATAAGGAAGCAAAAATTTAGGCAAGCTAAATGGCTACCGTTTATACGACTAAGATCAATAATTAAATGTTTTTAACAAATTTCTTTCGTTGGACATTGAATTAGAAAGTACAAAATGTTGAATACAGTCTGTTAACAAATTAAAAACAATACTTAAGTACGGATGTATTACAGATTATTATCATATAAAAATAAGTTAATAAATTATAGTTTTGTAATACGAAAAATTATAACGCTAACATTTTGAAAATTTTTATAATATTTATTTTTTTAATTCATTGAATTAATTTAAAACAATTATTCTTTTTGAAAGAACTTGTTTGAGAGAGTTTAATGGAAATTTTCATGATGTTATTTAGAAATATTTTCATACAGTCTGGTTATAAATCTATTCTAACTAATATTTAAATATTATTTATATTACATAGTAGCTGCCATTTGTAAAAGTAATTTTACAAACTATCTTGAAAAATGATGATAAGTTCATCAGTAATAAAATTGTGTCATTCATTTTAAAACAATATTTTTATGAACAAAAGTTATATAAGATTTTGTAGCACAAACTCTATAATTAGACATAGATAAGCCTTTTAAGTTATTGATGTTTTAATTGATTAAAAAAATTTATCGTACTACAAATATAAGGTTTGATTTTCAAAATTCCCATTTTAATAAAATACTATGTTAAGTCACGTTAAAAAGTCTAATTAGTGAGATTGTTCTATAAATAAAAAAAATTCAAATGAATCAATCATAAAGTAATATCACATTTATATCTTGGGAAAATAAAACATTGAGAAACGATATTTGTTAACTGTTTTATACAGGTTTTTTTTATTTTTAGGTAATTTTTATTAGAATTTTTCTTATTTTAACTTTAGTTCTTTTTACATTATTTCAATTTTGTTCATGGCTTTTATGTCTTTTTATACCCATTTTTGGGTCGATGAAATAAGCTCAATATTTTAAAATTAATATGTTTTGTTTGTCTATTTTAAAGATATTTCAGTCTAATTACATTAAAAAATTATTTGATAAATCATTTTCGTATATACTGTATTAATTTTATATTTACAAATTGTATTGGACTTGGCAAGAGATTCTTTTATATATATTATGGAATTATTTTAGGATAGAAAATATTTTTCTATTGAACAACTTCGAGTTGCTAGTTTTGTAGTGCTTATATCATATATAAATCGCACGTCTATAGAATTTGTACGATTTTCTCAATGCCAATAAAAATAATAACAACATTTTAATACTCCAATAGGAACGTCTTAATGCTTAACACACTCACAGATCAAAATTAAATACAATTTGTCCACGTAATACTACTGTCTTTTATAATTTTATTACACAAATCACAAGCACACGATTTTTTCTATACTACTACGTTAGTGTTATTATGTAAAAGTTATACATAGTTTTCACCCGACTTATTCATTTTGTGTTTCGAAGTTTTTACTTCAATACCTCCATTTTTCCCTTTTTTATTCGATTTACTCTGGACGCTGGTTTGTGCTGACGAATTTGTGGCGGATGAATTGGTGTCTCGACGAGCTGAAAAAGTTGGCGAAGAATCGCTTCTGTTCACCGTTTCGGCCACTCGGCCATCCAACGTGCAGTTGTTATTTTGGGAGATGAAGGAGGACATTTCCATGACGTTTTGATTCTAGGAACCACACCGCATCATTCAGCTATTACTAAGTAGACATGTTATCTAAGAGTTAGATATAAAATACACAGCTGTTATTGGGTTAAAAGCAAAAAGAAGCCACCAACAGCAATTCTAACTCGTTTAACTTACTAACTTAGAAGAATATTTCTACGTGTCATGCAATAGTTTAAGTTTTCGAAAGAACAGATGTTTCCTTTCTTTCTTGTGTTATTCGTGATAATTATTTTATCGTTTTTTTGTCGATCGTGATAATTATTTTAGTTTAATCAAATATTAAATTTAGGTATAAAAAATAAAAAATCTTATTCTTGTTTAAGCTATCAATGACTTTTAGAACATATTTCGGAATAAGAAAACGTAAATTGCTTTTCTTTAGGTAATAAGCAACAATTTGTCCGAAAGTTATAGACAGTGAAACTTCTCATAACGAGAATAATTTGCTCCATTCTCGTACTCGATATATAAAACAAATTTGCCCATAGAGTATAGGTTTTAATCAGTATTTAATTTAAATATTAGCGCTAATTAATTTTGTCCCATTTACAATATCCTAAGTATTTCCCTAACAAAATAATGCTAGAAATATAAAATATAGTTGAAAGTATAGTTATATAAAGTCGAGCAACAAAAATAGTAAATAAATGTAAAAAACAGTGGCGGTCACTTAGTGGCCACAATATTTGGCAGTGAACTTTGATCAAAATTTCTGCATTTGCATTGAATTTTCATTTTATATTTTTATGTTTTTTCAGATTCGTGTTATTGGTTAATAGAAATTTGCAATAGATAAGCTCATACAGATAGTCAAAAAAGAAGAAGTATTTGAAAACTTAACTCACCTTATCCTCATCTGTCGTATTCGCTAAAGGGTTTGGAGTGATCGTTAATTTTGGACCAGGCGGAGGGCAACCATTATGCATCGTGCGTCGCCCCACACTCTTTACATAATCCTTCGATTCAGCTTGGATGTGATGTCCAACATCATTCGAATTTCGCTTATCACCCAACTCACCATCAGCTGTAAAGGAAATCTTTTTATTTTCTATACTAAAAAAATCGTTTTGAATCGAAATCTAAAAATTTTAGCTTAAATCATGGCTTGATCAAATTCGAACCTTACATCACTATTGGATTAATTTGTTCTTAAAACCCTAAAATTTAAACTGAAAAAGTGTTCATACCTTGAGAAACATCCTCTGCTTTCTTCTTTCGATATTGCTTACAAGCGACCAAACCAAGAACTGCAGTCGTCAGTAGAATCATTCCTCCAATAACAGCTCCAATAATCAGATACAAATGAGGCTTAGTACCCGTTGTAGTTCCAATAGTTGGACCAGAATTTGTTACTTCCGGAACTACAGGAGCTTCTATATGTGCTAAAATATAAACACATAAAACATTCGAAAACTTTTTGAGTTATTTTAATATATTGTTTCATACCCATAGTGCGTTGAGTTAAAATGGCACTAAAATCACTTCCAGATCCTGCATTAAAGCTTTGAAGTTTAAATTCGTAGCTTTTCGCTGGACTCAAATGAGTGATAAGGCAAGATCGAGCATTGGCTTCATCAACGGTTTCTTTTACATAGTCATTAGCTTTACCATTGTCTCGGTAATATACATAAAATCCCTCAATTGTAGCATTTCCCAAAGTTGGTAACTAAGAAAATAAAGTTATGAAATAAGTATTAAGGTTGTAATTTTCACATAAGCTATGCTATTTCTGTTTAGTTTAAGAAGAAAAAGGTAATAGAATAAAACATGCTATTAAGTTTGCCCCTTTTGCATATACATTTTCAATACTTATAAGCTACTGTAATAAACTACACATCTTAAGATTATCTATGTCATTGGCTATTGCATTAATGAAAAACATAAGATTTTGTTCTATTTTCTCTTAAACTTTTCAAAAATGACATTACTTTATGGATTGTATAAATGTTTTTATTATATTTAGGACAACTTACTTCCCAATAAATTCGAATTGAGGTTTCATTAATGGCTTCTGTGCTTTGTAACAATGGCGTAGGTAAGGGATTCTTATCAATGAATGGTCCACGTTGAAGATGGAAACGAGCTGAATTTGGACCAAGATTATTGTCATTGTTAGAATAAATTGCAGCAATTCGAAATTTGTACACCGAATCCGTGTTTAAGTTATCGACTTCATAAGTGTTGATATTAGCTGCAATATCTTCATTAACTGTATTCCATTTAGAATTTTTAACTCGTTCGTTGTCATTCGAAGCGATTTCTCGATATTGGACTTTGAAAAGTCGAATTGGCATTCCGTCATTTTCAGGTACATTCCATCGAACCATTACTGACGTATCTGACAGTCGAGTAATATTCGGTTTGGAGGGCGGAACCATTTTCATGTTCTTGTCTTTTTTACGATTTTTATTTTTTCGCGAGTGACCTTTATGAGTGCGTGCTTTATTATTAGCGGGTGTTGGTCCTAAAGTATAGTTGTTAATGTCTTGTTCAGGCTCGCTTCCTAAATCACTTCCCGATATTTGTTTCGGATAAACGTTTAACGAGGCAGTGCTATAAATAGTTCCGACTGCATTTGTTGCAAAACATTGTACAGTTCCAGCGTGGCGTTTCTCGACTGGATTTATGTAAATTTTACTGCCAATTGCCTCGATATTTGTATCATTCAAGACGCTTCTGCTATTTATGACCCAAGTAATTACAGGTTCGGGAACTCCTTTCGCTATGCATTCCAATTCGAGCTCTTCACCTTCGGTTACTTTGGACTCTTTGGGTCCTAAAAATTACACGAAACCAAATGTAATTACAGATTGTAAATTATGCAAAAAACATGTTTGAGTCAATTGAAAGACTAAAATTAAAATTTAGTTTACCAGATAAAATAACAGGACGTTCGTGAACCATTAGTGTAGCGTAATGCATTAAGTCAGGCATAATTCCATTACTGGCTTCACACGTATATGTTCCTTGGTCAGATCTTTCCACATTCGATAGTTTCAATCCTACCGGAGTTACTTCAGATCTGTCTCGAGGAGTTGGTGAACCATCTATTTTACGCCAAGTGATTACAGGCGGTGGAGTTCCAACAGCCGAGCAATCAATTGTTACACTTTCGCCTATTAAAAAAAATAATAATAATAATCTTCTTGTTCGATTATTGTAAGCCTAATTATTACCTAAGAGAATAATATAATTGCTTGGAAAACTTCTAAGAAACTTCGGTGCTTCTTTATTTTTATAATCACCAACATTTAAATTGATTTTAAATGTAGCGTATACCGTTGAACTAGTTATATAGTTAAACGCAGAACAAGTATATTCACCACTGTCGCGGCTCGTTACGTTTTGTAAAACTAATGTTCCTGTTGGCGTTTGAAGTAAATTTGATGATACACTTCGGTTGTACCTACAATTAATGCATCAAATGAAGCTTCACTTATACATGATTTTCTATAAATAAATTTACCTTGAAAATTGTATTTGTGCAGGAGGATTACTTGGAGGAGGAGGACAATGAAGTGTTACTGTATTACCCGGAGTAACCATGATAGTTTTGGAGGGAATAGTTTCAAAAGGTTTAAGTTCTGCGATGCTAAGTTGACCTGGAGTTGAGGCAACGGCCGAAACTCCATACCAAGCAACACATTGATACCCTCCTGCTTTTGAATGATTGTCGACCTACAAAATAGATTTTAAAAAGTTATCATTTAATAATTATCCTTAAAAACCTTCGAATATAGTGTTTCTTAAAATATGATATTTGTTTGACCCGAAAAATGTTTCAGCCTCTTTAGTTTCATGTTGAATATTCTTCACTGAAGGTACGTTGAAATTAAAAATAAATTCTTGTTCAATTACCAGAGAATTTTATATCAAAATGTTCACCGTTTTAAATTTGAAAAGACTGTCAAGATAAATCGTGTCTATTGACTTCAAAAATTAAATTTTAAAAAAAGAATTAAGTATTAATTAGGATTTCCAAAGGTTCTCTTTTCTATAGTTTTTCTCCTGAACTTGAAACTTTGGGAACATCTTGATATATTGCTATTCCATGAGAAATATAAAAATAAAATGTATTTTTGTAATTTCAAAGGCTACATTAACATAACTCCTTAAAGAATGGGATATCAAAACATCGGTTGAATGTTCTTATTTTAAGTTTACCTCAAATTCGAGTTTTGTACTATTTCCTCTGTTATCATAATGGTGATGGTCTAAATTAATTGCATGTGCGAACGACGAAGGCCACTTGGGTAGGTGCAGCCATTCAAATCGATCTGGCGTAAATCGCGTTGTACAGTCAAACGAAACGACATCGCCAATTGGCACGATTATCGGTTCTGGATTGTGGACAATGTGATTTGAGACCTCCGCCAGGAAGCTGGAGTCGATAGCATGGCACACGAAGACCAACAAAGCCGCCCACCAATTGGGCATTGTGCTGAAGAGTACCATCGTACGCTTACGGATTCAAGCACCATCCCTAGAATCAACAAAAAAAAGATTATTTCAAACGAAACGTGTGTATCGTTAAATCTGGGTATATTTTATGGTCTTGTTTATTTACCGGATATTTGATATAACCCTTTTTACCCGCATGTGTATATTTTGTTACTAGCTTTATAAAAATGCTTTTTATATCCGTTCTTCTATCAATATTTCCAACCATATCCGGAAAGGGTTTGGTATCGTGTATCCCTTGAATAAATCATGAGCGAGGAATCAACTATAAACAATACATATAGAACCCCATAATTTCACGAGTGTAATTTTCAATAAACTTTTTAAAAAAAGCTGTAAAAATCCAAGATTTATTTCTTTCGAGCGAATAACAGTAATAAATTTTTACATGTAACTAAATGGCCTTTGGCATACTTTTAAAAAATTCATCATGTCGCTATTCGATATAACTATTATTATTTTGTATTATTTTCTTAGCATCGCGTTATAATTTATGACCTTAATGCAAGCACAACATTCGCCACACCTTCCCCTTTGCACGTAAACTTATTAAAATCTTTTGATTATCTTTCATATGAATTGATCTCATCTGTATTTTAAAATTATAAAGTAGACAAACACATAATATATAGGTATAAATCGTTGCACTTAATTGGGAAACATATGAAGTTGTTTGTAAGAAAATACAAACAGAAAGAAGATAATTTCGAAAATTAATGATATGATATCAATTATAAATAAATTGAAGACGATTAAAGAAAAAAAGATGCTCTAGGTATGAGACTTGAGTGAATTGAACTCATAATATAAATGAATTCAAGCTTCTACATACGTGCAATCTTACTCTTATAATATTTAGTTGTAAAAACTAGTAATCAAAAGTTAAAGTTTAGATTGTATAGGTACCTAATAGTTCATTGCCAGTCAGTTCAATTTTGTTCCAACTTGAACGTTTTCTTATAATCACTGTAATAAGTTGTGATAGTAATTTTGTTATCAAAATTTGAAAGTAGGATATATCATTGCATGAAAGATAACTTCTTTTCTTCTTTTATAGCGAATCATTGCAGAACGTATCTTCTAGATAGGACATTTATTTTCTATACAATTAAATTTGCAAATGCAAATTTTGAAAAGAAAAAAAAAAACGTTTGAGATCTAAATAAGTATAAGCCTATACGAAATATTAAAGGAAATATATTTGCGTAAGATGGTAAATAGCTTTTCGAATTTTTTCCCTTAACTCAAAGTAACAGGTTCGATGGTTTTTGCAAGTATTTGGATGCTTCAAAGTATGTTCAAGTGAGAACGAAAATAAAATACCAATAGCTTCATCTTGATTATTTAAGATTCATCGTTTTATAACATATAGATACAACAAATTGTTACTATAACGATAATTACGTTGTGAACAATACAACTTTTTAATTTATTTTAAGAATATTAAATTAAATATTTTCTTTTATTTCTACCTTCTTCGTTTGCTTATTCTTTCATAACTTTAGCAATCAGTATGTAGCTAGGTCAAAGTTTTGAACTTATAAAAGTCCTATAATGCCATATGAACACAAAGATGTTATATTTGGATGTTATATGAAATTTTTGATAGATAGTATTTGAACTGGTAGATATTTGTCTCAGAACAAATGGCTTTATTTCCATTATTGAAAATTTCTTCTTTTACAAAACTTAGGTTGAACAATAAGATGGTGATTTTAGTTAACTTTCCAGTAAAGAATCCAATTCACGTTAGCACTTTAAAAGGTATAAAAAGTAAACATTTCTTTGTTTCTGAGCTTACTCTTTTGGGATTTTTTCTTCTCAACATTTTTAGAATTATTTTTTATATATTTGCCTGGCAAAAATAGTTTTGGTACAAACGGAAATTTAAATAATATATCCAAAGATACAGAAATAAAAACAATTTAACAAGAAAGTTCCGACTACTTAATGGTGAATTTTAATATGTATAGATGGACTTTAATGCTTGCATAGTTAATTGTAAAAAATGAAATTTTTTGAAAGAAGCTTTGCCCTTTCCAAAATTTATCTTAAAAAGGTTAGAAAAATAAACAAAAAAGTTTCCACTTCTCTTCTTAATAAAGCATTCCCTAATTATTGAAAAAACCAATCTCCGACGCGTAGTAACCAACGAGTCAATTTTTCTCATTTAACTGGGAATCCATTGGCTACGGAAAAAAATTAATAGAAATAAAAACGCTTTTTATGCAAGTATTTAGTTTAAACTGTAGTTAACACTACTAGTTTCGAGTAAACCATTTCAAGAGTTTTCAACAATAGGTTACATAGGTATAACTAAGAAATACTAATATATGGCTTTTGCTAAGAATATATCTGAAAATTAGTTTCAAAATTACAGTGAATAACCCATGCATTGTATAGCGTGATGTTTTTATAAGAACATTTAGTCAAAATTAAAATTTAATTATTCTTATTTAACTGTTCGGATTGTTTTTTTTTTTTTAATTAGGAATTAATCTCTTTAATATATATTTTAAGTTCACTCAGGGGTGGTGAGGGGTTAAAAGTATCCTCCATTAAAGGTTTTTAGAAATATTTCCAAAACCATATGCTCTAATCACTAATGAATAATATTAAGAGACCAAAGAGTAAATTAAATTTCCATCAAAATAAGTTTTTTGAATTTTTTCTCTAGAGTCACTTTTTAACGGGATACTTAATTTAATTGCCTTATTTAGCCAAAAGTACTTAGAATAACCTATGATAAAGATCATCTATTAATGAAAATGTTTTAAAACATATAGAAAATATCGTTTTAATTAGTAAAGCTTATATGAAAAGCTTATGTAGTTGTACACATAACACAGTTGTTACTTTTAATAGACTTGTAGATTTATAGACTTTTTAATACAAAGTTAAATTGAAATAGTGTTGTGATTTTTTTTCTTAATTTATTGCCAATTATCGATTAACTTCATTTTTATTGATTATCGTTCATTAAAATAACATAAAGTCGTATATGAAATAGACTGAAAAGCCTTTAATAAAAATATATTGGTAATAGCTCGTTAACGATGTACTTAATGTATTTTTAAAATCATATTTCCGTTTGCATATATAAGCAAATCCAGTTTCTTCCAATTGTTTTATTTGATTTGATTTGTGTTTTATGATAGATAATACAACTATAAATAGATATTATGTGTAATTAAGTAATAAAATTGTAAATTAAATTTTGGATTTTTCATTCATTCAAGAAAGATTTGCTATGAAGTTGTAAGCGAATTAAATCATTTCTTTATTCGTACAATGAAATGCTTTGGGTGCGAATATAAAAATCCATTTATTATATGGAACTAATTGAACATTAAAAACGTTGTTTTTAAATCTCTGTAGAGGTTATTTTATTTATAGGGTGGCATATTTTAAGTATGTTATATGCAAGTGTTGCATTGTTTGAGGTTGCTTTGATTTTTAATTATTGTAATCGTTAGTGATTCTTTGAAATTTGAACGTTATGTTTTATATAGGCGACACGAATGAATTGGTAATGTACATGGAAAGCACTCTTTAGTTTGTAATGAGTATAAAAAAGTGAAGGAATAATCGTTTGCACGTTTATGGGGCGGCATAGGTTGGGGCGGCGTCACAGTGGGGGTGAAATGAAATCGCGACGACATTCCACACCGTTCCGTCTGCCAACACGGCTTTGACCAAGCGCCCTTTATGTACCATTCTACGTTTTCTCTCCAAGAACAGATATTATAATATAAAATTTATTTCTGTGTATTTTAATCGTCTCATGGATGAAACAACTTCATATATTCACACGGGTTTTCAAAAACGAAAAAAGAGCGACAGTAAAAATAAATTATCGTTCTACAAGCATTAAATCAGCAACTACTCGGTTCTACCTTTTCGCGAGATATTAAAAATATGATAATAACTTCTTTTCAAACGACAGAAGCTTATCAAGATTTCTTTCAACCATCTCGTCTCCATTTAATAACATATGCTAATTATTTGTAATTTTCGACCCAAAGCAACAATTTTCTTATACATACACACACAATAAGACAAACGAGCTTTTTCCTTTCATGTTAACATAATAAACTGAAGTTTTTTTTTTTGCTTTTGAAATGATCTCATTTTTCTACTAGACACAACCACGCGTGTGAGCCTCGTTAACATTTAATTTATGTGACATAATTCACGTATATCATAACTTATGAAAAATTGCCTAGCTGAGTCGGTAAAGTTCAAAAAATAAAACCGATTTTTAAAAAACTAACATTTATTTCTTATACAAATCAAATATCAAACCAAAGTGCATTCTTCATTTCTATAACACAATCAATTACAAATTAATTATGTGAATACTAAGCTGCTAATTATTTTATGTTTCACAAAAGGAAAATTAATCGTTTACCAATTAATTATGTTGACCATATAATTATCAAACATTTAACTTTTTCCTATTAAGCATTAAATAATTATAACTATGAAATGAAAATATCGTACACGTGATTTCATTCATCGTGCAATGAATGAAAGATTAATATGTGAGTACGTTTGTTTTATCAATTTCTTCAGGTATTTATATTTACAATAAATGATAATGAAATTTAATAGCAATTATTACTATTTGAATCTATTTCTAATAAATCACTGTGAAAATGTAGCCTTTTTTGGTATAAATGAGCGAGTGCTTGAATGCTGATAACCATATTTTGATATTTATATTCACTTTATGTTACGAGTACATAACTACTCGCTTTAGAATATCAAGCCTCAACCTATAGCTTTATTTTCGTCAAGTTTTTAAAGAAAGCTAGTTACTTATTTTCATTATAATAATTTCTATAAGCTAAGTTAAATAAAATTTTATTAATTTAAATTCAAACAATAAGTTGAAAATAAAAGCTATTATTGTTTTTGTGGCTGATTGACGTCGAGGTCAAATAGTTCTGTGACATCCACTTCCGATAAAGGGTCAAGACGACGGTCAATCATTATGCTTTTGGTGGTGTGCTTTATGACTATTGATTAAATACAGGCTATCACACGTTTTGGAACTCCTATAGTTCTCATGTGTCGTTTGTAATGGGGTGACACAAGTCCGTCCCATGTGAGGACAATTGGCACAGTGATTACTTTCGTCCCCGGATACATTAGCTACAATTCGTTTGCTAATAGTACATATTTTCGTGACTTCGTCGTTTCAATAGTAACGAGCTTCCTCTTACTTGTGATGCCAACTTCCACTATAGTAATTTCTTTTCTTAAAATAGAAATACAATAAATGATTAAATTTTAGAAGAATCACGTTATTTTTTTTCCTTGATACAAATAAAGCAGTATATATTTAACTGTTAGATTGCCCAATATAAAACACAATAACTAACAAATTAAACAATTTGCTTCCTTTTCAACTCGCTTGTACTTCACTTCTCGCGTCGCTTACCCTGCTACAGTCTACAAGATTGAAAATACTCGGGCGAGTTGAGTTGATCCGTCTGAACGCGGCCTAAGTAATCTATCTGCCAGAAGTTTTCGGTAAAACTATGAAATTCTATTGTACTAAGAAACTAATATAGCATTTTACTGCTATTTTATCGCAGGTATCTTGTCATCGAACTTCCAAATATCACAAGATAGTTGCAGTCAATTTTATTGTCCCTAGTTAATTGCAAGTTTCAAATTATCAGGTAGTTTAGAAGATATAATTGATTGCATTTGGATTTGGCTATTACAAAATAATTTTCTACAAAATTAAAAGTAGAAAAAAAACGAAATCTTGATAAATTAAGTGGAATCCTTACTAAAAGTTCATCGAATATGAAACTGGTTCTAATAACCCTTGGAAATGCTTCGGGTTCAAACCATTTAATGAACATTTTCAATTTTATCAATTTTTATGTACCTAACAATTAAAACATATAAAAAATGTGGCATAAGATGAGCTGGTTAATTCTTATCAAAAATAGCACTGGTTTTTTGAGATTTCAAAATGTCCTAAGATTAAAAATAAATTGGAATTTTTCGAATGTATTATATCAGTTTCACTTCATTAAAATCTATTATTTTGGTTTGTATTCCATTTTTTTATTAATTGAATTTGTTTTATACGTTCTGTACTTACAAAGCTTTAAGTGTAACAAAATTCTTATTGAATTGAATAGCAGAAAAAAACTGCCAGTAAGAATTATTTCAATGAAAGTAATTATTTATTGAGAAAAAAACCGGGTTGAAATGAAAGATAGTTAGCAATGAGTAATATATTTTAGACACTACCAAATATAATAATAATGAGGATGGTTGCGCTTCGTCATGATTAAAGCAATCGCAGCACCCAACACCGCAGTCAGTCATAGATAATTGGTATCCCACGAACAGTCCGGACCATACGTTTACACCTAATTGGATAAAACTATTTCACCTAGATCAGGACTTTAATTGAAAAGTCCATTTGACACGCTTCTTTCTATCCAACTCAGGCTCAGCCTCATTAAAAACTAATTCAACTAAATGGATACCTGACTGCGAGGTCTGCGAGGTCTCATCACGAACCACAAAGAGAGCATTTCAATAAGCATACATATTCGAAAGAAAAAAGTGCTCATTATAAGAGCAAGTGAACAAGCCAGAACGCAACACAAATGTTGAAAAAAGAAATGAAGAAGGAGCAGCGCCACTAATCTAAAGCACCTTTTCTAATACCAATTCTACAAGCTCATTTATATTAAATCTATTTGGTTCATGGTTTCGTTTTCCCATTGTTAATGAATGTCACGCATCAAGTGCACACATTTTTTAAATAAAAACCTCAACAAACATGTGTTTAATGGAAAAAGTGAAAATTCTATTTGAGTCGCATTATGGATACATCAAACTCATTAGGGTGGTCTCAAATTATCTTAATTATTTCTTTTTAAATGGTTCCACTTTTTATATGATGTATTTTTTTCGAATTCCTGAATATAATTAAATGTTGTTATAATTTATTGCTCCGTGTAAGAATATATTATATTACGAGTATATGCCTTGTATGCAATTGCATAATTTATCGTTAAAATTTCTTTTTTGCATGCAAATATTTGCCCATTTGAAATCGATGTTATAATTTCAATGGTTTGATTTATTATTTTTACATACTATTATACTATCATCGTGGTCTGGAATGTTAAAAATTTGGTAAATGTTGTTTTCAAGATTCAAGTACAATTAAAACAGAATAGAGATAAAATCTTTATTGATCATTTTTGATTACGGATCTTAAATACATTTTATAAAAATATCCATATTAAATTATTTAAATTCTTAACTTCTTATTAAAGGCTTTTTTTTAATAGGTCGGTTTGAAGATATTTTGATACTATTCTTAAATATTTAAAATATTCTTAACTACACTTCTGTTTTAAAACACTACTAAATAGAACAAGTAATTTTTCGGCCAAAATATCTTTACCGCATTCAAACATAAGAAACTAAGTTTAGAAATTAAAATCCACCTACGGCAAAAGTTGTGCTTGAGAAAGTTAAAACCCAGAAAATACTCAACAATAACTTCTTTTACATTTTTATTTAAAACACACAAATAGTAATGTTAAGAAGAAGGGTGGCCAACTCGTGGTCTATCTTGAACATTTTTCCAACTTGCGACATTCATAACATTTTTATGAAATTTACGTTTTTTATAATGACCAAAGTAGTGGCCTAACATAACATATATGACGTAATATCGCTATATGGTGCTTTTTTTAGTCTTGCACCCAAATTTGCATGCATTTCTTTCACACTAATACAGTGACATATTTGAAGGATGTTTTGATGGGGAAGTAGAGGCAGTTTTACTAGCTCTATCTAAACTTCACGAAGTTAAGACCTATCACAAAGCTATTTTCTTTATTAATTCTCAAGCCGCGATAATAGCACTATTCTTACTGCCCCACCGATTGCGTCCGTAATAACAAATGTCGAGCCGCCTTGGACAGTCTCGCTAAAACAGGTTGGCACCTGTCACTACAATGGATTCCTAGTCATGTTGGTATTTTGGGAATGAAACAGCAGACGTCCTTGCAAAGTCTGGCAACGCTCTAAATCAACCGCCAACCCTTATGTCTTTAACACAAGCTCAGGCCTCAGAGCCACATCGCAAGCACTATCAACTGGCATTCCTACAATAGTCAAAAAAATGAAGCGCAAGGAAAAAAATGGGAATCCTTACTGGAATCTCCTATCCCACGACCTCTCCCTCGTCAGGTCAGTCGCAGTTTTCCGAACTACCACGAGGCACGACTACCTATTCGAGCACTTGCACCGTATTGGCATCTTACCGACTCCAATCTGTTCCCTCTGCAATAGGGAATCCATGAACGCCATGCTACTTGACAACTGTCCTGCACAGCCCCCTACAGTTCCACGTTACAAACTCTGTTACAAAAATGTGCCTATTTTGACCGCATTTGCAGACATCGCCAGTAATATTAGTTGCAAACTAATTGAACGAAGACTTTTATGGAGGTCTGAGGTTAGAAATAATTTTTTTTAAACGTCAGGCAAATTATTTTAATTGTTTTCATTATTATTGTTATTATATGAGAATAATTATGATAAATATTTTTATATAATAACCAAAACTAACTAGTATCCAACCTCTATTGACCATTCTTGGTTTAGAGAGTAGTCGTGATTCCATGCCACCTTGGCCTAAGGGTTGCTTACGTAACACATTGAAGGGTATTCTTATTTTAAAGCGTACTTTTCTGATCTGATATTTTTACGAAAACTTAGAATCGAGCGTCGAAAGTTCAATGTGAAGAATTTCTATTCATTCATTGATATAATCGTGAAATGTTAAATACAACCGTCTCTTCAATCTTTGTATGAGACAAGACCATTTGTATGTATTAAATTGCAATATATAAGTTACTTATAAAGTTTTTAAAAGCTTACAAAGTATTTTCCTACATGAAACTCTTTAATTATGGTGGGTTGATTGATCAACTATAATAAATCTGATAGTTTAGTTTAGTTTGATTAAAGCATGTGTGTGCACAAAATTTCAGCTCAATTGGATATGTAGTTGGAAAAATTATAACGATGTATTAAAAGTCATAAAATTTTTATCAAGCTATATTTCTTTATTAAGTACAAAGAACATGTAAACATCGTAGCTATTATTTAGCAATTACATACTTATAAGTTATTAATTAAATTTATTAGGTTTTATTGCTCTAGCAAGGATTTTTAAAAATATTCATAAGTCATTTCATCAGAAATTTAATGAAATTCATTTTCTCAGCTGGCCGGAAGTTAATCGTTTTGGGCTTGTCCAACTATGATTTAAATTCGAAATTCCTTATAGTTCTCAAAGATTTTGTTCTTTATAATATTCGAAGTAATATCAGATGAAACTCCTTACTTCTAAACACAAACTTTTTTTCAATTTCTTCAACATTTTATTACCTAATTAGCTATTCAATTTCAATATTATTACATTTAGTAGATAGCATTTCCATATTTTATTGTAGGAATATAACAATGCAATTATAATTATGCATTCAGTTTAGTGTAGAAAATAAATTATTGTTGAGGCTGTACAGACCTGTACGTGCATCTCCATGATATTAACATAATTATTCTTTTGAAATGCGTCTCATTAATGTTTGTACAGACAAAGGTGTTGGGAATTTTAAGGGCTTTTATGTTACAACAAATTGTACAAATAAGCTAGTATTTTTTCACAAAACACAAATTTTAATTATTTGAAAAATTGCACATTTTAAAAATAAATATAGGTAGTCATTTCCTGTTGGACTTTTTAAAACAATAAATTCTTATTTTAACAAGTAATATAAATGCGAGCATCAAACAAGTCGTCAGAATTTTTTTCGTGTTTGGCATGTGGAATAAATGAGGATGTTAAAACAAAATTGATATAAGTTAACATTGAACTATTTGCCTTAAAAGAGCATTGCCAAATTAAGCGAACAAAGAAATTTGGGTCTGGAATTGTAGCAATGAACGTTCGAGGCAAATAAAGGTATTTAAGCATTCCGGTGGTGCAGCAGCGATGATATCCGATTGCACCGGAATATCTTTGGCTGCAGTTAAATATAACACAATCTCATCAAAACGTGTATGAAAACAGAATGCGAGTGTCTGAGTGGCGTCACAAATGATTGTTTCATACATTCGTTTTCCAATCTCATGCCGACATGAATGAATGCTACGGGAGACTCGGCGTTTTTGCAACCGTTGTCGCTGATGACGACAAGCCAAAAAACGGTAAAAAAACTTTCGCAAAAAAAGTGGCCACAAAACCCAAACATTCGTTATTTTATAGTGGCATGGCGTTTAGTAGAAACGAAAAAAAAACAACAACGAGGTTTTTATCCAGGGTTGGCCCAGAACAAAGACTTCATCTCATCACAAAGTTTCGATCCTGGTATACATAGAATGGAGCATTGTCGCAGCTACCCGTATATTTAACTCTACCTATCTCAAGAACCGCGCTCGGCTCGATCCAGTCTTATTACAACCACAAGAAATCGCGAACCTTTTGTTGTTATGTGAATTGCATTGACCTCGAAATTCTGTAAATTTTTCTACGTTTACCAATGGTAAAACCAGCATAAAAAGCTGCAGTATGTTTACAAACAATTGGAAACTGTGCAACCACGTTGATTTTTTTATGAAGTGAATACAACACAGCGAAATTAAATAATTCAACAGACCATCATTTAAAATGAAATGACTACGATCAAATTTCATGTTCTTTCATAAAAAAAATATTAACTTTCAATGAGGTTGTACCATCAAAAATGCATTTAATAATTTAAATTTATTAAGACGTTTCAAAGTACATTTGTGCTGTTGCATGACCAAAATCATGAGCATTACACATATAAAACTTTTAATAAAAAAAGAGTAATAAAATCATACAATTAAAACAAATGTTTAAAAAATCAAAGGCTTAATAAACTGTATAATTAATTGAATTTATGTCATTTGGTTACTAAACATGTCTTACAGAAATTTTTTAAATTTCATTTTAAAGACGACATAAAAATTCCATTTTACTGTTTTTCATGTTTACAATTTTACTTAATCAAACTTTATATCAAAATATAAACTTCCCAAATAAAATATTTTAAACATTTAATCTCACTCATAAACAAGCAACAGAGAATTGGAGCACAAAACCTATTGCTGCCTTTTGAAAAGACAAAATCTTATACGAAAAAACGAACATTTTTATTTTTTACTTATAAAAATCAAAGATAAATACCAGGTTTTTAATATAATGACAGTTAACTATTAAATTTTTATTATAAAATACAAATTAAATAAGGTTTTTGTCTAAATTAAGGTAGTTATAAAAGTTCATTTGAAGTCTTTATGGTGAAATTTTATAAATAAACTTTGTTATTGGATCTGTAAAGATTGGAACTTTGAGATTTATATTGTAAATAAAAGTGTTTTAATGATGGTTTTAAATCTAATGCCTATTAAATCTATAATTATTTAAATTCTAAATATTCATCTTATAAATAATCAAGTAAAGTTTGATCAATATTTATTTTAAATCTTTAAAAAATTCTAATTAAGAAATGTCTTCCCGCTTTTTGTTTATTCCGGTTATTCCATACACTGATCTATAAGTACATATTTAATTAAATTAATGTAACTGAACAGAATGTATATGTTACAGTGAATCTATATTACCAATGAGAATATATTTTCAAATATCTAAAAATAAATTATAAATCAATTATATAAACCACATATCTTAAATGTGTAAGACTTCTCAAGAATACTTATTGTTAGGTATATAATAATACTGACATCTATGAATATAAATTTCACTGGTACAATACAGATTCACTGTAACATAATATAAATTTAACATGTTTAGTAAAATCTTATTCTAATAGTCATAAGTATGGATAAAGTGGTTAAATCGACCATTTTTAAAATTATTGCTAGTCTGTTTGTTACCACATTACACGAAAACTACTACGTAGATTTTGATGAAATTTGGTATGATGATAACTTATTTAACTGAATCAAAATCAATATCTAGAATACTTTAACTGCGGGAAAATGCTTCATTCGAAAGAGAAAATACAAAAAAAGGATAAAAAAATCACAGATTAATACTTATGTATTCATATTTATGGAATAAAAGGTATCTAGATTGACAATAGGCATGATGTCAGTAATTAAAAATCACTGAAACTATGTATTTATTTAATGAAACTTGAATTATGGAATATGAAACACGCATTTATTCTTTTTTGTATTTAAAGCGAGATTGATTATTATTTTGATAAAATAAAACTGCAAAATTTGAAAGTCCGCCATGTTTTGTTAAACACCAATCAAAGCGAGTGACGTCAATGTTGAATGCAGCGAATGTAGTAGCAGTTGAATGTTGCTAAACAAGCTGAACAAGCCAAGCCGACGACTAGCAAACGACTAGTTCCAAATTGAACGACTAATGAACTTCTAGTTACTAGCGCGTCTAGTATTGTTGTTTATGTTGCGTTTATTCAACCAGCGTTCAAGTCTGACGTCACCAGCAAAGCCATTACAGTAACAAGGCGTTTTGGCACGAATTTAAAATCTAGAAAATGCCATTTTTTCCTACTAAACCTTTATTTACAGAAGAAATATGTAATTCATTGTAAATAAAATATGTTTCTCAGCATTATTGGGTAGTTTTTAAAAATTCGTCATCATACCTATTCCAAGTTTTTTTTTGTTGCTCAAAAATTTGATTGTAATCTATTTGTTCATCTTTGGGGCTTCAAGAAATAATGTAGGTATATCAAAAAGACTTAAGAATAATATTCTGTAGCTCGCTTGATCAAAGTCGCTGGTACTACTAATAATTATAACGAGAAATAACCAATATTACCTATTAAAAATTGTTTTGTATAGTTTAGTTCATTTTTGTGCACTGTGTTAGTAGAAAATCTTGAATAAAGGTATGGTACTCTGGATTCTCTAAAAAAATTTTCTAATACCGGTACATTTTTTATATCTTTTAGGTTCATTATTTCTATAATAAAAAATCTATATATATAATCGTTCGGCAAAAAACTTTAATTTACTTTCCATAACCACTTAAAATTTTCATGTTCCATTTGCCGAAAGTTTCGATAAAAAACTTCTTCAAAATTGAAAGGTGTCTAGATCAACGTTCAAAACAGCTCGTTATGGTTAGATAAAAAGACATTTTTACGTTCAGACAAAATAATCAGAAAAATGCGGTCGCGTGGGATAACCACAAACAATTAAGGTAAAGAAGATTTTTCCATTACAGTAAAAGAAAAATGCCTACACTCGATAGAAAAACGATAACTAATTTAAAACGCAAAAAAAAATCTATCCCAAAAGAACAAACTCAACGAAATTCTTCATTTATCTCTCACCAATTACAGTTTCGGTTGTCTTGTCAAAGAATTTGCGCGAATTCTTGGCCAAAAAATTCCATTAAAAGAAAAAGCAATAATAGATTTTTGAGTTTTTTTGAAACCAGTTTTACCTCGAGGAATGATATACAATTGAAAACGGCTATTTAAGACGGCATGACTTTTTATTTCTATTTGCAAAATCACTTAAAAAATTTAATAAAATCAAATCTTTTAACACGTGATAACAGCTTTTTATTATGGTTTAATTGGCAATAAATTTCGCATACTGGCTCGTCAAATTTTTTTACAACAAATTTGAATTATTCAAAGATTTCACGAAAAAATCGTTATCAGTTGTATAAGTTGGAGGAATGAGACGAAAAAGTGATTGTGTGTGCTAAAAATATTTCGGCGGTGCGATCAATCAATCGTTATCAAAATTTAAAGTTTACAATCAGACAGCTTAAATTTAAACAAGGATATTGGTGATTTACTGATTATTAAGTTGATATAGTGAATTGTAGAATTTTTAACGACCGGTAGCTGTCTTGAATAACAAATTTATAAATCAATACTCACATCGATGAGATTTATTTAAATACAAATTTCTGCGTATTTTTCAATAGTCCATTCATGGAGCGTAATCATTAAAAAATAAAAAAAATAATTAAATGCAGAAGTAACCGAGGAACTTTGTTTTAACATTGCAATAATTAAACGTTGAAGTTTAATGTATAAGTTAGATTTGGAATTCTTCACATACTTCACTGTCTATGTTTTGGTTTCAAGCGTAACTTGTAAAGCTCCATAAACGAAACATGTGGGGCAAGTGTGCAAAGATTTTCGTCTAAGGAAACAATACGAAGGCAAAAATAAAACGAAATCAACAAGAACAGGTCCAAAACCTGATTAAAATGTCAACGTCATGTAGACTAGACAGGCGGGTGTTTAAATGCACGAGTTTTCTGTTGTCTACAACGTAAAATCTTTTTAAACGAAAAATGTTATTCTTTTTATGTACATGTTAACGTGAATTTTATGTTCTATACAATTTTTGGATCACACGTTTTCGAGCCAGTTGAAAGTTTTATTCCAGCAGTAACTTACATGAGTAAACACTTCTAGTGAAGATCACATGAAACAACTACTTACCAGCTCCCTTCTATCTTCAAAAGTTTACAATAAACAGCTTTTTCGGTGAAGTAATTGCTTGCGGAATTTGTAATAATTTATAAATAATTCACCAAGAATAAAGTTGTTTACATTTAAATGTGTATTTATTTGCACAACGTTAATTTGATTTCTTGCCATAAGAATTAATGAAAATTGTGTAAAAAACTAATAATTTGGATTCACTTTTACAAGAGTTGTTCAGTAAATGTAAGAAAGCTATGTTATCCTAATCCGATTTGAATTAATAATTGTTTTTAAGAGTTTATAAACATAACTTCTTCGGGAAATGATATTTTTAAATACGCTATGAGCTGTTTTTTCTAATTAAAAAAACGTATGTATAGGTACAGTTTTTATACATACTCAAAATTGGACATTTTTCATATCAAGTTGGATATTTTATAAATAAAAGAATACTTTAGAATATCATATTGGACAATTAATTTTTTACTTTTCTTTAAATTTCAATTGAAAATAGTAATCATTTTTTACCGCGATATAAATAAATATGGACGACATAATCATTCATCATACTCAAGAAGTTTGTGAGCTTATTGAACAAACAGGGCATACACCACTACATAATTGTTTCATTTTTAGTTATGGATCAGTTTTTTTTTTTGGTGTTTTAAGTCGCTTTTACATCTAAGGTTATATCACGACTGTCTAAACAAAGAGAATTTATGTTGGTCAATTATATCTTAGGTCTAGAATCTTAGGTCTAGGATTCAACGGGGATCGAACCCAGAACCACTTGACGCATAAAGCGGAGAGAGCAAGTACTCTAACCACAGAAAGAGAAGGTGAATCTTCAGTTACAGTTTCGGCTGAAAATCGTGTTTCGGTCAAACGCTAATAATTACATACATTAAGCTTACTGTTGAGCTTTTATTATGATTAATAAGGATAAATAATTTAAGTCGCAAATTTGAATCCATTTTACTCTTAAAAATTCATTTCCAACCAACCTAAAAAAATTAATAACGTTCAGAGTATTTCCGTTGAACTAAAATTTTACATAATTTTCAGTTTCTATTATCGGTTTAGTTGAAATTAGCAGATTAGAATTTTAATATTCAGTTACGATTTCGACTGAAAATCATGTTTCAGTTGGATGCTAATAAATGAATTAGGACTAGTTTCGTTCTAAAATAAGAAAGGCGTATTCTTTATTTTTTATAATTACATTTTGAGCTTTTTTCTGATTATTAGCAATACATTAACTAAAGATTTGTATATTTTATGATTTTAGAACCATGAAAACTTTATGAATACATAATAAACTGTTTCTTTATACTGAAGTTTGAAAAATGAATTTAAAGTAACTCATTTAATTGGACATCTTGACATCTTAATTGAATTCATAATAAATTCAATTCTGACGTCAGAATCTAAAAGAATTCTAAATTCTAGCTAGATATCAATTAATATCATTTGAATCTATTCTATTTACGCCAATCTGTGCTTCAAAGTAAAAATTAATTTTTATAGAAAATGAGTCTAGCTCTTACTATGCTAAGTAAGAGCAGCTAAACAACCGCTAAGGATCAAATTAATTTCTATAAAACTCTTCACGATCTTTGGCATAGTTATAGGCTATAAAGATAAGTTTTTTTTTTTGGTGCTTTAAGTCGCGTTAACAGCTAAGGCCATATCACAACTGTCTAAACACAGAAAATTTCTGTTGGTCAATTTTTATCTTTGTTCTAAGATCGTCTAGGATTCAACGGGGATCGAACCCATACCACTTGACGCATGAAGTGGAGAGAACTACTGCTCTAACCACTGCGCCAATAGGTGGCCCGATAAGTTTTTATTGATATATATTACAAATAAATTGAAAAAAATGCACATAAGAGGGTAGGTATATTTTATGTGGAGTTAATTGAAGGTAAACATTGTCAAATGTGAACATAAAAAATAATGCATCGAATATAAAATCTCCTTTAATTTAAAAATTATTTTAAAATTACAGCATTATAATATTTAGAACTAGAACAGTCGCTGATGACCTTAGATCAGAGGTTCTTAATCTTGTTGGAGGTACTAACACCCCCCCCCCAGTTGCATATGCGCATTCATCCAACCCTTCTTTATGGGGATTTTTTTTAAATTTTTTCAAATTCAAATATAGGTAGGTACTAGGTACCTATACAGTATACATCCATATATCTTATATAAGTCGAGTGTATTTTTGACCTCAACTGAACCCCTGAGATTGACTCACCCAACACTCCTGGGGTTCGATCGAACCTAAGTTAAGAACCACATCCTAAAATATTACAAGCTACTTGAAATAACCTAATGAAAAAAAAATTATTTTGCCATTTTTAGTACCTACATTATCGACTAAAACGTATTTCTTACTGTATTTTTGAATGGGCTTTTGAAAGCAATACCATATTAACATAAATTGATTAAAAAATCGCTAAGAAAACCAAGACTTTTATTGAAATCTAATTAATTTTTTAATTTTGTATGCATTACTGTAAACTTAAAAATTAATTATTAAGTCATTAAAAACTTATTTTTTAAATGATTCACATCCTTAATGTCCAAAAAAAGAAAAATGTTCCACATATACTCGCTAATGAGTCAATGGCAATATTTCTTACTTAAATAAACGAGCGACAGGAAGCGATTTTTCGCCTGGGTGAGACCTTGCAAAATACCTACTTATTTCACAAAAATTATGTAGAAACGTATTAAGAATTTAAAAAAAAATTATAATGCTAAATAAAATTGCGGACACTTATATGCAAAATCCGATTATAAGCCGATACGAAGCAGGTTCATAATCCTTAAAAATATGATGAAAACATTTTTGAATTACAGTATGTTTTAAACCGTATTTATTTATCGAATTTCATTTAGAAAAAACTGTTTTCTTTTTCAATTGACGAGTGGGCGCTCTGTTAATCTTTTTCGCCATTATGAACAAATAGTATTGGTGTTTGTATGGAAATAAAATTGATTAAAACTTTCCTTATATTTCGATTAACTCGTTCAGAGACGATCTAACGAAAAGAATCAATACATGTGACGATTGCGCTTGCAAGTAAATATCAAACGGAATATTTTATGTGATAGGTAATTTGAAATATCAATAGAAACCGTGAAGATGTGAGAATGTGCTCAAAAATGATAATTTAAAATTATGTGACAAATACAACATGTACATGTTATTCTCATCTAAGAGAAGTTAAACTTATCGATATGTAAATACGCGCGTCCAACATGGCTTTACGTACATAAATAAATCGATATCTCAAAATAGATAATAATGCATTCGAATAAAACTTTTAAATTTTATGAAGAAGATACGAACAAGTTTGGAGATTGATAAAAGGGAGACATTTTTTATTTATTTTCTCATCTTTTTCTTTCTAAATAAGATCTATTGATCCGGCATCCGCTGATTTGTGGGAGTTGTATGTTACGAGAAATCCTTGAATTTTGTTAAATCGAACTGATAATTTAAAACATGTATTTATTGCATTATCATTTTCGTTTAATATTTATTTAAATTATCGACTTTTAATAATCTCAACTTTGCATTCTAGTTTCTTTTTCAATGATAAAAATTCCTCGATTCATTTTCTAGCGTTAGTCTGCAAGTCATTCGTGGTAATTGTCGCTTCAGTAAGGTAAAATAATTTAATTTATATCTTATAAAAGAATTATTGCACAAAGGGAACATATTTATTATAACTAAGAAACATTTTTCATACTTTAAATGTCAGTAAACTCGAAGAATAATAAATAATAAATCAAAACGAGTCTGAATAAGTGAAAAAAAAAAACCAAGAAATGATCTAGTACAATTTTTTAAGTTGGAATTTTTAAAATTTTAAATCATCAAGTCAAGAATGAAATTCTCTGATAAAAATATTTATTACACGACCGGTAAGGACACAAAGATTTACTTTGGTCTTTCAAATTTATTCGTGACGTTAGTTTAACGATCATTATGATCCTTCAATACAATAAATCTTCAATTTCAGTAAGTAGACAAACTTGTTAGAGATTAAAAGCGGATTCAAATCTTTTCATTAACTCATGTTTCTAGTTTTAAGTTTTTTTTAAATGATTTTCAAGGGAAAATTTCATTCGTGAATGGAACAAGAAAAATTTGTAGATATTTTCGTGAAGATGATACGTTAAATCATTGAAGAAAATTTATTGAGTGAATCAAATATTTTATTTTCACATTCCGTACACGCCTTAATAAATTTTGATAGATTCATACAATTAGAATAAAATTCCAAGCTGTAATTATGCAATACGAGGTTTGTAAATCATCGCGAGTGAAAACGATTCATTAATTTTTCTTTCCTAACTAAAAATTGTATTCTCGTTAAAAGCAGCCAATCGTTCGTTATAATGCTTTTCCACCATAAGAAAAAAGTCTGGGAATTTGCCAGTTTAACACCTACTTTATCTTGCTCTTCTAAAAAGAGCTTATGATAATGAAGTATGTTTTGATCTTAGTAATGTCTTACACGACATCTTAGAAAATTGATATTCGTTTCTATTTTCGTTATGTGAGTGTACATCCGAACATACGTTTTCCATGTTAATTTTGAGAGACGACGAAAACGAAATCAAAAAGAAAAACTAGCATGAGAAGAATTATATGTTGTTTGTTTACCAATAGAGAAATGTACACAATTTTCTTTTTATTTTTGATAAATGGATTGAATAACCTCTTTATTTACATGCAGTGTCCCAACTGTGAAATACGACTATAAATAGTCCAATAATTTTTGACTGTATAATTGAAAATGTTCATATTGACAAATATTTTTTTTTATTATCAGTCAAGTGTGTAATATGATTTATTCAGTCAAATTCATGAATAAACTTTCATACAAAAAAGAGATGTCTTGTGTCCACTTTAAACTATTTTCATAGTAAATATTACAACAGCTAATAAAATTATCAATGGCATTATTAATAGACAAAATAACTCGATTATTTTCAGTAAACATAAAACTTCGATGTTTCACATTTGAGAACTTGACATTACTTCATTATTTGAGTAGTTAGCATATAAATTTATGATATTATGAAAACTTGAAAGTTTCAAATATGTATACACATAGAAGCTCAGTTATTTATCGAAGTCTTTGTATCAAATCGTGTTTGATCTTAAAACGAAATCCAATGGAAAATACCATAAATTAAAAATTTAAAGATTATATAGATTCTCTTTCAGTATTGTATTTAGTAATGTTAATGTGTGGAACTTTAAATAAAATTCTATTAATTTATAAAATTAATATTAAGTTATAGAATAACTTAAACAATTTTTTTTTTTATTTTGGCAATAAAATTATTCAGTAGTCAATGTATTTTTTTAGATTAAAATCAGAACTTTAAATCTATTATATAAAAGAATTTAACCAGCCGGTCCCAAACTTTTCCGGTGTAGCATAGACAAGATGAAATTCAAACAATCAAAATCATACAATTTTCTAAGTATGGATTTGGATAGAATTTATTTCGAAAGTCTCACATCAAGTATAGGTACAGTTTACGTCTGACACTAAGAGTGTACCATAGGCTTATTAACTGCAAGGAGCTTAAAGAATTGCCAACAGAAAGAAAAACTAAAATACACAATTTCTCCCATTATTGTTTAGATTATTTAAGAGATTTAAAAAAAGAACCAATCAGCAGCGTTTAAATTATGTCACTGCAAGTTGTAACTACATAGTTACTATTTAATGTTGGTAGATTAAATTTCTCCTCAGCATAAGAGGATAGGAGAATTTACATTGATTTTGAGACTTACCTATCAATGTAAAAAAATGTCTCCCTTAGTTTCTTTTTGTTGGTAGCTTTTAATATCCCTCTTAACAAACGAGCCTGTTGATGAGGGGGAGAGTTAAGAGATCATTCGTTATAAAAATACGTTTTATGTATTGTGTTATGATTATTTTTTTTTGTAAATAACGAACACTTGAAATTCGATTGCCAAAGCCACTTTATGAAAAATGTTGCGGCATCCATGTAGCGCACAATCACGGCTCACAGTTTAGGAATCATTCAAATATACAATGATTTACTTTTCGATATATTAGCCTTTTCATGAACGCTTTTTTAACGAGAAGGAATTCTTGGAAACTGACAAGATTCGAGAACTTTAAAATAATAATCCAAATTACAATATAGTTCTTTGTTATTCTGAAATTTAAAAAAAAAAAACGTTATATATATTATCGAATTAAGCAATTGTTCACTTTTTTCACGAATGTTTTGTGATAGTGAAGAAACATTCTACGTCTACATTCTGCTACAGTACCCAGACGTTCGATACATTTGAAAACAGACTTTTTTGTATTCAATGTAAAGATTATAATAAAATTAGTGAAATGATATAATTTGCTTACATTCGCTTGAGTATATATACAATGATTTAAAATGTATATATCTGTAAAGCTTCTTTACCTAATTTAACCAAAATTGTCTAAAGTTGGCGGTTCACTCGGGCAAAGGCTTCAAGTGCAAAGATTTATTTTTGTAAGCATAAAAATGGAAGGCATCTTTTCAAACTACCTCAATTATTCGATTTCCATAAATACAGTTTTAATTTCTAAGAAATTTTAAGTAAACTTAAGTAAAATTAAAAAAGATAAAATATTCCAGATGTAACATATTTATGTAGAATTTAAGTTCCAACCCATTTGTTGTTATAACAGATCTTAAAAAATACTCACTTATAAAAATTTCAGTCAAATTATTTATAAAATGTTCTTTTTGAATATATGAGCAGTCAAACACATTTTAGTCTAGTTTCATTTAATATTGAAAACGTTCTGCAAATCAAACGTCAAACGGAAGTAATTATGAGAAAGATGAATTACTTTAACGCCCAACTGAACCTCGAAAATCCTCGACTTAAACCTTCTTTTAAGTGAACTAAAAAATTGGGCGGACTAAAGTCTTGTCACTTCGAACAAATCACATCTGTTAACTTTTTTATCGAAATGTTAAAGCTTATGTAAGAATTTCACATAGAAATTTAAATTTTCTGACGATTCTCACAGAGAAGTTCTCATTTTCTTCATTTATTTTCTAAATGATAGCTTAATTAAATTTCGCGTTTGTTTAATTGGGCAAGTACATAAATTTTATTTATGAAATAGGACGATATATTTTTAGATATTTTAAATTTAGTTAAAACTTTTGAATACGTGTAATATTTTAGAGTAATTATGATTAGTATTTGGATACTTGACTTTTTAATTAGTGTATTAATTAGAGGCTATTTGTAAGTTTGTTTGGTTTTAAATAACAAAATTCTGTTTGTAATCAGTTTGTTTCAAATTGACAAGTTTAAAGTCGTGCGTTTTAATTAAATCAAGGCACTGCGACGTCCGGTTTGGTAAGGAGTTAAAATATGAAAATGTATTTAAAACATAAAGGAGCTTACTTGTCATCACATATTAAATATACGAGTACAGTTCCTGAAAAAAGTTTGTTATAAAAGATCAAATTTCAAATGCGATGGTCTTGCGGTGAACGAAATCAACGAGGCTGAACAAAATGCTTCTTCTAATCAATGCGTTTCCGATCGATTGATTTATTTTATCTCAACTTTCAAAAATGGATTGTAAGCAGTAATTTCCTACAAACGCGATACGAGTGACGAATACAAATCGTGTTGGTTGGCTTATTTATTCCGTGTGAGACAGTGATTTGAATTAATGAGCTTTGTAAATGATTATTTTTCTGTTGTACAACAAATGGGCTGTGTTTTATTTTTCGTGATAGACATTTGCTAGCCTAGTGACATTTTGAACGTTGGAGATGGTCCAAGTGGAATCCTCGATCCTCAAGCGCACCTATGTATATGATTAACGATTGAAAACGTTGTCGTTTGGCACGCAGCTTACAAATATTTATAGGTTTTCAAAATGGGTCATATTCTTCAAGTTTCCCGTACAAAATTTTCATTAAACCGAAACATATTTCCCGGATAAAATTAGAACTTTTCATCAACTTTTTCACTCATACATTTAATTAAAAAAACCTCGAAAATTGTCGTATTGAAACATGTTATTTTTCAATATTTTAACGGCCTACCTACTTACGTATATATATATACTTAATATACAATGCATGCTTTTCTTGGAATTCTGACAACGTCTGTCTTATACGCGCTATTATGGAAACTTGGATGAGTAACATGAATTTGTACGTTTATTATAAATTGGTTCTTCCACTTTTGAATTGTAGATCTATTACATGTCCATTTAAATCTCTAATCTAATTTCATATTCCATTGGCAACACAATTTAGCCTCCCTTCATTACCAAATATATAAAAAAAAGAACTGAATTTCAGATTAAAACAAATAAATATTTGTAAATACCTTTTTGATTCTTCAATCAGTTCAATAACATGAAAACATAACTAACCTGAAATAAAAAAGAAAATAAGTTAATAAAAATGAAATAAAATTAAGAGAAATATTAACATTCATAACATTAATAATGATGAAAGAGCTTTTTTTGGTTGTAAGAATAGTCAATTTGGTTTTATCTTTAACATTTAATTACCTGTATCTTTTTGTTGAGCTACAATATCTTGGTTGTAATCGCTTATTAACATTGATTGAAATAGCAATCAATTAGTTACGGAAATGTAAGTATATAATCAATTGATTTGATTGAAATATGTTTCCGTTTAAAGGTTAATGAAGCCATTGAAATATGTTTCATTATAGCATTTAATAGCACACGACAAAAAAAAATTATTATAATGTTTAAAGCAATGCAGGCAGCATTTCCAGATCTATTTACTTAAATCGTTTTCAAGTCTGTAACCCTTTGCAAATCAAATGTAGTCCTATCTATACCAGTAGAACAGCTCTTTCCAAAGCAATTTTAGCAATTTTAACTGTTTTCATACTATTTGCTACATTTGAAAATTCAGTAAAAGTTCAATTATACAGGATTGAATTAATTGTAAGAATTTATGTATGCTGGTTTCTTTTTTTTTTTTGTTTCATGGTATAATTTGAGATAAAACTGGAGAGTAAGTAAAATAAACCAAAACTCTAAGAACAGTAAACTCTAACAAAGTAATGCAAAATCGTAGTAAAATTTCCTTTTAATATTAAACATTCAATGTGAAACATTTTCCATTAGGTATCCGAAATGCTTTTATTTTGAAATAATAGAAATAACGAGGGTTTTCTATAGTTGAAAGTCTTAGAACCACGATTAATTTTGGTAATAATTTTCGATTTTGTAAAAAGGATCATTATTTTTAAGAAACAAAACTTTTAGGAGATAACACGTTTGTTTGTTAAAAATAGTATTTGAGTTAGTAAAAGCTTTGAAAAAAAAGAATAACAGTAATTCTTTAGAGTGGATTTTAAAGTTTCTCAACTTCATCTATACTTCTATTTGTTGGATTTTTGAAATTAATAGCAGGATTGCAAATAGAAGAAAACTTTATTTTTGTTCTTGGAGGGATATTTGCAATCTGTCCCTGGACAGTAAGCAAAAGTTTATAAATAGGCTGTAAAACTTCATCTAGGAGATTATGTAGGCTATTCTGGCGGTTTTACACCCTGTGTGACAGTTCTAGGATAGTAAGCCCCTTCGTACACAAGGCTACTCAAATCTTTGATACTCGGCGATTTTTGTCTCCAAGTGACGCTATACAAATCCGAGTCGCCGGATAATGTCGGCAACGCGACTCGTCTACGAACCGCAATGGATATATGGCGGTAGTCGCTGGGAGAATAAAATCGTCGAGTATAGAAAATTTGCGTAGCCTTGTGTACGAAAGGGCTAACGCGTTTGAGTCTGTCTACCTCATCGCTGTGGTCTAGACTCTAGATCAGTGGTTCTTAACCTTTTTAGCTACCGGCACCCCTAAAATTTTCAAACAATATTCTCGCACCCCTTACTAGAAATTATTGAGTTATATAAATTAAAAAACAAACATTATGCAAAACATATTTTTTATTAATTTTATGTACGTAACAAATTTTTTATAAATTTTAATTGTTAGCTGAAATAATCAATTATAAATTATCAAAGTTTTTATTAATGGCTTTTTTGTTGTTGCTTTTCCTCAATTATTTTTGAAAACCGGGGGATCTTTTTTGAAATAGCTACACGCATATCATTACTAGCATTAAGTCTATTTCTAGCTTTTGTTTTTATATGCACAAGTGACGAGAATCCCATCTCACACAAATATGTTGTGGCAAATGGAACAAGATGCTGAAGCGCTATTTTAGCTAATCGTGGATATGACATTACTTGAGCACACCAGAAATTTTCCAAATTCTCTGCTTCAAATTCCATTTGATTATGTCCATTTGTCCGTAGTTCAACAAGGTCATCTTTCAATAAATTACTGTCATCCATTGAGTCCAGATTATAAATAAATGGATCTAATATCCATTTTTCTGATATATCTATATCTCCAGTAGCAAAATATCCCTCAAAAGATTCGCTCAACTTTTGCAAATGATCTTTAATTTCGGTGGTAATATTGTTTCTTTCATCATCTGAAACAAGAACTTCTTCAAGCAAAGGAAAGTTAGCATAATTTATCTTGTCAACACGGTTAATCCAAATTGAAAGTTTTCGACTAAACGCAGTCAACTTCTCTTTCGCTGTTATAGTGTTCACTCCAAATCCTTGGATTGAAATATTTAATTCATTAAGGTGCGTGAATATGTCTGCCAAATACGCTAGCTGAATTATAGCATCTCTATTGCTGAATTCATCAGCTAAACTACTGCCTTGATTATTAAGAAACTGCATTATTTCACTTCGCAATTCGTACACACGATTTAGCATACGTCCACGCGATAGCCATCTTACTTCTGTGTGAAATAAAAGGACAGTATGCTCGGCACCAAGTTCTTCGCATAAAGCACGGAAGAGACGATGATTTAAAGCTCGACCTCTGATAAAATTTACAACTTTGACTGAAGTGATTAATGTTTTCTTTAATTTTTCAGGCAATGTCTTTGTAGCTAGCGCATGTCTATGTAAAATACAATGGGTAATTGTAACGTGAGGCACTTCCTTTTTTACATACGCTACAAATCCAGAATTTTTGCCTAACATGGAAGGAGCTCCATCAGTACAAATTGATCCTATTTTGTTCATCGGTATCTCATATTGTAATAAAAAGTCTTTGACTTTATTAAATATATCAATTCCTTTTGTAGTCAATTCTAATGGTTCACAAAACAAAAATTCTTCAACAATTTCTTTTTCTTTTACATATCGTACAAACACCATCAGCTGAGAACAATTTTCAACATCTGTAGATTCATCCAATTGAATACCCACTGGGACATTACTAGCTTTAATATCTTCAATTACTTGTTGTAAGATGTCTTTACTTATATCAGAAATTCTAGTACGGATTACGTCATTTGACAAAGGAATTTGTTGAAGCTTTTGTTGTGCTTCAGTACCCAACACTATTTTAGCCATTTCTAATGCACAAGGCTTTACAAGTTCTTCAGCTATTGTATGTGGTTTCTTCTTCTTGGCACAGATATATGCAACTTGATAAGACGCTTGCAACAGCGGCTTTTCGTGTGATATAAATCCAAAAGTTGTGATAGTTCCACTTTTATCAAATCGAACTCGTTTAGATTTCAAACTTTCAAAATCATAGCCAGCATCTACACCACCATGCTGTTTGGTAAAATGCTCATTTAGTTTCGACGGCTTGAGATTGGCGTTTGAAAATTTATTGCAGCACAGAATACATTGTGGTCGCTGCGTTCCATCCTTCTCCGTTGTAAATGTAAAACCATAACGAACATAATCGTCATTCCAACATCGTTTCTTTGACATGGCGTAAACTAAATTAAATTTTTTAATAAAACACTAAAAAAATATTAAACTTCTATCTATTATTGCTATATTTTAGCTTACCTTTTGAATTTGACTTTAATGTACCAAATTATATTCTAATAATTAGAATATAAATATTCAACTAAACTTGTAAAATTAACTTGTATTAATTATTTTATTATTAATATTTAACTTTTAATATTCAACACAAAAATTCAAACTTGTAATAGTCGACACTAAAATTCAATTATTTTTAAATTTTTATTCAATGTAATGTGCGCATCAACAGTATTTATATTTCTAAGAATAATCGCAACAATCAACTGAAATTTCGAGGAAATATAAAAATTACTATAGAAACTAGAAACGCATTTGAATTTTTGTAATTGTAGAAAAAATACAAAAATTAATTTGTCTCGATGGTTTATAATTTACAAACATATTTAAAAAATGTTTAGGGAATAAAAAATTTACTAACCAAAATGAATTTTTAAGATTAGTTTTTTATTTTGCTAGCTACACGTGAATTTGTAAAATTACAATTTCGCACCCCAAAATATTCAAGCTCGCACCCCTAAGGGGTGCGTGCACCACCGGTTAAGAACCACTGCTCTAGATGAATAGAACTAGATTATTTGAAGAATTATTTGATACATTGTTCCTTGGCTTTGTCAGAAAGTAAAACTGTTAAAATTGAAATTAAACAGGTTAAGATCAACTTGGAAAGAGCTTTAATTCATATAGAGTTGCTTACGACTTGGAAAGAGATTCTTTGATCTGGATAAGGTTGCATTTGACATGGAAAAGATTCAAATAGGCTTTTTATCAATAACAAATATTAAATATTAATATCTGGATATTTAACATAAGAAAAATTGATTGTACATAAAAAAAATAATACAAATTGTAGTTTTTTAATGTGCGCTTGAAACTTTTAATTTGATATAAAAATTAGTCTAGAAAGCAATGCCTTTAAGCGTTAAAAGTTCGAGTTTTAGTATGAACGATCAACCATTTCAAAAATTGTCAAGACTATAGAAAATCCCAAACATATAAAAGTATATAAATACTTAATGCGACTACAGAGTATTTAGTATTATTAACAACTGAGCTGGAACGTATTTTTATTTTGAAAGTAGCTCAATTTTTTCAAAATAGCTATAAATTTTTCTCTAACTTCAAGTAGGTACCTATAAGTATACCAAGTATACCTATAATTCATATTGTTTTATACCGTTTTTACAACACACCGTTAAATTAAATAATCCTAATAAAGTGTTCCATAAATGGATAAACTCCACATTAAGTACTTTATTTTTATTACAAAGCACATTTTTAAGAAATCCAAATATACTTCTCTCCATACTCGTCAAAATCATTTTACCCACTTAATTAGAAATGATACTTCAAGCCTTATTTGTCAATTCCTTCATTAGCTAAAAAATGTTATACAATTACCAGTAATTACATTTACAATTTCAAATAAAACGCACCAATAAGAGTTTTTTTTTTTATGAGAAAATCTGAAAAAAAATGGTGATGTAATCTGGCGCCTTCCATATCACCTTTTGATTCGTTTATTTATTGTGTATAATTATTTAACTTGTACATATATATAAATTTGAACATTTTTGGCGCCTCGTTAACTTTGATTATATGTTCGAATATTCAGAACAATAAAACAAAAGTCTTACAAGGCTACAAAAATTAATTATACCGTTTTCTCGTTTTAATGATTCCGATACATACTCGTATATAATTTATGATCGGAAATTATACCAATAATGTTTAAATTTTATTTAATAAAATCTTATCTATATTTAAATTTTTATTAGTTTTTTTTTTTTAATAGGAATGTATTTTTGGGTCTTTTTGCGAAAATATTTCTTTCAAAACTTTCTTTCTTGGTATAGTAGGCGTTCATAATCGTTATGAGATATATTAATAAGTTGATTGGCTCAGATGTAGGTTTGATTATTTAATCTTGTTAAGAGATTACAAGATTATGATTTTCACACGTTTAAATATAATCTCTTAGAAAATGGATGGCTTCAATTAATTTCTCTTTAATTTTTATCCTCTTTTGGAAAATAAATGATTGCTGATTGTAGGTGGATGCGTAGGTAATAAAAATGTCATTTTTCTCTTAAAAACAGGTGTAATTAAAGTTTTTCTGGCCATAAAAATGGTAATGTTAGATAACACAATTTTACTGCTTTAAGGCTCAGTAAATATCTCAAATAATTTTTATTGATTTTTAATTTCTATATATACGATATTCACGTAAATTGAACTACTTAAACCTCTTGTTAAATGTTTCATCGTATTTCATAGTAAAATATCTGTTGCGACCCGTCACAGAAGTAAGTTTCTTTTATAAGAAACTATATAAGATAAAAAACAAAAATGAAGCCCTCGATTGGTTAAAAAAATTATAAATTGAATAATATATAAATGTTTGAATAAAGAGAACTATATACAGTGGGTGATCGGTTAACGAACAAATTGGACAACGAACACATATTCGGATTTTTTATTTGAATTTCCCCAGAAAAAAGTTTCAAATAAAAGTTGTTGGCTTTGGTAAGTCTAATAACTATAACAAGTTCAAGGAAACTCCGTTGGAGCCTTTTTTGAAAAGTCAAAAATCCATAGAATAAAGTAGAGCTTCCTGTCAACCGATTTCAACCAAAAGCTTTGCTGCAGCATAACTAGATGAAATATGAATATAAAATTCCAAGTTTGATGCACTTCGGATTACGCTTGCGAAATAATATCGTTGTTACACACAAACATTTTAAAAACCATTTTTTCGGAATTTAGGAACCCCAGTACAATACTTCCTTTACTATCTAGTAGGTACTAAAAGAACGTAAAAATAGAAGACACTCAATTTTAAAAATATTTGGCGCTAAGAACGTAAATAATCTATTCTTGAACAAAATCCTGAATTCAAGATGAGTTATTCTTAGTGTTTTGTGGAGTTTTTAGAGTTAAGGAATTATCGAATTGCATCTTGTATGTCTCATTCAAGGAATTGATTGAAGGATATTTGCATGTAATCGCGACAATCAGAAAATAGTTTTATTCAACTTTTTAAGAAAGCAGTTGACATTTATATGTGACATCGAAATAAAATCATTGATCAAATTTATTACGGCAATTAAATCGCTAGTATAAATCTTGCGTCTGTAATGAAAATCAAATCAAGAAGTAATTTTTGTACAATCTGTACGTGTACACCATCTGTCTAATTTGAATATGCATTTAGTTATGCATCGCTTGAAAATCTGCAATAAAACAGCATATCTTTGTAATTAGCGGTAGCCACAGTAAGAGTATGAAAATACAGTAACAGGTTACATGTTATCAGTAATGTTGTCAAGTACCGGATTCCAGAATGGATCGCAGAAGAATACACGTTTTTTGTTGTATTCAATTGAATATATGTGCATATGTGTGAATGTCTTTGAATGCTACATCGCGTATGCAAATTATTTATCCAATCTGTGACGTGTTTAGGCGCTAAAAGGCGCCACTGGACTAAAGCCGCCAGTCATAATATTTTATATTCGCCCACGTAAGAAAAATCTCTCACCGAACGATGTTAAAAACCCGAAACTAGCCACTAGTTAAATGTCTATTTGGGTTTATTTCTCTTATCTCAGGTCGTAAAATTCAGGAAATCCAAAATGTCCAAAGAGCAACTCACCAACAACCCTTAAATAAAATTACTATTCTCCCAGTGAGTTCAAGATCATTACATTCTGTTATCAGATTCTCTGTAATACCCATGTAATATGCTATCGTTATTGGTCCGTTCAAATTGTCAGTATTTAACTCGTCTTCACGCTCATTGTTTTTATATATGGGGAGATTTGCGTCCTGATCATTATTTTTTCCGGCCTTTGTTCTTCTAGTATCTACTTTAAAAAGACAGACATCTTATCGCATTACATAAAAAGTGTGAGACCAAGATTTCTTTCATCGATAAAGGCTTAAAAATTATTTTTCCAAGTAACTTACTAATGGTAGGTATGTATATGACCGATATAAACTCTTCTATTTCAATAAGTTTTGAATTAATCGATACAATTTTATAGCAAGTAAAAATTTTAATTGTTCTAATTTTGAATGGTTCTGGTCTAACTGGTAGGTGCGGCGGTGATATTTTGGAAAGAGTTGGTATTTCTTATCGAAATTAATAGTTTTGTTCTTTTATGTTTTGTTTTTTCTCTTGATTATTTCAACCAGGTTTCGATCATTAAACACACCTTTTTATTTTGAGTTAGATAAGATGGAGGAAAGGTTTAAATTAGGGGTATTTCTTTGTGAAATAAAAATGCTTATCTCTTCGAAGAGGTAAAGCCGAACGTAGTTTTTGTACATTGTAAGGTTGTTGATTTTGAGAGCTGAAATTTTTAAATGAGTACCATCTTATTTACTACTTTTTGATTGATATTCATAATGTGTATCATTAATTCTATCTAAATGATCATTAGTAAGAGAATCAGGTTAAAATCAAAATGGCAATTGAAGCACTTATTTATTGCAGGTACAGCCCAAATTTTGATAATTTTCCTTGTTCTAAGTTTTCTTGATTTAATAATATCAACTTTATCCGGATAGAGATGAATCAAATGAAAACTGCTGGATAAAGTTCGGTTAATATTCAATTTAGAACGTTATTTGCAGAAAGTTAACTTTATCTAAGTGCTTCTAGTTGAAACTGAATGCGTTTCCGTTAAAATGTGTACTATGCCTCGAAAGTAAATATTCTAATTAGGGCTGTCAAATATCCGGAAAATTTCAGACCCGGTTTTTGGTTTTTTCAAAAAATGGAAAGCCAAAAACCGACTTTTAACCGGCTTGTTTTAATCAAAAACTACTGTACATAAGTTGCAAAATTTTTTCTTTGTTTATTTTACTTCTCAACTCATTTAATGAAATTTATTGCAAAAATATTAGAAGAAAAATAAAATTATTAATCTCTTGAGTAAACGCAAAAAAAAGTATAATTAACTCTCGTTTTTTTCAGTTTTTGAAATATGAACTCAAATTCAGTTAACCGGGTTCGATTTTAGCCAGTTTGCAAGCCCCAATTCCAATGGTATACTCCATAGTAGGTACCTACTTTGAATGAAGTGTTACCGACTGTAAATACTCAAGTACCTACATGAAATATTGAAATATATATAAACTATTTTTATTTAATTCATCCATGGTAACCTATTATACAAAAATACCTTAAAACGTTTTGTTCAAATAATTCGGCTAAGAAAATCATGAAAATACAAAAACAAATAGTAATCGTACCTATAATTAAATAACTAAAAAACATCTAATACACAGTACCAATCAGTGGAAATTTTATAATTTACTCATGCGATAATTAACTGTTTAAAAATCAATATCATAAATTTAGAAAATTAAAATGAAAAAATAAACTACTTATTCCATAAATTAATCATTTAAATTCCGAAAAAAATATTTATAATTTCCCTATTTCTTCAATCAAAAACACAATTTTCACATGTTTAAAATTAATATATTGAAATGTAAACGCAAATTCCTCCATGTAGTTAGCATAAATGCCAGAAAATATAATTTTTCAAAGACAACTCAATCAAAAATATGTGAAAATATTCAATTGGAATTCAAATACACTTGCAAATTTATGCCGACTTGTAATTAATTAAATCAATCACCATCACTTATAATAATGTTTTAATATTGTCCGACACGAATAAAATATTCAAAGCTTTTCTTTAATAAAACTTCGTTAAGATGTTTCAAGTTGTTTAATTATTTATTACCAATTAATATTAATTATGCTCAAGCGCTAGTTAAAATCAAAGTAAGAAAAAACCCGCTGACGATTTTTATTAATTTGAATTTGAATAATTGGCGATAATACTGCTAATTTGAAAATATCAGATTACGTTATTGAAATGAGAGTCGACACTTTGTGCGCCACAAGTAGAGCTTGGGAATCAATTTAAATTAATTCAGCCAAAAATTTTATTCTTATTCATTTGAATATTGAAATATATGTTGACTATACCTAATCGATTAATAATATTCATAACATTAATTTATACGACATAAATCTTTTGGTTATCTCAAACAAATTTCTTACAAATCAAAATTTAAGTACTTTTTTAATTGCCCATCTAAATTTAGAATTTATTCCAGCCAATTGATTCAATTATCACAGTGGTTTGTGTATATATCATGTTTAAAATGAATTTTATATCGACGCTACGTTTTAAAAGAGAAAAAAAATTGAAAAGTCGTTTCTTTTATATCAGTTTTTGAAATGAATTTTGTTAATTCGAACACGTCATTGATTGATAATGTTAATTTATACTTCGTTTACTTGAACAAGTCGAAGAATGTACGATCCTCACATAAAGGTAGGCGTTTTCGATAAGATAATCCTTTCAAGTAGTCAATCAAAAACCAATCTTTCCTTTTTAAATAATTTAAATTCTTAATATTAATCGAGAAAAATGTCAACCATAAAAACAATTTTTGTAATTCAGTGCGTTGAATTGATCGTTTCTTATTATAATTCCAAAAGATTGTCACTTGAAGTTGAATGGGGATTAAGAAAACTATAAATATGTGTGTGAAGAATTTATTTTTGTCGAGTGTCGTTATCTCAAGCGATGCGAAGAATTGAAAGCTTTCCGTGTTTGAGAATATTAAAGTTTTAATTTTTTTTTTATTTTGAAATGATTAAAAATACGTTAATTCCATTGTAGTTTAAATATACCTACTTATATGAATTTTAATATTCATATTAAATCTAGCAAACTTAAGATACGAAAGTTTAAATACCAATTCAAAATATTTGAATCCAATATAACCAAATTAGAATTCCCTTTTGTTAAACCAAATCACTTCTTATTAAAATTACAATAACTATATGAAAGTCGTGCGGAACCTTTAGCTTCTTTTTTAGATTCCAAACTACAATTTTTCTTCGTTTTGACCGGCTTTTTATAAAGATTTATCTCATTTTGGACCGCTGATAAAACACAGCAAGTGGTAAAAAATCAGGTAAAAACTACGCAAGATATTTTTTTTTTCTAAAAAAACACAATGAGATTGTGGTTAAGTTAATGCAACACTCAGAATACAGAATCCGATTTTCCAGCCCTCTCATATTAACCCTTTATATTCCATAAATCTTTTCAAAAGAATATTACATAGAAATTCAATACGTCATTATTTTTATATTAATGATACGAAAACAAAATATTTTGTTAAAGAAATTCGATATTTTTAATCTGTTTCATCTATGAACCTTTTAATCGCTTAATTTGACGATTAAGAAACAAATCTATTTTACACTTAAATAATGATAGGACGGATTGATTTGGATTTATTATACGAAATCCGTCAACATGAAATGGATCAACTTTGAAATTTATTTCTTATTTAAAACAGTTTGACAAGCAGTGTTTATTGATGTTACATCGTAAACTAGTTTCTCATTTAAAAATTAAAATTTAATTATAACAATCCCTAATTTTAACTCATGTATTAATCATTTTGATGAAAGATTGATAATTTATTCATTACACAAGTCGCCTGGACAGAAAATTTATCACACTAGTAGAAAGATTGAATATTTCATAAAAATTTGTTGTCATATCATTAAGTTTTTAATAAAAATTTAGGTGTATTTTACATTTAATTTTATTGATATTTCGTATCTATTATTAAAATCTACGGTTGCAATTTATCTGCATTTTATTTCGGGTTTCCAAACATAGACGATATTCAAGGAAAGCTGGCTTTTAACTGTGGGGATTAGACATATAAAATTAGAGAATTTATAAGCCAGACGACCTCTGTGATTTCAATATAAATAGAATAAGAACTAAATTTATTTGGATTAAATTATCAAAATCGTATGGCTCAGGTTAAAATATATTATTATTATTATTACATCATAATCTGCATATGAATGATCAACAAGTTGCCCACCCAAGCCGTAAACATAGTGTGACAACCTGTCGGTTATTTTATGGAAATTCACTTGATTATATAGTATTTTCTAGGTCAAATATTTAAGAAGAAAATAAAGTGTGTAATAGCCATGACGGAATCCAAGAGATTTAAAAAAATATATGATAAGACTGCGGACGAATTATAATATTGTTGAAAGGAAGATGAAGTTGATGCTGGCATGTCCGGTATTGCCCTCTTCGTTCAATTAGCATTTCATTGAAGACTTTCGTTGGAAACTTTCGTTATTTATTATTATTATTTTAAAACGATATTTTCTCTAATACGAGAACGAATTGAAAATTAATACAAATAATGAAAGCGAGCTACTCTACGGACATTTGAATTATTTGGCATCCAAATGAAAACGGAAAAATTAACGTCATGTTTCATTCACAGAAATAGTGAGAAAAATGTTTTATATTTAGAGGTTTATTTTTAAAATTAAAAAGGAAAAGTGAACTGTAAAAATGTTTTATTCAAAAAGAATGACTGTGATTTCCTGAAGTAATTAATTATACCTCTGTTTTCAAATTCTTTCACTAAATTATGTTGAATTTTCAAAATGAAAATGAATCATTGGAAAGTTACAATTAAGTTCAATATTAAGAGGGTAAAATCTAACATAGTCATACATTTTTTTAGAATTCATATTCAAAAATTTAGAATACATAAAAACAACAAAGTCGCCTATAAAATCTTCGTCATACGTATATATAGACAAACAATAAGTACACTTCTTCAAATCAAAAAATTTTCATTAAAAATTTAAAGTAGTTAAAATTAAACAGTAAATAACTTGACCACAACATTTTAAAATCATTATATAAAGTTAGCTTCAACTAAGTACTGAAGTAATTAACGACAGTCGAATCCGAAAATCCAAGATACGATAGGATTCAATCTTAAAACCACTAGTGTATAGAGCGGCAATTTTGCTATTACGCCACTAAGTGAGTTGACAGTAATTTTAATTCTTCAAAATAATTTAAAAAGTATACTTGAAGATTTTTTGAAAAACTGATGGATGTTAAAAGATGTCTTGTGTTTCGGGAATCTGGAAAAAATTGAGACAGAACCCTGATGGTTCTGCAGTTTTAAGTTTTTTCTTTAACCTAGTTGAGCATTAAAGAATAGATTTTTCACTAACTATACATTTTTTAAATAGAAAAACATTTCAGTTTTAGTTAACAGGATTAGATTTAACAAAATTTGCGTGAAGGATGTGCAACAAATCTAGTGTAGTGGTACAAATACAGCATTCAGCGTTACTGTTATTTTTCGAGCATTTCTCGTTTGTCAGAATAAGGAATAGGCATTCAACTTTATTAGTCCTAGCCGTGGTGTGTTGCACCGTTTTCTCAAAACTAATAAAACCTTAATGTTATAGCCCAACGTTAAAGCGTAGGTATATTTTGTCATGACCAATTATCAGAGCAAACTAAGTGCAAATAGTGTCCACTGAAATTTCACCTTCTTCAATATCATTGTGACATTTAAAAATCATATCAGCGTTGTTAGAAAATTTAAAAAAATTCATTTGGTATTAATAGATTGGTTACCCATATACATACATGCCAAAGGTAGCACTGAAATCTAAAATGAATTACTTATCAATAGAAAAAAGCGAATATACCTTTAATAAATATGCATATGTATGTATAATGTAGGTTTATTAAGAAAAATAGTACGTTACATAGTTTTAATTCGCCAGTTATTAAGAAGTTTAAAATAAGTAAGTTCGAGCAAACTGAAAACTTCAACACGTTTTATGCACTGTAAGATTTATTTTAACAGTCCAGTTACTGAAATTCTCAGAAACATAATCTTTTAAGATATAAGTTATCTCAAGGATTAAAATAAATTGAGCGAGTAAAAGACCTTTAATTACAAATTTGCAGAGACTGTGTAAGCAATTACCGTCTGAGCAATTATTACTTCAGCAACTGTCGCGTGATTTCCCATTGCGTGTGTGCATTTACTTCGACCAAGATCTTATTTCACCCCTTAACGAGGCATTTTTAAACGTTTTTATTCCCAACGAACAGCTGAGAATATCTCGTTGATAATGAGTGCAAAATATTAATTGAAATTCCCGATTAATTATTCATTTAATAACATTAAAAGTAAATTAGATTTTCAACGCGTCTGCCTTGTAGATATTCAGGTTTTACACTTATCACGATAATAACTTATTTTGCAAAGTAAATTACATGACACTCCATCGGCAATCTTAAAACGATAATAAAGAGCTTGAAACTTCCAGCGTGTCCACTGCACATACGATTATCGGTGCATGTACGATATGAAGGCTTAAGTGTATTTAGTTTTCGTAATAATAATTCAATTAAAAGAAACATTATAATCAGATTATGTGTGATTTAATAGAAATGCTGCAAAGTGGCGGCTATATTAAACATATTAAGCCGCTGATTTTTCTTCTGATATTTACATGAGTCTTAACAACATTGTTCGGTTACGCCGTTTAACGTTGGAAACGCAATTATTTGAAATATGCATAGAGAATCGAACGAAGCGAATTATGATGAAACGTAGATTTCCATAAATTATATTCCTAATGATCTTGAGCCGTTGAAAGATTTTTTTTGTTGAACATAAGTAAATCTAAAAACGTAAATCGTTAAATTTTTAAACGGAACATGTGGAATGCTACTTTTATATAATTTAAATATAAAACTTAACAAATTTAAATTAATTGTGTGTAAATGTGGAGATTTTCTTGTTCTAAAACGGTGGTCAACGGCACTTAAATGCATTCTAACGCTAATACAAAGATTTATTTGAATCTGACGGAATATTCTCGGCAGTTTCCAGGAAAAATCACCGATGTCTAAGTAAAGTTTTTTTTTTTTTAAATATGTTTGCATTCCAATTCGTTTTTTTTTTTGCCGCCGTTATTTAACTCTTAATTTATTGTTCGTTACTTGTATGCATGCATTTTCAATTCTTTAATTCGCTGGGAATAAATTATAAAAAGCTGTTTTATCTTTTGAACTCATTGTCAAGCTTCCAAGATAAAACCTATAGTGAAATTTTATCGCAGTATACATATAATACCATTCTCAAGCATCTGTTACGCAAATAAATGCTTGACTGCAAATTATTATTTTCACACTAGTGATGTTCTTTATTGCTCATAACTTACCACAATAAAATCGCAAATAAGAAGAAAAAATATAAATTTAAAAATTGCAATAAAACGTGAAGTTAAATCCGTTAGAATTGCAACATTAAAAAAAATGTTCCCTATTCAAATTTTTCAGTTATAATAAAAAGAAATATTTTTTTTATTTTGTTTAGGTACTGTCGCTTTAGCTGCTAAGGCTATGTCTCGACTTGGCCAGTAAAAATGTAGAGTTGTAGATGGTTGACGTTTTATGGCTCGCCAATACTCCAGAAAACCCGGACTCTCTGGATTTAAATTTATTGGAGACATTGGTAGAGGTTGGGCCGAGCCACATCCCGTCAGGAGTCGCTTAGGTCTCGTTCACGCGCTTCAACTTGAGTTGCACGATAATTTTCAATCTTTTGGACCGTAGCGGGGTAAGCGACGCGAGAAGTGAAGCTCAAACGAGTTGAATAGGAAGCAAATTGAGCAGAATTGAAAGGTTAACTGATCAACAAAACTCGTTCAACAAAAGTTTGACTCAGTCAAACGCGTCGCTTACCCCGCTACGGTCTAAAAGATTGAAAATTATCGTTCAACTCAAGTTGAAGCGTGTGAACCCGGCATTAGCGGTCAGTAGTTCGCCACAGGATGAAATCCGCCTCGATGCTTTTGTTAGTAGGAAGCTGTGTGTGAGTTTAGTATGTCTAATTCTAAGACGAGTAAGGACCAACTCCCTTCGTCTTCTGAGATCCCCAAAAGTGGTTAAGCTCTCAACTAGAGGCTTTTTTCTTTTACACCAAATGTAATTTTCTTTCCTACTAGACATGTAGATAAAACTTATATTTACAAAAAATTTCAAATAAATTCTTGGTGGGTATTATATTTTTTGTAAAATTATTAGTTATAAGATAAATCAGAAATAAATATTAACATTTATAAAGTATATTATATCAACGTTATGCAAACTATTAAATAATTATGTCTGATTATTTGTGTAATTATCTTACAACTAATTTTCTCTTGACAAATCACGTATCTACATCTGTTCATAAACGATCAGAATTAAATTAGTTATCCATTAAATCGTAAAAGTTAGCAATAGACCATACGCAATGTAAAGATTCTTTTATCAATACGATTTAAAAGTAATTATTAATAAATTATAGTTAAGTAAACGTTTATTAATATTTCATTAATTTATCTTGAAAATGCAATGAAATAATTTCCCACGTTTTTCAAACGATTCATTTCATACGAAAATTTAAATATTGAAAAAAGCACATTAGCCATATGTCGCAATAAAATTAAAATCGACCAGATTTGAATTTTTTAAATTAATATTCCAACCTTAATGCATTTAGCCTATTAAGAGTTTATTGATCGATAGTTTAAGCTATTGAAAGCTTTTTATCAATTAATTGGTTGGAAATTAAAAATTCCTAATTAATACAGTGAATGTTAACATATTATATTTAAAAAGATTTAAACAATTTTTTTTGGACAAGCATTTGAAATATTTTAAGATTTTGAGGGTATACATATTACTGTCGGCATTGATATTTTTGAAAGAGGAATAAGTCTGAACGTATATATCAAAAATCTTATGTAACTTTTTAAATTCAGAAACTTGATTTGGCTTTTGATTTATATTTTGTGTTTTAATAATGTGGGAACTAAAGTTTTCACGAAATGTTACTTTTTTGTATATCTGCAACCTCTGCAACGTTAATTAGGTGCAATTTAATAATGAAAATCTTATTTCCAAATTCAATCAACTTTGTCTTTTTAAAATCAATAAATAACATGTACAATATCAAATTCCAATTTTACATAATCTTTGCAAAATTAAATATAAATTTAAAAATAATTATACTACAAATAGATATAAATATAAATTGATAGTAACGTTTTTAAAATTGACTTTCTATGATGAAATAACAAAAGCTGTGTGAAATTGCAAAATGTAATGATAATTGGTAAAAATTGGATAATTGATAATATAAATGATAACACTGGGGATTAGTTTTAAAATTTAGTAATAACAATTAAGAGTTGCATTTAAAACCTTTCTTTTTAATAGCTGCAGTTATAACTACTATATAATTTTATTTCAAACTTGTTTAAAAAAGTTCACTTAAAATTTCAGAAAATCAAAGATTCCTTATAAAAAGTACTATGCTTTTTAAAAATTTTCAAAAAATCAAATGCCATATAAATTCTTAAGGATATCTTTTTAAAGTAGATATTAGTTTTATTTTATTTTCAAGCTAAGTTTTGGACAAGTTAGACAAGTTTATCCTACGAATTGTTGTTTTCCACATTCAACGGTTTTATAAATTATACTTTTCTCTTAAATAGTATCTGATGTGTGTTTATGACCAACACCTGTTTTTCCTAGAGATAGGATCAGTAGCAACATTTCCAATGACCCTGTTTATCATTCGTGAAAACTTTTAAATAAGAGCTCGTGAATTTTACTGCATCTATTATATTTTCATAAATACATCATTATTTAGAGATAGGAAAATTACTAATCCGTTAAATAAATTATTAAGCATGGTCCAAGGAAGGTGGAAATTTAACTACCCCTCCCTGCACCCCCTTCGGTACACGCGTGACAGTGGTTTTTTTTTATAATTACTGTCAACTTTTCTGTAATACATAACTACATTACTATTGAGTGAATTTAGTATTAGGATCGATGACGCGTGAGTGTAGGGTGGTACTCAGCGGTAGTCCTACCTTAACACATGACAATGTACTCAAATATTTGTTGAGTTTTAATCTTAGGTAGAGGTACCTACATTGTCAATAACTTCATTTTTACATTTAATGTTTCACTTATTTGCTCATTACTTCTTACTACTAATGTCAAAGTATATTCTTTATCTATGTATTGTTCAGTTTTACAATCCAAGGAACTATAAGAAAATATCTCCTTTATATTTAAGTTTTTAAAAATTATCCGTTTTAACTACGTTTCATCTCTTTTTTTAATAAATGTAATATTTTTTAAAATACATATATTTAATAGGTAAAAGTTATTAAAAACCGTGGTTTACATAAAAAAAAAAGTTATTGAAGAAATGCATATACTAAATGGATATTGAATACCTAAAACAATAAAGACTTGTTGTGTTAGATTAAAAATAAGAGTAAAAAGATTAAAGAATAAAATGTCTATAACATGTTCAAATTGAAATACCAATACCTATAAACCTTTTTAATTTGAAAGTTTTATTTTGTATTAATAGACACTTAGACTAAAGTAAATTCTAATTGTTTTTAAAACGATTAAAATTGTATTCATTTTGATTTCCTACACATAAACTTCCAAATATAGATAGTTAAGAGAATATAAAATAGAACGAAACGTCCCTGAGTAGTTTCTATTAAAAATACATAATAGACCAAGTATGCAGCATTCCAGTATTAGGAGGTGATCAGATTCTTGTAAGATGTGTCTGACAGATGACAGCTATGTAATTAAGGACACGATACGTTAAATATGTTTAGCACTTTAACGACTGCCGGCACCAGAACATCACACACATATATACATACACACACACACACACACACACACACACACACAAGTAAATACTCGAATAAAAAACAGATCTAAAAATGTTTAATAAATTGAAAAGAATTCTCAGGCAGCAAATAAACGGAACAAATCGTATTTGTATTCCTTCGTTTCTATTAAATCCTGTTTCCCATCCTACACACCACTGGTCATTTTTAGGTTTCACAATATGCCAGTCGTCACAAATTGAATAAATCGATCACAATTAAAGATTTTAAAGATATATTTTATACATCGTGCTTCTTAGTGAATAAAAATTAGCATGATTTATTTTAGAAACTGTAACTTCCTACGTATATTGATGAATAGTAATTAGTTTGATATTATTGGGTCTTGAATTGTGTTATATTAGAATGAAAAAAAAATGTTTGATCGATTTGAATCGTTTAGGCTTGAACTTTCTATGCTTATTGGGACGGGTAATTTGATTGAATGATTTAATTTTTTTTATTTATGTTGTCATAAATTTAATAATAGAAATTACTGGTTTTGAGCGTGTGTTGCTGTGAATAATTTATCGGTTTTTTAAAAATCTTTTAAAAGGCCGTTAACTTGTTCGATAGTAATTTTTATTCCAACACCATATGTCCAATAAATTTCATTTAAATTAAGTAATGAGGAATCTCGAAATCGGAATGCAATGAGTAAGTGCATGTGCGTGTCACTCGGTGCATTCGATTCAATAAAGAAGTAAAAATGCAAGAGGTTTGGAGCGGATTCTGTCGACAATCGGATCTCGACGGTATTTCAGTCGGTGACGCCGCGAAGATATCTTGGCGCCTGCGGGAATGTTTGCTGCTCTCTCGATTTAATGGTAAAAGTGCCTTGCCAACACTAAACTCTAGGTACAGTGACACTAAATGGACGAAATGAAAATATGCACCGACTATATCAAGATATATTTCGGGCAATAAAGTACCAGATTGCATAAATAATTCGGGACCGCATAAATAACAGCCAATTATGGGGATACGAAGAGGAAAGAATTATGTGGTAATTTCTTATGTACCTACTTAAAATTTTATGAGGACATCCACGTAAGAGATTTTTTTAAAAAAGAATAACGGAAAATTTATCTCGAAATTTTATGTTTTCAAAATTGGATTTCAATTGAAAGTAACTGCTTATAAGAAAGGCTAAAAATTAGTTCTTTATGTAGGTACCTACAGACGTTTATACGAGTAAAAGACTTACAATTAATATTCGTATATACAAAATATATCATGCATTTTTTTCACTTTATTAATGAGTCTTATAATTTTTAACATTATTAAAATAAAAAAATCTTTATAGTTTAAATAAACAGTAAAAGAATAAGCATAGTTATATCTCAAAAATGCATTGTCCTGTGAAATAATTTTATTCTTTTTCAAATTGCAGCACGAATTTCAATGTATTACATGAAGATAGTGTAGATTTTAAAATAACAAGAAGGATATTTCACTACTAATACACTATCATGAAGGAATCAACAAATTCTTAATTTTCAAATATCTTAAATTTTGCGATACTTAGAAATTACTTTCTATTCAAAACAAGAATGCTATGAGCATGAAACTTTGGATTTGGATACGGTCACAGATAAAAATTATTTCGAATTATCCATTAGTTTTGGTTGCGGATATTAGATTTTTAAGAAATTGTACGAGTAAAACAAAAATAGGAACGAGCTTACTTTATTTTGTAAGTTATCATTTGGTACTATAATAAGTGATAAGTAATTACTATATAACTATTCAATTTTAAGCTTTATATACTTAAAATGGAATAGTAACAATATTATAAGTAATGGATATATCCGAAACTACCCATAACTTTTATTATATCGGATTCGATTACAGAAACGATTAGATTTTTATTTTGGATATCCAATGGTTTCGATTACGTCGCTCCTTAAAATCCTTGATTCAAGATAAATACTGACCCTGTGGAAGTGGATCTTACTTAAAATAGGTGTAAATGTGTCCTATATTTTGAAATAATAGGAAAGCTTTTACTCCATGTAAAGCAAGGTCTACATAATTTGAGTGGGTTAGCGTTGAAACGTTTGTAATTTTATCGTAAATTAATATCAAGAATAAAAAGTATAAAAAATGTTCTTGAAGAAAATGTTCTTATATTATATTAGCATTTTGTTACAAACATTTTTAACTGTTCCCATTCACCAAGGAACATGAGATGTTTTAAAACATTTTAAGCTTTGCCATCAACATTTTTTAAATATTTATTATAAATATTTTATTATTTATTGCGCTACGAATAATTTAATGCCATAAATTAAAATTTTGTTGAGTCAAACGATTAATAAAAATATCGCTTATTGTATAATACTATTCAATAAAACGATTATTGTAAGGGTAAGCATTTTATTGCACTGCGTAGTTGTAAAATTATTTATGTTTTATAGAAAAGTGTTGGTTGACAGTCAAAATGTTACATATTTTTTGTATGATTAAGTAAAAAACAATATTCAAAACAGTACCATTAAAATGATGTCAATTTCATACAACTACTAAGTTATACTTTTTGAGAAACTATCACATTTTATCTTATTTAATTATAATCAAAATATTTATCTATGTTAATGAGACGATAAGATTAATAATGCTAAAAACAATTTTAAACATTTACGATGTGTATTAGAAGAGTCAAATGGCTTAGTTCATGTGAAATAAAGTGAATGATATATGTAATTACACGAAGAAAATAGTTTATACTTTTTTTTTGTAAATGAGAGTTGTTTTACTATTAATGTTCAATACATTTAATTACACCTATCGTCTTACAAGAAATAAAAAAATAAATATATTAACGGCCATTCGTCAAACTAAAACAAATTATGTTCTTTGCATACGCAATTGAGTCAAATGAAATCCATATAATTAATATTACCGATTAATATATGTTGATAATATTCAAATTGAAAAAATACCATGCCAAAACTCCATACTTAGTTGATTCAGAGTGATTAATTAACGACGATAATGTCGAATTGAAAAATTAATTTATATTTCTATAGTACGTAATTAATTGAAAATATATACAGATTTACAGATCGGCAACCTCATTCGTTTTTAAAATTAAAATAAATAATTAAAGCACCTTTTGTGTTATGAACGTGTTCTAAGAATATTTTTTATGAATTATGATGACAATCATAAATACATATCTGACGCAAGTAGTTCGATGTAATCGGAACCCAATAAATTATTTCAAATTATAATTAATACAATTAAATCGAATTCAAATTTGAATGAGCTGAAGCCAACGCATGGAAATTAGTATTATTGTAAATGTCATATGATTATTATACTTAGGTAATTATTTATCTCACTTTCGTTTCTATTGAGAATAGATATATTTTTTTATGTACTGTAAAGGAAACATATCACTGGTTTTATTAAGACAGCATATCGAGAGACTAATACATTTTTAAATCAATTTTATTTTAATATCCAAGACTACACTTAACACAAATCAAATAATACATTGCTGTCAAAAAAATAAAAGTACAAAAAATGTTCTACACGAAACAAAAATTGCTAACACGGAAAACATTATTTTTTTTAATTACCTCAAAATTTTCTAATTTTTCACATAGACACATAGAGAAAAAGAAAGAGAACTATATATTCAGATGCTCAAAAATTGAATATAAAATAGTGACTAAGTATACACGGCGATAGATTAAAATGATAGTGTGGTTAGTATATTTGTTACGCAAATTTTTTATTGTGCTCTCTCCCTTCACCCTGTTTTTTATACTAAATCTTTAAAGTTTTTATTTCTTAAGAAGCTTCACTTAGCTACTATTGTGTAGCGTGCTGAAGTGCAATCATTTTAAGTAATAACATTGTTTTAACCTTTTTTTACTATTTTATGTCTGCATATTATTATGTGCATTATGTGTAAAACACAATAAATTCAAATAATATTTAAATTCCTTAAATTTATATTTATTTGTATAAGTTTGGTAGTAACATCAATCGCGTATGAACAATAGAAAAAAATATTTAATATCACATTGATGTTAGTTTTAATAATACTACCGCTTTAAGTATACATTCATCAGTGAATGTATACTTTAGTTAATTACATTTTCAAGATAATCGATATATTTTAATTCCAATTTCAACCAAAATTGAGTCAAATAATTACTTGCAAAGTGATACTCTTTACATTATTTTTTCATAATGGTGTTACAACGCTTTTATTAAAAGTATGCATTTCTAATACGAATAAAATATAATTTTGTGTTATCAAGTTTTAATATCGAATTTAATGAAGCAATTACTTTGTGAATGTTTTAACAAAAAATCAAATTACATTCAATCAATTTTTGTATGGAGACTGAGAAAAGTGAGACCTTTAAACTTTGCAAGAACCTGTAAAAACTATTATTAAACCTGATATCGCCGAGTGCTTTATGCTTGCACATAATCAAAAGCTATAACACAACCATGATTTAATAAAGAATTCTCACAAATATCTGCAGGTATTAACAGTCCTTATGGCAAACCAGTTGATTCACGCTTGATTGATCCAAGTCCTTCATACAATCGATAAATTTATGAAGTCTGGCAATTTGTTAATGCGATAAGACGCCATTGGATTCACTTTCTTTTTTAGATGAAAAATTACAATGTAAATAAGTACACTAAGATTTAATACCATCGAGTAATTTACCAACGTTTTTTTTTCTTGTTATGTTTGTTCCATGATAAAAGCATATTTGGTTTTTGTCCAGTTTTGTAAAAAGGTGAAATCCTTTGTGTACATTGAAATTATAAAGATTATATTCATTAAAAATGAATATCAACACAGATGGTTCACAGAATTAAATATTATAATTCATTTTTAATACTTATATAATTTCATGTATGGATGAAATTAAAGGGAAGAATATATCTCTAATTTCTTTGACACAATTTCCGGAGATAATAATCATTGTGTTTTAAACTCAATGATAATTATACCACCCATAATCGTGAATCTTGTGCCTCTAAATAATCTGTTATCTGCCCGATCTGGCATATTTTTCGTTTGGCATTAATCACCGTAATCAAAAATATGAAGAGACATAAACAGTTAAAATAATGGTTTTCAGTTATGAATAGACTATTGAACGCGATTTATAATCGTGATTTACGGTTGCATTTTGTGTATCTATACGCCATCATGTCGCGACGACTAACAGGTCGTATTTGCATACTTTGGAAAGATATTTTATAATTTTATCTATTTAAAAGGCAAAAAACCTCGTTGGTATAGCCGGTGAGATGGTAGATTTATTTATTTATATTTTATATACAGTTTTCGTGAACAAGAAAAAATATAATCGATACAATAAGATCAATAATCGGTATGTAGAATATATAAGAATATATTTTCTTTTATAGGATGGAAAATATTTGCTATTCTCGACTAAGAACAAGTTTGTTGCATGTAAAAGATCTATAAAGGATCTTCATATTTCAATTAAGTCTATAACAAGCTTACTTACAAAAAAGATTGATGCAAAGCTAGAGATTAAATTCCTATTTTGTTTAAGTTAAATATTACTTTTCAAATTCATTTTTTTTAAGTCAAATTCATTTATATTAAATACGTATTTGTCACTTAAAAAGTTACACCTTTAATAAAAAGTATAATTGGTTCAATAAAGTTTTATTACTATATTAAATCTCTTCATATAATTTTCAAATTATTAAATCAAAAAGTAACAGAAACTATTCAAAAAAGTAGATAAGTATTATGTTTTCTAATCAAAATTTCATTTTTATTTTTAAAATATTATTTATTGTAATTACAAGAATGTAGTATTTATTGTGATTTAGTGATAGTTTTTTATCATTTTTCAACGAAAAAGATGACAAATTTTATTACTTGTAATTCCATAAAAAATCAAATAATAATAAATCAAAGCTTTTAAGTCAAAAAAATGTTAAAAACGCGGTACATTAGGTATCTATCAACCACGAAAGATTAAATATTTTATCATCCTACAAAATAGTTATTATTTATAAGCTTACCAAGAGAAAAAAAAAATATTTGCACAAATCTCCACACATTATCTTTTATTTGCAAATCAAATTCAACTTTTCTGGTGTTTAAACTCGTTAAAGATTAAATTTTTACTTTAAATTAAAACCAAAAAAAAGAAAAAAAATATTGAAGAAATTAAAAATCTTACAACCAACCTTTGACATAAGACGTCTATGTAAGAGAGTTTGAAAAGCAGCATTTACCTGCAAGAAAAAAGAGATATTTTATTATCCTCTGAAATGCTAGTTGACAAAATCATATATTTCTTGTAAACATAATCATAATAAGGTAACTTCATTATCTCATCAACTCATTAATAATAGCTAGCTTTCAAAGAAATACGTTTTTCGAAACGGCAAACGATTTCTGTCCTTGGTTATCAAGTTTTGATAATAGGAATATGACATCTAAAAAAACTGAATAATATTCACGTTAAATTAACACGAAAACGAAAAAAAAAAAAAGACAGAAAAGAAGCAATACATCGAATTGTAAATTTAATATGTGTATATACCTACACTAGAATAAATGAAAATAAAACAAGTTTTTGATGGTCTTAAATTCTTTTTTATTAATAGTCTTAGAACTCAACAATAAACTGTTATTAGCTACATTCTTCAACAAATATTAACAATGCCATTATATTATTTAACTGAACGATGTGTACACATTTGTGTATACGATACTTGTATGGATTTTTAAAGTGAAAACATGATCGTAAATGAGCAGCCATTAAAAATCAGTTTTAAATTTTTTGTTTAAAAAATATTCTATTAACGACTGGATGGAAAGTATTATGAATAAAATTCATGGTTTAAGAGCGCATTATAAGTTTGAATCTGGTTTTAATAGTAAAAAATATTTCATTTACTTGTAATTATTATTTTCACTAGAATGTTTAGTATTAATAATTGTTCATAGAGGCATATGTTTATGGGATGTTTTTATGGGACATGTGTTGATTATTATTATTAAGTGTTACATTTTCTAAATAGTCTGATAGTAAAAGCTAATAACTTTCAGACTGGCGACATTTCAAATAAATTCTAAATTTTATTAGCGAATGATTTACTGCGGAGTACGATTTAAGCTCGTAGGCTCGTAGCAGCAAATTTTTACCTTTCAATCGAAATAGCCATTATGAAAGCAATGAACTTGATATTTATAAGCAAGAAGAGAATATCTGTATAGTGTATACCTACTATTTACTTATCTATATCATTTTTTTTTTTATTTAAGTTATTTCACAGCGCTTTGTATTTTCTCACAAATATCTAAGAGAATTTTTTCTTTAATGTTTACAAATTGGAAGGATTAGTTTTTGAAACCTCATGGTAGTCATATTTAAGTTCTATATTTTGACTTTTATTTGTAGTTTTGATCAGTAAAGTTTGCCATTTTATTATAAATCGTTTCATGTTTTCCCTACATTTAGAAACAGTCTAAATATTCTTTTAAATTCAAGAAGTTTTGTAGGTAAAAATATTTTGAACAACATATGGTTCATCATTCTGTTTTAGGCTCGTTATTTTGCCATACAATTGATAAAAAAAAGGCTCGTAAGTAAATGATATAAACTACCAAAACGATTGTATAGTTTTCAAAGTAAGTAAATTATGCTAAATTTTTTACTGGGTACTGATGAAATACTTAAAGTATAATTTTAAAATACTTATTTAAGCTATTATCAGGTGTTAAAAGACCACTGTTTTTTATTTTAACAATTTATTTTCTTTTTACACAACGTTTCGTCGGTGTTATTCCGACTCCATCGGGTATCTTAAAAAGTCTGTTAAAATTGTTATACCCTATTTTATTACAAAACAGTTTTTTATTATTCACTAATTTTATATGTCTAAATTATAGTTAAACTTTTTTATTAATATAATGAAAATATTATTTCAATATAAATTTAACAATACAAAAAAGCTTTTAACACCTGATAATTGCTTAAAATATTAAACTATTAAGACCTGAAAATTAGTATTAAGGATTTAAAATACTCTTACTTATAATGAATGTATATGAATTTACACTTGAACTTTATTTGAAAGTGCTACTAGGTACCCATAGTTCAAGATAATTTAAGAAAAATTTTCACTATTAGTTTTTATACGTTGAACTTATATGTATTTTTATCGACATTTTTTTATCAATCGTGACGTAAATTTTATAGACGTAAAAGGAAATCAAGTTTTATAACATGACATAATTTTGATTCAATATAGATATATTATAATATCTACAAAGAGTCCTAAAAAAAAATTCTGAATTTTCTAATAACCGTTTGTAACGCTGAATATATTGTAATAATACTGACTGATTTTAAATCTAAGGAAAACCTTACACTATATAAAAAAAAATATTAGAATTTATGAACAAATTTGAAATTCTTCAGAAAAGAACGTCTAAGTACGTGTTCAGAAAAAATAATTTTTTTATAATATAACCATGTAAAAATTGGTTTTAACATGTTTATTCGTAGTGGGTATCAGTGGAAAGTTGGGTAAATAAAATTTTAAAAAAATAAAGTATTCATAACTTGAAGGGATGAATCACCCTTTGAAATCTAATATCTAATACGCAATTAACGATTAACAGAAACGTGAGCTCTTTTATCGTGAATTCAATAAGCCAAAGTTAATTTTACAATATATGTTTGCATATAAAAACATAACGATAAATTAATAAATTCTATGCCAAATTTCGTGTAATAAGAATCATTTTTGGGGCTTCGTTCAATAAATTTGCACTTTAACGAAAATATGAGCATATAACTGATATATAACTAATTTAATTATAATTAAGAAAACAAATATAAGTTTTTAATTAAAATTTTCGTTGTTACTTGCTTGAAATCGAGTCATTAATCAAATTTATATTTACTTTTGGACGTTTGTACATCCAGATTCAAATTAAGTTTATGCTTTCAACCAAGTTTAATCAAGTTAATCATCCATACTTCATATAAAAAAGCATTACAAACAAGAAGTAGGAAAAACATGAAGCCAAACAAAGCATTTAATAATCGATGTAAAATTAAACGTATATAGTTAATGACAGCTTCGAGCTCGACAGGCGTTAGATTCAAAACGAATAGTGTTTGATTTTTTGTTCAATTTCTATTCCCATCCCTCCTGCGATCATTCATTTCAAATCAATGATTTTAATCATTCCGTTTTAATCTACGGCGCCAATAGTGTCGAAGAATGTGCCTGATTAACAATCTGTTAACAACATACGCTACAATTTCATAGAACAATACAACAAACACTAGCAGTGAATAATAAAAAAGATCGAAGAAAAAAATGTTAAATTACCAACGAAATTAATAGTTTTAACAAATTTGCATTTAATTCATAGTCAATAGGAGATTTAATTTGATTTTTTCAACCAATTAAAACGGAAGAAATTTGAACACGGGGCATCCAACTCGCGTTTCTTGAATAATATTAGCATTAACTCTAATTGTTTATTATCTAATTGCTTCCTTTATTAAAGTTATAACATTTTCATTGACTACAACTAGCGAGTCTTAGTATTTCGATTGTAAATGACCCCATAAATAAATAATTACCGAAATCACATTTGTATATGGCTCATTAAGTAAATAAATAGTAGTAATTAGGTTTTTATTAACAAGTCTAAAATTAAAAAGGAGTGTTACATAATTTCGGTAGATTTGACGTTTGATGAGAACGCTCTTATGCCGGTAACAATTGTAAGTTTTCGTTCTTTTAAAGTTATTTATTGTAATTTACCAGAGTTGATTTTCATTAATTTGTATGCGCTGCCAGTTAATTACAAGTTCTATATTAATTTATATAAGTGAATGCAAACTAGAGAAGGGATATAATAAAATATTGCTTTGCGGTGACAGCTTTGAAACACAATTAATAAATTGTTTTAAATTACATTTTGAATTTATCTTGAATAGTGAATAAGTTGGAAATCTTTCACTATCAACATTTATTTATTGGCAATAAAGTTTCGAATACCTTTCTGTAATTGAAGTAACGTAATAAAAGTTTTATGGCATTTAATGCTATTTTGATAATAATTTGTATTCTAACAAATAGTATAGCATAAATAGTGGATAATGGTCCTGAAGAGGTTGGAGCAATTTATAGATGAACTTCATTTGATTGGGTTTATGTCAAAATAAAAATAATCTAAATTTTATGCTTAACTTTAATTTAGAAGTGACGTTTTTATGCATTTTTAATATTTTCTTTAAATTAGTTAAGAAAGTGTTGATAAGTTATAGGCACGTAAAATAAATTAATATAAATGATTTTGCTAAGAAAAAAATAAACCCTACCAAATTAAATGCCTACACAGTACACATATGAATAACTAACTTAAAAATATTAGTACCTATATATTCTTAAAGTTATGATCTATAATTAGACAAATAGTCTTCTGTTTTAACAGCCCAACAGAAGCCACATTGGTAATTATAAGTTTCAAAAATTATGGAAAAAAATCTTATTTAATTTCAACATATTATTTCAAATATAAGTGTATAGTAGAGTGAGTTACTTAAAATATACACAGTTGTTATTACATCATTAAATTGCTTCTGAACGAAAAAAGAAAAATTATACCTAGTTTTATGGATAGTTAAGTTTAACTTAAAATATCGATAGCTATAATTTTCTATAAAAAAATATTATAATTTGATTGATGATTTGCAGTACTTCAAAAAGCAAGTATAAGATAATGAAGAATAAGGAACCTGACCCCATAAGTTTATTCTTTTACCAGCTGTTACCTGTCCGCTTTGATGTGTGTAAACTAAACTCGATTAAAAAACGTGATTTTTGAGCCTGCTAACTTACTTTGTAAGTGTAAAAAATGTATGTCCTTGTGACTTACGTTGATGATAATTTTTTTTCATTTCTGTTTCTAATATTGAAACGATATTTTGTTAAATAGGTAAGTAAGAAAATAGAAACAATTTATGCTTATTTTAGACATCAAAAGTTCAAGGAATAAAACAAACAAAAATGATCAAATTCTATACCTACAGTGGTTTACACATGGATGAAATTTGCCATGATTTTATTTATTAAGATTAAATTTATGTAATAAAATATTAATAATTGAAAATTTCACTACCAATTATTATTCAAAAGCAGTGGTTCTCAACCTTTTCACCATGACGGGCCCTCAAAATCTTATTATATCGTGGGGACCCCTTCAAGATAAAAGTACCAAAAGAACCGTTTACAATCAAAAACGCTGAAACAGGGATCTGAAACTTTGAGTTTTCTCCATAATCTTATTTTATATGAAGAGCTTTAAGGGCTGCCAATAAAAAGAAACTAAAATAAGTATAATTTCTTACGTTATTCTCTATTCTACTGATTTTATAAGACACTCAAAACAAGAACTAAGCAGCATCATTATTTTGGTGCTAATTGTCACTATAGAGAGATATTGTATAATATTGGTAGCTTGATTTTCTCGTCAGGATAAAGAAGGGAATAAATACGATTGAGTGGAAGATCCCAGTACTGGAATTCACCGCAAATCCCGTACGATAGCTTTGCAAACTCCCAAAAATTCCGTGGACCATAGGTTGAGAACCTCTGTGCTAAAGACATTGAAAGAACTATGAAATAAAAATTTCTTAAATATCTTAATAGAACATCAAACTTTTTTTTATCAATTAATAAGCAAAAACTAATTAACTCAATATTATTTTTCGTCAAACCCACGTTAATATGCATTTATTAAACGTTCGAAATGTACTTATCATACAACGAAATATCGCCCACGTTTTAGTTTTAATTACAAAAAAATAACGGCATTAAATAAACACATTTCAAAACGAAATTAAGTATATACGAATAAAATAAATTTCAATTTCAAATGATGTCTTTAAATTTTGAAAAATGTGAAAATAGCTTTTATTTCCAAAACGATAAATTTAAAAAATATATTTTTACCAGCAATAAAATTCAATGCTTGCCTGGTATCGTTGCATAAGTGGGATGAGAAAGTCAAAAATATTCGTTTATTAATACGATTTTAATTACAGCCAGACACTTAAATATTATTTTTATTCATCTTTCAATGCATTAGCAATAAAAGTTATGGTTTTGTTAGAATATTCACGTCTTGAAACTTCATTGTCAAAATATATTTACAACGAGAAGAAAAGGTTTTGAGATGTTGGTGAGGTAATGAATTATCATATTTAATCTTATTTAAATTCAATAAGCTACAAGATAAAAATATAACACGACTGAAATGAGTCGGGTTATTAATAATTCTTTTAAGTTTCAGATCTAGATTTTGGGTTTAATCGCGTATCGTATGTTTAACCCAATCAAATCGTAACTGACGATAAAAATGATTGTACCTATAAATTGTTGTTTCATTTTACAATGATAAATTATGAGCATTTAAATCAGCTTGTATATGATCAGTTTTTTTCAACATATCTTTTTCTAATTTATCGAAACAGAAAGCGAGTGAACGCGATGATTAATAGACCGTTGATTTTCTAGCAGTGTAAAAACATCACTTATGCTGTCTCCACAAACTGAATCAATGCACTGATTACAAAGAAGATTTTTTTCTAAACGTTTATCAAAATATTTCCTCTTTTGTATGCGGAATCAAGTGATTAAATCGCTTTTCATCACATTTTTATTCGAAAAGTCAACACCGTCAGAAGTTGTATAAACCATACGTCATCACATAAAAATATACAGACGTTTTATAAATGCATTTGAGGGATGGTTGGGTTTATAAGTGTTTTATGAGAGGATTTTTTTTTTGTTCTGGATCATCTTGTCTTGTGTTCGCTGCATCCAACATGTAAGGTGCTTGAGTCTACACAAAACTTGAGGATACTTTAGTGTGTGGCATTCCAAGAGCGTCATCGTACAAATCGAAAATATAAGATCCTTCGTGATTCTCACGTTCCAAACACAGATAAGATAATATTTTAAATAAAGGGTTATAACACGTATAATAATAACAATGAGACGAATCGAACGAAACTATTGACTTTAACAGATAAACTGCATAGACTCGAAGGTACAACACCTCGATTGAAAATTGAAAGCTGTGATGATTATGAGGATTATTCGGAGTATTTAAAGTGGCTTCTACACAATGACGAACGCTTTTATTGTTTCGTTGTCTTAAAGCTGTCTTTTTTCATATATTAAACCGAAAAAAATAAAAAGCCTCTTCAAATAGACCATATTTGGACAGGACTGAATATCACAAGTCATCGGAATATTAGTTTAATTTTATTGGGATATATACAAGGTTTTATTTTTTTGGGATGTAATAAAATTTACATTTGACGCTTATGACAAAGTATTGAAATTTGTTTATTTTTTAAAAATAACTGCGCGGATGTGAAGTAAGTTTTAAAATATTTTTATGGAAGTTTCACACTTCAGCCAATCTTTTGTATAAATATTGTTCAAATTCTTTTTTTTAATATAATTTAAGATTTGAACAAGAATGAATAATGCAACAAATAGGTACTACTTCAAGAAAAAAAAATTATTTTATTTACATCACTACATAATATGTGGTTAAAACACATTCAATTTCAGACCATTTTCTTTCGAAGTGTAAAGAGAACGAAAATCTAAGTTTTGAACGTATTCAAGCTGAGCTCAAAATAACCGAAATCTATAAAGAAGTGGTTTCGAAACAACAAAGTTGTTCGAGATTTTCCTACGTTCTGTTTGTAAGTTGAAAACTAAAAATTGCGCTAATTACCCAAAATCCCATTTTCAGAACGTTAACGTTTTCTTTGAAATGAAAAAAAAATACGGAAATGGCTATTAGATACGTTAAAGCTCGTCCCATATAAATAGACGTGGAAATAAAACCGAAAAAATATAATGTCCGTCATTTTTTAGTCATCACCAATGTCTTTTTATATTATTTATGTGGATGGTGTATCTCTTGTGCATATCATCAAAATGTAAACGATGAGCGCTCATATAATTTCTTATTTAACGACTCTGATATTTTTAGTTTGCAAATAAAGAAAATAAAATATTACGTTGTTTTGTAAATGGTGAAGTGTGTGCAGCTTTCTTACGTCTTAAAATACTATACCTACATAATATAGGTACACTTTGAGAAGAAAAAAAATACGTTTAAGTGTTCAAGTTTGATTCATAGGCATTTTCGGAAATAAATCTCTTATATAAAACTCGGTAATGAATGTGAAGAAAATCCTTAGATTTAAGATGTATTACTGTTAACATGGTACTAAGGTTATTTTAATAAATTATCAAAAGCAGTTTAATACACACAAATACGGGGATATATATCGTATGTTTGAAAGATGGGTAAATTGAGTATTTCTTTTGCAAAGAGTTCAACAAGTTTAACAAGACATCCTAATCACAGTCGGTTCTACGCTGACGTATTTATTAACTCCCAGAATGATTGATGAGTTAATATAAAATGCATAAAGTAGGTTCATTTGGAATAAGTGTGCTGTTTAGTTGACGGGTTACTAATTTTTAAATCATCGCTATAAACCTACCTAAGGCTTAGTAGCGAGTCATTATTTCTTAGTTTTATCTCTACAGTTTTTAAACACCGAGTTGTGCTAGTTATTTACAATACAGTAACGTATCTTCAATTTTAAAAAAATCAGATAAAATATTAATTGGTATGTGATAATCTGCAAATCGTCAATATTTCAGTGATTCTCAAAGTTTATGGTGTTAAGGTTTTTTCCTTATTAATTGTTGTCATATACGTTCTTACAAATCTTACTTTCAGCGTCGCTTATGTTTATTATTAGTAGAACAAAGTCCGCGCTTTCTTTCTCTCGCTCGTTTTCTCAACTTTTCTTTCTGTTGAAGTGAACTTTATAATATTTAAAGAATATTTTATTTATTAAATATACACCGCGATATCCTCGGAAAAATAACTAAATATATCTATTCTTTAATATACCTACTATTAATTCACTTATAATAAACTACCTGATGAATTAAAAGCACTAAATGCTTCAAAGAAGGTATTAAGAAGAAAAATTTGTAATAAGATTAGAGATATTGACTGTTAGACACTTTTTTTGTATACTGTTTTGTATATAAGTAATAACTTTTATAATGATACTTGTTATGATGTACTTTACATTACTATCACTTTGATAATTATTAATTACTGTATATGTTTGTATATATTTCTGGTTTCTATGTTCAGATGTTATGCACCTCTATAGAATGTATATCCAAAATTTTGCCTTTTCTAAGTAGTTTCATCGAGTTCCGTAAATTTGTTTTTTCGTAGTGAAATTTTTTCTTTTGGATATCTTCATATTTCTATAAAAACCAATGTTAAAAATCAGCTTTTGGCGAATAATTTCTTTTAGTTTTATCTTGGTTCAAAAATATCTTCAATACTCAACTCTCAAGAATTTAAAATTATGTTTTAACGCTATTATTGAATTTTCTGTTAATTTTCCTTAAAATCTGTAAAAATGTTTGGTTACATTGGGAACAACCTTTAGATATTGATATTTAGAGTATAAAAAAATGTGTGCTTGATCGATTTGGCATGCTTTTTCTAAATATTTCATAATTTGAGGTACCTATAAAAACATTTTCTTTGAAAATACCTATTTGATAGTAGAGAGAGTTTGTAACTAGTATTGTGGATTGGTTACTTAAGTTATAATTTAAGCAATATTTGCTTACATTTTGGAGCATCGAGAAAAATAATTATACAATATGAATTAATTTTTAAAAACAAAACAAGTATCGATTTCATTATGGTATGGTAATAATAAGAAAATAAAAGCTTCATACTTCATTTTGTTCAGAAATTTAATTAATTTACTGTCTAAAACGATATTAAGGTCATTTTTTATCCAATAAAACAATGCGATTCGTAGACTAGCAAAATCAGATTAGACTAGTGATACTATCAACATTTTTGCAATCCAAAATCAAAAATTTTCTTTGTTCAGCCCGACTGAGTTATTTCTCGGCGATGAAAAAGCCAAACCCAAACCAAAAATCTGACACTTTACTGACACTGCAGATGAAATTTTATGTAAATGCGGCCAAGTCAAATCGACCCCGCAGATTTTACGACTACGAAATATTCTCACCTGCACTTGGATGCTGTCATCGGCTGGTTAGACAAGTTATTTAACTTATTTTTCCGCTACTCAATACGTTTAATGTAACAGTCATATCTGAGACGAAAAATATTCATAAAATTCCTCAACCGTTTTGATTAATTCGATTTAATATGAATATTAAATTAACTCATATGAATTATATCGCATACCAAACTTAAATTAATCTTCTACGTTTAAAACTAACGAAAAAATCAGGTGTGAATCTCGAACCTCCAGTCGAAAATTAACACTGAATCATTACGCAGGTTTCATGTAAGATTTCGACAAAAAATAATTTAAATACTTGTTTATTAGCTATTGCGTTCGAAATAATCAATTTGAAACTAATTACGTTAAAAAGTTTTTAAAGAAAAACTATGGAGGAAATGTTTCAGCGTACAGGTGTTAATTGGGTACTTTTATAACCCAAAGGCCTTCTTCCTTGCCTAAGTAATTTATACAATGATAAATATAATAAGATTATGCGTGTGAACTACGAAACGTTGAAAAATATATTTCCTCTTCTTCTTTATCTTATAGTCGAAAACTACGAGTATAATATTAATAATGGGTCCTATTTGGTATTTATGGATTAATGATCTAGGCCGGCCTTAAAATCAACCCTTCTCTGACACATAAACGATGTTTTAAATTATTTTAACTAGCACGGTGAGTTGTGAACGTGTTTAGGAATTTAAATCGACCAACATTTAATATTTACTTTCTTATACATGAATCTTGTTGTAGCTTCAAATAATAAACAGAAGAAAGGAATTGAAGACCAAATATATGTCGGATACCTTTGTCTTACAATTAGTAAAAAAAATATTTGTTTCTCTCTAAAAGTTCGTCAAATTTTAAACGAACACTAGAATATAACCCTACGCATTTATGTGTATTAAGGTCATTAATAAGATTGTTTTTCATCTTAATTAAAAAGAGAAATTTTCAAAATATTTGTGAAGTAATTGGCGAAAAATTTACCATAGATCAATGATTTAATTTTAATTAAATATTTTAAGAATCCATTTTTATAGCGATAATTTTGGAATGTTGGAATGTTGTATGCAGCCCACATTCATACATAATTCGCCCATCCTTTACATTTGGAAGATATAAAAAAATCGACAAGTACAGAAAAGATGCTTCAGTACCTAATGAAAATTAATTACTTACGTTTTCTCATTATACGATTCAGATTAATAATTTGGCGAATCTCTAGACAGTTTTAATGTTGTGCCCATGAGAAGAGGCTGCGTGTTGTTATGAAAAAGTATCTGCATGAGATGCTCATCACAATAATTTCATATATAATCCGAATACCAAAAGACCTCAACTTTCATTTTGCTCAACAGCACCTCCCACATAATATTATCTGTGGCCGTATAGCCATCATCCTCCATGCCGTTGTTCCACGCTCATCAGTTTACGAGCATTTCGTAAAACAGGTTTGCTAAGATGAAGGGCGCTCGTTATGCACCAACAACAACGGCAGCAAATACTCCAGATTCTATGTTAAAGATTTCGAGTACAGATTCGATCGTAACTATATTCGAGATTCAAAAAAAAAGTTCATGAAATAAAGATTAAAAGAGCGCGCGATACGCAAACCTGCGAAAAACACAGCAGCTTGCGTGATATCTCAACAAGTCATATTTTATATAGTAAAAATTTTAAAATTATTATATTTAATTCAAAGCACAAGCCTTCCAACGCTTTATTACGTTTCACAGGAGACGTGGATGAAAGATTCGTTATTATTTCTCGTCTTATTTTTCAAAGTGATTGAATCATTAAATTGTACATTGGCCACCAAGGTTATGGTCTGTTTGAAAAGATTGAGGCGAGATTAAAACAGTGGATTTTTTTAAATACATAAATTGTAACACACTTGAACTGGTTAAATCAGATTTAATCCTTGTAAAATATAACGTCTCTATCCACTTTGCAACTTGTGTTAAAACCCTTACAACTTATTTTACTAAAAATTCAAATTTAAAAACAGTTCCACATTTCTATTTTCGACAGTGTTAATTTAACAGTATTTTTACCTATACTTGTAACTTTCAGAAGTATTTAAGTATATTGAATACAGTATAGAATGTATTGAGAGTCGAATGAATTTTACCAATAAGTAACTTTTCTGATATATATTTATTTTCAGTTATCTTTTATTTATATTACTTTTTTCTTAGATGATCACTAATAAGTTAACTTCAAGAATCTTAATATTGACCAAATCAATTCGTCCAACATAAGTATCAATCCCGGACTTGCCAATTTAAGTTTTTTGTTTACATGTACGAATATATCAATATTTAAAACCAATATTTAATAACAATAATTCTCAAGATAGCATTTGTCAGCTCTCAGTTTTTGATATTTGCAAAACTGTCGTATTGAAAAAATCGTATGGTGATATTAGTTAGATCTTAATATATAGCCTAGTGTACATAAATTTCATTGTTAACTTTCATGTACATAAGATGTTTCAAAATTAAGGATATTTTAAGTATCGATTTAAAAATGTGATTAAGTACCTACATGGATTGTTGGTTACCTAATGAATAAAACTAAAACTTCTTATTTAAGGATCTTAAATCAATCAAAATTAATTAAATAGGTCTAAATCAAAATTTAAAAAAAAAAATAAAAATAGTTAGGTACTTAGTTGTAATTAAAAAGTATTTCTGGATTCGTTTGGTTAAATGTGAGAACTTTTTAAAAATTATTTCGTTATCATTTTAACTAAAAAAAAAAGGAATCGAAAGTAATGAACCCCTAAAAAGTGCACAGTTCTAGCTAGTTATCTCGAACATTTAAATTTTCTTGGTTGGTAATAAAATAATGCAAAAAAAGCCAGTCAGTTAATTGATAAGTAATTAAAAACAGTTGAATTTCGAAATTTTAGAGATCAATCTTAAACTTTCACTATTATGATAACAAAAACAACAAATACTAAAAGCAGAGATACGTTACGTCTTTGTAATTATTTTGTATCTGAAAATAAGGTCGAGAACTCAATACTCGTCAGAAGTACAGATTCTTCATTAAGAGATCATAGTTATCCACAAATATTCACTATTAAATATCTGGGGTCGTTCGTAAAATGGTGACCTCAATAGGGAAGTGAACCACAAGATTCAAAGGGGTAGAGGAGCTGGAAAAAAATATAGGAGGTGTTGTGCGATGGGAGGATAGCCAGTAAAATAAGGGGCCGAATGTATAAGACAGTTATGAGCCCAGCGCTTATCTATAGTAGTGGGACTTCGGCAACCAAGAAAGCCCACGAGAAGAAGTTGGATGTGGCGGAGATGAGAATGCTAAGGTGGATGCTGGGGAAGACAAGAAAGGACAGGACCAGAAACGAAAGGATAAGACAGACGGTTGGAGTGGTGGGGTGTTCAAAGAGGATATAAGAAACCAGTAGGACCAGTAGGACCAGTAGGAAAAGAGACCAGTAGGAAGACCGAAGATATGGAAGGACTAGGTCACAGACGACATGAGGGAAAAGAAGCTGACAGAGGAGGACGCCAGGAATAGGGCAGGATGGAAGGAAAAGACACGGAACGGCGACCCCGAATAGGAAAAAGCATGGGAAAAAGAAGAAGAAGAGTTATTCACTAATATTAATTATGGCATGGATAAAGTTCAATTTGGTATTCATTTTTGGACATTATATAGACAAAGTTAACTTTATTCAAATTTACTATTTCACCTTTAATATATAGTTTGTAAATTTATGAGCTTCCAAAGAGGGATAACCACGACATTAATTAAGTGTTATCAATTTCGTCAAACAATAAACTATATTCAAAGACCCTTGAATAAAGTTAGCTCTACCCAAAACTTGTAATTTAAATTAATTTCAAATTAATCATTACTTTAAGAATGTTACATAATTTGTATTTCGATAATTTCATTGTCTTTTAAAACTTATTGGGAAAATCTTTTATGTTTTTCAGTTAGAGATAATCACGGTTAAAATCTGTAAAAAATTGATGTAATTGTATTATGTATATATGTAAAATGGATGTATATATTACCTAAGTATCTACTTAATAAATTGTTTATCTTAAAGATAAGGTGGAAATATTTTTGGGTAGTTTCAAGAACCGATAAGCATCCAAAGCAAAATTTCCGTATTGCATCCTTTAACATAACCGCTCCATTATTATAATTTAGTTCATTTTGCTCTCTTGAGGTACAATCTTCTGGATTTGCGTACCCTGATTACTATGACTTGTAACCAAGAGTTATAATAGTTAAGAAAATAAAAACTGAAAGTATCATTATTTGGCACAAATAAATAGCAAATTTTATTAATTTCACCTTTTCAGATTTTCTAAAATTACCTAATAAGCATAAATATTTGAAAAATTATCAGTTTACAAAAGTCCTTTAGCTATTAATAAAGATAGTATCTAGTTCTAATATATCCAACAAAATATATGGGTATGCATTTCAACTTTGCATCCTTTACGAAGCAAATGTCACAATTGATTATTAAAAAATTCCAAAATCTTTAAATCTCCCGTAATTTATGTAACTTTAATATCTCAAGAAATATTTTCAGTCTGGAAAAAAATTGTCTTCCTTATTGATATATGCAAAAAAGCGAAATAATTTGTTGAAAAAATAACGCGAATTGACTGTTTCAAACCAGTTTGAGCATTAATAAATTAATTAAAATTAGAATTGTTGGCTAAAAACAAAAATTTAATCAATTTAATCATCTTATAGCCAAACAAGATTTGAGCAATTTTGCATGTATTATCGAAGTGAATGGGCCTCTGAGATTTGAGACTTAGCAAACCATAATCGAGTGAGTCATCTGATGCGGGCTTAGTTTTTACACGAAATCACCAGGATATTTACGAAAAATTACATTAATAATATTTATAGAAATAAATTAAGATTTTACAGTGACAAAAAAGAGGAAATATTTGAGTTTTTTGGCTGTACGATGAAAATAACTCAGGCAGTAAATAACATCAAAATTTACGTAAACGAATGAAAAATTTTCATGCAAAATTTTAATTTGTATTTATTAAGATATTAACTAATCAGATATTTTATAAGAGTTGGAAATAATTCAGACTTGCTAAAAAATTCACTATAAAATGATTCATATAAAATATTATCGTGTTTGAAAAATTTAAATAATTGGTAACCTTAGAATATCATGTCAAAAAACGTAGAATTTCAAATTGGAGAACCAACAGGCCCCCCAAGATGAGCACAAAACAAAACTATTTTTATGTTTTTTGTTCATAATTTTAGATTCTTTAATTATTTTCTAATGCCATTAGCTGCCGTCTCATGGAAATCAATGAAGAAGATTAATGAGACGCAAGGTATTCTTCAAATTACTGTCCCTTAAAGAATTTTCTTAAAACTTAATTTTTTTATTAATATTGATTAATTATATTAAATTAAAATTATTTACGTTTCCAACCTTGATTTTGACAGTAAGGTTTCGATTTTATTTAATTATGTTAGCCGGTTTTGAAATAAATCACAGTGTTACTACATGATACAATGAGACAAAGGAAGAATATTGTTAAATAATGAAAGAAACCCATTAATCAAATATAACCAATGTATTATGTTAATCAGGTAGTTTATTAAATAAGAGTTTCTATTTTTTTTTTCTGTTTTTAAACGTTTGAACAAAATGTCGCAGGCTGCGCGTTACTTGATAGTAGCGATGACAAATTTTTTAAATAAAAAATATGTCTCTTAATTTTTCAAAAACAGTCAACTTTCGGCAAATTTATTTCCAGGATGTTGAAGTTTTAGTCAATGAATCTACACATTTATTAATGAAAAAGATTTTAATCGGTTTTTATTTTTAGAATATTTATTTATGAAAATGAATAGGCGTTTAATTTTTAATGATAAAGTTCACTTAGATACTTACAAGGACCTTAAATATTTAAGTTCTTGAAAATGTTAAATGTTGGTTTTTAAATTTATATCTTTTAATATTTTTTAAAAATATTAATATGCTTTTCTTAAAATATTTGTACAAAAATCGTTTGGAATATGCTTATATATTGATGTCAATGATGTCCATCTAAAAAGGAAAAAGGCAATTGAGGAACTTCATTTAATCTCCTAATTACATTCAAAAAACATTTAATCAATTTAAATACCAAGCGATTTAAACAAATTTTATGCAAGAATTTTGCTTGAAGACTCGTAATATTAAATTTCTACAACAATTTCCATATGTTTCACCACACATTGATTTCGATTAATGATATTTGAACGTCCAATCTAAATTCCTGAGACATTTTATGGCGCTTATATTTCAGTCTCGTAAAAATCTAAGCCTTGAAAGAGACACCCGTTACTACAATAGGAAATTAATATAAAATGAATAAAGTATGTTTATATATTTTAATATTGACTTTTGTAATAGACTGATTGAGTTTTGCTCAATGCAAAAATGTTAACGTACGTGACATTTGATGTATTCGATATGTATGAATATTGGCGGAACGATAAATTAAGGGCTTGATATTGAATGATTGGTATGAAAGTAAATAAGCAAAGAAAGATAAAAAAAAATAATGGAATATTATACCTACAAGGGAATTTCTACCAGAGTCTTACAAATGCTTTTTATTGTTATCGGTGTGAAATTATACTTATTAAACTGAATCACTCTCTCATACTACTTCATGTATGAAATGGCATTTTAGGTTTATTGCCAACGTCGTTATTGAAGTTAAAAAATTGGCATTGAATAAACGATATAATAAAAATGCACTGTAAAATTAGGTAATTATTATTGCATATTTTAAAAGGAGATCAAACTTAAATTTAAAACATGATATAATCGGAATGAGAAGAAACGTTTTATTAGTCAGTTATTGGCTCATTCGGTTCTAGGACAAGAATGGCAGTAAAAACCTATTTAGTTTTAGTGCCATATATACACATACATAGTTTTTTTTAGTTAAGAAACGAGAAAAAAAATAATATGAGAAAACCAGTCGCCCACATTAGACGGCCGTTTGATCAAATCCTCTCGAATTACGTCCCACACGAGCCGGGCCTGATCTGTCAGGCACGAACAGAGTTTTATTCTTGTTGGCTTGTTGTGGTTTTCACCTCAATCGTTTCCCAATCACACATTCATACGTTACGAGTACGTACACTCACGCGCTCTAAATGGTACGACCATAATAAATTGTCGATATTTTTACAGCATAATTTTCTATGGGATCGCCCATTTTATGTCCGTTTACGATACTACCTCAATCATTTACATTTACACATGATAAAATAAAATGCTTTATTGTTCTACAATCATCGAACATTGCTTAAGTTTATATAGATCTTATCAACTGCTTAATTTTTACATAAATGTCCCGTCTATTAATTCTTAATGAAAATGTACAAAAAATATTTACCAAAAAAAAAATAGTTTTACTCATAACTATTTAAATGATAACTAAACTACCCCAATTATTTAATAACAAGTAGAGATGATTAAGCTTTTGATACTATATAAAACCTTAATTTTAAACGTTTTGTTATTAGCCGCAAATCTTATTAATAATTTATTTTTATCACAACAGATCTAAAAAGAGGCCACTCAAAGATTAAAATTACGTTCAAATCTTGTGATTGTAAAATAAATATTATGACAGGCTGTGTGCCAAAGATTTAGGTAACCGTAACATAATATTTTCACTTTAACGAATTAAGCATCAAATAGAAGATAGTTAAGATTAAAGTTTTGTTGTTACGTATAAAAATCTACCACTGACAAGGATAAAAATAGGCTTCAAAACTTAAATTTTAAAAAAATCTTAAGAAGCCCAATATTAGACTTTAAATTGCAAACTGCTTATATTACCTATAGCTACATTAGTTCTTAAGATTTTTCTCAATATAGCTTAACATATTTACATATTATAATGATAATTAACAGAAAAATTTAATAAAATTGTTAAATATATGATTCTTAATTTTTGAGGGTTGATGATAATTGTTAACAAAGACATAACTACAAAAATTTTCTCCGAAAGTTAAATTTTAACATAGGTTTTTACGGAAAAATAAAAGTATATCCGAATAAAATATATCCAATCCAACAGAAAAAAATTCATTTTGAAAACGAAAATTTACAGATATCGACAAAACTGTAAAGGAGAATAAGAAAATCATTTTTTGAAAATAATCTTGAAATACTATAAAGTTCACATACGATGAGAGACAAAAGAGGAGAAAACAAGCAGGAGAAAGAAAACTGATCTAGTAATAATTAACTAAAACGACGTTAAAAGTAAGATCTGCATAAACGAGTATATTAACAGCTGTTGAAGAATAACCTAAAGTGAACCGATAACTCCTGGGACTTTCACGGAAATTTTTGGAAAGCACTTACAAGATATTCGGGAATTGTCTTTTGAATCTCGAAAAATTAACTGCTCATTTTCAATAACATTAATTTTGTGATTAAAATAAAATACTGTATCGAATAACTTCTTAAATGTACTTATATTTTGATAACATCAAAAAGATCATCTAGCAGCATAAGTTTTATCTTAAAATGGTTTCATGTATAAGTGTGTCATTTGTGCATTGTAAAATCTGAATAAGGATAAAAATGGATTTCTAGTGATTAATTTTATATTTATTCACTTTGTTGCTTTTTTTAACTTACTCTCTTAAATTGAAATATTGACTTTCGACTATCAAATAGTGACTATTCACTATTTAGTAGTGAAAAGTATACCACTATTTGAATTTAGTGGTATATTCTGCATTGCAAAAATAATGAATAGTCACTATAGTCACTATTTCGATTTAAGAGAGTACTCGAGTCCCGAAAATTTTGGGAAGACCAGTGAGAAGTTGTTTTGTTTCTTAGGAATTCAAAAAAATATCAAAACTGATCGGTATTTTATACGAAGTAATGATTCACAACTTGGTTTGGTTTACAAGTTATTTTACCTAAATTTAATTTAAAAAATACGAGCCAAATATTAGTTTTCAAATGCCAAATCAAGTCAAGCATTAATTTCTCAATTTATTTCATTTACAAGTAAAATTTTAAGCGCAGTTCTTCTCAAACAATGTGAGGTACTTGACTTGATGAATTCATAGCAGAGGGCGATAAAAAAGCTATGTTAATTTTTATTTTTTGGCTTCATTCAACGTCAAGTTTATTCCAGAAAATTAGCTATAAGAAACTGAAAACCATAAAAAACCTAAAGCAAATCAAAAACTTTATTTGTACTAAGAGAACTCGAACAAAAATAATCCATTGCTGAAAGAAGTGGGTACATTTTTGCACGACCGTTTATTTTTAAAAACAAAAAGTAAAGTTAAAATATCGCCAGAAGTCAAACCAAACAATTACAGTGAATGAAGAAAAACGTGTAAGATAATTGATGCATTTTGCCATTAACATGGTTGATTTATGAGCATTTCATAAGATGACACTTACAATTGGTCGCTTAATACAAACAAAATGACAGATTCACTTTAAATCGCAATATTTAAAAAAAAGAAGTTCATAATTTTATAATAAAAACACTTGGCAGACTAGCGAGCATGTCAACTTTATGCAAAAGATATTTTAATACAACAAAAAATGTTCAATTATTCTATTCCGGAATGTGCAACCATTGTTGGTCTATAATTAATTTCTTAAAATAAAAGGTTGTCATATGAAAATAATATCTACGCAAAAGTAATTCGTTTAAAACATGAATTGGAGATATAAATTAAATTAAATTATGAGAACTAGACGTATTTACCAAATTGAGAGAACTCCGTTTTATGCAGAAATTACAAAGTGAACGAGACCCAGTCTATTGATGGCTAAAAGCGTGAAATCAAAAAACTCAAAAATGTGTTTTTCTGCAACAATCAGCAACTTTCTAATTCAATGCTATTAAAATTTTCATGTCGATATTTATCTACAACAGTTAACGAATCAATCGCCATAATTTATCTTATCATGCAAACCTATGTCTTTGAATTTATTACACTACTATATCAAAGCTGGTAAGAAATTTTATAAGTGAAATATATCAAGCAAAATCTACATGTTCACTAACGTAACAAATAAAATTAGTGTTTATATTGTCAGCGCATATAGCCATCAGTTGCTGAGCGCTTTTATCTAATAAAAAAAAAAAAAAAAAAAAAAAAAAAAAAAAAAAAAAAAAAAAAAAAAAAAAAAAAAAAAAAATTAGTGTTACATACGATCGACATGCACAAGCATGAATGTAAAATTTTCACCGTTCCAGATTGATGCGTGTCAATTCTATAATACTAACAACAACCATGGAGTAAATATGTATTACTTTGATAAAAAAGCTATTGCATGAACTAATAACAAACTCATGTTTTCAAATACAAAAGTATTTAATTGACAAGAAGGAAAAATAGTACGTAATAAAAGGAAGCAACTGAAATATTAAGTAAAAAAAGCTCTAACTTTTTAATTACTTACAGTAGATTTATTACTGAAAGTCAAGGTGTAATTTTAAATTAGTGAAGTGTTTATGGTATAAAAGTTATTTCATTATAATTTTTAATTTGAAATCAGGAAACATAAAAATGTATCATTTAGCCTATGTAAATATTACAAATGTATTTCATAAAACTTAATATCGTGACTATTCTTTGTTTGTATGTACTCATTTTACATTATACCAAGAAATAAATGTAAGTTTTTAAATACAATAAAATAAATTTATTATACTGTAGAAAAATAAACAAAAGCCTCCAACGCAATGCTATCTCGTATCAGAGTATGAAATTAAAGCCAAATTAGTAACCATTTAACTTTATTGTCTTTATGGTTGGAGCTCCCAATGCAAAAGTCTCAATGAAACATTTGGCATTTAAAATATGATAAATCGTTACGTTTTTCCTGTCAAAAATAAATGGCTCTCAATCAAGCCATCAACATTTTTGTCCATAAAAGCACGTGTCTCAAATTTCGTCTTATCGATACATAAATCTATATGGACCAATTATTTTCTACCTGGAAGGCAACGCGATGGAGTTTAATTGTACCGTGATTTTCCTTTCGTTAAATAGGCTGATTTCTCAAGTACAAAAAAAAACCTCGTGTGCAACAAACACCTACGGATGAATTTAGATGAATACAAATTACCATCAGGTGAATACATGGCTTTGGATGTTAGAAGTTGGTATGAATATGTATGTAGATAGCTATAGCTACGAGACGCGATTGATTACTCAACTTTTCTCTGATGCACGCGTCACATAGGAAATGGGACATTGTCGTGGGACGTGCAGAAAATATAACCAATCAAATGATTGATTAGATGTGATAGTCGATCGTATTAAAAAGCCATTAACAATCGAGTCATTCATAGCAATCGTATTGTATCTATTTGGCGTCAGTTCAATTTGTAGGCGTGAATCAAGGTAGCGCCAACTTCATGACACATACACGCAGTAATTTGCCCCCCGATTAACGTTTGCCTTATAAAGTCAGCAATTTGAACAACGAAATTTATAATCACAACAAAACTATCTCAATATTGCACCAGTGCTTTGACTAGATCAAAGTTAAAATCCTACAAGACTTGAGTGAAAGCCACAGTAGGCGTTCAAACCATTCATTTTTTCAATAAAATCAAATATTCAAAACACCAAAAATTCGTCTTCTTCAACAATTTTCATTCGTTTAAAAATATTTATTACACTTACCGCTGTCGAAACTATAATAACTAGGTAATATTTTTAACTTTCCACCGTGAACAACATATTAAAGAACCACTAAATATTGACATTATCACCTATTACAATAAAATAAACTATGTTACAACTCTAAAAAAAAATATTTTTAAATGGGCGTTGATCACGAAACTAAATTATGAGTATCAAACTTTTGATAGGACCTATAAAAAAAACTACTAATAACAACTATTAAATGGTCACATTTTCTTTGATTCAATATATTATGTTATAAAAATCAATTTAAAGAGCGTCTCTAATAATAAAATAATTAAATTTATTAACGTGATATTAAGTTTTAAGTACGCTTAACATGACCTCCGGCTAGTGATTGAAAATAAATTTCATCACTTGCGAATTGCATCTCATTAAACATGCACATTGAATAATTTATTAAAATAAGATTTTTTGATTTTAAAAACTGTGTAGGTGCATTAAATTTTTCATATTCATAAGGTGTTTAGATAGCAAAGGTTAACATCTATAAAAAATTAGTAAAGTAAATTTATGCCAGTTTTATAAGGAGAAAATGTCATTTAATTTATGCAAGTCTATCAATCACGAGTTCATTAAGCAAAATTGAAGTGAATTTGCTTTATAAAAGGATAAGTTTTCTTATCCGAGTAATCATATCCGCGTTTATTGGCTAATTTAAATATTGGCTGAATAAGTAAAACGCAGTTTTATTATTGTAAAAATGATAAATTTTTATTGTCAGCAATAAAATAATTGCGGACATAAAAGTTGTATTCAATTTCAAATCAATTTTATGATGATTGAGAAAAAATCTTATATTTATAAATTTTATTATCAAAGAGTTTATGCTCGTTACCGAAATGAAAGTGTTATGAGGTAAGAAGAGTCATTTTAACACGTACATTTTTGATTATTAATGTAAATTATGAGTTATAAATTGGTGTTTTTCCAGTATCAGTTTAGTTAATAAAAAAGTCTATTAGCAAAACACTTTTGTTTTTTTTTTTTTTTTTCTTCTTTCATTATGTATTTGCAATCTGTCCCTGGACAATAAGCAAATCAGATGAATGTAGGGACTTAGGTATTAGTTACTTTCGGGAGTAACCTCGGCTCTTTAATATGTGCTCATTTCCGGTATGGCAGATCAAGGAAGCTGATGCGTCTAAGTCTAATTGTGTCGCCGGTATTATCGAGCAGGTTGATCGCCAGGTGATTGGTATGGTCATTCAATCTTTTTTGATATTTTTCGCTAAACCTAACGATCTCATCTCTCACTGTGGCCATTTTCAAGTCCTTATGAATGTCATGGTTAGTGACAAACCATGGGGCATTCGTGATGAGTCTTAGGGTCTTAGACTGGAAACGTTGGATGATTTCCAGGTTGGAGCTGCTGGCCGCTCCCCACAGTTGGATACCATAAGTCCATATAGGCTTTAAAACAGCTTTATATATCATGAGCTTTGCGTCCAGGGACAGTTGCGATCTACGGCCAATGAGCCACTGCAACTGCCTGCTTTTAATTTTTAACTGGTCCCTCTTGGCCATTATGTGCTTTCGCCATGTGAGTCTCCTGTCCATGTGCATCCCGAGATACTTGACCGTTGTTTCTTGTGGGATTTGTTGGTTATTGAGGACCACTGGGGGGCAAGTATCTCGCCGAGTTGTAAATGTCACATGGACAGATTTGGCTTCATTCACCTTTATACGCCACTTATTGAGCCAAGGAGCCAGCTGATCGAGGGCATTTTGCAGTTTTTCTGAAGCAATCCGAGAGCATCGATCTATAGCTATAATGGCGGTGTCATCTGCATATGTGGCTAAAATGATGTCTTCCGGGATAGGCATATCTGCTGTATAGATAAGGTACAGCACCGGACCCAATATGCTACCCTGTGGTACTCCAGAGCCCACTTCATATAGTTCTGATCGTTCTTCATTATAGCTCACAAAGAATTTTCTGTCACTTAGATAGGATCGTAGGACACAAAAGAGAGGATAGGGTAGCGCTTTCCGTAGTTTGTGAAGCAGACCCTCATGCCAAACTTTGTCGAACGCCTGTGTGATATCCAGAAAAGCTGTAGAGCAGAATGCTTTATCGTGTAGAGCCCTCATAATTGTAGAAGCAACTCTATGAGTTTGCTCTATGGTTGAATGTTCCTTCCGGAATCCAAATTGGTGGCTTGGTATTAAGTTTTTAGCACTGATAGTTGGCTGCATCTTTTCCAAGAATATCTTCTCAAACAACTTTGAGATTGTGGGTAGGAGACTGATAGGCCTGTACGACTTAACGTCATTTTCGGCTTTACCTGGCTTGTGAACCATGATTATCCTAGCAATTTTCCAAAAAGAAGGGAAATATCCCTTGTCCATAATTGCGTTAAAAATGGAGGCAATGAGTGCAATTGCATTATCTGGCAGTTCCTTCAGCATTCTTCCGGTCACTTTCTCGTATCCTGGAGCTTTCTTGGATCTTACTTTTTCATGAATGTAAGAAGACACCTCTTCAGCTGATATACGGAAAGAAGATGCTTCTACTTCATCATTTTGTTGTTCAGGCACCACTTCAAGGTTGTGGGTATTGTTTTGGTTTTCGAAGGGTTGGAAAACATTTGCTAGGTGGGTTGCAAACGTATCGGCTTTTTCTCTTTCTGTTCTGGCCCATTCTCCATCATGCCGCCTGATAGGTGGAACAGATTTGTGGGGCCTTTTTAATCGTTTCGTTGTTTTCCAGAGAGAGTAATCCGTGGATGCTGAGGCTGTAAGGTTTCTGAGGAAGTATTGCATGGACTCCTCCCTCAGATTCCTCAGTACAGTCTTCAATTGTGCTGTTGATCTATTGAGAGCTGTTTTGTCTTTTGGGTTACGGGAGTTCATCCAGATTCTGCGTAGTCTTCTTTTTTCTGCAATCATCTCCTTCACCTCCATAGGATAATCACGATTCACAGCCGATCCCGGAATAGTTGGCGTTGCTTCAATAACGGCATTGGTAATGGTCGTTGTGAGGTAACTGCAGGCGCTTTCGATGTCTTCTTCTGTTTCAAGGTCTAGACGAGCGGATAAATCATTTTGTAGGATTGAGCGGTACTTATCCCAATCAGTTTTCTTATGGTGTAAGGGAAATGTACGTGATTTATTTACAATGGTAGTACATATAACTAAAAGAACCGGAGAGTGATCGGAAGATAAGTCGGGCTCTGCTGTTATGGTAGTGTAATTCTGATTTATGCCTTTAGTAACAAAAATATCCAAGACGTCCGGGATTTTTTGTCTATCGGTCGGCCAGTATGTGGGTTGTGCTGGTGCCAATGTACCTAGCTGCATCTCATTGATTACCTCATGAAGGATTCTTCCTCTAGGGGTTATAAGCCTTGAGCCCCACCATGGATGTTTTGCATTGTAGTCTCCTCCAGCCACAAACCTGTTTCCTAATTTCGAGAAGAGCCGGAGGAAGCTGTCCCTGTTTGGCGGATATCTTGGAGGGCAATAAACGGATGCTATTATAATTGGGCCGAGCCAATCATCGATTTGTACGCATGTGGCTTGCATGGATTCCGTTTGGAACTTATCTATTTCATGGTGTTTGATACTGCTTTTAATTATGACAGCGGTTCCTCCACGTGCTGTTCCTCCAGGATGGTTAGTGTGATAGACGTCATAGCCCTTTATTTTTAGGTGAGATCTGTCGCTGAAGTGTGTTTCGGTCGCCATCATGATATCAATTTTATTTGCAACTAGGTACATTTCAAGCTCTGCTCTGTGTTGGCAGAGCCCATTTGAATTCCACAAGACTATTTTGAATGAGAATGACATTTTTTTTTTGGTTTAGTTAAGTTTAGCAACTAGGGCTGTGAGCAGACTTATTAAAGATGCTGTTTGTTCTGCTTGCCTCGTAATTAGTATTTCTAGTCTGGTAAACTGTTGCTCTAAAGTTTTAATTAGATTAGATTCTTGACTGGACTCGTCGATGTTATTATTTGTTTTTACTACTTGCGCGTAGCTTACTGGGGATGTTGTGTTGAATGGGAGCATAGGAGCTGAGGGATTATTGTTTACGTTATTCGATCTCACTGCTTGTGCGTAGCTAAGAGATGACGTATAATTAGGTGGAAGAGCGTTAATGGGGGGCATACTTTGCTGTGATCCACAGTTTGTCGATGTATTTTGTGTTTGTAAATGCATTTTGTGCATTTACATCTTTTGTGAGAATATATTTGTAGCTGTATATAAACTGCAACGAATGATTTGTTTTTGAAGCTTTAAAAAAATTAACCCATAAAAAATCTCTCTATCTAAGTTTTTAAAACTCTCTGTATTTCTCCTTCTCTTTTACACTACAGAGCCAGTGGTGGAAATATTTCAAATCCACAAATAGTTGAAAGTGTTAATTTCAAAGGATAAGCAGGATAGGTGGCCGAATTGATTTTTTTTAAGTTAATTATAGTACATTCCCCCGAGTTGAAAGTTTAATAGAATGCATTTTCATCGACAACAAATCTACCTGCTACATTTCAGCTCGATCCGATCACGGAAAATGGGTTAATTTGCCGTCGCCAGACTTGCGTGGCACATACATATGTACTACATACAACAGTCAAGTTAAAATAGATAAAAGATAAAAGAAATCAGATATCACATAAATGGTTAATTCTCTTTCTTCCATATTTTACATTTTATCGCAGAAATGGAACAGATTGACTGAATCAATCTTTTGTTGAACGAGTTTAGTTGATCAGTTTTCTTTCAATTTGCTTCCCTTTCAACTCGCTTGTACTTCACTTCTCGCGTCGCTTACCCTGCTACAGTCTACAAGATTGAAAATAGTCGGGCGAGTTGAGTTGATCCGTCTGAACGCGGCCTAAGATAATAGTTTGTTTTTACTTCGAAGACAAATTATGGCTGATACCTAACAATAAGTCAAATTACAAATAAAAAAACCTCTATCTTAGTTTTTTTTTTGTCGGGGGAACAGCCTTTGTCGTCTTTAACACTAATTCAGTTTTCTATGTCTATCTTTTATGATTATTGTACTCATGCAGAAGTTTTGAACTTTTAACTCAAGTTCAATCATGTATCAAAAGAGTATAAGTAAATCGTAGCTTTACAAATACATAATTACCAACCAATTAGAAAATGATTACGAATTTTCATGAATAAAAATTTAAATAAATAAAATTTAATAAAAAACAAAACCGATTTTACGTGAAATATATGAAGAACTTGACTTCCTTACTCACTAAAATGCAATTAATATATAAATTATATAACATACAAGGAGATACTTTGGATTTAACCTGTCCTAAGTTGTACCTAAATTTTGATTTTGACGTCAGTACTTTATCCACCCTGTATATTAGTATTATTTATTTGAAATTATGCTTTTTCTACTATAAAGTTGTACTTGAATTACGTTGTGAGAACAAGGAACATTTTCACAATATACTCATAAATATAAGGAAAAGAATAGATCGTTGGGTTTACTTTGGTCAATAGAAAGGGTTGGCTTTAACACGACTTCATTGCAGTTGGAATTTATTTTTCTTTATTTATGACTCCTGTATCACCTGTTTTCTTGTACATGCCAAGCGAGCTTTATTTATAATCCGAAATGTCGGAACTGAAATATGCGAAATATGAATTATTTACCGATCGCATTACAAAAACGTTTTAATAAAAATCTCTCACAATATCCCATCTGTTCCGATTAAAATTCATGATTTCATTACAGTTTTCACCAATTCATCTGCCTCCATTGTTTGTAAATCAAACTATTTTTTAAAATTATTTATTCACTCTTAAAAGTCAAACTTTATTCTTTGATACAAAGATTTTAATTATTACAAATGCACCATTTACTTTGTGACCTTTGTTGACGTTATCAATAGCGGCTGATAAATGCTTATAAGGAATTGTGATTACATTTTAACAAATGAAAGCAATCTAAACTAAGTTATGGCTTTTAATTAAATTATTTAAATATATTTAAATATTTAAATTTTGGATTTGCAAGTTTCAATGCGTTAGAAATCAATTTAAAATTAGATAAATTTAAAAAAAAAATTTGCGAAATGAGACCATGAGAAACCTTTCTAAAAACCATTCCGGAACTGTTGTGTCAAACGACGTAAGACAGCAACAACAAAAAACATCAAAATTACTTTAGATTAATCTTATTATTAATCGAGTCGATCGTAAAATAATAAAAATTTCTGACAAAACTAACAAAACTTGATTTCGTTGTTATCTCGTTTAATCTCCGATCAGTTAATGACTTTTGACTTGGCCGTATAGTGGAATATACTTTTAGATATTTTTGTTTTAGCACACGTATTAAAAAAGGATCTACATCTATGTGTTTTTATTTATAAATGGCCAAGAAAAATTTGACAAGTCAGATGATTAGTAACACTTGATTAACTGGAGGTATAATAATAAGCTAACCATATAAATGTTTTCGAGGTAACTCTATGGGATGGAAGAATATTTGCTATCGGAAGAGACGACGGGGTTGCAACGTTGAGGTTTTTTTCTTTTGGTTTAATTTGTTCGTCATGGATTCTTGTACGTATGTGTGTATAATCATAATAAATGAAGGAATCCTCTCAAACCTGTTTATAATCGGAATAATAATGATTAGGTTCGTAGACGGTGACTAAGTATTTGCTTATTCCTTTATGCTGAATAATTTTATAATGTGATAGACTTTTAGACTGACGTGATTAAAATCGCTTAATGTATCAGATTTAAAAACTAAAAAAAAAAAACTCTGCTTGCCACAACGGGAGTTACTTGTTTGTAATATTAATAATAACCCAAAAAATTAATATGAAATAAAAAATACACTCACACCTTATTATCGTATGCCATTAAATATAAATATCGTCGACGAAACATTCCAAATTTAATAGCTTCAAAACTTTGAATTCGCAACGAAAAGAATCATATTTAATTTATTTTACTTATACAAGACGTGACCAGCCAGATAACCAAAGAAATATACCAAATCGTGGGTTACATATTAAATTTAGATCTCACACAAATTCCAGTTCTTAATAGACGCTTACTTCTATCAATCTTCAATGCAAAGCTATTGAAATTGTATTTTTTTTCTTTAATTTTCAAAAGAATAAGTAAAGAACAATATTATAATTTAAGGCAAAATTTATCTTGCAATTTTAGATAAATTACATTAAAAATTACTCCCTATGGCCGAAGCAGTTACTATTTTAGATTATCTTTAAATCAGATGTCGTGTGTTAACATTCAAGTATTTGACTATTTGGTATTGAAATAACAATTTTATCTATATTTCTAATTATATGATAATTGCAAATTAAATTTTCACATCTATTAATCGTATTAAACATAAGCTATTTTGAATGTAACTAAACTAAACTAGTACATATTTAATCTGTTAGACAACATACTTGAGGGGAAGACTTCCCAATATTCACTGTGACCATTTCTAACGGATCTTCAAACAGAGTGTATCAAAAAATTTTATAAGCCATATTCTTTAGCTTAAGTGACCGAAGACACAGGTACAGCTTGTAGACTTATGATAGTATTTTGTTTCAACAGCAGTGTTATGTCCCCCTAACCGAATTTCATGTTAAGCATGTTCGTATTAAGCTTTTCGCATTGTTTGCATTAATTCTACAAGTATAACAAGTTTGCGGTGCCTTTTCAGATCTTCTCATTTAACATTTTTTCTATAAATAGAGTATCTATTAAAAAGTATTTGCGGTGTTACGTAATTGATGAAAATTGATAATTTAGTCAAAAAACGATTGTAAAAAGTAAGATCCAACAAGATAAAAGAAAATAGAACATTCAATACACTTCATGTCAATACACTTGGTTGACTCCTAACTTTATATAGGTACCTATCCGAAATAAAATTTTCTAATAATAAGTAATAACAGCTCTAAATGACAATTTGCTTTTAAGCTTTTGCATAAGAAACAATGTATTTTAGAAGTCTATTTTATCAATTTATTCAACTTTTTTGCATAACGAAGTTAATCGATGTGTACACTGAGCGGCTCATATATTGGTTTGTAGCGATAATGGCAAAAATTGCTTTAATTTGGTATAGCTTAACGATGCGAGGTCGTTCTATAGTAAGATCTTACAATTTAGGTTTTAGATTATTAAATAACCTAACAAATCTTTTCAATCTCCACTTAAAATTCTTAATTATTGTTTTGTTTTTCTTTGAAACAATCAACTTTTCAAATTTCATGAATAATTATGATAGGTATTGAGCATATTTACGAACCGTAACATTACAGTTAATTCAGTTTTCAGTCGGCGAATCCTTAATTAAAGATCCTATTCCAATTGATCCTAAATAAAGCTGAGTATATACTTAATTAAACCTTACTTGTAACAAACTCATTCTTTTAGTTTTTATCAACAGTGTATATAAAACAGTGAACTAAAAATGTTACTCTTCATGTATGAAATAATATAATGATTGGCATACATGCGTTTATCTTAATAGATAATACTTAAGTAACAAAATTGTATTAAAAGCTTTAATGGAATATTTTTTATAGATTTTAAAACCTATTACGATAAGAGGCAATCTTAAGTACATGCAAATCATTATCTATATGGGATATAAGTTGGATTTAAATTTAAATTAAAGCTGATAACCCCGGCGTTGATAGCCAAATAATTACATTTTGATTGCCTGTACATTTGATGAAATTTAAATATACAAAAAGGTTTAATCTCATCTCTATGTCATTACGCTAATTTTTTAATTTTATAATATGATAATACATATTTGAGATAATTAAAATCGAAATGAAAAAAAAAATATCAAAGTTCGTGAGAAAATTGCATGAAAGTTGCTAGAAAGAATATTGATGTTGTTGCCCACTGATTAATGATTCTACATTATTTAAATTTTTTACTAAAGTTTTTTTTTAAATAAATTTATTCAGCAAATACTTATCCCATTATAGCAGCAATTTTGAAAAAATTTTATTTCTCTTACTTATATTTTTCGCATGAAATTAACAAAATGATTGACGACATTTCAAGTAACTACTAAAACGTTCACAACAAATTTATAGCTGAATTCAAATTGCGGTTGATCTAAAGACTTTTTTCTTGTAATTTCACTAAAACTTTATTCAATTTAAATTTCTTTATTCTTTTCCGTTTTGCAAAAGCAAAAAAACACGACACTGAAATGAGTCAGTGAGATTTTTTTAAATAAATGCATTATGCAAGGCTGAACCAGTGTAATTATTTCAAGATAATATTAAGTTACCTTATTATATTCCTCTCAAGCCTTTGTGTGATTAATGAGACACTCACCTGAAAAAGAAAAGAATATTAAACTAATAAGTAAAGACAAATTGAAATATTTCAAAATTATTTAATCAGCCAACGCATTTCCTCGATAAAATTAAATTGAAAATGCTTTTTGAATTATTGACTAAAAATCTCCGCCATATTTAGAAATGATTGGCATACGCCTCTGTTTTTTTTTAATATTAAATATGTATGTTTTTCTAAATACAGAAAGTTCTTAAAACAAGAACTAATTATAGAAGAACCATCTTTATTTTAATCATAGGAAATAATTGATTTTTTTGTTCTTAGAGCGCCCACATTCGAATTTTTCTGTCTTAATAAACGTCATATGGTCTAAAAATTCTTAAGATTTATTGTTTGTGGATTGAAGAAATATAAAATTGAGAGCTCATATTCAACGTCAATACTACACCTATATAGAATTCAACATCAATACTACACCTATAGAAAAGTTTTCCTGAGAGAATATTTTAATGCGAAATTTACGATGTAAAACAATATTGTAATGCATTTAACAATGCTGACGAATGAAATCGCAATGTGAAAATAAAATTTAGTAAAACCAAAGCTCATATTTCAAACAGCCACACAATCGACAGCGACAATTGTTCTTTGTAAGCTTTCATAATTGCATATTTGTGTTCGTGCTAAGAACGTTCTTTTTGTGATATAATTTCTTAATTATATTCAGAGTAATAAGGGCTGTATTGTTTGAAATGTTATGTTTTTAATTTTTTTTTACAGTGTGACAACAAAACGCCGCATGAACTTATTTTCAATACGTGTTATAAAAAGAATTTAAAAATATTTAATATTTATATTACATGTACCAGTATTATATTATCTTTATTGAATTTATTTTTTAATGTCAGTCAACTTACTGTACTAATTTATATGATTGCATTAACATCATAAGGCCTATATGATTTCACAGTTTTTTGATCTCCTCTATTTTATATGATTTTATTTGTACTTATCTAATTATAATTATGCAGTCAACTTTTCGATTCGATAAGCAAGGTTATTTATATTATATGAATATTATAAAATTGAATTAAATCAAAACTTCTTATTTATAATTCTTTTAAAATTTTTTTAAATTCACTTCAACTTACATACATTTTTAGCCATCAAATTGGATAAAAGGACAGATCCTGATGACCAATCAAGGGAAAAGAAAAAAAAAAAAAAAACTTACATACATAATTATGTGGATACTAGAAGTACAGGTAACCCTCCTATAACACGGTATCTTATAACAGGGTTTCGCTATAACACGATTCATAAATTGCGGGAACCCTCCTACAACACGGCATCCTATAACACGGTTTCGCTATAACGTGATGAGAAAACTGCAAATCCTTTGTACAAACAACACTGTATGTACTTCTAAAAACATCAACCTTAAATGCGTGCTGAAATGAGATATGGCCCTCTTCAATTGAAACAGAAAACATCCGTGAAACATCAGAAAATGAAATTGGTGCCATATTAGAAATCGCTAAATCAATCGAAGGCGAAGATTTTGTGGATATGGCTATCAAAGACATTCAAGATTTATTAGTGGAAGAAGAAGTTGACGAAGGGGATTTGATGGAAATGGCATCCCTAGATGCAAATCGAATCGATTTTGAGGACGCTAGCTCTGATGAAGGTTGTGCAGTTAAGAATTTAACATAAAAAAAATACAATAAGGCCTAAGTTTAGCGGAAAATCTCGAGTCATTTTTCTTGAATACAGATCCTTCTACGAAAAGAAATCGAAAATTCAAAAGGGTGCTGCAAAACTGTTTAGCTCCATACCGCAAAATTTACAATGACCTAGTAAGAACCAGCAAGCAAATTTTGGTTGCAGATTTTTTAAGAGAGGAAAACGCACAAAAACTTTAAATAGAGAAAAAATGTTCTAAAAGTAAAGGCGTTATCGATCCACCGAAAAACGTTCTCCTTTGATTATACTGAGCAGTGACGACGAATAAATTCATTAAATTATGGTTGCGTTAGAATTAAATATTTTTTTTTTTACTTTGTAATGTACTTACATTTCTATTTTTAACAAAAATTAAGTTGTTTATGTCGAATTAAAAAAAGTTGTTTTTAATAAGTTTTTGGAACGTAACCCCCCTTTTTGTACTAGCTCTGGGTCTCATGCAACACGGTTTCACACAACACGGCATTTTCTAGGAACCTAACTACCGTGTTATAGGAGGGTTACCTGTATCAGTATTGTAAAATTTTATTTTAGAAAAAGATCAAATTAGAAAAAGACTTTAAAAGTTTTGATTTCAATTTTGATAGAATTATAAGTAATTGATGGTTTTGGTTGACTAAAGAACAAAACTAACTTCAAAATTACACTTTTATTTCATTGGGTCTTTAGTTGCCCAACTATTATTTTATTATTATTATTTTATACTTTTTAGATTACAATTATATTTTTAATTTTAAACTATTACCAAAACTCATTTTATTTATTGATTCATATATTATACTATCTTTATATACATATGCTATCTAGCGTCTGTGTGTGAAATTTTCAGAAATCACTTGTTTTATTCTTAGATTATTTTATAATTAAGTGTGAAATTGAAAAATTCAGCACGAAAACGGCATGAACGATAAATGATTAGCATATTAAAGTTAAATCACACATTTATAATGAAAAGAATTCATGAAGTATTTGGAGATTTCAATGAAATTAAAATGTATAAATAATGTGCACGTCAAAGCGATTTGCACAGCATTAATTTCATTCAATCAACTTTGAAATGTTGAAAATTATTATCAACGCAAGTTATTTATGCATCGCCTATTTACGTTTATATCTACAGCAATTTATAACTTATTTTGTAATATTTTAAAATTGCTTTGGAAAAACATCTCTTGATTACTTTCTTTTACTACTATATAGTAAAGAAAGTATTGTAATCGGGTCAAATTTTTAACGGAAATACACATTTTGGGGTACCCTTAGACCAAAAAAGGGTTTTTTTTTTTTTAATATCTGTCATCTGTGTGTGACACCGATATTGTATAGAGAGCTATATATCCGAAATTTACCAAACTTAAAACTTAAAATTTGCCTTCATATTTTACCCACCTTGCTGTACCGAAAAGCTTTTGGTTGAAATTGGTAAGCAGGAAGCCCCGCTTTGTTCTATGTTTTAAGGTTTTTTCAATTTTTTTCGGAAACAGCTTCGGCAATTTTCTTTAAACTTGCTTTGGTTGTTAGATTCATCAAAGCTTACAACTTTTATTTGAAACTTTTTTCTGGGAAATTTCTAATAAATGAGGTTCTGGTAAAGAGGGTGGGAGTTGGTAAATACATATATTTATAGAGGCTGTATATATAGTTCGTGGGTAATCAAGGGTTTAATTTTTATTATATTAACCACGAGCAAGCGTAAAAGAAAGTTCTATAACGCGTTGCAGCAGATATTTTTAACTATTAAGTACGATGAAATGATATAGCAAAAGCTACTTAATTAGTCAAGTGAGAGCTTTTATTTGTATCATTATATTTAAAGCACTATTGAAATGATTTTTGATAGAAAACGGACGTTGTTTGAATAAAAATATTTTGAAAATAGATATGCAGAAATGCCTATATTTCGAAAATGATACCAAGAGAACAAGTCGAAGCTACAAAAAACAGATTGATGTGTATCAAAATGAAAATAAATTCAAAGAATGTTATAACTTAAACGAAACATTACATAACCAATATGGGGTCCTCAAAAGAACATTAAGACGATTTAAAATAATAAATCATTTTTCAAAAAGTAGTTATTATATTAAGATACTTTGGAAGTAAAAATACATTGTTGGCTTTAATTATAGAGTTAGACAATTTCTTTTGCAAATTTCATAAAGTCAAAACTGCAATGGATTCATAACTATAGTCTTCTAATTCATTTACTTTATAATGAAGAAAAAGATAAAAGATGTGTTGAAATTTAATCTATTTATATATTTTTCTCTCTGGTTGAGAATTGAGGTATTTTGTCTTACTACATTCAGAAAGTAAGAAGAAGGCATATAGGAAGATATTCTAAGCTCTAAAGTAAAAATCTTTTATTTTTTTTTATCTTGGTACTTTCACATAATTATTAGTTAATGAAAAAAATGAATTAAAACATCAACAAATGTTAAGCTCTTTCAGAGCTTGTTTTTATGCCAACTTAAGGATTACTTGATCTAGATCTTCCTGCAGTTCTTCTTTGACTGGCAACTTTACTTAATTGATGATGATGAATGATTAATTAAGAGAAAAACCCCTAAATAGCTTTTCACTCTAGAATGTCATACTCTACCCTGTCCTTAAGCTTCTAGGTTAAATCAAGTGTTAAAAAATCATGAATTTATATCTATACATATAAAAATGTAACGTCTGTCCTTTATGCTTTCCTTAACTGTTCGACTAATTTCGTTGAAACTTGGAGAAATTGTTGTCCGGACCCCAGGGGAGGTTGACCACCTTTTAGATTTTCAGCGCATTAATAACCCTCACTATTATTGGATAAAAATTAAACAACGTTACCTAAATTTTATTTATTTTTTGAAAAATGTGTTTAATTTTTGTTATTCTTCTCTTTACTCTATAATTTTTTTTATTGTTTTATCTAAATCTTTAACAAGAAAACACGGTTTATATAAAATATTAAAAATAGATTAATCTTTAAGTTCCAAGGAACTGAGTGAGATTAATATGAGAAAAATGACTAGAAGATACATTCAATTTTATTAAATGCCTACTTATAAATGAAACGCTTCTTAAGATTTGAGAAAACGCTAGAAAATATTAATAAAAAGAAGACAGTTCATTAATAAAAATTGAAAAATAAATTAATATATGTTCCATTTATTAATTATGAGCCATCAATTTAAGTAAGAAACAAGAATTGAGAATGTATCGAGAAGTGTAGGTTTTCTAAATCAGTAGTGACTGAAATATTTTATTCATACTTTAATGATCATAATGTCACACAAATACGGAAGTGTGAAAATAGATCACCGTATATGGTGATGTACAGGGCTATGTTTTTTTTTGAATAGCTACTTGTATAGAAAAAAAAAATGGTTTCATTGTGTAACTGTGAGTGTAAAGTAATTAATATTAGGTAAGAAAATTGGTGAAGCTAAATATTATTGATAACGCACCGACTATATGTTGAGTAACGTGTTTTTAAATTGAAATAAAACTCATAGAAATTATATTTAATAAAAACCTGAAATCATTAAGCGCTTTAAGAAGGTTTGATAAAAACATAATTTTCGTGTGTTTGCAGTAAAATGGACAGGTTTTATTTATTATGTCTGCGATTAGTTGATGTAGGTATTTAAAGCAAAAAATGTGATTATCAATAATTATATCGTTTAAGTAAAGATTCGATTAAGATAAGGTTTTAATTTCGATTGATTGTCTCGTAGAATTTGAAAATTGCGTCTAATATACCTCGTGTACATTCCCGCTCTACAATTATTACTTACGTCTCGAATAATATCATTTCCTACAACTAATATGAGATACTAATAAATAATCTAGCTACAATGAGTGGATATTGGTAAAAATATCCGAAGAGAATTTTGCTGAAGAATTTTTAGTGTATGTGGTGTGGAATGGCGGTTTATAGAAATCAGTTTGCAATACGAAATCATATAATATAAAGGGTTGCACAGGTATGTGTACCAGTTTTAAATTAAAATTACATAGGTTGTGATATAGAGTAGAGAAGCCGCGTATAATGTCATTAACCCAGAGTGAGTAAGCGAGCTGATCTCCACAGCATCCGTAGCATTCACTCCCGGACAGAAAAGAGTTTATGGCTTTCTATACGATAAAGGGGGGCCTTCGAGTGCTCGTATGTCCAGCATGGTCTCAGTTTATGGGGCCCTGTGTATGTGTGTGACTCATGGAATGTTTTCTCTGCTATAAGTAAGCAAGTATTTTGCCCTCCTCGCCATCGACAATATAATTTACCGTCTTCATCTATGTATAAAGCAGAGCGGCCGATTAAACCGTTGCTTGTACTCTGGTTGGAGCGTTCACGTTTCTGAAACTAAAACAATTCAATTTTCCCACACACCTGTATCGCTGATATTCATTTCGATTTGACAATCTGCTTTTGGATACTTGGGCCTCACCCTACTTGTATTGAAGACAGATAAAAATATAAGATGACCCACAGTGGCGTTTTATGGCTAGTTTTCAACTATGCAAACGTCACAAACTTGACTTACTGATCTAAAATTGTCTCTTTATAACCACGAAAAAAATGATTTAATTAAATATTACCAATTTTCTACGGTATTATAGTCGGTATATTTAATTAATTTTCGATTACTTGCTCAACCATATCTAATATGTTAAATCAATCAAATACTGTTTTGATACAATAAAAACTACTTGAAAATACAATTGAATTTTTTCTTCAAGTAATTCAATACAAATGCCATATTAAAAAAAAAAAAACAACAACAACAGATGATTTAAGAATTTTATCGATTAGTTTAGAAATAATCTTACGTTATTTACAACAATATTGTCTTTTCATGATTTTCGATAATGCATTACTAGACTCGTCTTTTTAGATAAAAACAAGGGTTGTAAAAAATTTTAAAAAAGGAATTAAACATTTTTAATAATTTTCCAATGATATTTTCAAAAGCTCTTACAAGAGGTATGTAATTCGTTTGTTAATTGGAAAACCAATTGCATACATTTATTTTACTCTTTAAAGCATCAAAACCCCACATACTTTAACTGGTTTATTTTAATCATCAACATGAAAAAACTTTCTTAAAGACATTTACAATTTTTCTTTATAACGTAATTACCTATCGAACGCTGTATTAAAATTGTTTCTTTTTTTTTGGTGTTTTAAGTCGCTAAAGCTAAGGTCATATCACGATCTAAATACAAAAGATATCTGTTGGTCAATTTAATCTTAGTTCTAGGATCTTAAGTCTGGGAATCAACGGGGATCAAACCCGTACGACTTGACGCATAAAGTGGAGAGAACTACTGCTCTAGCCACTGCACCAATAGACGTGGCTTATTGTTCCTCTACTCCGTAATTATGTATATTAACAGTTTTTAAAACATTATAAAACTTCTTCTAACTGTAACATCTTTCCATTGCTTTATGCCGGAAACATGCTAGTATATTAAGGGTGCCGGGAACCAAAACAGTTTGGGAGTTACTGTCATAGGGTTATACTACTATGATTTATTTCTGATTCGATGTATTAAAAAGTGAAGTAAAATTTTCACTGATTTTATTTTATAGTAACTCCCACGCTCTTTCCCAGAATTTGAACTTTCCAAGGAAAAAGTTTCAATTAAGAATTATAGACTTTGCAGAGTCTAAAAACCATAGCAAGTCTAAAGAGAATCGTTAGACCTGTTTTCGGAAAAAATTTAAAACCCCCAAACACCCATAAAACCAAGTATCTAAGGCTTTCTGCTAACTGATTTCAGCGAACAGCTTAGTGGGATAACTCGATAATATAAAAAGGTGAAATTCCAAGCTTGGTGTAGTTCAGATAACGCTTTCGATACAATGTCGTCACACACGGTCACACAGACCAACTTTTAAAAACTACTTTTTCGGACTCAGAGGATTTCAAAACGTGACCTCAAAATTCTAAATCAAAAATGCGGCCCGATTGCAATACTTCCTTTACTATGAAGTAGTAAAATAAAGTATAAAGTAATAGTTTTTGAAACAAGTTCAATCCTATGATCATCCCTCAAAACATTTAATAAATTAGTTTTTTTAAAAATCATCAATTTAACTAAAAATACCAACAAAAAATCAGTTATGTATTTCTTTAGTGAAAAGTTTTTTTTTATTTTTATAAAAACCATATACTATAGTTTGAACCACACAAATCGAAATTTCATAATATTGTTGAATTGTGCATTCAATAAAAAACGTAATCAATATGATTCAGAAACTAAAGGGAAATTAGTAATTGCTTGATTATAATACATGAACAGCCTAAAGTGTTGAACAATCATTTTAATTTTTTTGCTCTTGATCTTGAGAACATGTTGATTACAAACAAGCAAGACGGTAACTTTTATTAAATCATCGTTGCATACACAAAGTTTTGCTGGCTTATAATCGTAAATCGAGTTAACACCTTCGTATTGTAAAAAAAGCGTTTTGCAAAAAATGAGACAACATTGAAAATAAAATAAATTTGATTCGGGCAAGATTGAAAATATCTTCTGGCTATTATTATTTTTCTTGTCATTTTGCAACGTATTTGGGTATTAAGCAACTAATTAAATGCTTTATAAATCCTTAGGTGTTAATTTGGAAAGAGTTAAAGGTCTGTGATTTTGTAGTTTATTGGAACAAAGAACCTTTTTTGCTATGGTCTTAGATTTCTTGCATGAATTAAAATCTAAAATGATTGATTATTATTATGTTTTTTTAATCGAGATTCGATGATCGTGCCTTATGAATCTTCGTGTTAAGACATGTTAAGATTTTTAATTTAATAAGATCGTAAGTTAATGAATTGGTAGTTCGTTAATATCTACTATTTATTTTAACTTAATTTGGAACATCAAGTTTTCATTTAAGGTTAAAAGGTTATATGGAAACGTTTTAAAATTTAAGATGCATGATTGATCAATTAACATTGTTTCGATTAGATAAAAATATTTAAATAGAAATTATACTGATTTTTAAAATAAAAAATGTTTCAATTGATTTTAAATCATATTTTAAGAGAAGAAAAGTATAATTTTTAACGGGGATAATTTTAAATATGCTTTTAAACCGATTAAGTACCTACAACAAAGTATCTATCACAGGAGATTTTCCTCAAAGTGACTACAGATCAGTGATAATGGAACATCCCATATTTAACTAAATTGATACACTTGGCGTAAGATTCTAATTAGGAGATATATTGCGTGACAAAATTGTTTTTCAACTAAAAATATATCACGATATATTTCACAAAAATCGATCGGATACGACCATTAAAGTATTAGGATTGTTAGATTTTTAAAAAGTCAACATGTTTAAAATAATCATTTTTAAGAAAGAAAAATCTTTATACAGAAAGAATAATGGCTAGAAATGATGTCTGACAAAAATATTTCGAAAGAAAAATGCAACTGTTTCTGATTTCTAGGTACGTTACTATTAAGCTATAATTAAAAACTTTTTTGGTTTGTTCACACGTTTGTTCATGAATTTGAACTGCTTTCTTACTGCCATTTCAAATCAAATCCTAAAACTATTTTCACTGCATGGAACACCAAATTTGAATTTCAAACTCGAAATTCTTTTATGCGCATACTCAGCAGTAAATAATACAAATCAAATCCAGGTCACTATGAGAACGAACCTATTAATACTTCAATAAAAAGTTACTAAATATCCCAAAGACAAAATATCGAATTACCATATAGCTATTTTTAATAGAAAAATGTATCGTAAGACCATGAGAAATGTTCTTAATCTTCTTTATTTTTTATCCTGATCTATTATAACTTCATTTCAAAGCTACTTGACTAGACAATTAAACTACTTGACTCAAATAAGACTTGAAATCAAGGCAAGCTCGAATTAAAAATAATATTAAAATATCAAATATTCAAGCATTGACTTCGCATGTCAAAATATCAAGCACAATTTATTTAAAAAATGTCCAACTGCTTGACTTGATGAATCCTTAAAAACAATATTTTGCTTTCAAAGTTATTATTTTGGGACCACGTTATTTGGTAAAGGATATGAATTCTATAGATTTTTTACCTTTTATGTATTTTAATTCAGATATTTCATCATTGGATGATTCATAATAGCCTGTACTAAGCCTCTATAAAATAAACAAACAGTTTATTCAAATTTAATATTATTCTGATTTTTTTATTGTTTGTTATACCCATAGTTTATGAGTTCTGACCGCTAATTTCTCAAAAAGATCAAGAAATAAATCTTTAAAATTGAAGCTAGAACAATCGAAGATAGTAAGTGAAGGAAACAAATCAAAGGTGAAACCTCATCAGTAAACAGTATTCAATTAAAGTTAAATACAATAAATATTAATTGATTTTATTACATTTTTATTACACTCTTACAAATAAGTCAAACTGGCTAAGATCTATAAATATCTCTTCAGCATTTTCAAATCAATTGAAACCACAACTAGCTTTCAATAAGTCTTATACTCTGTGAAGATATTTTGTATTAAAATGGAGATTTTAGCTAAAATATTTGACTGTGGAATTATAAAAATGTAGTTTAATATAACTGACTTTATATCCATCTAAATTAACATCTTCGAAGAAATAAATTAAAAACGTTTATTGCATTTTATTAGTTTAAATTGGTAATATTTCTAACAGTTATTGACACGTTTTAAAAAACTGCGTATTTTAAAATCCACAGAGCTAATTGATTGTTATATAATTTTTTCGCGTTTAAGAATCTGTTAATTATTTGTCATAATAATTTATGCTAAAAATTTTTTAATTAATATTCAGTTTAAGTTGTTCAAACGAAGCAGTAAGAAATTTGTGGATGCTAGAAAAACATTTTTTTCTTCTCAAAAAATAAAATAAGTATTTCGTTAAAAGAAATTAACAATTTTATAAATTAAACAGATAAATTTTTTTATGTTTGATGATAATTTTAAAGTATACACAGATAAAAAGTAATCTTTTGTATCTATGAAAATATTTTAAGACATGAACAAATTGGATTTTGAAATAAAATTCTATTATGTCATAACTTTGTTGAATCATTAATTTAATTGCAATGTCTACCTTTTCACCTAAAAAAATCGTATAAAAATTCCATTAGGATTTCAATGTTTCTCATGTATATATGTTATGATACTTGTAAATATGTAATTTTTTTATTGATTTTATTATATTCTTTTAGAATTATTATAATTTATAAAGATCAAACACTTACGTATGTCATTTTTATGTTCCATTTATCATAAGATTATTAATTGGTGTCAATAAAGACTTTGTCATTTTATTAAGTTGAAGAGGAAATCATTAAAAATTTATAACTTGTCAATGTTAAGCATTTACAAATGATAAATAATAATTTTTTTTAATTTTTGTAATTGATTAAATGAGTAATGTCTATAATTAGTATCCAAATTTACTATTTCGCCGATATTATATTATTCATTCAAAGTTTCAACGGGTCAGAGAATACGGGCTATCATACAACACATTTTATAAAAATAAGGTTTTACTTTAAAAGTACAGTACAATATCATTTTTAGAATGATACATCTTAATTGTCGTATCAAAAAGTATATATATTTTTTTAAAATCTAATAATATAGCAGTTCTTTATCCTTAATTAATTTAAGTATCATTTCTTATTTTCGTCACTAGAATTGTAAGGTGTTCCTTCTCTACATAATATGTATATGTAGGTATAAAATTAGTGTCTTAAAACATTGTCAAATAGTGAATATTTATTTCTAGCTTTATGCTATGAGACAAACCTAAACTTAATTAAGAGTTAATTAAACATAATGGTTTTTACATTATGATAATTTAAATTTGTATTTGAAAAAAAAACTCACTCAAAGTTATAAGGGTTCAACCTTGATATAAAAAAACAATAAACTGGAAACATCTTAAATATATATTTTGGAAATATCTAAGTTGATTCATAAGATCTCATTTTCGTGTTTTAGAACTTAAAGATATTAAAGCTCAAGAGTTTCAAAAATCAAAAGTTTCCTTGCTTTTAAGCATGAATTAGAAATACAATCGGGAGAAAAAGTACTGAACTGAATAATTCATAAATATCTACTCTTTGTTGCTTATCAAGCAATAAATGCAGGTTTCAATAACAAAAATTATCCGTTAAAAATACTAATCTTGATTTAAATAAGAAAAAATACCTAAAAATCTACTTACTTTTGACTATAATTATACCTTAATTTACACTATCTTTTACCCAGTAAAATCAGGTTTTCGATTAGTTTTTATTTTTTTTTTCTGAACAACCGATAAGTCAAAATAAATCAATTTTTACAATTTACATGATATAACTTTAAAATTTGAAACATTTACCATCATTTTTACATAAGTTTAAAAAAATGTATTCCATTGAGTGAGTAAAATGTTCATAAGAACACAATATGAAAACACAATAAATACGAGCTTTTAAACTTTTAAATGGTGTTATCAATTATTTTAAAATTTTAACATTTGGTTATGTATTCACTAAGAAATATTTTAGTGAATTTTCGTTCGTTTCTTAACAGTTCTATTAACAATATGTCTTAACTTTAACATGACAATCCTTAAGAATTTCCGTAAGACTCAAGCAATAAAAATTGCATATAGGGATATTCAATACTTGACTTGATTTGACTTGATATTTGACTTAAGTTTCAAACTATTTGACCTAAATTCGATTTAAAATCAAGTCAAACTCAAGTAAAATATTAAAAAGTTAATTAAAGTTCTTTAAATCATATTTTCTCATTACGAAATAAAAAAATCAGATTAATACGATTTTTCTCATTACTTTTAAAATTATTTTTTCTCACATAACTCGAAAAATGTTACAAATTTTTGATTTAAAATTTATTTTTTTACTAGCTTCCACTGACACTTGGAATTTCAGCCCTTTCAAGTTGACTTTAACATTTTTTTTTAATATTTTTTGTAGAGAAAGTAATTTTATTTTTATTTGTGCAAAAAAACTATAAAAAAGTACCTTCTCGCTAAAAACTTTAATATTCTTTATCTTCAATAAAATACTTAATAGTTAAAATATTCTCTTTTTACAACGGTAGAGCCACGAAAAATATCATAAAAGAGGCCTTTTATAATTAAACATAACCTTTATTTAATTATATTTTTCATTATTAGCAATAAATTGTTTTTATGAGCAAATATTAAAATATAAGAAGTCAACAGCCATATTTTATGAGACATTCAATAAAGTATCTACTCTACAGTACATACAAGTACATGCACTCGTATAGGTATATGTAAATATATTTCAAAATGTTACCTACTACTTACCCATAATATATTTTCAAATTAAAAATATCAAATTTTATAACCACATATATTGTTAATTTTATTTTTGACACGTAACATGCTTAACATTCTTCCGTATTCGTCCTTTTTCATCCCATTTCTCGATTCTGCCAAGTCATTTAAAGCCTGTTGCAAATGATCAAAAGAATTTGATGGTTTTAAAATCTCAAGTTTTATAAGCAGATGTTTCTTTTTTGACGAAAAAAAAAAGATTTTTGAGGAATAATTATCAACGAATTGTCCTGCTTGTGGATGCTTTTCAAGGAGTTTATAGATTTTGTACAGATGTACTTTAAATATATATATATATATATTTTAGTACAAGTCAAAATTTTAATGTTGGGAAAAAAATAATAAAAGTGAGAATGAAATGTTAAGAAAGCCAATGATATTTACTATAATAAAATACTAGACTTTGTTTTATGAGACAAATGTTTACAAATTAAATTATAATGTAAAGAAAACGATTATTTTAATTATATTTGAGAATATAAAAATTTTATTCCCGGAAATAATTTTCTATTGTGGTTTATTTAACTACTGTATCGCTTACATTAAAATAATAGATAAATAAATCGTTGGTGTAAATTTTTCAGCCTACAAATTAAAACGTTAAATATTGTGTGAAACGTATTAAAGGAAATAGAAATTTTTATATATTGTTCACACCCCCGTCGTTATAAGCTTATGTATCCTTTTGTACAAGATCAGGTAGAAAATAAAGTGGAACATTTATATTGTTATTTTCCTCAACTGCAGGACAATATTTTTCAATGTTACCGCCGTTAGAAGATATTTTATGCAACAGACGGCCCCAAAGGCCCTTCAACGGCCTTTTGAGCACCTGTATCTATTCCTTCATATTTCAAACTAGGCACAGGTCAACATTTATAATCATACGAAACGTCACAGCTCTTCACAAATCAAAAAAAAAAAAACATTCGTGAAGAAAGTAGAATATTCAGACCTTTGCATTTGATTAATTTTTATCGTGACAGGAAATCTTTACTTCTCAAAAAAAACAATTAGTGAAAATATATTTTTTACTTCAGATTCCGAAATCTACCTGATGGCAAAACGCTCGAGTTGGCCCAGAGACGGGGACAGAAGTTAATCGAGGATTTCAGAAAGAAGCTTGTCTTTGAAAAAAATCTTGTCAAAATAGCTATTTTTATCCCTCATTAAGCACAGCTTAAAAAGAGTTGTCTGACAAATTTTAAAATTCATGTAGGTACAATTGATCTTATCCTTTCTAAAAATTGGAATCTTGTAAGGAATACTTTGTAACATTTTTAAAATGATTTCTAAAAATGAAATCTTTAGGAGACAATGACTCACTAAAATGAATTATTAGTTCCAAAAAATGATTTGTCTATAGCATTTGGATTACTAATATCCATAATAAGTCAGTTTGTGGTTAAAATTTTACAATAAATTATTAAATTGAAGCAATTTCATAAACAATGGTATACGATTATACAAAATTTGATGCAGTTTGGAATTATTTAGTACCATAATTATGGAAAAAAAATTCTTACAAATAGTATTGATCAAAGATTCGCAGAAATGAATATGAATACTGAAATTTAACTTCTTGAGTCATACTTGGAATATTATTCATCTCTATAAGTTCAATAAAAAAAATAGAATCAAGCATAATTTATTTAAGATAGATACCTATTACCTAGTTGTCGTGTAGGAATAAGATCTAAAAGTTTCGTTAATTACAAGGAAACCCCGTCATTATCTTGGATGTGATAGTTATTTAAGTTTAATTTTGAACATTTGAATCCATAAATAAGAGCAATTATCTATCATGTTAAACATTTAAACTTATATCAAAAAAGCAACGTGAAACCGTACTTGTACATCTTGTACATACTACTTAACACCAAAAACTGTTCTTTAAATTTTTAATCTGTGAAAAATCTCACCTAATGCTTCAACAATAGTCAGTCATCATATGACTGATGTCATGCATCCCACCTACCCTGGCACCGTACTTTTTACTTAAATTATTACGTGTTTCTTTTATTAATATATCTATCAATCTGAAAGGCTGCATTTCTTTATAAAATACCAAAAATAGATTTTTCTGAGCTATACTCGTATATTAACTAACCCTTAGGTATATGATGGCATAAAGAAAATGAAACTACCATTTATAATATCTGTGACCAAACGTCGGTTATTTAAACATTACAAAAACTTGAACTCAACTATCAAACAGCATAATGTTAATTTTTTAAAAATTTAAGAACTTCAAAGAGGACTTTTTAGTAACTATTCAAATTGTTTACGATCGTGCAAATTTAATATCAAGATTTTACTAAAATTATTTTAGATAATAAAAGGCCTGCTCTCTATAATTCTTCTTCAAAATCCTGTCTCTAATTCACACTCGTTCCAGCTTTAAGATTTTAGCATAACATTAATGATACTATGGGCAAAATGTTACCTACATTTTTCATATGAGCACAATTTTTAAGTTCATAACAAAGAAAAATCGAACTACTAGAACATTTTCTCTAGGGTAAAACTAAAGATAAGATATGTAGGAACAGGGTTAATTTAAAAAAAATGCAGATTCTATCTGTAATATATAACCCTTAACACCTCTGAGGGGGGACTACAGTGCTCTTTTGCACATATTTTCCAAAATATGTTATTATTTTTCGAGTAACACAGTCGAAAACTCACTAACAATAATTTACATCGAATTGCGGCTTGCAATATACGAAATGCAAACCACTATAGGACAAAAGTTTTCCAGAACTAGGCTGAAAATCGTGATTGGTGCTAAAGGCTTAACGTTTAACACTTGAGAAATGTAAAGTCCTTTTTATCTTATAAAGTCGGTGAACATCCTTAATTTAATTAATAAAAATAACAAACTTAATATTCAAAACAAAATCTGTCTCAGAAATTCATGAAAAGTTTAGACACATTTAGTAAATTTTAGTTATATTTACGTTGCACCTAAATTATTATATATCAAAATTAAAAGAATATATAGATATGTTTAAAATTACATATTACGGTTTGTTTCTTTTCAACTTTAAAATTAATTAAATTGTAACAAAGTACAGGATGCCCTGAAGAAATATTTGAATGATAGATATGAAATTGATTTAATGATATTAAAAAAGTTGCAGTAAAATTACCATAAATCAATTGATAAAAAAATTACAACAATAAATATTATTTATTAATACGATTAAAAGAAAATTCAGATAAAAAACCAATATAAAAAATATTAGCAGTGTTCAATAGTGTACATACAAATGCCCAATGCTAAATTTGAAGACTGGACATCAATAATGGGCTAAGTGCCAAAAAAAATTGAGTTAGACCCGAAAAAGCAAGCTTATTGCCATTGCGAACAACCTAATACCTATATTAACCTAATACATTAATAGTTACTATTAATGATCATGGCATTTAGCCTGCTTTTTACGTTGTTGGCAATGGCACATTAACTTGCTTTTTCGGGTCTAACTCAATTTTTTTTGCACTTAGTCCGTTATTGATGTCCAGTCTTCATTTACACTACGACACAGAAGTGGGGGAGGGGTAAAATTTGATACTAAATTGATAAATTAAAAAATGTCTCGTTTTGGATCAATAGCTTTTCAAGCTCTCGTATTGGACCTATTTCTGTAACTTAAATATCAATTGAAAAGAAATAATTGAGGCGATATGGTAAATGTTAATTCGATCCTTAAGCGTTACTCTTAGGTATCGAATATTTACGATTTTAACATGAAAATCAACAAGATATAACAAAATTAAACAGTCAATAAAATTTTATGTTTGCGTATATTACTCAAGTGTTAACTCACTACAAAAATGATTCGTTAAAATAACGATAGACGCTACTTTGATTAGGAAACTCAACGGGAGTAGGTCGATCTTTGGCAAAATCTTATGACCTAGAGTTTAGACTATGTAATAACTATTTCTTTTTTTTATACAATTTTATAAACTATTGTAAAGCGCAACTTGCAGAAGTATCCACTAGTTTATTTTTGTTACAATGAATAAGTTAACCATAAGCCCCCACAATTTTACACACGGTTACAGTAATTATTACTTTTATTCCAAAATATTTCAAGCTACTCAAGTTTTCAATACAATCACAATTTAAAACTGCTTTAACGTTTATTTACCGCCCAATCCTGAAGGTTCCCGGTAAATGGAAATGAATATTAAAAAAATATGTAACAGAAAAAAATCTCGTAATAAGACGATGATTTTTCCCTATTGAGAGCTTTTAATACTAACATTATTAATTTTTTTTTTGTTGGTGTTTTAAGTCGCCTTTAGGTCATATCACGACTATCTAAACACGGAAAATTTATGTTGGTCAATTTTAATCTTAGTTCTAGGATCTTAAGTCTAGGATTCAACGGGAATCGAACCCGTACCACTTGACGCATAAAGTGGAGAGAACTACTGCTCTAGCCACTGCGCCAATAGGTGGCCCACATTATTAATTGTTTCCACTAATTAGAATAGTTTCAACTTAATTATTGTCGAGATAAAACTTATTTTTGACTTAAGAAAATATAGGTATAGGTACTTACTCGTAGTAGATAACTAAATTTCATTTATTTAGATATTTGTGCATTGATCATTGATAATTTTTGAGCCTAATAGATGAATGTTTAAGTAAATAGCTTCTGATTTGATTATCACATAAATCTCTGAATAATAAACATTTTAGTTATATGTATACCTATACTTCATCTTTAAATTTTTTTACGCACACTTAAAAGTTTTATAAATTTTGTAAATTAAAACCGAAAAGTGTTTTCGAGCTTTAAGTCTACAGATAAAATTAGATTATTAACAAATATATATTCAAAAATTTCAGTTATCTAATTTCATGATACTACCAAAAATTTCCAAATTTATGGCATGTTTATAACAGCTTCCAAATTGAAAACCACAAAGTCTAAACTTCTCAGATATCAATGTTTAAAATACACGGAATTGATATTGGAAGCCAAATGTATCAATAACATAAATTCTCATTGATAAATGATTGTTTATTTGTTTAAAATTATTGAAATAATAATTACTCATTTGAATCAACATTCGTCTCACTTTTCATGCTGAAAACCTCAAGAGTATGAAACGAACATTTTCCGGCGTCTGCAAATTTAAGAGCGAAGCTAAATAAATATGATGAAACTGTATCTTTCTCATGAGATTTTTATAAACTCCTTTTAGAAAATTGATGCTGATTTTAAGTTTTATTGAAAACATTTGTCATTGGAAAATGTTCGTGTTAAAAAATTAACTTTTATCCTTCCTTATGTAACGCATGACAAGACATTAGATCATTATTAATTATTATTTTTTGAATATTTTACGCCTACCAATGTCCAAATATTAACGAAACTTTTTAATATTTTTTGTTTATTTATGAAAATTAAAATAGAAGATATATGGACTTGTCTATCATTGATTTGGTTAAATTATATTTAAAAAAATACGTTGACATTATTTTAACGATGACAAGGCTATTATGTAAAAACTTTGAATTTTAAAAAGACAATTATTTCCGTTTTGGATAGGTTTTTTTTTCTTTTAATTGGCTAAGAATAGATTTAATTGAAAACTATTTCCATCCGTTTCTAAAAAAAGCGTTAACACGTGTGTATCTTTCTACTAGGTAATAATATAATAAAATATCTAAGAGACGATAGAAAAAAGGCTTATAAAGTCCTTCTTTAAATTTTTTGATTTATCAAATTATTTTCACCTGGTGTATTTTATTACATCCCTTATAGAGAGGAATTTAAAAATTTCAAACAAGACAGAAGTTGACTTTTAATGTTATTGTAGTTATTAATTTTTATTACTTCCCTATTCTTTATGGAAGACTAAAAATACAATTTTAGGACCCTTAAAAGTTTATTAAATCATAAAAGTTTTTTTTTCGGGATGTTTCTTGGTAAAAATATTTGAACATAATTAAGAATTAGTTGAAGAATTTGAATTGACTTGTAAGGGGTTGATATATTTAAAAATAAATTTCAACAAGTTCTTATACTTTTAACGTAAAAAATGTATATACTTAATTGTTTAAGTTGTCTATTAACTTGTACAAACATTTACCTTTATTGAAGTTCGAAGAAATCAAACAAACTTTTCGTTACAAAAACCATGCAAAATTCACAAATTTTCAATTGAATACACCGAATAAAATAGTGCATATTATAGTAATCGTTCAATTGAGAAAATTCACAAAAAACTGCACTTGAATTCGTTGTATTTTGATTGAAATTTAAGAAACAACAAACATTTGTGTACTAAACAACGCGAAGAGATGAAGCGACTTCAGACTTAAGACAGTTTTGGTGTTCAGAGTCGCTCAGCGTCTACCGAACTGAACAAGATTTGTGGAATGCTTGTTTAGAAAGAGGTAGTCCCCGACATGTCCTATTTCATTTGTCAAAAGAGAGATGCAAGAAAAGTCAGAGTGTTTCGCTTAGGCCCATGACGCTGTGTGTTAAGATGTCTTTGTTTAATTAAGACAGACAGGTTGCCATTCTTCATCTTTGTTGACTGTCTTTGTCTAGCGAGAAGCACCTATCAATGAACTTAGATTCAGTAAGTAGGCAACAAGAATTAATTTAAAGAACACAAATTGCCTATGTTTTCCCTAAGTTTCCCTTGCCACAGCGATTAATATAAGGACCAATAAGGATTAAGAAGTTTTACCCATTTAAGAATTTGTAAGAAATAATGTTTAATTTAATTATGTAACAAATTGAAAACGAATCGTTGAATAATCATTTAGCAAACTCATTTTATTTAAATCATTGCGTATTCTAGAAAAATCAACAATTTAGTGAAAAAAATCCTGTTATTTGAAGATGTAAAAATTTCTGATTGAAAAAAACTTCCTGTTTGGGTTCCACTTGAACCATTTCATTGGCCTTAATATCAAAATTGAGAAAAAATTTTTTGATGCTTTATTTTATGAAAAACAAGACCAAAAGCATTGTAATTACATACAAGATATTTGGAATATTGGATGTTGGGAAGCAACCTGGGAAAAAATATTTTAGATCTAAGTTTATCTGCTTGATCCACGTATATCAAAAAATATGGAATTCAATAAATCAACTTAGATATGCTTAGGCCAATCTAAGGGTGTTATATTATATCTAAATGTAAATAGTGGCTTATTTCATTTTTAAACAAGCTTAGATTAACTTAGACTTAAGAAAATAATCTTAGATCTACCATAATGTTGATTTACGTAACGTAACGATCTAACTAAATGAAGAACTTTCCCTTTGCATATTTTTTTTTAATATGAACACATGAAATTGTAACTTAATATTAATTAATTATAAATATAAAATTAATTTTTTTTTACAAATTTTTAGTTACTACAAATAGAATCCAAATAGATTAAATTCAATCTTGTTAAATCTCTATACATAGGTACTTGATATATCTTGTAAGTCTCATTAGATCTAAAGTATTTTTTCCCGGGAAGTATGTAGGAAAGGCTAAAAATTTTTCATTTTGTAGGGTAGGGCAAGGCTAGTTGAGCAATTTTTCACTTGAGTCGTTATAGCAAATCAACGATAAGTCTTAATAGCTTATTACGCATACTGATGGATTGATAATTTATCCCTTTGCAAAAGTGTCTACCTATACCTTAAATATTTACATATTTTTTACAACTAAACAAAACTTTGAAATTATCGATTTGTCTACTTGCCTATTGTATATTCTTTAATTAATTAATTGAGGAATTTATATACAGTTAATACTTTTGTTACAAGTAAAAATAAACAAATTTCATTTTAACCGTAAAACAAGGAATACAATTTAAAATAAATAGTTATAATCTCTAACATATTTTAAAAGCAATAATTTCATGTAGGTAATAATATAGACATTGGACAATATAGTAGAAGATCCGAACATACATCCACCTTCACCGAGTTGATAATAGAAAAAAACCTATTTTATCATGAATTTAGTATATAAGAAAATATAATAAAAATAGGTTGTCTAAAAAAATCCTGGGCAGCCTATCTTTAATTATTTAAAAAAAAATACTTTTAATAAAATATTGTATAACATAAAGATAATAGAAATAATTTTATATAATCACAGTTGACTGCGATGTTGGGTCTTTTATTAATACACAGTATAACTTACCTCGGATCTCTCTGTCACACATTTCCACGCGAATTAAAATTTAAATCTTTAAAATTCGCTAACCCCTAATAGGACCGAACTTTTTGCAGACAAATCTATATCAACGTGTTCGCAATAAAACAGCGCTTATGGTGATATAATTTTTTTTGTATTATCTTAATGTTGCAATATTTTATTATAAATATATTTTTTTTAATAATTAAAAATAGTCTGTCCAGGATTGTTTTAGGCAACCCATTTTTAATATATTTTCTAATATACTAAATTCATGATAAAATATGTTTTATTCTATTATCAACTCGGTGAAGGTCGATGTAGGTTCGGATCTGAGACTAATATTATTGCAAACTATTGTTATATTCAGAGAAATGTGATTCACAAATATGATGAGATATAAATGGTTCTTAATAGATTACTTGTATTTAATTAAAATAAATAAAACATAAACTTCAAAAAAAAATAATAACAGATTTTGTTTGTTTGTAGTTAAAATGATAGGTTTTTATTTTTTTTTTTTTTAATATAATCACTGAACTAGTGTAAACTTCTTAATATCGTTTTAAATTAACTTTAGAACGGTGAGTAGTTATAATAAAATTTCAATACAAACACCTTAAAAAAAGTTTAATTACCAAGCCATATCATTGACTATATTAACTAAAATAGTTGTTTTTAAATTTGTTAGTTACGGAAGAAATCATAATACACATAACACAAGGAAACATTTAGCTTAATTAAGCTTATTAAATGCACATAAATGTATTATACATTTATTGTTATTCAAAAACTTTTCAACTTCTTTTAAGCCTTCAAAGTGCATCTTAAGAATATAATAAACTTATTACAATAGATACGAGACCATTAGTATATTGCATGGTATATAGTAGGTTATTGGCATAGCATTTTTTAATCTTACAATTAGTAAAACTATTGATTGTAAAAATTTGTATAAGCTTTAAGCTTTTTAAAATGTTTTTTTCTGAATACATACCATACATACCTACCATTAAGAGTATATGGAATCTCACCGCTTACATACCTACAAAAAATTTGTTCAATTCTTTTTTTGAGCACATCATTTAAAATAACTTATTTCTTAAAACATTAAAAGCGACAGTACTTAAGATTACTTCGCGCATAAGTAATAATTTGAACGTTTCAAACAACAATAAATTTTGATAATAAGGATATTATTTTAATTTGTCCATAAATAGCATCTTTATACTTAGTTTATAACTATAATTGAAGGTTTTAATGTTCAGGTATACAAGTTATGTAAAGATCTAAAACGACGTCTTGCAAGATTTTTTTTAATGTTAAAAAAATTATGTAAGTAATAACTAATAAGTATTTGTAAATTTTGTAATGACACATTTTATTTGTGTCTACTTAAAATTTTTCAAGCTGCTTGGACAAATCCTCTTAAGATTTTAGTCATTTCTTGTAAAGCAGATAAGATCTTCAGGCAGGTAGATAAGATCTTTTAAATATGTTATGGTATCATTAATAACAATTCGGCAAGGAACTTAGCCTTTTCGTGTCTTTAGAAAAACGTACTTACTTTCAATTAGCATAATTTCTAATAATTTATATTATGTAAAAGTTAATTAGGAAGTGATTGATTTATGTAGCTTTGAAATATCTTCCGGGTAATATACAATATATAACAATGAAGAGTAATTTCGGACTTCGAAAATTTTGGTTTTACATTTTTAATTTTTTTTCGACAATTCACTTTGTAATGAACCTACCCGCTTCACTGAGCGCAAAACAAGTTCTTTTGATTTTTTATCGACTTATTGAATTTGTTATAGAAAAAAATAATTTTTGGATATTTATAAATGAAGAGTTTGACTATTTTTCTGGAAATTTCAAAAAGATAAAAATGAAATGAGGTCAAAAGCTTCACAACGAAGCTTTTTTTAATATCAAATGTTTGATCTAGCGTAATGCCGGTCCAGAAAAAAACTGGTCTAGCTCATAAAATTGCAATTTTGAATTTTTTGTACGAATTGTCTTCAAATTGTCTCCACTATCTCTGTGCAAGACCATTTTTTAAACAACTTAGTGGATTACCTTTAAATAGAGTGAATAAATAAGATGTTTTGGATTTGTGGAATGTGTAGGGCATACAAAATTGAATAATCGGTTCTCTTAAAAAATCGCTGTATTTCAGTTAAAGTAGTCTTGTTCTGGACCAACGATATGTGATCCAATGTGAACAATAAATTTTCCACTCAGTCCATGCTAGTTTAAATACTCATATTTACCCACGTTGATTCCTTTTGGACCCCCCGTTTGCCGCGTCACTGGTTCAAAGGTATAGTATAGAAATCCACTTTACTTGTGATCTAAGGAACTTAAAAACGTATGTAATCACGATTACTGGGAACCAAAGATCTAGAAGAAAAGTCAAAACCTCAACTAAATGTACAACTTATGGCTAAAGAAAATGGTTGCAATTTGAATTGGCAGCCATCACCTTTAGTAAATGCTACTTGCCAATAGTTATTTCAAAAATATTTTCCTGAACCTTTTGAATTCCAATTGAATGGTTTGGATAAAATTTATAACGTCAAAATGCAATATATTTTCAAAATATCCATTTAATTTTTCTAATCACCATAAATTTTGTTACTAATCAAACCTTGACTTCTATGTGACCTACCATAAAACTTTTTTGATTTTATTTAAATCTGCACATAAATCTAATGAAGTATTTGGTTGAAAAAAACGGCACTTCTAATAAAATATCAATTTCTTAGTATAAGTAAAGACTGTTTTATTGCCATTAACCGGTCTTGATAAAATAAGCCTCTTGTTTATGAGGGATTAAAATAATTTACAATACTTTTTTCGTTTGTATTTTAAGAGTTGAGTATTTAAATATATTATTTCAACCAATTATGCTTTTTTTTTACTGGCATGCAACTAAAATTCTAATTTCAAACAACGAAAATTTAAAAAAAAATTATGATCAATGTTTGATATTAATTTGGAACTTTTATTAGCTCGTAAATTTGTTATTTTTAACCTTGGCATTTATTTACTTTATCAATAGGAAGAACAATTTGGATATTGAAGGTGTTTGAAAAAAATACGTAATTACTTTCCTCCTACAAATGTTTATTTTACTAAATGAATTTCATATAATTATAAAAATACATAGTTGATAGTAATTGATGTAGTAAGATAGACAAATAAATATTTTAACAAGAAGTGAAGCAAAAGCGAAAACCAGAACTTTCAGTGGAAGACACAACACGTTCAGAACTTTCAGAAGTGTTAATCAAACTTATGTTTCTCTATATAATATATTTGGCACATAAAGTTTTTAAATTTCTATAAGTTTTCGTTTTTTCCCTATAAAACAGATTTTAAAAAACGAAAATTTCAATGATCTTCCATAGAAACGGAGCATTATATAAATGCTTTTATAATAATATAATGTTTGATGTACTTTTATAAATTACTACGTAAAATTATAATGGATTGTTGTATTTCTAATGAAATAGAAAAGACAAAAATATATATTTTAAAAATGTTATTTTATCAACGAACGCTAAATTATCTTGTAGAGTATTATCCTAACCATCAGGCATAAACTGGTATTGCTTTAGATATCATATAAGTTTAGAATGGTCTCACAATAAGTATCGATTTTCATAGAAATTATATTTTTTTAAATATATTTTTATCTAGGCTCAATATGTGAATAATGAAGAAATGGTAACTTCGGTTAGATTTCACATTTAAACAAACCATTTCATGTCAGTATTTATATAAATTTTGTAAAGGTCAGAAAAATAAATTACATTAATTTGAACACAATTTTTTTTTTTTCAAAAAAGCTACGTACTATCAGAATTTTGTATATGTCTTCAAAAACGGTTTTTGTATGAAATGATTCGTTTAACAGAATTTATAAAATATGTATATTATAAAAGGAAGATATTGCTTACAATTTCAAAAATCGATAGGCTGCTCTAAAAATGTTCTACACCACTAAAAATGTAAACTTATATATCAAAAAACTAAGCTTTCAATTTAGCGTTTTTTTTTTTATACTTAGAACAACATCTAATGATTGTTTCAATTTCTTTCTTCTTATACAATAGGAAGAGCAGTTATTATCACGGGACTTAGAAAAAATATATTACGTTTATAGTATTAGATTTATGCTAACATGTATCAATAATTAAATTGAATTTTCACCAGTCGAACTTTATTGAATTGATAATAATGTAAGAAAAGGGTTTAGCTTTCTTTAAGTTTTCTATACATTATTAGGTATTTCTAATTTTTTAAATGTTAATTTGAAATTTTTCACAAGAAACAAGAAGTCATATTAATAATAATCAGTTTTTAAAATCAAAATTAAATTATGGTATTCAGTTTAACTGTACTAAAATATTATTTGTATTAATCAAAAACTGATAACAAAGTATGTGTAGCGTTAAAATGTGTCAACTTTAAACCGAGGATACACTTGCCTGTTACTTGCACAACTTTATACCAGGCTCTAGCACAGCTACTAGCTCGTGCACTCTGTTACATGGCATCTTTCTGGCTGGTATGCAAGTGAAATGCACGAAATTAAAAAGATTTAATCTTTTGGCATGCAATATGCAAGTGGTGAAAGATGGCAAACTACTTGATATAAGGTATGTTTGAATGCACTAACACAAGTACTGGCATACCAATGAACATTAGATTACTTAAGAAGCAACAATTTGAATAGTTTTTCTGTGTAAATTAAGATTTCTATAAGATATTTAGCGACAAATTACAACAAATGGGAATTTCAAGAGATATTTGAGCCGCTCAGTGCACACATCGACTCCGTAATGCAAGAAGTTGAGTAAATTGATAAAATAGACTTCTTAAATACATTGTCTCTTATGGAAAAGCTAAAAAGGAAATTGTCATTTAGAGCTGTTATAACTTATTATTATTATAAAAATTTATTTCGGACAGATAAAAGAAACCAAAGAAAAATTTCATTCATTAATAGCAATTAATTAAAAAAATTAGCTTCGAACAATTTCGTTGGAAAATTTACAAACAGGGCCGTAACTAATTTTTTGTGGGACCTAGGCAAGACTTTTAAGTATGCTATTCATTAGCCCATAACATTTTTTTAGCATTCTAGCTACTCCCTAAGCAATTCAAATATAACATTTTAACACAGTAACATGATTACCATTAATATTTTATGAACGTCAATGAATTTAATATTTCCATAATTTGAAAATTTTGTATTATTTTTATATTATTGAAAAAGAATGATGCAATACTTATCTCTGAAATAAAACCTACAATCTATATTATATTATTGACTTAATGATGATATTTACATAAATTATATTATCATATTTCAATAATATTTTTGTTAAATTTAAAAATAACCAAGTACTTGTAGTACATACAAAAATACCAAAATGACACCATGTTTTTGTGAATACCTTTAACACATTGAGCACACATTTCCGCGTATAATTACGTAAAATGGTGCCTCGATCAGTGACTGATCCTGTATATATGTTTCTTCCGTCTGTTTTTCATGATCTCTGGATGGGGCATTTGACGAATGAGACCAAATTTACTTGCTTACAGCATATAATTCATTGTGTAATGTCAATCATTAATTTTCCAAATAAAGTAAATTGCGTGAAAGAAAATTGTGTGTGTATTTGTTTAATATGACACGTGGCAAAATAGCGACAACGCCACTTTCAATGACAATGAAAATTCGAAACAAAACGAAAAGTTTCATTGGAAAAAAATGAGTCGTTTAAAAAGCTGTTAATAGCAAATGATACAGGCAGAGGAAGAAGAAAATAATAGAACGTACATGGGTAGTCGGAGTGTACCCACAACTAGCTGCAAATAACATTTCTTAACATACAATTGTGTTATAGCAACGACTGACACATATGTACGGGACCTGGTTAGCTTTGCAACGTCCCATTAGTTCGTATAATCAAGCCCCACGCTCCCGAGCCATCAATGCGTTAAGTTTTTTGCCTTTATAATTGATAAAAATTCAATTTAATGACAAACACTGCATTCATTTTAAACGAAGAAAACAATTACGATCATGAAAAGTTTTCATGATTTATATTTTATAGATACGTGAAATTAAACTCTGTATTTCATTTCAAATACAAGAATTATATAGAAAAGTTACCCGTTACGCAAATATTTTTATCTAGAATATATTAGAAGGTACTTGCCATGAACAAGAGCTTAAAAACTATCGCGACATTCTTTATAAATGAAACATTTTCAGTCATTCTTGCAAAAATACTTAAATCTAGCTAAACATTGCTTTGCATTTGTTGTTCTTTTTTTAAATATAAAGTACATACATCTCTTTGTCCACCTCATTGAAGTGAAGAAATAATATTGGTGCTTTGATAAGTATATTTATAAAATATTTCAAAGTTGAAATTGCTAAATCATTTCTTAATACATACGTTTATTATTGCTCAGCTAATAGTTTGTTTTGAAGTTCAAATGAAAAATAGGTACAATGATATTTGATTCTCTTAAAAATATTACTAGTGATCTTTTGGTCGCAGGAAAAGGCTACGGTTAAATTAAAATTATATATATTAATATATTTTTTAATGTAACTGAAATATTTTGACAACTATCTGACTGCTCAAAGGAGTCTTGCTTACTAAATTCCATATATTTCAGGTACATTATAGTTCATATGAAATATTAACTATGCAACACCAAATAAAACTAAGAAAAAAATAATATAATAAATTAGAATAATGATAAATACTCCGATAAAATAAAAACAACAATTTAAAACTAAACGATATATAATAAATCCAGTATTTTCTATTTATAAAACAAACAAAATCTAAATGCGTAGACCTAAAGCATGACTCATTGACTTTTATATTAACCCAGTGGAAATCAAAAGAATTACAGTCGACCCTGGACAAGCGAGAATTGAAAGGACCTCGATATTTTTTGCTTATGGAAGATTTTTCACTTGAATGGCTTCCTAGCTTATAGAAAAGTTAAGGAGTAGCCTTTCTAACTTATGGAGCTTTATAAGAAGCACAGTGAACTACGTGTGAAAAAAACGAATTTCTTTTATAGAAATTTCTGATTTTCACTTATGGTTTTAGACTGTAGAGGATTAAAATTTGAGTACCTGGCAAAAACTATCACCTATAAAGTTTTCTCGTTTATCCAATCCTCACTAACCCAGATTAGACTGTATTATTAGTTCATCATTTTGTATTATTTTCCACGTTTAAATATTTTTAAAAAAATGTCATTCTTGGATACGCGAAAATTGCAAACACACTCCCGTTACGTGTTATTATCATAATAAAACTCTAACAAGATTATATACATATAATATATAATATATAGATAATATATCATTTCTTTTTTGTTCAACAATTTTGAATAAGAATATATATATATTAATAGCGCTTTGATATCTTACTAGCTAATAAATAATTTTGGGCCTCGTTAAAAGTTGATTTCATATTTTCTTTTTGTACTAAGGACGTATTTTTCATTACTTCATTTTGTAGTTCTAAGGAAAATTAGAAATGTACAACTTGTGATAAATCAGATTTGAAAAGTAGAACGGATATATTATATAATAAATATTGAAAATAAACATCAAGAATTTTCAGAAGAGTTATTAATTATATAGAAGAATCTATTGAGGTTTATATATTATTAGATTTACTCTACTTGGTTAAATGGACTTAACTCTACTGACTATGATGTTTATTTGACTGCAAACGAATCTAAATTAATTCTAAAACCTAATTAATATTGAAGTTATTTTTACGTCCACTAGTAAAAGTTATAATATTTTGGTTGCACAGGTTATTCTTTTAAAAAAATATTCTGAATTTTATTGCTTTTCATTTTTTACAAGATATTGTTCATACCTTTGAATCACGTAACTTCGAACGAAACGAAATAATGTTTCATTGTAAAATTTTTGCAACCTGTGCAAGAATGTTACTAAATTAAGAAGAAAATTATTAGTACTATTAATAAAAATCATTACAAAAATTATCTTCGACTAATGGAGCTCTTTTCGTCACGATATTTATGGCCCACTCGAGCCGTTTCCTTGGTTGATATTAACTTGGCAGTTATTTTACTATCGATTATATTATTGTTATTGTTCACTATGTGACGCTTGCTTTGGTGTGTCTGAGTGACTACATCTAATTTTCGTTTCGCACGAAGCATACGGGGTCTAAATTTTTGCTCTTTCACATACTCTTCATTGGGTTCATAATCGCTATTGTTTTGTTGTGTCGAAAATGAATTTCGTTTTCTTTTTGGAGATATGTGTTCATTATTACGTTCATAAGAAAAATGCGTTGTACGAGTACGTATGGTTGATATGCCAGCTAAATTTAATAAAGCATCCGCCCCTTCTTCTATACGCCGCTGTTCTTCCAAGTCTATTGAAGCAGAATTTGTCCGGGAATGCATACTAAAACAAAATGTTTAAATTAAGTAGTAATTAAATTAAAGTTTATTTTTAATACAAGAGTATTTAAAGGAGAGTGAATACCAAAAAATGATTAAATAATTTTGAAGATTATACTCATCATAAACGCTTATTCTTCATAATATTAAGTTATTATAAGTAGTTAGTACTAATATATATTATATTCCATAGTGTAAAGTCGCTTTGATACAACAATGTAATATTTATAATGATTATTAATAATAATAATAATAAAAATTTTTATTACCTATCATCACTTTCAAATGCCTCATCGGGAGAACTGGCTCTTGGTTTTCTATCTTGTTCTCCACTGGAATTCGTTGTGCTACTATAAGTATGATCTTCACTAGCCGATCTGGTAATAACTTGAACCATATTAGTGGAAACCACGTCTTCTTTTAGTTGAAATAGTTTTCTTTTCGGGTCTATGTGAAGCATTCTCGGTCCGTGTTTCAGTGCAAGTATAGCGGTCGCAGCATCTACATCATCTAAGCTTGACTCATCATCTGACCGAGCTTCGATTTTAATATCAATTTTTTCGGCCTCAGATGCAGCCAAGCGCCGTGACAGATAAGGAAACAGCTCTGGATTTGGAAGACGTGTGGAAGTTTTAGTATCGGATATTTGAACGAACGAATTAGGAGTGGAATTCGAAGATGAACGGAACGTAGCTGGGTCCAACGTGGAACAAGGATGAAAAGGTGATCTGGTCAATGTTTGTAACAAATTTGGTCTGTATTGAGGATCAACCATCCATAAAGAACCTTTACCAAGATTCTAAAAGAAATGTTTTATAATATTTGTAATTTTCTTCTAGTTATAATATAATAATACTTACCGGTGATTTTTCTACTTTTTGGAAACATTTATTTAGTGACAAATTATGTCGTACACTGTTTTTCCATCCTGTGGGCGCATTTTTGAAATAAGGAAAATGGTCCAAGATCCAGGCATAAATATCTTTGACGGGAAGAGCTTTAAAAACGCTGTCTTCAATCGCCATAAAAATTAAAGAAGAAAATGAATAGGGAGGTTTACTACATGTGTGAACCATTGGATCGTATTTAACGTTATGCGGATGCTTATTAAATTTTGATGGGGTCGTCGTAGGTGTGTAAGAATAAGGTACAGGTGAGTTCAAAGAGCTACTTGATGAATCTGTCGGTTCAGAAACGGACGATTCGTCCATGTAATCACTTGTGGGTGATTGATCCGCGTCGAAACTTTGATTTGTCGCCGCTGGAGTATTTGGTGGATTCGTACGATCGGCTGGTGACACAGTCATTGCTTGTTCCGTTTCTGATTCAGCTTTTACGCAAGTTAAATTCATTCCTAAAATTATAAAAACATTGTATAACTGTATTTATTCTAAATGCAAAGTTAATATGGAATTTATTCGGACAATGTCATGAATTTAAAATATAATTGTAATGTAACGCAAAGAACACATCCGGAAATTAAATTTGCTTTGTATTTAACTCGTAATAATAAAGTATTAATGGTATTTTATTGTCCAGAACAGGGTTGGCAATTGATAAAGAATAGGCCTTTTTAGTGATTTACAGGACTACTACTACTTGAATCATTGATTTTTGTTCATTATTTTCGTAATAATGAACTTGTGTAATTTGTCGGAGAAAAAATGTGGCCCTTCCTACTATGAAAATTTGTATTTTTACATACGTAAAAATTAACGGGTATATTGGGCCAAACTATTTGGTTATATGGTGATGTTTCAAGTAAAATTTAGCCTATCTCAAGGTTCTAATTTTTACGTTTCAAGAGGTATAGAATCCAGTTTTGTGTTTTAAAAAACGTCTAGCCGTCGGATGTTTGATCTTTGATGACTACCCGTGCGTTGTAACCAGGTTTTTGCAACTAATATGCATTTAAATTCTTCCAAATTTATAGAAAATTATAGATCGATAAAAAACTTTGGACTGCGTACTGATCACAACAAATTCTACTTCAAAATGGTACAATATAAAAAAACCGATAATTATAATAAAACATTTTGATTCCCGTACATCTCTTTGAATGCCACTTCTCAAAAGCTGATTTCTTAAAATGATTTTTTCCCCGAATAATGATTCTCCGGAATATGTTTCTACACTAATAGTTATAACTACAAATTCTAAGATAATTCTGAATCTAATACAATCAGTTTTCTATAATCTATAATACTCCACGATTCCAATAAATTTACACACAAGAAAATCATGAGAAAATCGAGTATATGAATAGTAAGATTGACTTATTTACCAGTCCTCGTCAGAGGAGATCTGCTGGATTCCACTGCCATACAGAAAAAAAAAAGTTTTTCTCCATCAATCTTCAGTTTTTTCACAAAATTGCTGGATAACATCCCTGTCACGCAAAAAATAAATAAAAAAACTGAGAGATGCTAGAGAAAAACTGATCACTGATTTATACTCAGCTTCTAAAAATACACCGAAAACTATACATGGTATGAGAATTACAACCACTGGGTATTTTCTTGAATTTTCTGAAAATTTAAGGGTGCTGGAAGAAAACTGACCACGGATTCGTGCTCAGCGTAAAAAAAAACCCATCGGAAATCATATATCACATGTCTGGGTTAGATACTTTTATTCCCAAACTCACCTCAAAAATCCCCCCAAAGTTTTTTGAAAGTATGCGGTTTTTAAATTAAATCTATAACCTTAAATCAATGATCATTATTCTAGAATACAGTTAGTTGAACTCTAAAAATCGATAAAATAACCCAAAGAAAATCAAAATTTTTCGAAATTTTCCGAAATGTGTAAACATTCAGTAACAGAACAATAATTGTTATGTTTCAAATGAACTAAGTAGTAAATTTGAGGAAAAAGGAAAAAGTCATTCAAAGAGTGTTGTTCGGAGAAGTTGTCGGGAACGAACATTTTATATACCTGCTTGAAAAGTAAAAAATTTGATCTATATAATAATTTGTAATAATAATTTAGGAATCAAAGAATAACGAACATATGTGTAAAATTTTAAGTATTTTATATATGTTGTTAGTGTTATAATGAACTTGATTGGAGATCTACCTTTTAAAAGATTATTATTTTGAAGCCAAGTAAGGCTTGTTAGATCATCATCTTGCTGTTCTTGGGAGGTTTGTGGAGGTAATTTTTCCGGTGTCACCGGTGCTTGGTGAGATGGTAATTGCATACGAACTAACTGAAAGGGGGGAACAACAGACTGAAGCGCGAGTGCCAGCTCGCGAGGCTCCATTCCGCAGGGGGATCCAGCTCTTTCTGGAGACATAGTTCTGAAAGCAAATCAAACATTTAATGCACTTGTCTCAAACAAAACCAATTTTATTTAACACATGCTTCATAAATATTTGCAGCCGAAGCTATAAATTAATAACTGAATAAAAATGTATTCATGTAATTCGTTTATCATTTGTAAACTCTGATCTTGATTCAAACATGTATGTACTTATTTACGAAACGATTTAGTCGTATATGATTAAAATCTTTCTTGTAAAAAAAATTAATCTTATTAATAGCAATCACAAATATTGATCTTTAATCTATAAATGATATACGCAAAAGTCATTATGCAAAATTATTACATTGATATATTTAACAATGGTAAAGCTTCGAATATTTTTCTTTGGAGAGAAAAAAAAAATACATTTAATTAGCCAACACACTAATTAACCTTGTAAATTAGAAGTTTTATTTACATATCAATAACGAAGTATGTTTATTTCAATTACAAACAACTTTGCAAATCTAATCGAATATTTTTACAATCTTATCGATAAAGGTCGATTGAATCATTTTTTTTTTCTTCAGCAAATTAAGCAATTTATATTCTATGAAATGTATGGCTCAGTGATTCTCAAACTGTAAGCCGCCGTTACTACTAGGTTACTACAAGGTAGTAGCAAAATTTGTCTTAAAGCCAACTCAAAGTTGCATTTCCAATTAAATTTCTAATTTTTATGTACCTATAATGTACATAAAAGGTATTGCTTTAACAATGATTTAGAGAATAATTGGAAATGAAAAAAATTACTTCATGGCATAAAGTAAACCCTGGGATAAATCAATGTGCTCTCGTTGGGTGCTGCGAAAACATTGTAGTATTTTAAGGCGTCGAAGACCGAAAAAGTTTGGGAACCACTAGTATTACTCATTATTTTTATAAATAACTATTAAGTGTATAGTTGTAAAATTAGTTAATGTTTCGGAGACTTGTAAATTAATACATTAAGAGATTGTTTCACGCGATCAACATTAACGCATTATTTTCTCTAAATGTTTAAGATCTAATCCTGATATTTAATGTTATCTTATAAGTTAAATGAAACGTCTTGTTTCAGCTGCCAGATAAATTCAAAGCATAAGCAAATTAATGTCATACATATAAGCACTGCGTCAATGCAACTGTGGGGCATTTCATTTTATGTGATTTTCAGTTTATGTTAGCTCAGTGGAGCGTAGAAGATGTTTTCAGAACAACACTGGATTAAACTACTTGCTCTATATTTTCTCTCCTTTAGATATTTAGTCAAAAAAGTTGAAAAGCTCGCATTCGTTTTCTTGAAAGCTAAAGTGAAGAATTTTTAAAAATAACCAGTTAATAGCACACCATTAATGATTCTATTTTCAGTAGAATTGATTCAAAATTGTGTTTAGCGAAAACTTTTTAAAAATTATCCAAAATAACATTGTTTTAGAATTAATTATAAGTGTTTCACAGTTTATTGATAAAATTAGTTTCGGTTATTTCAACCGTTCAAGCATTAATTGCCACGATTTGTGCGTCTGTAATTAAGTTCTAATAAACGTAGCATTAAATCATTTTTATCCAGCTAACGTGATTTACTACCCAATGGGGGTCGTTCATAATAGCGTTACATTAAGCACCATCATTTTCAAAACCTTTTTTGTCCTACTTTTAACGAATTTTTCACCAATAATGAAACGTATTTAGGTGTAATGTATTTATTTCATATAGTGTCTTATGCGGGTATACAATTTGATTATCTGATTCCTACAAAAGAAGCTCGATAACGTAAAAACGTATATAATTTAATAAAGTTTTATATTTCTTCTCATTCAGAAGTAGCAATATCTTTCACTTAAAATATAAAACCTCAATAAAATAAACGAAAAATTAAATATTAGTCCTCTGTGACTCATAGTATGATGTAACTTTCCATAACTTAGAAATATCACTGACTTTTGGTATAAATCAAATGACTGTTCCAATATTGCGAGATCTCAAATAAGGAATCTATATGCTATCTCTAGAAGTGGCATTATTTAATATAGTCCTGCTATCTTGAATTTTCAAAGCACATAAATAATTTCCATTAAGTAAAAAATATGACTCTTTTGAGACCCTTTAATTAAAAAAAAAAAAAACGTTTAATGTTTCCTTGAACCTTTTCAAATTCTACTCGTTGAGTTTGTTATAGCCTAATTTCACTAAAATACAGTTGCTTGTAGTTGGTTTATAAGATAATATTTATACACCGGATCCTTTTTTAATGCCTACTTTTTTTTTAAAAAACGCGTACAATCCAGGAACTTTGGAAAATGATGCATCGATTCCTGAGATTGAAATGATCACATAAAACCTTTTTTTTACGTAAAAAAAAATTCATTAGGCTAATGCACATTTAAAACATTTATTCCAATAATAATTTTAAAATATATAAAAAGCACACAAATTAAAATAAAACAAAAAGCATTGTTTAATAAAAACAGTTTAGAAACCAAACCCTTAGTTTCATTCTCAACAAAAAGATAAAACAAAAAGTCCTCTATAATAAAAAAAAAAGTTCAGAAACAAAAATGTGGAAATATGAAATGTTAAGAAAATTTGAAAATTTGATAAAACTATAACGTAAAAGGAGTAAAAATAGCGCAAAAAACAGCTCGTGAGTGTTTCGAACTTCCGTAAAAGTGAATTCGCGTAAAATAAGATGTAATCTTATTATTATGTAGAAAAAGTGGATGTGTTATAGTCTAATAGCAAATTTTTCATAGTGAAGTGTAGGAACTTAGAAGTTTACCATTTGATTGTAAGAGGTTCATTAAAAGTTTTCTATTATGGCAACATTTGCAAAATTTATTTGAGATCAATTATTTATAAGTAGTTGATGTTTCTCAACATATACATAAATTTGTCGTCATAATAAACATCTTTTCTAGGAAAAACCGAATAAGAGCTTTCATTTTTAGTAGTAAAGTAACTTTAAATTCAAGTCAGGTAGTGAATTTCTAATTACAGAGCGACAATTTACCATACCATATCACTGAGTGATTTATGTTCTAATTGATTTTTGATTAGCAAGAACCGAAGAAAATCCCGACATTTCATATTTAGTGACGAATCTTCTTATAAACCGGGTTATAATTGAAACAAATTACAGAAAATAACAAAATCTAAAATTAGGGAAGACCGCCGAGTACCCGTTATAAGCTACTTTTAGGGGAAATTTTCAGTGGTCGGTGGTCAATTTCAGCATTTCCACTACCGCGTGGTTAGTTTTATCATTTGACCACCCCCCCTTTAACCCTGTTGTGATACGAAACGAAAAGTGATCAAGCGAGGGGAAGTTGTTTCCACCGAGAAAGTGTTATGGGGACGCTTATGACGGGCACTCGACAGTACGCGGATAAGTCTCGAAGTTACACGGTTTGATATATACGAGGTTAAACAACGATTGAACGATATATAGGAAGGTAAGTTCTGGAGAGGATCTCTTAATTTACGCGCTTAATGTCGGGGAACTTATTAGACGCATTTAACGAAGGATGACTGTTTGAAAATTACTACTAAGATAAAATATCATTCATCACACGTCGCTCGTCGCAGCTCAAAAATCTTCAAAAATGTTAACCTTTTCAATGAATAAATTGAATATCTCCTAAATGGCTAGTTTTATAAAAAAAGTTGCTCTCCCTTAATTTGAACTAGAGTAAGTTTTTCTAAATTTAAGTCTAGAATGAGCGTAGTAGTTTAAATGATGACTGACATATAGGCTTTTTGAACGTCAGCGAGCGGCTGCGTAATATGGTGTAAAACTTGGATTTATAAGTTAAGGCACTGTTATGCCTTAACTTATGACTGAAAATCAGAACTACACGACTCTTTGCATACCAAAATGTACCAATTGATTGAATTAATATCTCGTCTTCTATTTAAAAAGAAATTTTTTCGGCAGTTAGCTTATATACCTACAAATAACATAGATTCACGTAATCTAGGAAACTGCTTTAAGATACAGTGTATGACAAAATTTAAAAATACCGACTTATATTCATAATAATAAACAATTTCAACTAAAAGTAATTGTTTTAGCCACAGTGACTTATAAGGAAGAATCTTCTAGAGAATCTTATTAATTAATAAAAAATTAACTCTTATGCCCATTTTCACAATGAACGTTTAAGCACCACTTTTAGTTTAAACTTCAGTTTAACAAATAATTTAGTTTCAAATTTTGGTTTAAATCTTGAGCTGAGTCCATTCCGTCGTTTAAATTAAACGACAGAAGTTTAAACTACAGTTCAACGTTTAACAACTGCATTTGTATACGTAACCAATTGACCATAGCTCATTTGGTAAAGTTACATAAAAACCATAGAAACTATAAAAACTACATGCACATTTATTCATAAAATTATCGTTTAAATGACGTTCAATTGAACTGAAGTTTAAATTATACTGTAAAACGGAATGATTACAACTTTAAATTTGAACTCCAGTTCAAGTTCAGCTGAACCTAAGTTGAAATGGCACTGTGAAACTAGGTATTACTGATAAATATATTGGTATATATTATATATTGGTATACCAATATATTATATATTGGTTAATATATAATATATTGGTATACTACACTTTTTTAGCTAAAAAAAATAAACTTTAACAATGTAGGTACCTAAAAATCCATAATGCAAATTCTTCAAAGCTGAACAGTAATTTAAATTGCGAGTAAATTTACCTAACAGTAAAACTGCTAATACAATCTAATTAACAAATATGGATTAAAACACGTGTTTATATATTATTTTCGCACACGTTAAAACATGTTTTTAATCTGCAATCTTTAATTATCGAACATGCAAACATAAAAATGTAATTAACGAGTTGATTCAAGATTCACCAGAAGCTAAACGTATTTATTGGATTACGGAGTTAGTCTAATTAAAAAACAAAAAATGTTTCATTAACCAGCTTACATTGTTATGGTGAAGTACTCAGGGCTTTTAAAATGAAACTGGATATTATTTTTTTTTTGTGTTTCATTAGTGAATTGTGTGTCCTACATACAGAATTCTCTTTTTCTTGAAACGAATGTGCGCTTTGTGATTATGTTTGTAATTAAAAAGATGGCAAGCAAAAGGGTTAGAAAGTAGTTTTAACTTACAAGTCATTATTTTTTTAATAACTTATTTATAACAATATGATGTTATAGGAATTATTTGAAATTGAAATTATAGTCTAATAAAAAATACGTTTATAACTTTATAGATTGATTTGTAAGTTAAATGTGATCTAATTGTAATTAAATAAAATCATTTTAAAAAATATTATATTGTTAATTTGAGAAAATATGAAGGTATTGAAATGAAAATTTACGCATGCATGGATATGAATTTTTTTTTTAATAAACATTAAGACAAGCAAAATCCGACATTTTATTACATTCAATCGAGTACTTACATTTAGTGTGTAATAATTGAAAAAAATAAGCAATTATTGGACGTATAAAGTAAATAGTGTCAATGTTTATCAATGTGCCAATGTAAGACCGGTTTACGTAAACAATTCACACCGAGTGCCTAATAGGAATGCGAATTACAACGCCAAAAATCAAAAAGAAATGCAATGAATATGACAGACATTACTCACATTATTAAAAATATTTCAGGTAAATGATGAGAAGAACGAAATGCACTTCACCACTAAATATAAGAAACGCATATATGCGAAAGATATTGCGGATTTAACGTGAACGCTTATGGGGTTGCATGCTTTCAGGCATCCCCATAGAAAAAGAGGTTCGTTTGAAACGAAATCATACTAACGTACATTCATCTTTATTTATGAAAGATTGAAAGCTTTCACTAAGATATCAGCACATGATTGTCATTTGAAATTAAAAGATAGACAATGCGTATTAAATAATCATCTCTCTGTCGGGAGTGCGGTTTAAAGGGTTGTTCTGCCCTCGATGACGTAGATAGTTGAGCAAGCTCGGAACAACTTGGGCTAGCGAGAAGAGAGGCTGTCGCCATAGAAACGTACGGATACATATTATGTACCCGAGCGCGTCATCGCCGGTTGCTAAGCAACGCGCCAGCATATTAGTACCCTCTCACTCTTACTTCAACAACGTTGCACCCACACTTCAAAAAAAAAGGAAAAAATAATATATAGAGATTTGTTGCACAGGAAAATAAGCTGGAAAATTCATGACCACAAGAGCTTCAATAGGCCTAAGGGGGAACATATTACAAAGAAACTCCCTGGTTTATATGTCTCATTAACAAAAATTACTAAATTATATTTTTTGCATTAAAAACCTCGTTCGCAGCAAGTATTAGATTAAACATTTCAATTAAGGTCATTTTGTCTAAATATTTAAACACACCTTAAAGTAAATACCCTCGTTATACGAGAAAATAAAAACAAATAACTGCACAGATAATAAAACAGCGAGGCGCATATTATATGACTTTTTCTATTTTTGTAAGAAGCGTAATCATTCGCCATTACATCCTTCATTATTACAAATATAAATCAGTCAGAAAGAACAACTAAAAATTAGTTATGCCCAATTTAATCCTAGACAAAATGTCAAAATTTGTAAAAAAATTATACATAAATTGAAATCAAGACTCGAATATTACCGAGGTTTTATTAGCAAGGCTTAATTTTTTTCTAGATATAAACGAAAAAGCTAATCAATTTTTTTATTGCATATGTACAGTTGGATGTTATTGAGTTTTAGTTTGATTAAGAATAATCAATTACGTCATTATGGATGATGTTTTGTAAATGATTTCAATTTGGTACAACGTGGTTATTCAATCACATCTTGATGCACAAACCCATCCGATGCATCTATGGCATACAGCATGGCTTTAAGAAAATCTAAAGAAAAAATTGAATGCAACAACAAGCTCTATTTCAGTTCAAGGATAATTAATTTGCACTTTGTCCAAATTTAGACATAACTGAATAAATTGTAAATACGTGGCGATATTTAATATATTAACGAAACGAAGCGATCTAACCAAGAAAAAGTGAAAATTGAAGCGTGATTTCTACTAAGCTAATATTTATGATATTATTATAAATGTAAGTAAATAAAAGTGTCGGTACTCACTAATGTGTTGATCACATTTTCAAAATATGGGTCAAGTTTCAGCCATTTGTATACGAGTAAATCATCAAAAGTGAACCAGCAAATTTGCAAATTAATTGTATTTATGTAAATAACAGCACGTAAATGGGCGTTAAATGTATCGATGTGAGTATTTGAAATCAATTTGTTTTGCTGAGATATTAATTACAAATACCTTTTAATAATTATCCAATAAAATTCGGCTAGCCGCAATCACAGCACACCATAATTTCACCACCCAAACATATGACGTTGAGTTACGGCCCTCTAGTGATAAATATTGTTACTTTAACAATACACAGCGCATTATTTAAAAAATGTAATTATAATGATGACAAACATTTTTTTCTAATTTTTTACTTTAAGTTTCCTTTTTTATTGAGTTCAAATAGAACTCTATATATAAGTTACTTTACATACTATATATTTAATTTTATAATTTTTTCTGTTAAAGTATTTACAGTGTTTATTCGTGCTTTGTTTATGAAAAATTTCAATAAGTATGAAATTGTTATAAATATATCTAAATTTTTTTCTTTTTAAAGCACTTTTTATATTTAAACTAAAAAAAATAATTTCATACATGGGCTTTTTTAAAGCAGATTTAATTATATTTAACTAGTTTTCAATTCAAAAAGTGTACTATAATTTTTTTGTCTAAATGTTAAATTAAACAATTTTCCAATTATAGTCTTAATTAGAATTAGAATAAACAACTTCTTTCAAATTTACTTATTTTTATTTGAATTTTTTTTTGCCCATACCAATCTTACAAGTTCAGACCAAAGTGTTTCTAAGTATTTTTGATTTTGATCGGTTTTAGTGTTGACACTTTTTGAAATAATACTTTGCTATTTAATTACTGTAATTAATTTTTTTATATAAAATTAAACCTAAAACCTACTCTTGCGTCTAATTTACCATTAAGATTATATTATTTTCAAAATTCTAAAAAACTTTTTCTATAGATACCTACTTGAGAGTTTAGATCATTAGTGCATTAAATCGAATTTTGTTAAATTGGGATTTATTATATAGGTTCTACCAATTCTGTCTCTTCCTCTCTTTTAAATCCGTTGAAAAGTTGCTATAAAAAAGATTTTATTATATTATGCTATTTGATAAAGTTTTTCATAGATTATATAGATAATTAATTAGTAGGTACCCACACTTAAATTACGATTCTTATTAGTAATTTATGGTATTACTTTATAGTTTGGAATCAAGTTTAAGATTTTTGTATAAAATCAAAAGATTGTATCAAATATGATATTATCCTAAGCTTCTAAAGAGAACTCTTTGTTGAAATTTTGCGTAGATTTAAATAATTAAGAGTGCCATCAGTATTACTTACATTAAATACATTTCTTTGGAAGGACTTAACAATGTATGAACTACCGTATTTGCCGGACGATAAGACGCACCCCAAAATTTATCAATAAATTTTTTAGAAAAAAAGTATGGTTTGGACTATAAGATGCATCGGACCATAAGACGCACCCTGATTTTAAGTCAAATTTTCAGAGTAAAAAATGCGTCTTATCGTCCGGCAAATACGGTAAGTAATATTTACTTCTAGATTCTTCTAGAATTTAATAGCTACCTATCTATTTGATGTTTTTATTGCGCTATAATATTTCTTAATATCAACGTGATCCTGATAAAAATCCATTTAATGATGCGTGAATCTGTTAGTATGTAAAAACAACAACAAAATCATAAGTAGCATTTCTTAATATATTCAAACAAAAGTATTTTATGAATCTTAAATCTTTTGTTAAGGTATTTTTTTTTTAGTTTTAGTCGTTGCAATGGTAAGTAATTGACTTTTATTTTATTTAAATTGGGAAATGTTTTCTTCTAGATTGTTCCAATTCGAACTTAAATGACCACTTCACCGCAGCCAACGACCTAAATTTTACAAATATATTATTAGGAAGAGGAAAGTGCGGTGATTAACAGTGATTAAATATTTAATTATGTTGTTTATAATTACACAATGTACTTATGTCCTGTTTCCCCCGCGGATTGATCTCAATCACCCCATACGGAATCGGGTAAATAAGAACGACAATTATTTTTGTGCTTATGAAGTTAATTCCAAAGAGTTTTAACTTCATTTTTCGTAGGTTGATTAGTAACGTTAATGTCATAAGAAAAGTTTATTATATTTGAGATTTTTTTTTATTAATTTAGTGTTGTAAGTTGGGCGTATTTAATTAACCCCCTTTCCCCTATTTACCTATTTACTGTGCATAATTCTTTTTAGCATCATTCCGCAAGGCTATTTTTTTACTAACGCTCTATGGATTCTGAATTACGATCTACGCTTAATTGAAACAATTTTAAACTACTGAAAAATCTGAGTTATTGTACATGGTAGTTTGAACCTACTTGCTCACAAAACTTACCAATCTGATGTATGTCAAGCTTTTTAAATTTCTTAAATAAATATTTTTACTTTTAAAAATAAAATGATTTTAAATAAATAGTTTATTTATTTAAAAAATATACAGTAAATATTTCTTTAACAGTTATATAATATAATATCGTATATATACATCCCATAAATAATATATTGAAGGAATGGAATTTTATATTTGGCAATAGCTTCCAAATTAATATTACTAAAAAAGTACAATTTATGTGACAAAATAAGCAAAAAGTTTTCAACAAAATGATAAAAATCATAAAAAACACTAAAATTATTTGAGCAGCGTTTCAAAATTACAACCGAAATAAAAGTAGGTAAATATATTTGTTAAAAAAAACTCTTATAGAGGAAATATTAAGTGCTGCATTGCAGCTTACTTAACTAGTGATTCAATGACTTCCAATAAAAAATAACATTATATACAAATAATATTATGTTAGCTAAAAGTTAGTCTTGCTCAAATATCGATCATTGATTCATTTCATTCGAATTCAAGAATGAGATCTTCGGCGAATAATTTCGTTCCTTGGCCAATATGTAGTTTCTTGATTTTGCCTGCCTGAGGACTTTGTACTACAGTTTCCATTTTCATTGCGGATAGAATCACGAGTGGGGTTCCTTTGTCTACTTGGTCGCCAACTTTTACTCGTACATCAATGACAGTACCAGGCATAGGTGCACCTAAATGTGCCTTGTTTGTTTTATCAGCTTTTGGATGACTGTGAATTTCCTTCACTGATTTCTTGTCACGAACTCGGATTGTTCGTAATTGACCGTTCAATTCAAAGAAGACCTTAGTAAAAATAGAAAATTTAATTTCCACTCAAAATTATTTATACTTTTACATACTTCACGTTCGCCATCAGGAGTAAGATCTTCGGCGATTGCCAAAGTCTTAATATGGAGCGTTTTACCCTTTTCAATGGTTACATCGAAACCTTCTCCAATTTTAGGTCCTACTAAGAATATTCTCGTGTCCAATTTATCAACTGGTCCATATTTGTCCTTGAATACTACATATTCCTTTGTAACTTGAGGGTATAAAGCACAAGACATAACATCGAAATCGTTTATATGATCATCAACAGCAAGCAAATCTTCTTTAACAGTTTTTAAATCTAAAGGTTTCAAACTAGCACCAGGTCGTCCTTCAATTCGAGGCATATTTTTCAACACCTTCGATCGGAATGGTTCCGGAAAACCACCATAAGGTTGACCAATAGCACCTTAAAAATATTTAAAAAAACGAATAAGCTACCAATTAGAATTTTTAATTTTAGTCAATACCTTGTAAGAATTCTATAACAGATTTAGGGAATGATAATTCTTCGGCTTTTTCTAGACATTGTTCTTTTGTTAAATTGTTTTGTACTAAGAACTGTGCTAAGTCTCCAACGACTTTCGAGGATGGGGTTACTTTAATTATATCTCCTAATATTTGGTTGGAATCTCGATATGCTGCTTTGATGTCTTCAAATTTATCACCTAAACCTAAAGAGAATGCTTGGAATTGTAGGTTCGTGTATTGTCCACCGGGAATTTCGTTCAAGTAAACGTCAGCATTTCCACTCTTCATTGTTGCGGTGCATTCGAATGGAGCATATAAGGTTCTTTAAAAGAAAACTGTTAGTTTTACTAGGAAACATTTAAAGATTTTAGTTGTACCTAGCTTGTTCCCAATATGCAGAATATACTGAAACATCAGCTAAACTTAAACCAGTATCTAACTCATTGCCTTCTAAAGCTGCGACCATCGCTCCCATACTAGGTTGACTAGTCATTCCAGACATAGAATCAACTGCAACATCTACAACATCAGCACCGGCCTTTGCACAGGATAACATTGAAGCAACTCCGTTTCCAGATGTATCGTGAGTATGAACATGAATTGGAATATCATCTGGGATTTTATCTCTTAAAGCTGTTATCAACAATCTGAAAAGGAAGAAATCAAAAGTTTATAACAAATGGAATGAATTTGGAAATTCTTACTCAGCGGCACAAGGTTTAAGTAATCCCGCCATATCTTTTATGCAAAGTACATGAATACCGCATTTAACGAGTTCGTCAGCCAAATCGGTGTAATATTTCAAGGTATATTTTGTACGACAGGGATCACTAACGTCTCCTGAGTAAGAAATTGCTGCTTCTATAACACCACCAGCGTTACCCACAGCGTCAATACCAAGTTTCAAATTAGGAACGTAATTCAATGAATCGAAAATACGGAAAACGTCCATTCCATTTTTGACCTATAAAAACGAATTCGGTTAAAATGAAACTTATTTTTTGGTAGTTTCTTTCGATTAGTTTACCGCCATATCACAAAACTCAAACACAACATTGTCAGGATAGTTTGTGTATCCTACAGCATTAGCTCCCCGGAGTAACATTTGGAAAGGAATATTGGGGATAGCCTTTCTCATTTGTTGAAGACGCTCCCACGGGCATTCATGTAAGAAACGTAATGCCACATCAAAAGTAGCACCTCCCCAATTTTCCAAAGAATACAATTGACTGAATTTATGCGAAACAAATGGTGAAATCTAAAATTTTAATTTATATAAAATAACACTTCATCGTTATCAAAAAAAAAAAAAAAAAAATACTTTTAATAAATCCAAAGTTCGAACTCGTGTTGCCAATAAAGATTGATGAGCATCTCGGAATGTCGTGTCCATAAATAGAACACCCTTGCTGTTTCGTACAGCTTTAGCAAAAGCTTTAGGGCCCTCTTTTTTTAAAATATCACGAAAACCTGGCGGTGGTGTCAGTTCTAATAAGGAAAATCTTAATTATTATTTGACTTAATAAAAATAAAAATCATTAAAAGGAATAAATAAAGACAGGAAGGCAGGATATCTGGATGAATAAGCTAAGGTTTGATGTTAAGAAAAAGTACACTTTAGGATTTGCGTGCTTAGCAAAAAAATGTAATTACTTATCCATCCTTCAGTTCCTTCATCTTCATGGCCAGTGAAACCTGTTTTGATGAAAAACATAAAAGTTAGTCGAAAATAGTTCCAAAGCTGTTAAATTATTAAAATATTCACAAATAATTGCTACGAAATATTTTTAATAAACGTAACTATAGATGGGTTTTAATTACAATTAAGAATATTGTACCCGAATCAAGAGAATACAGACGTTAAGATAAATTTTTGGTCTACACACATTAAAAATAGAATAATATTGAAAGTTTTTTTTTCATCTTTTTAGATTCTTCTTTCCTGTTTTTAAACTTAATACATCGTTTCAATTATTGAAACTTTGCTTAATATGACCTATTTTGTAATACTTAAATTAAAGCCACGTTCCCATACAAGGAAAATAAAAAACTCAAAATCTTCCACTACAAATTGCGTGCATACTTTAAAAAAGTACAAAAATAGCGATATAGGATAGATTAAATGAAAGTCTTGTAAAGTATTTTAATTTGTTACTCAACATATTTCCATATTGAAAAGTAAGATTAAGAAATAGATTTCCATGAAAAGAAAAAAAACACAGTTTGAGTTGATTGCATTAAATTCATCAGCAGCATTACTCTATTATTAAAATCCGTACAGTGAGTGTGTTTTGAGCCCACACGTTCTTTAATATCTATATTATCTATGAGATACTAGGTAAAAATGCCAAATTATTTTTCAAAAAGTTTTGAATGACACTTTTTTAAAACATCTTGTTTATACACATTAAATTTGAATTTTGCATTAATTTAAATAAAAAATATTTCATTATTTTTAAATTTTCCTGCTTTAAAGACTGTCTTTTCCTTTTAATGAAGTTTTAAAATCAAGCAATTTTATAGACAATTTCCATTTCTACGACACGTTATGATAGCTTTCCAATGTTTTTACTCAACAGTCGAACTACATAACTTAAATTAGACATTCCTGGATTCTTTTCTATTCATGTTTATTCTTGTTCAATTGAGAAATGATAGTTTGTAATACAATTACTGCATGAAGGTAAATTATTTCTTCTGCATCTATAAGAGATTCTCAAAATGAGGTACATGGTCCTCTAAGTTCTAAAGGCCAAGGGTCGCAAAGCGGTTTTGGTAGGACCGAAAAAATACCATTAGTCTCATCAATCTGCCTTCTGAGTTCAGAGGAAAATTTAACAATTCAGGAACAGTTTATTGATTCTATAAATGATGGGGATTTTACCAAGTTTACTATGAAACTTATTGTAGTTATTTTTTATTTGCAATGGCACAGCCCCAATGGTGTATTCGGGGGGTGGGGAGGACATGGGGGAACGACATTCCGGCACTTTTTATCGTAAAGGGAACGCGTTCCGGTACTTTTTTTAATAACTAATCATTTTTTTAATTACAAATGAAAATGTTTTAAATTGGCGAATATGCTAAAACATTTCAAAAAATATCTTAACTTGTAGAGAATTTATCTTGCTTTTTGTGTCTTGTTTCTTTTTCCCTTTTAAATCAAATAAATACATAATGTGTTTTATGCAGGCTTTAGCGGTCTTATTTTTATTTTTTTTCGAATTTCTTATTTTTGTTTGTTAATATTTAGTAAAGTATCTAACAATAAAAAGAAAATAAAAAAATGACAAGGAAAATAAAAGCTTAAAATAAGATGATCTCCAAAAAAATTTTAGGAAGCTGCTTGTGGAAAGTCGCGGACTATATTTTTCTCCTCACTATGCGTTCCCTTACTTCTTATTTTACCAATACACCACTGCACAGCCCTATCCTGATGTTGCAAAGGTGGCTCAAGAGTCCTGATTTCATTTGCAAACATTAATGAGTGTGAGCTTTTCCTAAACTACTTACTATCATAAAGCATCTCGAAATATACACAACAAATGAAATGAGACTTGCACTGGCTAAAACAAAGCTAAAATATATAGAAGAACTAGTTCAAACATGAACATAAATCTATTACATTAAAAATGTTGTTTGAATTTAATTTAAAAGAAACGTTTTATTCGCTAGGTACTCTTGTTTTTTTTTTTTTATTAAAGGGGTTCAAAAGCTACCGAACAATTTTAATGGGCTTCTCATGCAGGGAACTTTAAAAAGCTTAAGAGCCGCTAATGTATAACTTAACATTCAATCTTAATTGATAAAAATAATCGATTATGAGAAATTTAACTATTAACTAATTAGTTTGAAAGAGTGAAAATACCGACATATGAATTGAATATCTTTATTAGAAAGCGTACCAGATCTAAAAAGGAAAACTCGGGATTCATGTTTTGTAAATAGTAAGTAGTTTTTTTAGTTTCACAACTATTTAAAAGGAGCTAATGCTAAGTTTTGATTCCACCTCAAAAAAAAAATTATAAATTCGAAATTAATAAGCAATCTGAACTACGCCGGGTATTTTAATTAATATCTACAATTTAATTATGACGTAATAGATGAGAAAAGAAGTTCAAGGTGCAGTACTTATCGAATAATGTTTGCATGCCTTATGGTCCTAAAGACTTTCATCCATAGACAGATAAAGATATTTTTATGATCAATTAAAAATAGATTATTTATAGTTTTATATTAAAACAGCGAGTAAAACTGCATAAGTTGACTTAGTGCTCAAAACATACTTAGTTATGTACGAATTATAATAATGTTAAAAGTTTGCCTACATCTGTTAAAGCATAAAAATAGTTTAAGATCAAAAACTTTCATTATATTTTTTTTCCACAAACACTCACCTTTAACAATTTCTGGAACATACGGTGAAATAGTAGCCGGCTTAAGATTAGTGGCGAGTGGAGTTGATGGACCATTAACTAAAATCTCTCCTAAATAATTCAACAATTTTTGTGCTCTGTTTTGCGTAGGAACAAATTTAAATAGCTGTGGATTTTCATCAATGAAATGAGTATCAACAGCTCCGTTTAAGAACTTTTGGTTTTCTAACACATTCAGTAAGAACGGAATGTTTGTTTTGACCCCACGAACTCGGAATTCTCGCAGTGCCCGATTTAGCTTAGCACAAGATTGTTGTAACGTTTTTGCACTAGCGATTACTTTAACTAATAAAGAATCGTAGTATGGAGTAATGATAGCTCCAGCGAATGCAGACGCTCCATCTAACCGAATTCCAAATCCTTCACCCGATCTGAACACTTCGATTCGACCAGAATCAGGGGTGAAATTTTTAGCGGGATCCTCAGTCGTTACACGGCATTGAATTGCAAATCCCTGAAATATAATATTATTTGTTCATCGTTTAATTACAGTAGTTAAAAGGTTTAATTACATTTATATGAATTGAATCTTGACTCATTCCTAGTTCTTTTAATGTCATTCCTTCAGCAATTCGGATTTGTGATTGTACTAAATCAATTCCAGTAATCTGTTCGGTGATTGTATGTTCTACTTGCAATCTAGTTTAAAAAGGAAATTTAATCAAATTTAAACTTTAAACAACAATCTGAACAAAGGCTACCATACCTAGCATTTACTTCAATGAAATAAAAGTTTCCATCTTTATCGCATAAAAATTCGACAGTACCAGCATTTTCATACCCTACATGTCGAGCTAATTTAACAGCATAATCTAACATTGCTTGCTTGATTTTGGGGTCTAAATGTGGTGCAGGAGCGATTTCAACTACTTTTTGATGGCGACGCTGTACAGAACAATCACGTTCATGAAGATGGATTACTTCCCCACTTTTGTCACCCAACAATTGAACTTCAATGTGCCTTGGACGTTCAATGAATTTTTCAATAAACATAGCACCGTTTCCGAATGCCGCTTTCGCTTCGCTTGAGGCTCGGTTGAAGGATTCTTCAACTTCTTCCATTTTTTTAACGACACGCATACCTCGACCACCACCACCATAAGCTGCCTAAGGATGATATTTTTTAAAAAATTCTTTATTTTGATTGTAATTTTTACTTTAAAAATAACAGGAAGACCATGTTTTTGGCAAAATTCCTTAGCTTCTTGAGCAGTTGTGACCGGACCATCCGTACCAGGAACAATAGGAACACCTAAAACAATTTGTTTTGATTTTTTTGTTTTGCTTTTTAAAATTCTGATGACCAACCAGCAGCAATCGCTGCAGCTCTGGCTGCTACTTTATCCCCCATTTGTTCCACGACTTTTGGGGACGGTCCAATAAATCGTAATCCAGCATCAATAACGGCTTGAGCGAAATCAGCTCGTTCTGACATAAACCCATATCCAGGATGGATAGCATCGACGCCATTTTCAAGAGCCACATTGATAATTTCAGGAATATTCAAATAGGCCTGTACTGGTGGTAATCCTTTACCCACCAAATAAGATTCATCGGCTTTTTGACGATGGATCAGGAGTTGATCCTCTTTCGAATATATAGCGACTGATTTGATTCCTAATTCGTTACATGCTCGGAAAATACGAATCGCAATTTCACCACGATTCGCTGCTAGCACTTTTCGAATTGGTTTATATTCGACAGATTTTTCACTCGCGTTTGACGATGAGTATCTTTTTCCATTATGAGATGATACGTATCTGTAGTTAATGTGTGCATTTCTGGCTTTGCTGCCAATCACCCGAGCAAACATGTTAATTGACCTTTATCTTGATTTTTGCTTGGCTTCAACAGATTTATATCTGAAACAAATTAGGAACTCAAATAAAAAATTTATACAGTTCAATTAATGATTACAAACACTTTTCTTATTAGTTCATACACAAAAATTTAACAATATTTATATCAGACAGTTTTTATGAAACCTTAATGTTAAAGTCAACTTTTCGATAGTTAATAATTTTACTAGATAAAAATAAACGAGCAATCAACATATAAAAATTTAAATACTAAATTTAATATATTTGACATTGTTAACAAGGAAACTTTTAATTTATTTCTGTTTAAATATTGGAATTTTTCAAGATTAAATTTTTATTTTAGGTATAATTACTTCTTTGGGATTTCAGGTTTTTATAAATCGCTAAAAACGATCGTTGACTTAACAATTACTTCTTCAAGTTTTATTGTCTCGCAAATTGAATCAAAATTCTCTTTGCGTCATTGAATTCTTGCTAAATTTGTGATTTAAAAAAAAAAGTAAACAGTCTAAAGTTTATAACTTGAATGTAATTAACTATTAATTAGATAATAGTTCAAACGTGTGTCTTTAAATTTCAGGGCCATACGATATGACTATATATATGTGATCGGAGTCTCGTAAGTAGATGTGTTTTTAAGTTACTTAAAAACTATCAAATTATTTAAAAAATGCCTAAGTTAATGTATAGATAAATGTTTGTTAACGTATTAAAAAGATATTTATGACAGTTGTTTTACGTTCATTACGCAGCCTTGTTTGATTTGATTGTTGATTGAAGTTGCAAAGGAATAAAAATTATCGTGAGATAACGTAAAAATAAATACCTACAAAAAAAAACACAACAATATATAACCATTTTGAAAATAACATTCTGTTAGTATTGTTGTATTGTCAACTTTGAAATAAACATTTGTCATCAGTTAACAATAGCTAAACGTAATAAAAAAAATAACATAAATCATTAAAAAAATGGGCGTATAATAATAACTCATTATTATTCATTTAATCATGAATAATAATGAATTTAAAACTTGGAATGGAACTATAAAAAATGCGATTAATGAATGTTTCCATTATTTTTTAGAAATCATAAAACGCGTTTGTAACGGAACAACTTTTTTATTTTGCTAAAATCTCAAGTTAAATACACCAATTTTGTTGGTCCAAGTGAAACTAATAAGCATACTAATAACGTAATACGTAGGTACGATACATATACCGCAAACAAATGTGAATAATCTGCCTGTAGGTTATATATTGGTTCAAAAAATTAGGTACATTTCATAAAAATTTTATAGCTTGAAATTTTGTTACTTCTATCTCTGTTAGATATTTAGATGTTGAAAAAAAAATACTATGGCTTCTTTTTATTAATTAACTATAGATTATCTTATACGCTTCTTTTCTTTGTAGTTTTGCTTTTCTGATCAATTTTGCACCCATTTTACATAATTACCAAATGCAAGAAAACTCCGTATGCGTATTCGAAATTGAAGGCAATATACAATTATTAAGACCATTGCCCCGATGGCCAATAAAACACATTATAAAAAAATATATGAATGTTAAAAAATTTTTCTAAACTTTTAATAAAATATGGTCTTAATTTTTTTACTAATACAAACTGTTTATAAATTTTTGTGGAAGTGATTAAAGTCAATTTATTATCAAAGTGTATTTATTAAATTTCTCAGAATCAGGGACAAAAAAAAATGAGCAAGAAACTTTAGATACTTACAGAAGGTTCATTTTGTTATTTGAATATAGCCATATTTGATTATTTTTATATTCAAATAATATTATTATAATTATAATAATATTATCTATTAAATATAATTATATCTCTATTGCAGCACAATACCTTTATTATGGCTAGTAAAGGTGTATAAGCGAGCTGAAAAACCTCACAAATATAAAGAAAATTTGAAAGCGAACGTATTTGTTGGACGTTGTCTCTATAACAAGCATGTTATAAGCGTAGACTTTCAATATTTTCTTCATTTTTGTCAAATTGCTTGGTCGTTTAAGAGTAGTATAAAAGTAGAACATCACATCTTTAAGATAAAAAAAATCTTTAATCAGGACCTACTTTCATGATATTACTCTTAGTATTCTGACTATAAGTTAAAATAAATAAACACCAGTTCCGTCAATATCTTTGAACTTTTATCTGCATTAATATTGTGACCAATGCTCATACGTTTAAGTTTCGGTAAATACAAGACTGTAATTTGTTTTTAAAGAATTTATTTTATTAAACTACCTATGCATATTCTGCACGTAGTAAAAAAATTATGAGTTATAACTTTATAACTTTACTATATAATATGCAAGTTTAGATTAAATTTAAATAGCCTCTATATATAGCTTTTAAAGGTGTTGCTATGTGGTTCATAAGTTACAGATATATTTAACTTAGATTAATATATTTTAGCTTTGACAAAAAGTGAATATAAACGTGTAATTAGTGAAAAATCACTTATTTATGCTTAGAGAATATAGAGATTAAAAGTTAACCTTTAGAAACTTAAAATATAGTAATTCATAAAATTAAAAATTAATCAGACATCAAAATTATTTTTTGTCATATCTCATTAGATTCTTTTTAAATTTATCAAATATCTACCAATAAATATAATGAAAAAAAAAACGTCATTCTTATTATAAATATATAAGTAAATGATCAACTTGAAACTTATCGCACATTTTAAATTCAATTTCAGTTAATTTTAATTAGCGTTTAATCGTTTTAATACCAAACATAACGAATAAACGTGATAACACCATTTTTCTACAATTTGAAAAAAATATAGATATACTACCTATGCATTACTTCGATAATTAATTGCAAAATAAATATCTCTTCCATAAGTATATGTGTAATTATCAATTTATGAGTTTATATCAAACTTTAGTAAAGTTTTATAAATCTAATTTTGTAAGGAAAGAATAACCATGATATGATTAATAATGCTGTGAAAAACATTATAGAAACATTAGTTTCAAAATATTTTTTAATACAACAGAAAGTTAGCTTTTTTATAAAGTATATACAAATTGTATACTTCTTACATAATTTGTAATACTAAGAAAATTTTATCAATTTTCCATATTATTTGGAGTGTGTCCATTATAAAACGTATATTAAAATGAAAGGTTATCTACATAAATATTACTCAAATGTGAGAATTTTTATCAAACTGATAGAAGCGTCCTATCGTTGTTTGTAAAGAACATGATTGAATTAATCTTCACACAGACAAAAAGAACCATATAAACATAAATGCACACAGCCAACAATGAGTCTTCATAAATACTTAACTATATCTCAACTAATTTAAATAAATAATAAATATATCTAGCGTAATTCAAATTCCATTTTAAGTACAGACGTTTTTCATGACTTGACTAGAATGAATTTTCCTAGCACATTACTCATTATTATAAAAAAAAATACATCCAGATAAAAATATTTATAAGTCTAAAAATCTAAGCCAAACAGAGATACGATTTTCTGCCAGCAATTTTAAGTAATAATTTTCAGGCAAAATAAGACACAATAAACAAATATTTCGCAATAATTTTTAAATAAATCGCAAGACAAATATAGACAGAAATGTGTAAATTGATCAAAGAAAGAATTATTTTGAGAGACTAAATTTCATTCTAAATAAAGCATTTACAGGTAATTGGTAATTAATGTCATTGTAACAATTATTGCGATAAAATTAGTGATAAATGGGATGTTATGTAACAGTAAATTCTAATTTTAATTCAATTTTGGCAAAACATCAATGTTTTTAAGTCATGCAAGACAAATCCCTTTTATTAAATCCTAAATGGGAAGTACAACTTGGAAGCTTTATTCTTAAATGTCTATTTTTATGTTTGCAATACGTTTATGATCTATTAAACAATCAAAAGGTTGCAATTCCGGCAGCTTATTTGACTTCAATGCTATTTGTTAGTCATGAGGTGAGAAAGTGTTTGAGATCTTTGAATTCTTTGTCATGCTTTGATTTTCTTTTAAATATAAAGCCAATAGGTTTAAATAAGTTTGAGAGAAATCATTTTTAAATAAGTCTTTTTAATTTTAATTAAAATTCAAAAAGCTTCATTAAACAACCACTGTATACTAGTATGGTTAAGTTCTTCCTATATTCCGTACTCTATATTAAATGGGCAACAGTCTGAAAATGTATTAAACATTAACCTTATAGGAAATTAAGCGCTCTACAACATAGCAAAAAACTCAAAATGCCCTTGGAAGCACTAAAAAAAAGTATCCACTAAAGTTAAATTTTGAGAGATTTGAACTTGAATATCTTGGCACACATACACGATATTTCAATGAAACTTTGGAGTAAACTTATAAAGATATTTAAGAAGCTTTCACTTTATTTTTTGTTACTACAACTATAAGAAATAGAAGATAACACTACAACAAAGCATTAATTATTACTGTCACAATCAAAAATCCTATAAGTTTGCGTACCTGATATTTGCGTACCGTCACTATGGCTGACTATGGCTATAAGAAAATTTATGTTTTGACTCAATGATTTGAGTGATTTAGCCTGTAAAACAGACATCAATCAATGATTTTTACTTTCTTTTACTACTATATAGATAGTAAAGGAAGTATTGTAATCGGGTCGAATTTTCGAATTCGAGCTTTCACCGGAAATACATATTTTGAGGTCCCCTGAGTCCAAAAAAATGGTTTTTAGAAACATGTCTGTGTGTGACAGCCATATCGTATCGAAAGCTTTATCCGAATTTCACCAAACTTGGTATTTGACCTCCCTATTATACCTAGTTGTGCCGCAAAGCTTTTGGTTGAAATCGGTTAAGCGAAAGCTCCACTTTATTCAATGAGTTTTTAAGCTTTTTCAATTTTTTTCGAAAACGGCTCCAACGATTTTCTTGAAACTTTCTATAGTTTTTAGACTCATTAGTGGCTACAACTTTTATTTGAAACTTTTTCCTGAGAAAATTCGAATAAGGGCGGTTCTGGGGTAAAGGTTCGGAATTCGTATATCCATATGCATATAGGCTGTATGCATATACAATAGTTCTGTTTATATGTATTTGTATAGTTATAAAGTATTTATAGTTCTTTTAACCAACAGTGAGTTTCATAAACGAAAGTAAAAGAAAGTACTGTGACGCCTCGCAGCAGATATTTTTATTTGTTTATTTTTTTATAGTTGCTTCAATTACCAACAATAAGGTCATTTTGCGCGACTGTGTGTCTTAAAGAAGGCTAGACTGATTTATCAGAAATCCTTATAAAGTACGAAACCTTTAACTTGTTCCCATTACTTATCGAATCCAGGGAAATCAAACATTAGAATTCTATTATTGAAAATCTATGACCATGTTTTGGTTATAACTATGGGTCTCACAAATGTGACCAGCTGTGACAAGGACGGGGAAGGGGGTCAAAATCATGAAATTCGTGTGACGTAATTTATGGATGGCCCCTAAGTTTTCTTTTTATTTTTGAATTCTTCAGTATATTTGGAATCTTCTTTCTTAAATCGAAATAGTGACTTTCGACTACAAATAGTGACTATTCACTATTTTGTAGTGAAAAGTATACCACCAAATTCAAATAGTGGTATACTTTTCACTACAAAATAGTGAATAAAATTTGTAGTGAAAAGTATACCACCAAATTCAAATAGTGGTATACTTTTCACTACAAAATAGTGAATAGTCACTATTTGTAGTCGAAAGTCACTATTTCGATTTAAGAGAGTTGATTACAATAATTTTGGAAAAAATGCTTGAGAAGGTCAATTAATATTTGATAAAAACAATTTTTTTAGGAATTCGATTTCAAAGTGTAGGGTAATATTTTTCTCAATTAGTTGAATAATCCATTAAGAATTTAATAATTCCAGTATAATTCTATAGACATGACAAAAAATGGATTACGCAACTGAAAGTTTTAATCAATTGAGAACGAGTTGGAGTAAATATATTTTTCAATAAGAAATATTTGGCTATGATTTAATGGCATTAACGTCATTAACACAAGCCTCCAAAATAAACGAAATAAACTGTTGTTTTTGCCAATAAATATGATGTAATATTATGAAGTGATATGTTATCGAGCAATAAAGACAATATCTTAATAGCTTCAAAGTAAAATTTGGAGAAAACACAGATCAAAAGTTATTGCTACACACGTTTTACTTATGTATATATCAGAAAAAATATTTATACAGATGTTATGTTAAAATAGTTTTCATTTTTTACACCCTATTACAGTATTAGATAACAATGACTTTTTAAAATTATATTTAAAAGTAGATTCCTATGTAACAACGAATATATAATTAATATATAATTATAAAATATTATAAAAAAATAGGCAAAAATAGTTTTAGGTCAGTGAACTGTTTTATGCTGATAAAAAAGTGTAAATATAAAGGAACCTTGATGCATAATAATATATACGAATTCAGAAAATACGTAAATATAAACAGAAACTAGACCTTTGAGCCTTGCTAAATATCAAATGAGAACTCAGGCTTCATTATTTAATTTTGGGTAGTTCACAAGTAGTATTTATTTATTCATTTCATATATCAAATATAGCACTGAAGTGGGACAATGTTAAGTCAAGGTGAAGTTCTGTACCTATAGCGCATATATATGCATTTTTTCACATACATATTATAATTTGTATATTTAAGCAATAAAAATGAAAATTTCTGTGTGAAATATTAATACTTTCAGTTTCTTCATTTGGAACAACATAAGGTAGTTGCATAAAAAATACTCTACTTAAGGTTTTGAAAATAAAAAAATCATAAACTATAGTAAAAAACAAACACTTCACTACAAAACTTACCTAAGTTTTAATTAAAGAGATAAAGAAAACTATCGATATTTTTTCAAATAATTTTCAAGAGTCAAAAAACGGCAACTCATTTAAGTGATTTTCATAATTTGGTTGATTTTTATCATTAACTAGTTACTTTTTAAAGTTGAATCAAATTAGCTCTTAAATGGAAATATTTCCACCGGGACTGACTTTTTAATACAATATCAAAGTTGATCATTCCTAAGAGCTTGATGAAAAATCAACGTCTCTCACCTTCCCAGAGCATATTAAAAAAATACGTTTCATTTTGTGTTTTTGTTAAAATTATAGAAAACGGCTCACCGTTTGCGAGAGTTATATATATAATATTTAAATAAAAACTATCTAATGGCTAATTCCCTTTAAGTGGATAGTTTGGCCGCTACCAGCTTGCAAAGTTTTTGGGCTCTCAAAAGTTTGGAATTCAACTTATCAATAAATATATCAAAGTCACTAATTTTAACATTAGAACAAACTTAACATACTAAGAAAATGAATCAGAAAAAACATTAATTTTAAAATGGATAGAATATAAGCCTTATTAAGAAAGAAGTTGTTATCCATATCGAATAAAGTAAAATAACCAATCAAATATCATAACTGAACTAGAGTTTGACGGGGAATTGTAGCTTTTCTATATGTCAATCAATAAAAATCTCACTTACTTACATAATCGTAATTTTCTTCCAGGAAAAAAAATTGTTTTCTAGAAAAATTTACACACAACATTCAAATTTAAATGAACTTTAACATTCTATAATTTTCTTTATTTCACGAAAAACCGGCTTGTAAAAATTATAAAAGCACATGGTGAGCACGTTTCATTATACCTACTACAAGGACTAAACGCTCCCGGAGCTTTACCTCAATTCTGATTTCACCAACAAACTGGAGTTTGCGCAGTTATAATTGCAAATATAGGTTAATAGGAATTGCTAAATGATGCTACGAAAAGAAAACCAAAGGAAATTTCCTTGAAAAATGAAAATATTTCCACTTTACAGTAATGAAAGTAGCATAATGTCATTTTATGACTCAAACTTTATACATAACGATTGATGTAACGGATTTTTTTAAATTTTCACAATTTTTATTTCCGCTTGCATATCAAGTGTATTATTTGTAATAATCTTTAAGTATAAGTAATGTAGAGCTAAATATTTTCTTTGGTGTTATATATATAAAATATAAGTTCTCATAATAGTTTACAAGGTATTACTCAATTAATTTATATTCTTAAATAATGAATTGCAGTAATTTATTTTTATTATACGAATTCAAAGTGCAACAAATTGATTTCTAAACTCGAAAAATTAACTTTTAACTAACTAAAATCAATTTATTACTTAGTTAAAAATGGACTTAGTGAAACCCTTCCAATAATATCCATAATAGCTATTTTGTAACTGATTTTTAGAGTCAGTGACCGAAAAATTAACTTTTATTCATTGTTTTATTATTTGCTCGTATATAATGTTTTAACTGTACGTCTACAACAGTATGTAATATATACTATGCTCTAGAGTCTAGATTGAGACATTGGAAAATGTTCCAAATATTATATCACATACAACGTGTCAGTTTTTGTCTTTAAATTTACAAAAGTTCATATTGTAAATCGATTGATTAAACAAAACTAGTCAATGACGGTTGAATGACAAATTTTTTATCAAACGCTAATAAAATATACGAACGATAACGATATTATAGTCTTGACTTTATTATCTATTAAGAAACATGTACTTACAGCATTCTAAAAAGCGATAACATTTAGTCAGTATCCGAAACATCTAAAGAAAATTTTATGTCTAGGACGATTTCTCATTGGAGGTCATTTCATGTTGGAAAAGTAAAATTGTATATTGTATTATTTTTATTGTATTAATAAAATTATAATAACTACAATCGCATGTAGGTAAGTAAGCATTTGCGAGCATCAAATAAAGTCATATTACATTTTAAGTGAAACTTAAAATTTGTATATGATTATTTAGCTAAATTAAAAATTAGTTAAAAATTTTATTTTGCCAAAAAAATGAATTTTTTTATTTTTATCTCCAACATAATTTTATTGTAAATTTCATTCCATTTTATTATTTTATTTCAATGCCTATTTATTGAACAAAAAATTATTTACTCAAAACTTCCAAATCGTCAAATTGAACCAATTCAACTTATATAATATACAGAACCATATAGATAAGTAGTATTACAATGTTACAATTTAGCTAAATCAAAAGAATATAAAAGAAAAACTATCTAAAAAAAACAGCATGCAATAGCACAATGACAAATAGTCATCGTGTTCATGTTAGTAAAACATGTTAAGGAATCATACTTAAAATGACTGATTTGACTGATTATAAATTAAATCAGAGGCTCTTAGACGATGGTACACAAGGACATATTAGATGATTTGCGTACAAATCATTTTTTTAATAGTAAAAGCATAATACCTCTCTTTTTACTAATAAGCAATTAAATTTTAAAAAAATCAATATTTTACTTTCATATACAACCAAATATTCACTACTTGACTTGATTTTTAAACCATGTAATTAAAACATGTTAAGAAAATGCTTGATTATAAATTAAATCAGAGGTTCCCAGACGATAATATGCAAGGATATATTAGAGGATTTGTGTACAAATCTATTTTCTAATTTCGTAAACAATTTCGAATTAAGGATTCGCTAATTGAATTTATTTTAAACTAGGTACTTGATTAAGTTTTTAAGCTTTCAATTTGTAGTTGAAGTCGAATCAAATATTATTATTTAAATGTCAGATCAGGTTAAACGTTGATTTTGCAAGTTGTTTCATTTACAATTCAAAAAGTGTATTCATTTCTTTTTTTTATATTGATGGGTACTCTACCAGATCAGCCAATAGGATGATGGATATAGGTACATGGTAAGGATATCATTTGCACGTTTCACTTTGGGACCTCTCTACAGTTTGCATTCATCTTCACGCGCTTTATTAATATATGTTCGCGGCTTTAAGCAAGTTTTTAAATTTATAGTACTCTTAGTTACTACAAAAAGCTCACAAACAGTCCTGGGGGAGTCTTTTTTTTATCCTTCTTTGAGCCCTGCAGACGACAAGACCCAGCGCCTAAGCAATCGCACAAGGTGTTGAAGTCTTCAAAAAGTTGCCCATAGTCTGCTTGATGTATACCTCCAGGTATGGCATATTTAATTCTTTGGGGATTTGGGAATTTCAGATGAACCAAGGGTATCTAATAATTCATTTTTAAAAATTTCCAACAATGACTTAAGCCGAATTTTTATACCTATACCTAAAACTAAATACTTTCAAATGCAATATCGGATTTTCTAATTTATTATAAGGTAATCAAAAATTAATTCAGATTAAATTGGACTCCTTCAAGCCCGGTTTTGAAACTCTAATGCAAAATTAACAGTGATATTCTTTGAAATGAAAAAATTTAGTAGTTTTTATATCAAAATAGAAATTTATTTAAATTTTTTTTCCTAGACTTTGGACACTAAATTATTATAGGTAGTCATCCAATATTACTATCAGTAAAATTTTTGTCTTTCATTTTTGGTTATCTAGGATACCCTAATTTCAGAATAAATTAAGTAGTACCTACGCAATTACAAAAAGTTTATATATAAGGCACCGTTCAATTAAATCTTTGAATAAAAACATTATTTTATACAAGAACTGAGTGACGAGAAGTTGTAAAAAGTGACCCCACCTAGCACATTTTCGAGACAAACAAACAAACTCTGCTTGTATTTGGTCGAGTTTTAAATTGTATGCGTAGATTTTAACAACCTTATTCGTAAAATTCGCTTTGCTGAATTTAGAAGGCCAATATAAGGTCAATGAATTATAAAATAGTAAAATACTATGGGTACATTACAAAACATACAAAACATTGGCCAAAAAAACTACAAAGTAAATAAAAATGACTAATCTTAAGTAATGAATTCAAAAGAATAATAATTTTACGTTAATAGACTAGATTTGTGTGTCAAGGGTACATCTCTATACCCATAAATACCTTTTAGAAATAATCGATATGGCAAGGTTAGATATTCAGTATGTAATCTGCTTTGGAAGCAATTTATTTAGTTTTATATGAAAAAATTGGTCTTATAAATAGTTTATAATATGTATTAAATCAATGATAATGTCTATATTTTCTATTCTCGTTTACTCAATAGCGACAAGATTTGTACTCCAATTAGAGCAGCAATGCCAAGTTTTTCTGGTTGATTTAATCTTATGTTTATATTGAGAAAATATTTTTTTCCATTGGATTTGATAAGAGATGGGAAAATTTTTGTGTTTAATGTATAAAAAGAAAAAGTTTCGTTTTTTCCCTCAATATTCCATCGTATGATATGAAAATTTGCGGTTTATGCAAATTATCGATAGGTTCATATAAAGGAGAGATATCAAACTTAATCGTTCCCTGACCCGTTCGTTCTACGTCATTATACAGACATAAAAGAATTGTACGTTTCTTTTATAGAACACCGGCCTAAATTAAACGAGAAATTCCGGATGCCTCAAAAACGACATTTTATTTTTAGTTGTTTAATAGCGTGAACTTTCGGGAGTTTAGAAGTGCAAGAATGGATTATGGCGCCTTTGCAAAATGCAACAAAATGCGTGCATGTTTCAAGCAATAAGGCCTTAAAAATATTGCAAGGTGGTGTATTTTTAATATTTTTAAAAGTCTATTAAAAAAACTTAAGTAGTGTTATTTTGACTGTATTAATAAAACAAAACAAAAAAACAATAAAATGTTTGACTTTGATCAATTTTTTTCAGTTCATTTAAAATGAGTTTATTTTGTAATTTATTTACCAATTTCTCATTTACAATTTCAACATTCTATTTGTTTTAAACATCTCGGCCTTGCATTGTAAACATACAGAAAAAGAAATTTTAATCCCACGAAAATAATGTTTTAAGTTTAAAATTATATAATACATATTTTTCAACAATTCTTCTGTTAACATTTTTAAAAACTTGTCACAAATAAAGTACTTTCTGTACATTTGTGGTAAAATATCAGATATAAAAAAAAATTTAACCGCTTTTATGAAATTATTTATCAAATAACCTTTGATATCTTATAAAACAATTATGATTCAAATAAAAATTAAAATTTGAACTAAGCTAAGAAAATAAAAAAAATTTTTACTTACATATTGAATAGTCCTGTTTTAAGGTAAATAATTTTTGTTTAAAATAATACTACTATAATTTAAAAAAAATAAAAAAACGTTTAAAAGGGAAACTAGGTGGTTTATGTGGGACGAAAATCACAATGACAACAAAACTCGCCGATTTATACACGTGAACTGAAACGAAATGCCGCTACGGAGAACGTCTGAGCGAGCGTCGTGGTCAGAACAGACGGCGACGTCGATTTGAATCGAGGAGTTCACTTGCTGTTCACCGTGACGTCACCGGCAGTCCAAAGATCACGAAAAATCTCGTCCCAAACTCATTAAAAATCATTCACCTTGGAATAATTTCCCATTTGTTTCAATCTATTAGCCATGGCGCATTAAATGCATCATTATGAATTAATTTAAGGGACTTATTCAATTCAATTTTTTCAATATTTCTATGTTCATAGCATTGAAACATATTTTTTTCAAAATAATAATTAAATAATTATCATTCCTGTGACCACCGGTGACAATGACAGCAATAAATGAAAACTTATTGTAATATTATAAATTATAAATTTTAATTTCAAATTAAAATTTGATTTTTTTCTGTAAGCATTTTATGGAAAAATATTAATTATAATAATTGAATATTTTTATAGATTAAAAACAAATGGATTATAGTTTTATATGCCTGGAGCGGTATTATTATTTTTAACAGAATTTTATCTTTCATACAATAAGAAAAGTTAGTTCCCAACAAAAAGTCGATTTTTAGTTTTTTGTTTTAATTTTCTGCCACACAACAGGTTTATGCTTCCAGCTTACTGAACCTATGAGGGAAGGTTTTTCAGGATCAAATATTCAAATTAATTTTCTTACGTTTATTTGTGTTTCCAATTTTCTTTCAAGCCATAAATATCACCTCATTACCTAGCGATTAAATGAATAATTGCTCTATATGGTCAAATGCCAATAGAAACCCAGGATTTTTTCAGGAGTTTTCGGCGAATAGTATAGTGAAAGGAACCTCAAAACAATGTAGCTAAAATGAAGTACATAGATTGAAGCTATTGACTATTGGGTTAAAAAGGTAAAAAATAAATGATAACTGTACTAATTTATACTTAATTGGATAATATATTTTAAATCTTTCTATCAAAACGTATAATACAACCATATTATATAGTATTCGAGTATAATACCAACTGTTTAAAATCGTTCTTATTATCGAAACCTTTTATCTTCTTAAAACACGAGAAGAATTTAACATTCAACACGCCAACTTCCTGTTGATAGAAATAAATCTTAAAAGTTTGCATTCTCAATTAAATATTTTAACAAATTTTGCCTATACATATAACCGAAAGAGCTGCTCTTGGGTATAAATAATAAAAATGTTCAAACCCGTAAATGTTCTCAATTTCTTGATTGCTTGCATCGAAATTTACATCCACACTACAAAAAATGAAAGTTCTCTGTAGATATTTTAATTAAATTTCGTTTTATATTCGAATATATTAAATAATTTCGATTTATTGTTCTCAATATATTTATTTATTGCGTGGAAATTGAGCTCATTGTTTTCTTTTATAATATCTACATGCCTATTATTAAAATTATTAGAGAAAAAAATAAAAGTTGTTACTTGTAAGTTAAACAGCTTCCACAGCTAAAAGCTGTGGAAGTTTATTATCTACCCGTAAGGCATTGTTAAGGCTTAAGGTAAAATAAGATTAATAAAGTACAATTAGCTTTATAATAAAACAAAAACGTTAAAGTTATAAAAAGCTAAACAAACAAAAAATAATAATAAATAAAATATTTAGGCAGTACTTATATAAAAATTAGTTTTAAAGGAAAAAATTGTTGTACTTTTGAACAGTTGTGTATCTTGTGTTGCCTATCTACCATAATTAGTAATACATAATTATTGTTATGTATACATGGTCTATTTTGATTTAAAAGGTCTTTCTTTTTTAGGCTATAGCTTATTCTAAGATTCTAAGTGTAGTTATGTACCTATTCGGTAACTCCAGTGACGTAGTGAAGGAAAATGGGAGGGCGGATTTATTCTCTGGACACTACGCATAAAGGACCTCCAAAAAAAGATATATTTTGATCATTTTGATGAAATTGCGATCTATTGCTTGTTCATAATTTACGATATTGGTGAGGAGAGATGCTTAAAGATCCAAATTTTGAATAAATAGTTAAATTAATTCTCTTCAAAGTAACACTTAATTATTTTATGAAGCTTAAGTAAATAAATAGGTGTTTTAGTGCAACGCTGAGGCTGAGTTGAAAGCTTTGAACCAGAGGCACTGAACTCTACTAGATGGCTTCTCATGTCATTTCCAATCATAAAATATAGCATAAATAGGTATAAAATAAATTAACTTTACTTTTTCAAGTTTTAATCAGTTTTAATTTAAAGTAATGTTACATTTTATTAAAGTTTGAATTTGTATTGTTTTAAAACATAATTTTTCTCTGTGTTTCAATAATTAATTACAGTAAAATGGCTTCAAAACTGCTTAGTTCTTTAATAAAAGTGAACACTACAGGACTCAACATTTCTGAAAAATGTATGCATACCAGTACAACAGCTAATCAAATCATAAAATTAACCAAGTTACGAGTAGTTGACAACAGCGAAATTGGAAAAAGAGCTATGGCAGAAGGAAAACCTCCGAAATGCATTCATGTTTATAATAAAGTTGGTGTAGGTTATATTGGTGGGTATAATTTTTTCAATTCTCAAGATTTTGCAACTTCTATTATGATTTTTATTAAAATACATTTTTCTTTTTAGGTGACAAAGTTCTTGTTGCCATCAAAGGACAAAAGAAAAAAGGAATCCTTGTTGGTTTGAAACAAAATCAAAAACCAAAAGTTCCGAAATTCGATAGCAATAATTTAGTATTAATCGACGATAATGGTACACCTTTAGGAACTCGTATTCATGTCCCAATACCTACAATTTTGCGGACAATATTAAAAGAAAAAACTCATGCAAAGGGTGCTGACTACACTAAACTTTTAGCAATAGCTACTCGTTTTGTATAGTGATTATATAGCTTATTTAAAATTCTGTAATAAATGTTGTAAATAAAAATAAAGAAGTAGTTTTAAATTTGATTTTTGTTTATTTAATCTTAAATACAAAACATTTATAAAACAAGAGTTTCTTGTTTAATTGCTCTACGGCCTTTAGCTTTAACTTGTGCCGCAATACGATCCAAGTCTCGTCGTCCTTGGTTGGTTAATTTTCGGCCACCGTCTGGAGCTTTTTCGATGAGTTTTAACTGTTCTAGAGATTGCAGAGCTTTACGTGCAACACTGCCAGCTGATCTGCAGAAGTGTGATGGGTGAGTTCCATTACGTTTGCGTCCACCGAAAATTTTTGTAACGGAACCAACACCAACTGGTGACCGAATGTAAATGTGTCGAACTAGGGCTGCACATCGAACATAGTACCAATCAGGATCGTACGGGGCCAATTCCTTGAACCGGGCGGATTTGACAATGTCAACCCATTCAGGCACATTCATTTTGCCTGATCTAAAACAAAACAAATAATTAGCTTTTGAAGTGTTTTGCTTAGTTTAAAAACCTACTTCTTCAAAAAGGAGGCAAAAGCCTTCACAAATTTGTGCTGATCGACGTCTTTTAACGTTACAGACGGCATCTGAAAAAGTAATACATTAAAATTAGTTGAACATAACCACTTTAATAAAAGGCAGGACTTCAACATGTAATAAAATAAGTAATGTTTTCGAAAAATATGGAAATCACATATTAACCTTTTGGTTTCAATCAATATTAACTTGATATTTAAATAATAATAGAGTAAATTCTATTAAATGTAATAAAACATGTGCTTACTTTGCTTTTAGTTAAGCCGGAAAAGAATTGTACACGCTATGTCAGGCGTGCCAACATATAGAATGATAACGTGGTTCCGGTATTGCCGACTGCGCATCCTTTGCGCCGTTTTGCGCATACTGCAAAATTTCAAACCAGATTTAATTGTGATCTGGGTATAAATTTTTAACAACATTAATTTGAAATAGCGATTTAACTATTATAATTTAATTCATACAAGAAACACCTCTTTATTTTTTCATTTAATAAAACTAGATACAGATTAAACTAGAAAATATCAATATTATTATTTATATAATACCGTTTTTATGTTATATTCTATTTGTGACTCGATACATCAAATATAATATACTTCATTATATTTAATTTTAAATGCAATACAGTTTGATGAAAAAATGTCACTATAAATTTATTTTTTATTCTTATTGTGTATTTATATACAATATACTACACGCTGAATCATGTTTTTCAACAGTTACAGGGAATATCTTATAAAAAAACAAATTGAAAAACTAAAAATCGACCACGACAAAATCACACCCTTAACGCCCTTAACATATCATATTTTGAACTTTGATAAATATTATTTCAAATTATACATATACTAATATAATAATACTGATGTGGAATGTATGATTCCATAAACAGTCAGTTCGTTGTGTTTTCTAAACACAGAACAAAATCAAAAAGAAAGAAATATAAAACAATAAAGAAGTCTAGGGGTAAGTACTGGGCATATGTGTTTTGTTCTGTCTTTTGAAAATATAACTTTTTTTAAACTGTCTGGTGGAAACACGGCATTAGAAGTGATTTCATTTGTTAGAATAGTAATTGCCTAGCAAATGTTTACTTAAGTAACTCATCACCGTTCTCAATTACTTTTTTATAAAATTGTATTGTTTTCTTTTAATGTCTGTTTAGCGAAAACTTTTTATAACACACCCTTTATTATCCAGTTCCATACATTTCGCTTTATATAATTTGCATTGTATATGTAAGAATTGTTATGTATTTTAAAAGATAGTAGCGAATAGTAGATATTTTAAAAATTAAATAACATAGGTAAATACACATTTTAACTCCCTTTATTGATCACTTTTATGCAGAAAAAGGACGGCAAGTCGAATAAGGTTTACGGCTGAATTAAATTTAAACCCATCCCTATTTTCAAAGCAATGTAATATATTAAATAAATGTTTTTTTTAAATAATAATAAAATTTAAGAAAAATTGTTATTTTTATAGCTATAGGTACGTGGCTACACGCACTTGTAAAAATAAGCAGAAACACCAAAACTTAAAAAAGGAAAAACAGGATAAGTTTATTTTTTCAGCGGTCCTATTAATGCTACCTCAAAATCGTATATAAAAGCAAAATTAGGGTGTATCACTTTTAATGCATTTAAAATTTATAAAATATCTTTTGAAAATTAAAAAAATAGTATAAAATTATAATTTGTATCTTTGGAAGCATTACATACTTAAATTAAATACAAAATGAAGTTAAACTTTTTAGAATGAAGTTATTGGACACAGTTGAGCAATGAAGTAAATCTTTTTTGAGGAATAACTTTTTTGAATTTTATTTTCTCTCGCGTAGTTTCCACTACGATCAGTTATGATTATTTTACATTTTTTTTATAGCAAAATTGTATGAAAATATAACTATTAGAATATAAGTATTAAATCTTAATTATCATATAATTTTGAAACCTTTAAAATCGGGGGATAAATAAATCAAATAAATCCACCTGCGACGCTTACCATACTGAATAAGACGCAAAGTGCAGCGGGGTGCTGCCAAGTGCATATCGTACGCAATTAAACGTTTTTCATTTGTTACGTTGCTTCACTTACCTCCAGTGTTGTGTTAACTGTTACGTTTTGAATATCATCAAAAAAGTGAAATCATGTGGTTAGTTAATTCGAGAAAATTAAAAATTTTTTAAGTCATCTATTTGTGAAGTGATCATTAAAATGAACTATGAAAACTATCAAATTATTCAAAAATACCTAAAGCATTTATAAACATTTTATTTGATTTATGAAATATGAAAACGCCACCGCGTCTCCATTCTCCATTTTAAAAGGTGAGCCTCAAATTTTGTTGACTTAAAAATGCCTTTATCGATTTTGATAAAATTAGAAACAATATAAACCAATTCAATAACGTATGCGACGCAAACAAAAAACGTTTATTATAAATGAAATCTGAAAATGGGTTAAGTCCATTGCAAGGATAAATCCATTGGCATTCATTGCATGTCCATTTTCGTTATTAGTTATTGTTACAAACAAAGTACCTACGGGTTTGACTATTCATCCATAATAAATGGTCTAACGATAACAACATTTTAATTAAATATATTTTATTTATAAAAAAAAACCCTAATTACAAAATAGCGTTTCATTCATCATTGCAAAGTAGCTTGAGGTTTTTAACTGATGTTGTAAACTTGTACGTTTGTTGTAAGTACGAAAACGTTATTAATTCTGGTGGTGCACCGCTTCTTATAACCAAAAGTATACCTTGGCTAGGTAAAAAACCATTGTTGTAAGGTAAAAATGAAATCAATTAAATGTTTTCTCATCCAATTATAGCGTTAGGAGAAAAGCCTCCAGACTTCCTTGGACTAGGATCAATGATAGTGCTTAATACCATAGCTTATAACACACCTAGTTTTAACATGCAGAAATATACGAGTACATAATATATATATATGTAGTACCTACAGCTAGTACCGCTAATACCCGCTAACCAGCAACAGAGAGAAGTCTTCTCTCTGCCAGCAATAAAGTTTTTAAAATTTTTTTCGGAAAATAGAAAAACAGATCTTCCTGAATAATACAATAAAACCACGCCGATTTAGTGTAAGAGTGGAGTTTTATCTTGAATATCTTGTAGTTTTTGGTAAAAAATATTTGGTGTACAAAATTGAAGTACCTGAAGTCAATTTAATTTCCAACAGAAAATAATGTAGCATAGGTATATAATTTCTTGCTAGTGTGCATATTTGATGAGATATGGAAGGCAAAAATTAAAACAATCAAAAATATAATTTTTGTGGATCCAGAGTTTATTAACTAATGCACATTTTTGGTATGACTAGATAGAAATTAAAAAGGAATTAATTAATGAAAAAAATTATGATTACTAAAATTAGTGTTTTTCAACAGGTGGTTTATGAAACACTTTGAAAAATTTTAGGGTGATCAAATGTTCAATGAATTAATAGTTCTTTTTTTTACTTTAATTATTATAATCTTTTTCATTTCTAAAGCAGCCTTTCTCATTTTTCATTGAAGTTAAAATGTTGTATCATTGGCAATTGCTTATAGGTATAATTATTTAAATAATGCTCTAAATAGAAAAATAAATGCATCTTGACCTAATATGTTTTATATTATCCTATTTTTAAATGTGTTTCGTAGTTTTGAATGCATTGTTTCAAGATATTTCTTATGATTACTATATAGCGCATTTATAAAATCAAATTTAGATTTTATATTGGTTTTGTGACTAAAAAAAATGATTGTCTGTAAAGTCGGTTTACGGACGATAGTTTTACGTGATAACATCATAAAGAAAAATTGCATACTTTTATGAATTGAATTGAATTATTATCACTGAGTTATCATTGTTTTGTATAATACAAAGAAGGAGTTAATTGAAAATTACAATTTTTCTGAAATGAAGACTGAAATTTATGAAGTAAATCAATTAAATCTTATTAAGTAAATTGAAAAAAAAAACACGTTGTCTAGGACGTCTAGGAATCAACAATTATTGAAGACGAGGCATAGCTTATTGTAGAAGTTATCGTGCCTCTCTATCACTTGTATCGCGTTCTCGCTTGCACGCACAGGCTCAAACGGAACGTGACACTTTTTTTGTACAGGCTGCATGCCGTAGTTTATCAATTTATAAGACATCACGTCAAAATGTTTTATTATTTTTAAACTTTTGAGTGAGTTGAGTGAGGCTTAGTTCTTAATCTCTCTCATCAGATAGTTATTTTAACGACTATAAACAGTTGACTCACGATAGCTGACACATTAGTACATTAGTATAAGATTAAGGCATCGAGCAGATAGAATTTTTGGAACAAAGTTTTTTTACTGGGGTTAAATTATTTGAACAGAAACCATCACGTAACGAAAAAGCGTAATACCCCCTCTATGTGACCTTCCCTCTCTTTCTCCTTAATTCTAATTTCTCCCACTTTCTCTTTCTATCTCCTTATGCTCACTGCTTAATAACTGATTGGTGAAATGAAGTGTACTGATCGAGAAAAGGAGGATAATGCTTTTTGGTAAGACGAAAATACATTTTGATAATTAGATATCAATAGAAATCTATCTATGAAATCATATTTAAGGTTAAAAAATAACATAGAGCTTCGTTCCTGAACCTTGAATGCACTATTTTTTAATAAATGTATGTAGTAGCGCCTTTAAATAATTTTAGTAATTAAAGAAACGACCATTTATATTTATGGCATCGTCTCCCCAAAAAATGAATCGATTTTGATTTAGTTATTTTTGTTTGAAAGATAACGTGATCGAGAGTGTTATCAACAATAATTTAGGAAAAACTATTTAGCTATTTGAACATCATTACCTTTTTTCTCGTGGTGACCATTCCCCAACCATTCCAATAAACTTAAATATGACATTCCTGAATCCGTCAAAGGTTTTTTATAGTAGACAGTATTTTTTGTATGTTCTTCAATTAGACATATTTTTGAGAAATAAAAAAGGGTTTAAAGTTTAAGATAATTGAGCGATATTTTTCAGTACCTTAAGGTGGCACTTGGGGCATTAATTCTTGGGGTAAATTCGCGGGTCTTGCATGTACCGTATTTGCCGGACGATAAGACACATCGGACCATAAGTCGCACCCCAAAATTTATCTATACATTTTTAGAAAAAAGTATGGTTTGGACTATAAGACGCACCCTGATTTTAGGTCAACTTTTGATCTGCTTATGTTGAAATATATATTTAATTAAATTATTCCATGGAATATCTTTAATATTTGCTTTTGACCATTCAAAAATATATTTTTTAAATAGTATTGATACTATTTGTTCCAAACTTGTTTCCCTCGGTAAAGGTAACGCAGTAAAAACGCCAGTTTGACTGAAAATTAAATATTTTTAGAGACTTTTAGGTGTTGATCAAAAGACAATATTCGTAATTCGTTAATGATACCATTTTATTATACTAATAACTGAATATAAGTATTAAACTTATTAACAAAATAGGTACAATTTCAAAGTAAACTAAATAAGAGATTATGATAATTCTGGTAAAAGGATGCAAAACAAAATGAATGAGTCCTGAATATCAATGCTGTTTAAGAATGAAATAATTACAATGATTACAATATGTACATAAGATTCGAAATATATATTTCGTTTAGTAAGTTATAACAAATTTAGACTTGTCTGATTTCAAAATGCAACATTTTTAATAGTTTTCAAACTCGTAACATATTATCTTAAAAACTTGATACTTAAAAAATATATTTTTTTTTTGTATATACATAATCCTGTTTTGTATTTTTAAGATCTAATATCTAAATAATTAAATATATATTTTATCAGTCTCAGATCAACATCAATTTTATCTGATTTATATTAAAAAATAATTTAAAGCGTTAGATATAATTGATGTGAAAAGAGAATGTAATATGAAATCTAAAAATAAAAGAATAATTAGCACAAAGTCTTCATACTACCCTAATATTAAAGATAGATATCAGATAGTTTTGTTTAAAGAGCGAGGAGATAGAAATAAAAAGGCCTAATAACATATAATTTATTTATTCCTAATTAAACAATTCTGCGTAACCGATGTTTGAAAATAAAGTATAATTTTTATATAATATAAAAATATTTTTTTATTTTTATTACTCACTGCTAACGATTTTCGTGAACATACCGTGTGTTCATGTGAAAACGATTAATAAAATTCGATTGCTTTGTAAAAACGGAAGCACTATTTAATGAAAAATAATCTAACAATTTTCCGATAAAATATTATTTTAAAATTCATATAGTATCAACTACTCATTCAACCGGTTTCTTTAAAAAAAATTAAAAGATTTTCATGATTCTTATAACAAGTCTGTGTTCGTATAACAATTCAAAGGCGTCACAATCCAATAAATGTGCATGTATAATAAAATCACTTTATATGTCGCTACTTGCTACGTAATAGGAATAATATCCTCTATCAATACGATAATTATTATAAAAAGTGTTACTCTTCAAACAAAACGTATTGCTTCTACGATTCTTTTAAAAACGTATGTTACAATGTCAGTGGAGACCAAAATCACTTCAATTTAAATTAGCCACTCAAGTAAAAAAATTTATAATAAACTGAAGAATAACTTGTAATAGGCACTTTATATCTCAGTTAACTTGCATTAATTATATTAGGAAGTCTTATTCACCGAAACTACGGAAAGATTTGGGTTTTGTGATTCTGTGGACCTTCGTACAGTTTGTGGAATAACCGTAAGGGACTTTGGTATTTTAGGTAGAATCATAATTGATTTCTTTTGTGGTGGTGCCGGTTCACTGTTACTAACAGTTGTCGTTGATTCCGTCGTTATAACGCCCGTAATTTGTTCCAACGACTGTTTAATCTGTAATTGTTCCAGTATACTTTTGCTGTTGTCGTTGCTAAGTGTGATCGTGTTTGTGTTGATGGTCGAATTTGTATTTTGGGTGGTGGTTGTCGTGCTTGATGTGCTAGGTGTTGTTCGTTGTTTTAACACTGAAACAGTGCTTACACTAACAACAGGTGCTGTATTTACTGTGGTAGTTTTACTCTGTTCCGATTTTTTCAATGCCCGAATTTCATTTTCACGTCTTAAAGCGCACATGCGATTATAATCTTGGACTGTCATATGAAAAGATTTGCCGCCAGAAGTAACTTGAATAATACCAGAAAATCTTTTGTTTGCATCGGCCAATTCACTCTGTTTTGTGAGAGCCCCCGACGTGACAGTGGCTGTCGCTTTATTTTGAGAGACATTAACTAAAGCTGGACGCCAAGTTTTCGCTACAGTAGTTTTCTTGTTGCTTTGAACACGGACTGTTGGAACTGAACTACAAGGTGTACTCGTCGAGGTAGGTGGGACTATCTGTACAAATCCACCAGAACTACTCGCTGTATTAGGTTGAATGAGGCTTAATGCAAAGACGTTATTAGCGGGTGTACTTGTATTTGGCGTTGTTTTTACGTTTTTCGTGTTGGTCGGTTTATTGGCTCCAGTGACGATACCACTTTGGCTCATGACTGGTTTTCGTGTTTGGGTATTGAATGGAATCATGGCTAGTGGTTGTAAGTTAACTCCTTGTGACGGTAGGTTATCATAAGCACGTAGTCGATTTTGTACTGATTCACAATAGTTTGTCGCATGATGACTAGCATTTGGAGTAAGTACTAAATCACCATTTCGAAAATATTTCTCTAACAAAATTAAATGCCGTAGAAAACTACTATGATTCCCATAAGGCTTTTGTAGTTCATTCCAGAGTCGTTTGGTGTCATAATCATATTGTACTGTCATTGTACTTTTCTCCCACCCTTCTGGCGTACGTTCTTTGATAGCAGAAAAATCAATTTGTCCATGTAACGGTAAATCGTCTTCACCCGGAAACAATTGTCTGACGGATATAGAAGGATTTGTTTCCAGTCGTTCAACAGCAATATTACCGGCATTGTTTGTCTTTTTCTCTTTGGGTATTTTACGAAGTTCTACCACATATTGTGAGTCTTTGGGTAAATATCGTAGCAGCGACGAGGTTTGAGGCACTTCAGACTTACGGGTACTGTTGGTCTCCGAGTCACTATTGTCCACAGAATTAGAAGTTCTATGATAGGAAGAAGGGGAATTGGACCGCGATTTTTGGGAGTTATCTAATTCAGGTAAATCGTTTGAAGGCACTCGTGAATCTTTGGTAGCTGAATCGATTGAGGTGCGCGATGGTCGACTGTCATGTTTATGTCTTTCAACATTTTCCGAGTTGGTTAAGGATTTGTTTTCTAGAATTTCTATTTTCTTAGGTCGGGCTTTTCTAGTTCTTTTTAACGGTATTTTTTCCTTGTCCTCCTTGGTTTCCTCCACGTCCACTTCTATGTCTTCATTTACTTCCATGTTATTGAGCTGTAACAACCTGTTCGAAAAACAAGTAAAATGCATAAAAATGTTTTATATGAAGAGTATAACAAGAGTAAAATTAATCAGATTTCAAATGTCACCAGTTGGAGCAGTAAAATGTATCGTTTTTGTTAGAGTAGCGTTCTTCAACATTTTACACTTTTAAGAACTTTTATGTCTCTTTTAGTTTCTTTTTATTGGTAATTCTTAAGGTCAATAACATAAGAGAACCCTTAAGTCTTAACTACAAATATAAAGTAACTAAGAGAAACAAGTTTTCATTTTTATTATTTTGATATCATTGATGTTTGAAAACGTCAACTTTCTGCTGGATGAAAGATCGTTTAAAATAAGAACCAAGAAAAATAATTTAAATTATGTTTTTGATATTTGGCGTTATAGTAAGAAACTGTAACGTAAAATGGTAGTAGTTTAATATTTTCCACAGGGCAAATAAGAAGCTAGATATAAAGCAGGGTCTGGAAACTCAATGTATTTGTCCTATTCTCTTATGCCACGTTCACACGTTTCAACTTTAGTTGAACGAAAAAACGTGAAAGCGACTTGAATGAGTTTTCGTTCACACGTGTCAGCTGAAATTGACGAAACCATTTCAACTGTCTAGTTTAACGACAAAACTTGAAAGCGACCTGAATGAGTTTTCGTTAACACATGTCAACTGAAATTGACCAAACCATTTCAACTGTTAGAATAGTTTTGGGAGAAGCGGGGAGAAGAGTGGTGAAGAATATCTAATAATACCAACAAAGTAGAAAGCAAACTGACCGGCCAATTCAATCTGAAGAGTTCACGCATATTACGCATGGCTCAACTCGAATATGACTTATCACTTGAACTACAAAAGTTTGAGTCATTCAAACTTTTGTTGATCCACTAAAAAGTTAATCAACTTTAATTGAAACAACTGTTCACACGTGGTTTTTCGTTCAACTAAAGTTGAAACGTGTGAATGCGGCATTATTCCTAAGGAGAATCAGACAGCCACCACAATATGTATGTTGGTAATTTTATCATAATGTACACTGGGATCAATATAATTTAAGTGACGCTTATTTTGAATCGATCGAACTAATTAATCTGGAATTATATTATATACTCGCGTTACAGTAAATTTTGTATCAAGCAGAGAGAAGATTTTGTAACCGTTTGAGTGCCATTGATTTTTACTCGTATATGCTTAAAAATGTCAACGAAATATTTTTTTTTTATGTCATTTAATTTAATAGTAATAAAATACAAAGAAAATTAGAAAAATATCTTTCCCAAATCTTTTTTAAATTGTAATTACTAATAACATTATAATTTGAACTATATATAACACTTAGAAAGATAAAAAATACCGTTCGTACACGAGCGCGATCGCGCTCGTTGGCACTCTAAGGGTTAATAAAAAAATACTGAAATTGATAAGCTAGCGTTTTGAAATAATAATAAATGTCATTACTTAAAGTGATGTATCAAAACGCCCTAATACCAAAATAACACACGTAATTTTGTTCTTTTTTTGTTGGTAGTCACTAGCTCCTTGTGGTCTATAATAAGTGGTGGGAGATTAGAGTATTTTAGCCTCAAATATAGAGAGAACAAGATAAATATACTGAATAACAGACCCTTGCTTAGAACGTCAAGGATTAACAATGTTACTTTTTCACAAGAGATAAACGTCTTTATGTATGGTTCATAATTTGAACTATACTATCATGGATACAGGAATAAGATATACACTCATCCCTCGATTTACGCGGTAGATACGTTCTCAGAGAAAACGCGTAAATCTTTTTCGTTTTCTTTTCTTTTTCGTTGGTGCACACCGTATAAATCATATCTTCTTCGTCTATTTCATTATTAACAAACAATTTATCGATGTCACTGAACTCCAAATTCTCCAACCCTTGTCCCAACGCTTTTGTTATAGTTAAAATGTTGTTAAATGTTTCATTTCTTGTTGGAATTATATGATCAGGGTCAACTACTTCTGGCCATACTGCTCTCCAACAAGCATTTAATGTTGACTTTTGGATTTCTTTATTTGTTAATCCTATATATCAAAATATGTTTGATTTTTTTAAATGTGATTTTTTCCGAACCGCGTAAAATGGGTACCGCGTAAATCGGAGGATAAGTGTATTTCGGTGTTCAAGAAATAATTTGATTATTATTAGGGGTTAAAATATCACCAGTTAGTGTGGCTAGAAATTCCGTATTTGTTAGAGCAGAGATCTTCAACCTTTTACATTATCAAGAACTCCGGCTTATGTTTTTCTTGAAAAGATTTCATGAGTAAGAAGAAAGTAAATTTTATTAAAGCTAATTACTCTTATCAGCACTATGCATAGCGAGTTTTGAGGTTCCTTGAACTAGTGTGAATGAAAAAGAACAAAAAATAAAAATAGATCACTAGAGGAAACTTTGCCAATGTTCCCGAAAATCAAATCTTTGTGTTAAAAGAAATCTGTAAATTTAAACTCAAAAGCGCCCAGCGACTTTTCCAAAACTATTTATTCATTATCATGTTTCACGAGATTTTAAATTATTCTTCGATGGAGGGATATATTTCCTTATGTACAGTTCTTAGGTATTTATCGTTATTTACCGTTTTTCATAGTTCTCGAAGAAATGTATGGGGTGCACTCGTGCTTTATCTGGAGGTTTAAGTAAAAGTGTCGCGAAATATCGGCATAGTTTGCACACTACGTTTCCTGTTGATTCATTGATGTCTTGTGAAGTATTTGACTCGCTCGTCGCCAATCGAATAGGTAAATTATGCTCTATGAACGCTTTGTTTAGTTGTTCCGCATCGGTGTAGTTGAAAATATAGGAATCATTTCGAGGGCGTCGTCGTTTGCACATAGCACATAACATTAGTTTTTCGAGAGCGTTGTAATGAGCTGAGCAAACCAAAATCGAATTCAAACTCGTTGGATTTGGTGGTTCAAGATCAAATTGCACCTAAATTATACCGTTATTAAAAATAGAAATTAAAAATTTTTTTGTATTCTTACATGTGGGGGTAGATTCCTTGTCATTTTAAGTACCCATTTTCTACGAATAGTGTGCATCCCTTTTTCTTCACAATTTTGAACGTGACAAATTCGAGGACCTACAGGTACGGTGGATTCTGCGCTGCGCTTATAGTTTTTAGAGTTAGCTTTTCGGTCTATATGCCGAAAACATGCGTCACATAAACAAGATTCGGCTAGAAGATGTTTTTCAACTAACAAATCAGAAAAAAAAGTTTAGTATTGAGTTGAGAAGGTTATTTAGGAATCTTACTTTCTAAAATTCGTTTTTGTCGTTCTACACTTTTAAGTTGGGCAATATGACAAGGGGTGTCAAAGAGACCAAATTTCCCGAAGCAGTAACAACAATCGTCTCGACACAAACGCTCCGGATGAATACTAAACGAACTTGCTTTTTCTGGAATAACCAATGTCTTTGCTTTACCCGCTCCGTTTGCACCGGCCTCGTCCCCATCAGCAACGGCTCCTTCATCAGACATATGTTCACTACTGCCATCTAAATAAAAAGAAACAGGGTCATTTCGAAGCCAGGGTCAGTTAAGCCAAGTCATTTCGCGATTGATATACTCAAAGAATATATAGTAATATATAGTAATTTGAAAGGCAATTCTACGAAAGTATTCACTATCCATGCAATTTTTAATTAAAGTAGAAAAGTAGTTTTATGATTTTTTTTTCAAGATGAAAGATTGAAAATTGAGGTAGTAATTAGCCGAGTTAGATTTGTGAAAATCAAGTTGCCCAAAACCATTAACTAATTACCAGTGTTAGAGCGGTTAGAAGGATAGTGAGATTTTCGATTCGCACCAGCTGTATCGGAAGATTGTCCAATTGAATTCCAAGCATCGGCCTGTAAAACAAAAATTTATTAGTCTTTTGAAAGATTGACAGCGAAAAAATGTTACCTCTTTCATAACTTTGTAACAGTTGTCTCCATCTGGTGAGCTTCCATGACCTTCGAGACTTTCTCCGTTGGAATAGTTATTTTTTGCTTTGCTTTTCTGGAGAGTCATTTTCAGGCGACCTTTTCTCTTGTCGGCAGATCGATTTATTTTAATAACAGTCTTCAATGTTCCCGTGTAACTGTCGCTTCTGTTAGCCTTCTTAGTAGTTTTAGCTTCAGCCGCGGCTGCCAAGCTTTGTAAGCCGAGAGCACTTAAGATTTTTTCTTTGATCGCCTGATTTTCGGGAGTTTCTTCAATGATAACGTTTGTTGTGGGGTTTTCAATCGGTTTTGTAAGTCCGATCGTTTTTGAAGGGTCTGTTACCGATACCACAGGACGTAATTCAATTGACACTGTATTTAAATCCAATGTTTTCAAGACTGTATTTTTAACGTCATCGTTTTGAATTTTTTCTAAGACAGATTCATCAATTTGAAGTTCCCGTGACTTTTTCCTCTTCCGAGCTGTTATTGTTACTTGATCGGTCACACTCCTTGATACATCCAAGATAAGTTGTTTCGTATCAATTAGCACTCCATCGACTGATTTTCTCTTAGGAATTTCAGTTAAACTAACACTGTTTTCATCGTTGATCTCAGTTTGATTTTTATTGTCTTCCATTGAAGGATGCTGATCCGCTATTATATTGCTTATGTTTGTCTCCTCTTCCTTGTTTAAATCAGTACTGGCTGTATCATTTATTAAATCTGTTTTACTACTAAATTCTAATTTATTATCACCAATTTTGTCGCCTTGATTTGATTTATCGTCATGTGTCAAAGCGACGGCAGTCTTTTCATTAACAGAGTCGCCAGGTCCGTAGAATGATTTGGCAGGAACTCCTTCTTCTAACAACTGTTGCTCTGAGTTGGACGCACTGTCATCAGAACCGCTTTTAACCGTTTTGCGCCACGATGCACGGGTGGTGCGTCGACCTTTCCAATTCGCATCATTGTCGGCGACATCATTGAAATTTTGAGCCATTTGATTTAAAATTAATAGTTTTTCTGGAACGTTATCGTTGGCTGACTCCTTGTTTAAATTGTAAGATTTTTCAGATATAGTTTCAACGTCAACTTCGATATCTTTATGAGTGTCTTCTAGAAGTGTCTTCTCTTCAGTGTTATTGTTCTCATTGTCGACATCATTGATGAGTTCCATTTTGATTTCTTTTGAAATATTCACACAGTCGGTTGTTGAATTAGATCTACTTCGTACTTTTGTATTATCTTCTTTTTTCGTTACATCTATACTGATTGCTTCGGTTCTTAAAGGTTCTATAGCTTCCATAGCATGTTCCATTTGAATATCGGGTACACCATTTTCCAAACCTGAAAGCGTACTTTCACAGTAACTACTTTCAGATTCGGATTGATATCCTAAGTTTTTCTCTGATCCATCTCGGGATTCAGAATGGATTCGTCTACGTTTTCTTGTAGCGGGATCGATGCCTTCGAGTAATTGCAGATCTTTTAACTTTCTATGTTTTCCATTACGTAAAATTCGCGCAGGTGTATCGCTACGTGTACTGTACGGATTTTTCGTGTTCATTTGAGACACGACCATGTCGATGGTTTGTCTAATTTTCGAGTTTCGCTTAGCCCGTGGACTGCCACTACGAGGTATTGTACAAAACTGAGAAAAATCGGCTGGGAGTGAGCTGGGACGATCTTTCTCATTGAAATGAGCTAGTTTTTCAATGCTGTGTCGTCGTTTTGGTTGGATTGTTTTCGCTATTTCTGCCGTCACCGTTAAGTCGAGTTGGTTGATCACGTTTTGAGCATCTAGATCGAGTTTGGTGTCTTCTGCGATTGAATCGACGATTTTTTGCTTTTGAATCGCCGCCGCTTCCTTTTTCTTGCGAATGGCATTCTTGCGTAAAGCTTTCGTGGGAGAAAGAAACTTTTTACGGTGAAGGAGGCGACGAATTCTCTTTGAAAGAGGGGCGGATGATGGAATATCGGTTTGCATTGAATCTGGATCGATTTCGGAAACACAAAAGATGTTTGGCTTTAACTCGGGGAGTTCCTCGGTGATTGGCTCGGTTTTGATTTCAGCTTTAACTTCAACTTTGACTTCAGTTTTGGTTTCAGCTTCGATTTCAGTTTTGATCTCAGTTGTCCTAATTAAATTGGGAATCGCTTCTCCGTCAAGTATTTTCTTCTTGCGAACACGTTTTTTCTTAATAGCTTCTGTAGGACCCACTATTTCTGCTTGAGCATTATTAACAACAATTTCAGTTTTGATTTTTGGTTTGCGCCCGTTAGGTTTTCGTATACCATTTTTGATTAAGGCAGCTTTTTGTTCCGGACTATTAATTAAACTCAATTTAGCCGCGGTAACTAAATTTTTTGATATGTTTCCTCTTCTGGCAGTGAGTTTATTTTTCGCTTTTAGCTCGGTTTTTAATATCTTTGTATGTACGTTTGCTATTGAATCTTTCGATTTTTTCTTTACATTAAAATATAACGCTTTACGTTTACGACGTGGATTTTTAGTAGCTGCATTTGTTGATTGATCTTTTTCTACGTTTGGAACGGTGTTGTCTTGAGTCGTGTCATCTTTTTTTATGACTTTTTTCACAGCCGGGACATTGGCTGTTTTTTTGGTAGCTTCTTGACTGGATTCTACCGAAGTCACTTGATTATCGTCTGTATTTGTTTGGGTTAGTACATCGGACGATGTCTCGATTATTGGTTCAGCAGGGGTGGTATTTTGTGGAATGCTGTCACGAAGTGGCACGGGGGATGCCGCATTGCTAAGCTTCTTGTTTGTTGTGCCGTTTCCGACAGGCGTTTTCTTTTCGCGAGCCGCCATCAGACCGATTGATCGCGGACCAATTACTCATTGATACAATACCTAAATTTTTGATAAATGTTAACTTTATACTAACGAAAATTTTATTCTAAATTAAAAATATTAAAACTAATTTAACAAAACTATAGCCTCAATATTTCTTTAACGAATAACTAAAAATTCAACCTTATAAGTTAACAAATTTAAAAATAAAAAGGCATTTATATCAACATATTTTGGAACTTAAAAAATCACAAGCTTTACACTCCAAATGGAACATTTTACAAATCATATTGGACATATTTACTAGTTAGGTGTTTATTGTTGATAGTAGTTACAGATTATTGATGAAAGCCATAGTTCAACAAAAAATATTAACATGTAAATTAAATTGATACATATTCTTTAGCGACAGCTGGTAATTTCATGCACATTTTATACAAAAAATATTTACCCATAACAATTGGTAGAAATAGACTGATTTATTACATCGACCAAACTTGAACAGTTTGTTAAATTCGCCAATAAATTCCTAGCAGAACTTTCATTTTCAAAAATACTTTTTCAGTAAAATTCATAATTGTTGAAAATGGTGATAATAATTAATGTATAGTATGCTTGTTTAATAAGCTCATGAAGTTCTTGATTGTGTTAAATGCTTGAGTTGTTTTTATAAAATAAAGTTTTAAAACAATGAAGTATTCAACTTCATTTGTACTGTCCAATTTGATTAGTAAAATGTTCAATTTGGGTGAAAATCTAAACAGGGTACTCTCGACGGGTCTAGAATCATATAATTTGGTAAGAAATTAGGTCTCGAGGTACAAATTAAGAAAAATTTTCGAAAATATTGTTGATTTGAGTTATATTACAAAAAAGTAATATTTGTAATTTGTACCTAATTCAAATATAATTAGAATTTTAATTAATAAGTCTATTAAGTCTATTAACGTTAAACGACAAGATTTCCAAAAAATACTTAATTTAAATATATTTAATAAATATTTGAAATTAATTGTCAAGTTTCAAAAAAGCTTTTGATTAAAAATTGATTTCATAAAGTGATCGTTTCGTTTGCATTTTAAGTCTAAGTTAAAAACTCTAATATAAATTAATTGAGAAAATTAAATTAAGTAAATAATTCAAAAATAAAATTAAGAAAATAAATATTTTCAAGGAAATCGAATTAAACGACTGCGCTTTTTTTCATTATTTCTATTATCAATACACAAGGATGAGAAAAAAAAAATAAATAAAATATCATATAATGATGACACGTTATTGAGATTTATTATCAATGTTTTAAATTAGTTGAAAAAATAGTATAAATAATAATTTAGTATACATTTATGACCCTCAAATATTTTAAACAAAGGCTATCATAATTAAAATACTTTGGATAAGCATTGAAAGCTCCGATTAGCGTTCAGTGGGTTTCGAGTGGTTTGCCCAAAAAAAAAAGTAAAGAAAATAAAAATTCGTGATGTAATTATTTTTTCCCGAAGTTTTTTGATGAATCATTCTTCAAAATATTATGCAAATTAGTTTCGAAAAATCGTCGATCGTTGTCTGTGAGCTTTGAGTGGACGAGTTTACAAAGTGCAAACAGAAAATGTTTCACCACATTAAAACATGTTGACTGTGTGATAATAAAATAATAAATAAATTTGCACCCGACATTTTGCAAATAATTATTTCAGAAAATGATTTGTCAAAAATGGTTCGAGTATTAGCTAAGAGGGCCCCGTGGGGCGCAGCACCGGCCCGGAGAGTCAGGTAGAGTCTACGATGGAGTCTACTAGAAACATTGCATTACATCCTGATTACATTTACATGGCAAAATACACATTAGAAAACACATCACAAACCGATTCTAGGTTAATTTGACATTTCATATACGCGTTTTGAAACAAATCAAAATATGCACAGCGAGAAAATCAACGTTTCACATGTCAATTACGTTTGTGCAACTTTTCGAACACAATTGAAAAACTTAAGACAAACAAAAGCAATGACCTGTTGTAAAATGATTTCCTCGGACAAACTACCAACAAAAATGACATTTTCAATCGTGAAATTCAGATAGAAACACCATATTAAACGTAAACTTTTACACATAAATGTAATCACGAGTGAATCGGGCACCGATTTGACGCGAAAATGCAATCACGGGGGTGAAAATATTGGTGAAATTAACATAAAACAATGAGGGTTTCTTACCTTCCCTGAATAAAATTGTGAACGCCACCTATACTATGCCTTGTAAATGCGTCGTCGTACGCTGGAGCAAAAAGCACGTAGATACAACTCGGTCGTGTTGGGCCGGCTTACACCCGATTCATACCGAGTGAATTCTGACCCCAGCGGAAACGCCTAGACTAGACCGCTGTAACGATACATTCATGCGGAAAAACTACAAAAACTATTCAGCTAATTAACTACAATTTTATCTTGGCTTCGACATTTTCAAGCCCGTGTCAATTTTCAGCGTAGCGACCACCAAATTTACCCCAAAAGCGTATTGCGTTTTTACAATTCTTATTGCATTAATTTGTCGGTGGAATGTCGAAAAGAGTATTTAGTCACAATTGAGATATTTTCGTGCTCCTACTAAAGTGATTCTCATCGCTATACCCCCGCCAAAAATTATTAAGTTCTCAACAGATTTAAGCTGAGCTCTCTTATTTTCCTTCGATCGCTGTCTACGTTTCATTTATTCAACATGATTCCAATACATTATATCAAATATATCGAATAATATTCAATTGAAAAATATAAAAAAAAATTATATTTACATTTTAAAATCATTTTACATTGGTTTCTTCACTATTCTTTCAACCTTATAAAACATTAAATTTTTAAATCCAAAGAAGATAATAAAACATTTTTACTAAGATAATAATGTTCATGAGAAAACATTCCTTAAAATAAAATTACAATTTAAAATAAAAGAATCCCTTTAAAATTTATTTTTACATATAATTTTTAAATTAATTCATTTCAACTCATTTTAAATATTCAATAATAAAATCACATTAACAATATCTGTTATTTTTTTAAATAAATTTTTTCATAGTTTTTTGTTTTTATGAAAAATGATTGTATTGTTGCCCAAATTTTTTGAAATCAAAATGTTATTTAGTTGGCTATAATGTTATTTCGTGCTAACCGAAATTTATCTTAGTCGTTTTCATTTTTTTCTAGAAGATAGTGTAAAGGAGTTTTTAATAATTTCGTCAATTTTTGTAAAAAAATTACCTTAATTCATAAATCTTATAAATTTAAATTACAAAGTCGATTTAAAAAGAAATTATAGAGATATAAATAGAAGAAATTTATAAAAACGTTTTAAAAATTATACACAAAAAAATATCCACGCACAATTAATTTGTTCATATAATCTTGAAAAATATTAATTAATACATATAGGTACACTGTACACGATATAAGGTATTCAATTCAATAATAAAATCACATCAAAACAATACTTTCATTTTCTGAAAAAAGCAGATTTTTAAGATTTTTTTTTTCAAAGTATGATTCCTTTTTGTTATCGCTCAAACGATTGACACTCCATAGTTCAAAGGAAAAAAAATAATGAAATCGTAATACTTAGTATTTGGTGAGGACTACAATGTTATTTCGTGTTAATCGAAATTGATCTTAAGCGTTTGGATTTTTACTATAGGCGGTGTAAAAGAATTTTTTATAAATTTGCCAAAATGTACATAAGTAATTAAATCTTATTGATTTAAATAGAAACATTGATTTCAAAACAAAACAAAAAAGAGAAATTTATGAAACAAACAATTAAGAACATTTTTTAAAATATCATTTTTCTCTTAAGTATTTCTCAATCAACAGTAAAACAATAAGCAATAATAAGATTTAGTTAAGTACTTAAGGCCATTTACACCAACTATAAATACGGGTTTCATCAAGCCAAATAAATTTTTTTGTTATGAATTTTACTTAAAATTTTACTTTTGAAAAAAATAACATGCAAATTCAGTGCCTGACGTGGCTTGATATTTAAATATTAACATTTGACTATATATTAAGTCAAATTTAAGGTCGGTAACTTAAAAATCAAGTCACTCAGCTTATAAAATAAGTCAAATAGTTATAGTGGAAAGGACAAAAACGCTTAAAATTTATTTCGGATAACACAAAATAACATTGTGATACAAATTAAAAATTATTGTGATTTCATATATTTTTTAACATGAAAAAAATCGCTTAGTCTGGAACAAAATTGTGTATTCAGGAAATCACATTAATAAAATATTTTGTTCCGTATGCTATTACTGTTTGAAACTGATTTTAGATTTTAAATTTTTATTTTTATTTTACTACTTACCCAAATGCTAATATTAATGTGTTTGTAGCTATTAACTAGGTATATCGTTTAGTTTTGAAAAAGTAGGTACATGCCCAGCTTACGAAATTTGGATTGGATTGGAGCCCTTAAAAAGTACAGTTGTTTACATCTCGAAATTATAAAATTTTTAAAAATGACAACTTAAATATAAGTAGTTACAGCAAAATATGATACTAAGAAACTTATTAAAAAGTTTTAGCAACCAAAAATTAATCGTTAAGTTCTAAAAGTGTACTTGTCAATTTTCATAAATTTTGAAATATGGCAGTGTCCAATTTTCATAAAATAGATATACGTCTTTTTAAAATTAAACTATTCAGTTATGGCAAGTTAACAGATTAACATAGTACAACATAGCTATATAGTAGTTAACCGTGTCTATAATATGAAATACGACAGAAAATGAAATTGTCCTTTCAGATTCGTATTATTCGTTTTCACGATCCAGAAACAAATATTTTATTCTTCTTTCTTAAAAATTAAGTATAAGTACTATTAAAGAAAATGTATTTAACAAATCAAATTAAATATTTACATGAAATCGGTTTGAAAAAAAAACATTTCATTGTATTAGAACGTGTAATATAGGGATAAATTAATCTTATAAATATGCTAAATTGTTTTGATTCGAGAGTTTCTTATCACTAAATAATTTTTCTGTGCATTTTTAAACTTTTAGTTTTTTTATTTAGTACAAATCATTGTTATATGAAATTAATTGTGTACAAACATTTGCAATGTAATAGGAGTAGTTCATTTTGAACAAATAATCACACATTTTATAACGAGTAACGACGGTGAATATTTAATTAATTAACTAAAGTAATAATTATAGAGACTAAGAAGGGTTTTAATATTGAAAAATAAGTTTTGATAGGATTTTATTGTGAAGTTCAAATACAAATAAGGTTCATTTCCTAAGAAAAATCGTACATGTTTTATGGTAAAACTGTTATTTATATAAAACAAGCAAAGTTTTTAAAGGGAATTGCTTTTAAGTTATAACTTACGCAATTTAAGTAATGTGCGTTTATGAATTATATTTATTGAGAAATTAAAAGAGAAAATCTGAGTATTCATCTCTTTTAAAAATCATAGCTTGGTAGGAAGCTGACAACAGAAATTTTTTAGTCATTCGTTCGTTGAATAAATTTTTAAAACAGAGGTTTTTAATTATAAAAACCACTGATGTCCAAGTTTGCCAAATTATGATCTTTGCCAAACTATTCTTAAATACGTACATGATTTAAATAAAGAACAAGGTTTTCACCATTTACTATTTTCTCAAAAATCAGATTTTTTTTTTCAAAATATTATATTTTTTCATGTTAAGCGATTTGTTTTGTGTTAAAAGAAAAAAGACTTATGACTTATTATGGTGGGTATTTGATTCGAACCACAATATTATGGCGCGTTAACCGAATTTCATGCTAATCGCATGTTCATGGTAAACGTTTTCCACTATATGTATCTTTTAAACCTAATGATCGACGACTAGTTTCTAATTTTCTTAATTTGAATAAAAGAAGGAAACTAGCACATTTGTCAAAAACTGGAGAGTCAATAAAATCAGTTTAAGTAGAATATTGTTCCTATTTTACGAAATATCGAAACAATAAACTTTGTTATATACTTTGTCTTGATAGTAACCCTAAAAAATCTTTTCCTTATGGTCTTTATCAATCAAACAAAAAGCAAACCATATCCTATTTCATCTATCAATCAATATTTAATTTTAACTGGCTTAGTAATTTTAGATAGTATTGTTTAAGATAATATATATAAGTTTAATAAATAAAATAGAACTTTTTATAGTTAGGATATATAAAAGTGCATTTACTTAATATTGAAAAGTTAATGATCTTCCAACAACATTATTCATTAATGCCATTTTTAATTATAAACATATTACTATATACGAGTACATCCTTTTTATGTAAAAAGATTGAATTGGTCACTTCCATGTCTTTATATGAAATGAGAGTATTTAAAACCCAGACAAAACAATTTCAATTTTAAAATAGGAATAAACAATAATAAAAAAATTAACTAATCCTTATCCAGTTAGTAAAAAGGAAACGCAAACATGATGAAATATTTTTCATTATTTGTACTTAATGCTTATGTTTAATTTTTTGATAGGAAAAGTGAACAATTTAAAGCATTTCAAATCAAAATTATTTATTTTAAGCCTGCATTTATAAATGGCAATAAAAATGTATTTTCAATTTTACAGGAAGTAAGATTCATAATTAACGGAATGATACTTTGAATTTTTGAAATAACTTGCCTAATAATTATTTTTAATGAGATGAGAAAACCAATATTTATGTGCTCTTTTACACTTATAAATACTTTTTGAATTTCTATTAATTTTCTTACCAATTAAAGAATTTTCCTCAAAATCTTTTTTTTTAATTATCATTTACTGTATTTTGATATATTATAAAAGAGTAAAATGATTGAATGATAAAAACTCTTGAGGCTAAACTATTGGAGATAAAAATATGAATTTTCAGTGTTATTCTTGAATGGACTATGATTTCCACTAAGGAAGAATAATCCCCACTCTCTTAAATCGAAATAGTGACTTTCGACTACAAATAGTGACTATTCACTATTTTGTAGTGAAAAGTATACCACCAAATTCAAATAGTGGTATACTTTTCACTACAAAACAGTGAATAGTCACTATTTGTAGTCGAAAGTCACTATTTCGATTTAAGAGAGCAATTCCAACTTAAAAAGGTTTAAGGTGGTTTGTTTTTTTAAAGTCTTTCTCCTAAAATGTCAATTAAATGTCAATGCATAGAATCTTTACTTTTGCAGTTGTTTAATTCGATCATTTATGGATTGAAAACAAATTTTAAAAATTTCAAAAAAATCTCTTAGAAATCCTCATTGGCTCATTAATTGTTAATATCTTTTTTAAACTAACTTTTTGTATTCATTATAAAGCACTATTTAAGATATTGTATTGAAATGTATTTTATTGGAGGGGAGTATAAAAACACAAAACTTCTTTTATTACTTAACTACCATACGAATTAACATTTTTATCATAAACTAGCTGTACCCAGGCCTTTGATCACGTGAGTTTTGCTAATAAAACTTTTCGATTACGTTTGAAGATCCGCTAGCGGCTAGAGACAAGAATAAAAAGGTTACAATGAAGCTTAAAAGTAGAGATGCAACGAATATTCGACTACTATTCGGTATTTGGTTGCATTTTTAATATTCGGTATTCGGCTGAATATTGTGTACTATTCGGCCGAATACCGAATATTAAATCTTCAAAATAAATGTTTATTTCTAAAACAATAAAGAAGAATTAATTATGATGAATCAAAAGAACTTTTTCTGCATTTGAGTAAAGTTTCCTCCAGTGGGAATCTGCTTTGAGTTTAGAAACCACTACTTAATAAGTAGTACTTATATGGATCTAGTGTTCGATCTAGGCGAATACTTTGTAAATAAAAATAAATTTTGGTTGCCTTTAAATTTTTTTATTTTTATAAAAAATAATGCGTCTTGTGATACGATTTACTCAGAAATGAAATGACTGAATATTCGGCTATTAGGTAGAGAGTGTGGCCGAATATTCGATATTTGGCTAAATCACTATTCGTTGCATCTCTACTTAAAAGCTACTTTTTATTCTGTAAATATTTAAATATCAATTTTAAAAAAGATATTAGAAATTGAATCCTAGATAGGTATTGCCCGGATAATCCATTATTAACTTATTAAATCTCATCACAAACTACCATACTTAAACCAAAAATGTATAGTTGAGTGTGATTGCAACACAGATTTCTATTTTTTCTCCGTGGAAATGAGACATTTTTCCGTAGTAAAAAGGAGCTTAGGTAATGAATCAAATATTCAGTTATCTGCGTACCAAATTTAATCAAATTTATCGCAAATTACGGCTATTGGAATAAAATTTTCTAAAAAATATTCAATGTGCAAATTCAGCTTACTTTAATTTTATTGTGTACCTACTTATATTAGATAGCACAATGTTAGATTTTAAGGCAGAATTGTGTTTATTTATTGCTTTAATTTAACGTGAACGGAATTATGGGTAGCTACTAATAAACTTATAAAAAAATGTAGCAATTTATATTTAAATTCCATATTTTTTAATAACACTCCATTTATTTTAAAAATATTTTTTTAGCACTGTAATCAATTTAAAATACGAATTTTTAACAATAAACATTTAAAAATGAAAGAAATAAAGTCAGCATCAAAGTAATTAAAGCATTAAAGTAGTATTGGTTTTTAATGCTTCTTAAAAAATGCATTTTTATGATTGTACAATGAATTAGATTTCATAGCGAATGTATTGATGTAAGTCTTAATATTTTTTCATGTCGCAGAAGTATAAACTTAAAACAGTTACTTAGTTATTTCAATGGAATGGTAGACGAAAAATAAAAATATGTGAATACGCGTTATGGGAATTTTCATTTCGTTTTTTTTACAAGTTTTCTTCTTTTACGCTTATAAATTTTCCTTTTGTATGCGAAGAAAAAAATAAATACATTTAAGTAAGAGAAAGATTAAAACTCTTGACTTCGAACGTTGAGAACTTTATTTTTTCGTTGGGTGGGGATAAAATGCACACGTACTGATATTTCTTTTTCTCGAGACTGAAAAACTTTTCAACTAATTTACGATTATTTCTTATATTTTCAAAGTTTTTCAACTCAAATCGGTTAAATTTTAATTACTTATAAGCTAAATTTCATTAGTTTTACAAAAATTGTTATAGAATTTTCAATAATTGCTAGTTTAGGTCGAAAAAACGATGCATTGTGAGATTATTCGTTTTACTCATATAATGGATATTTCTTTTTCTTAAGACGCAGATGACGAGGGCAATAACAGCTGCTTATGAGTGGCCCTGAACGAATGAGTCGGCGACAGTTGTGGCGTTCATATTTAGTTAATGCCACTACCGATAGTAGACTAGCGTCGTTTCATCATATTCCTAACTTTTCTTATTATATTCTAAATCATACTATCATTTCCATGAAACAAAGCGAATCCTTGGAAATCCCTAAAAATAGACCATTAAAATTAGGGGATGATTCTGTCACAGATGTTTCTCGTGGGCGATGTTTTTCAATGCATCCGAACTCGGTCTCCGCAGCTCGTCGAAAGCAAGGGGTACAAGTCGTGCAACACAATATATTAAGATAAAACTGACCAATCCAAGCTGATCTTATTTCTAAACTATTTGAGAACAGCGTCAGTCCGTTCTCTTGTGCCCTTGAGACTTCGAATTGTCTTTAAAACTTACATCGCTCAACTAAATATACACACCAAGTGTATATTTAATGTGAAAATATCTTAAAGGGAGTAGGTATATAACAAAGGATTATAATTTCAACTTGAAGCAACCATTAAATTTTTATGGCGATTTTATCGAAACTCAACTCATTCATAACTTACATGAAATTATATTTCATTTATACAATTGTAATTTGCTTAAATATAATTTCTATTTGGAAAATATTCTTCATAAATGTTAATTAACGCCTCTGCAATAGCTAATTAAATATTATATTTCAATTCAACTTTCTTATACTTCCATAAACTACATACCTACGTAAAATATCATTTCATTACAGCTACGAGATTCACGTTTCATTTGATTGCTTCTTCAACTTTAATATTATACATCTCTAAAACAATCAAAGAATATTAAATATTTGATAAAACTAGTAAATCATTGAACTTTTTAATAAAAACTACTAACATTTTAAAAATATTCAACTTTCTAAAAATCAAAAAAATTATGTGTGCAGGTAACAAGGCAAAATAAAAATTAAAGCGTAAAGTCTTCACTAGATTCAATTATTTTTTAATTGTTAAGACAGGATGTTTGAATAAAAGATACATAACTCTAATAACAGGTATATTTTCTTGCAATACAATTCTTTCATTCGCCTTTAAAGATTTGTCTTAATCTTATTATATAGGCATATAGATAGTGTAGTAGAATATTATGGAAACCTGTAAAATAATTCAAGAAGATAAACAGTAAGAAAAAAAATATATTTCTTGCACTGTTTTAAACGAATGAAATTATTTTTTTAGTACAAGAAAAACGTTATACATTCATACATTTTTAATGATAAAACGAATTATCTTATTCATTAAATAATGTTCTAAAGATGTTTATGAACCTTATGATTATGAAAATGCTTATAAAAAAAGAAAAAAAAATTATTGTGGGCTTAAATTTAAAAGGGTTATTATTGCAAGTTTTATCATAATAAAACGTTTTATTCGCGGAAATGAAAAAAAGATGTGAATTCATTTCAATATAAACTAATAGAGCGAATTTCAAAAAGTTATTGTGCATTTAAAAAAAATCAATTCTTTATAAAGACTTAATTGTAGGTACTTTATTCAATTAATAAAATGTAATTAATACTTAAATCACATTTAAATTTACCATTTTTTCTAATTTACTTTTATATTAGTTTCTTTGAGTGTAAGAAAGTATGGTCTTGACATCAGGCAAAGTTTGAATAATGCGAAGAATTTCAAAGATTTTTTACAGTTAAATCAAATATAATACTATTTTATATAAATAATGTAGGTGAATTATGAATAGTATTTTTTCGTATCTTCTGTATACTTAGTATACTATTTTTAGTAAACCAAATTAATTTATTTTTTTGTATAAATATTACATTTTAAATATTTCTGTCTATCTTGCAGAAAAAGTAAGAGATTTTTAATACTAGCATTAAAGTTTTATAGTCATTAACTCTTAAGGAAATATTTTATACGCTTTCAATAACTGAATATCATAGATACTAATAGCTCTAATAGCTAAATAGCAAATGATAGAATTTCTATATGATTTTTTTAATGAAGGAAATGATCAAGAAGATTAAATGTTAATGATTTTGTTAAGTTGATAGAGTAAGATATGTAAAGATGTAAAAAGATGTGTAAAATGTTAGTTTTTGTTGACTTTTGCAGAAAAGAATTACTCTCAGGGTCGGTTTTAGACTTGATAACGCGCTAAGCTATATAGGATATGAGGCTTTTTATAAGTTTTATGTTTATGTAAAAAATTGATTAAAAGTATGGGACGTTCCAGATGCACGGCGTTGGGACAAATAATGCTACAGTATATTGAAGTATTAATTACAATTGCTTACTTAAACCCATTATATTGGGACCCTAAAGAAACTGGGGCACCTAAGCTATAGCTTGCAAAGCTTATACGTAAATCTTTTGTTGATTACTCTTCCTCATCATTGGTTCCTATATGGTACTTACGTAATTATACTTTTTTGTTATAATAGTTATGTAGACTAGAAAAATAGTTGTATGATATTTAATTCGCTGAGATTAATAGATAATCGTAAAAATGTTCCTCGCACCTAAACTATAAGACTTTACAAAACATTTATGGATGATAAAGCTTTATTGATAGTAACATTAGTGATTTTTATAGAATCTTACTAAAACGTTACTATTTTCAAAGCCTGTTGCATAAGCACCTAAACATGCTTCAAGTTTCTACCAATAGCTATTATTACCACTAAGATTCATTTAATATCCTCAAAATATTTAGATAACTGAAACTTTTCGCGTCTGAATTTTAACAATTTATGAATATCTAAGTCCATTTATAATTTAAAATTTTAACAAAAATTTAACTGCTTAGATGGCAATTAGATTTTGAAAATTAAGGATTCAATGATATTAATAGGTAGTTAAAGAATAAAAGGGACAGAAAAAACCGGTGTAGGTATCCATATAATTTTTTGGTCTGCAACAGTTCGATTCCAATCGAGTCTTTTCGTCTTTTTCAAGGTGCTAAAACCAAAAAGTATTCATCGAGGAATTTAGAAATGCAAATAAGTTTACATTATAGAAACAAAATAAGTTTAAACAAAATTGCTGTAAGTCTGCAGCTTATTGTTTTTTTGTAGAGTTTTACTTATTAAATTTTTAGTGTATGTTTTAAAAAACAACTTTATTTAGGGTGGTTTCTTTTTGTAATACCTATATATTGTATTTCTAAATTTACTAATGAATACATTTTGACGTAAGAATCTTAAGAAAGACTTATTATTATTGAAATGTATTAGAGAACAAAAAAATTATTAGGATACATTGTATTTTTGTCAAAAATGAGAAAAACTTGCTGACAGAATAAATTTTTGCAGTACAAAAATATAAAAACAAAAGTACAAAAGATTTTTTTTAGTTTTGAGGATTTTAGATTTTTTACTAGGTACTATTTATTGTACATAACATAGGTATAAATTGTATAAAATAATTAATATTCCAAATAAATAATTAACTGAAAGATAATGTAATGAACTTTAAATTTCTTTAACTTTAGCTTATTTTAATGTAATTTAAAATATACCTTTAAAAGAAATTATTAAAATCATTCTGAAGTAATAACAAAAAGTTAATCTTGAAAGATTATTGAAAATAATGCATTAAAAAGACAAGATAAAAAACTTGTTCAATGTTAAGCTTAACTTTTCATGTATTTGAAATAGATGTGCTAATAGACCATTATAATAATTATTGCAAATAATGTTAAAGTTATTTTTTGTGAGTGAGAAGTTTGTATCTACCTATATTATATCACAATGACACAACACGTTTTTTGCAAAATTTGTTGTTTTGCTCCTAATTATTTAAATGCTAAGTCTTAATAAGTTTGCCAAATACATTTGTTAATTGAAGTTTTCCTCTATTTTACAAGTAGTATCTTTTTACTTGATGAAGTAAAAACTTCAAAAATACTTACCTATGTTTGAATACCATAAGATTATAAGGTGAAATCCATAGCAGGTGATATTTATTTGATTAAAAAATAAGTTATTTTCTTCTAAGATCTATCGTTGGCCTTAAAAAGGGGTATATTTTTTAAATAGGGCTCAAAATGTGTGTTTGAAGCTCAAAATAATTTAAAGTTCTCAAATAAAAATGTAGTTTTGAAAGATTGGAGGTAAAAACCCTCATACAAGATATTAATGAAAAAAAAGTAGTATAGAGCTAGAATTTGTATAACACTATAACGATTATTACGATATCAAAACTGTCACTATATAACTTCAGTAACATAATACCTATATATGTAGTTACATGCTACGTTAGTAAAATTTCATTAGAAAAATTATATAAACGTATTCTATTATCACAACATTTTAAGTTATTTTAACTTATTTTATGAGATAATAAATACTTATTATGCTTTAAAGCATAATTATTTTTTTTCTTTTTGATGTTTTAAGCCGCTTTAACATTTAAGGTCACGATTGTATAAGCACAGAGAATTTCAGTTGGCCAATTTTTATCTTAGGTCTAGCTCTAGGATCTTAAGTTTAGGATTCAACGGGGATCGAACCCAGTCAGTACCACATGAGAGTTGACACATGAAGAGTAGAGAATAATTCCTCGAACCACTGCGCCAATAGGTGGTGCATAATTATTCTTGCTGTTTATTTTTCTAAGTAGCAAAATCATTTTTAACTTATCTTTAAATAAAATCTTTAGAAATGTTTTTTCTAAAATCGTTTGTACCTTCAACGTTACCTTTAGCAACTAAAAAAAAACAACACATTTTTAAATATTTAATAAAATAATTAAATATTTCTTTTGATTTCTAATGCTATTTGCCAACAAATATCTTCAATTTATATGTCTTAAAAATTGTATTTTCAAAAAAGAAAATCGATATATCTATTGATAGAATTGAAATAACATTCATTCATGACCAACATTACCATTTTGATATGCAAATTATTAACGATCTTCATTTAGAGAAAAAAAAACGATTTTTTCCTTTGATTTCTCTCTTTCGTCAATACGTATAGATGTTTCTGGTAGGTTTATATATTTTGCATGAGTCATGTTTTAACATTTAAAATTACCAAGATTTGTTTGCACAAAAAAATGAAATATTGCCTTGTGCTCGTAATGTTCTTGTCAACACCCCTGGTAATGATTCGAAACGAACTAGATTACGAGTTTTGATAAAACACATAAGATACTGCATTTTTATACAACACCAAATAAAAATTAATTTTAAATATAATATTTATCTCCAAGCCACTGTTGCTTAAACTCATAATTACCGAGCATTGGTGTAGAAAATCTACCGTACAAAATAAAAGTTTTAAAGCTTGAACTTTAATTTCTTATAAATTACATTTTATCTCAATAAATTTTATAGAGTTAAATATAATGATTGAAATTAAATGGATCCTTGGTCTTGTTTGATGTATTAAACTTATAATAAAATATTAAAGTCTCCAATAAAATACGAAAACATTCTACGTTTCATACATATTAAGTACCGAATCTTGATTTACTATATAAACATTTTTATAAGCAATGAAATGCAAACGAAATTTACATTTCCGAGCAAAGATACTCGTCATATATTTTTAACAACCAACCGCATTTTATCTTCCACAGAGCCTTCTTTATATTCTTAAAATACGCCTCAAATCATTTTCATTGTTAATAAAGACGAGTTATGAAATAACAATGAGGAAATGCAAAGTTATTAAAGATATAATTCAATCATTTTGGTTTGATTTAATCTAAGAAAGCTAACCAATTTCACTATTGCAATCATATATGATTAATGATTATGGATTGCCAATTAGTTTTTTTATCTTCTTTACAATAATGCATAAAGCTAATATTCTATTGGTCAAAGTTATTGCATAAAATGAAAGTAATTGCGGTATGTTTCACTGTTCGATTTGATTTTCGCTTTGGAGTTGCACCTAATATAAATGTTGAGGTTTATATATAGGTACTTCTCCGAGAATAAAGCTTCCATTTAATGTCTTAAACTTTCATAAAATATTTTAATTCATACACCAACATTAAATGGTTTTGACTTAATACAAAAGATGGTTGTTACTTGAAAAACAATTGTGACATTTTTTGTATTGTTCTCGTCATGTAGCACCAAGAGAATTAATAATAGAAAATTTCGAAAGTTTTTACAACGGAATCTAGGTGCTCTCGTTACTGTGATTGCAAATGCAACTGAATTGTTATAATGAATAAGTAACGGTAATGCGAAAGGCAATCCGTAACTAAATTTCCGTGTTGATTTAAAATTTTGCTAAACGATTTGAAAATATTTCAAATTTTACATGTGGTATTTTCATTTTATGTTAAGTATAAAATTTGAAATTAAAATAAAATTAAAAATATATATTCTATGTCATGTTGCATCATATTACTTCAGTTGACAAAAGAGAGGGAATTTGTAGAAATGATAAGATTACAACTGCATTATTTCCTTTAAAGATATTTGGGTTTGTGAAATTTTAAAATGGGATTATGCAGGTCTGTAAAAAAACCCTGCTAATGACTGTATGCTAGTAATATAACTCTTACAACTATTAAACTAATCTTTCACTTACTATATTAATAATATACAATGGTGTTATTAAAATAAGATATACCTTTTATCATACAAATCCATTTAATGTTCTACTTGTACATGGATTTTGAAGATTACACAAGGAAAATGTATAGGTACCTAAGGTCATCATGTTTTTAATAGCCAATTGTATTATCATATATGTACGTAATTTTTAAATTTTTTGGGGAAAATTGAAGTTACAATTAATATCTACTGTTGGTAGCTTGTCGCTAAGTAAATACATAGTTTCAATACATAAGAAATAACATACCTACGGAAAATGTATTAACCTTGATTTGAATACAATAAAACGCATAAAAATGCATAAAACGAAAACAGTTTACACATTTTTAATAGCGAATATACTTAAATTTACACTATGTATTAACCAGCACAATAAGGTTTTCAATTTGTTTTTGCAAAATGATTTTTATAGTTCAAATAATATAGCTTAAAGTTTTAAAATATTTATTATCTTTTTTACATGAGTTTAAATGGACTTAATCTATTAAGTGAACTTATCTTCATTCAAGCGCATGTTAAAGTGTAGCTTTTTTAAATTGTCATAACTTTTGAACGGTTATGTCAATTATTTTAAAATTTTAACTGTATAGTTTTTGAATTTCACCTAAGGAACATCTTAGTGAATTTTTGTTTGTTGGTTTAATTTTTAATAATGACCCAAATATCTTTTACACAAATAGCATTAGAATAATTTTCCTGAATAACACCTAGAAAACCTTAAAAATACGGTATCAAAGTAGAACTACTTAATATTCCTCTAGCTTAAATTTTTCTCAAAAGATAGCAATGAACGTATTTCAAATATAAACTGTAGAGAACTGAGAAGATGTAAATATTAGGTACGTTCCGGACAATTTTTTTTAATGTTAACGCGGCGATAAAAGAACTGTACATATGCAATTACTTTGTGCGCATGTCTACTCTTAGCTTAGTTTTGGGTATTTTTAAACAATATGTACTTGCTCGTGATCAGGTATTGGTGTTACTGGTTCAGGTTCGTACTATATAAAACCACAATTTTTTATCTGGTTCCCAAAGTAACCCCTTCAGAAATAGTTATAGTTTATCTGGAACGATATTTAGCCGTTCATATACGGAACTTTACGGTTTGTCTGTGATCTGGAACGAACCTATTGTCAACTTATTTTTTACTGTTAACGTTGTTTCATGTTTTTAAACGAGGTTTAATCTTTTAAAGGAATAGATAGACATTAAGTTAAAAGCCCTCGGGAAAGGATAAGAAGTATAAAAAGTTAATAATAAACTATAAAGGCTTCTTATAGATTCATCTGATATTGAGATTTAAGCTTGTTTCCTTATTCAAATCTTTATACCAGAAACTGTAAATTACCAATTTCTAGTCATTAATTTAAATATTTTTACAGAATATTAAAACGGAAACTGGACTCGTCTGAAATCCTGACGTCAACATTACAGTAGATACGAAAATGTGAGTAAATATTAACGTTTCTTCAGAAAGGCAAATTGTTTTCCAATTTGATTGCATCTCTTCTTTTATTGTTGGTCTACCAAAAAATTTCTTATGAACTATAAACTTATTACTTATAAACACTTATTTTTGTTTTAAAAATAGCGATTATTAAAGAAATCATTTAAAATTTTTACAAAAACGTTAAAATGTTACAAAACATAGTAGTAATATTAATAATAGTTCGATTTTTACAATAACAGTATTAATTAAAAAAAAATACTTAGCGATGATAAAATAAAGCATCAAAAATCCACTTAGTGGCGTAGTAGTTATATTCTTAGACTTCCGCTCCATCCGTCAATGATAAATACATGGTTCGATACCCGACGAACCTTTGATATTTCTAGATTTGTAAACTATAGAAATTTTTTGTGTTTCGATAGTGGTAATATGATTTTAGATGTTAAAGCGGCTTTAAACATCCAAAAATGAAATACTTAATAATTATGAAATTATAAATTTTTATTTGAATTCAAATCGTATTTTTCTAAATTATGTTTTTGAAAAAATATTACGAAGAAAAATCTCGCCATAAATTTTAAAAATGTTGTGTACAATATGTATTTTAAGCTTTTGAGTATTGATTTTAAGTCATTGGTATTAAGGAAACATGATCGAGCAATAACAATACATGGGTCGTTAAAATGAAACGATTAAAAAAGATTCTTAACATTATTTTTATAAAAATGGTCAACGACAATAGTTCCAAAAATTAAAAAAACAAAATTTTTTTTATTATAATAACGGAGGTAAATATAAAAAAACCATGTCAAATTGTAAATTTTGGGTCAAAAATGAAATTTTTTGAAATACTTGAATGTTAACTACCGTATAATAAGTCTTTAAAAATAAATCTTTATATGCTTTTTTACAAATCCATACTGAAGAAATTAGTTATGAACTATCAACGACCCAAAATATTTTGAGTTATTGAGTTAGACACTTTTAATAAATAAATTGTTATTTTTATTTCTAAGCCAATATTTAATAAGCAAGCTACCACAAGAAATGTCTTGATCAATATTTTCTTTGGTGAATTTCAATCAAATATTTAAAAATTCTTCAATGATCAATATTATTAAGTATGTCACTAAATAATACATTTCCTTGTTTATTTTCCATTGATATTTCGTATCTTTCTAAGTGGAGAAAAAATAAAGATTAAATAATTCATACAAAAAAGTATGAAATGTCAAACAAAACTTAAATTATATATTGATACAAACCGACTAACTGTTTATTTAATTAATGAACGTTTCAAATAAATAAATCATCGGGATAGATTTTGCTTTGATCAGTACATACCTACTTTTTCACATTGAATATTGAGGCCTTCAAAGGGAGAAATATATGTCAAGTAGAACCAAATGATAATATAAAGGGCCAAAACTGAAATATCGACAATTTAACGAATAAAAATTGGCTTTGAAACATTGAAATTATTTTCAATTTCCACTTTTAGATTTAATTCATGTAGACAAGCTTTTAATTTTCCTATAATATAAAAATAAACAAGTTAAATATTCTCCTTTCTTTTGTGTACATGAAACGAATTCCATGAAATTTTAATCATGCAATTAAAATATTCATGAATTAATAGAATCTCATTACGTAGTAACAGAAAAATTAATTATATTTGCTTATCTAATAATAAGCTCTCCATAAACTAATTAATTAGAATGAATTTCGTCTAATTTTTAATTAAATTCCCAACTGGCTACTTTTGCCTTTTCAGTTCATCTAAAGTCTAAACTCAAGATGAATAATGTTAATATTTTACAAATTGATAATGTACCTAAATCATAATACATATAGTAATATGCGATGTACTTAATGTTGAGTTGAATGAAAAAAATGAACCTTGTATATATTTTTTTAAACTGATAAACCCACATGAAATTGATAAGTGATATGATAGTTTTAATGTCAATTCGTTATGGTTTAATATTGTTGATTTAAAAAATAAAATAAAAAGAAACCACAGTTCTGGCCAAATGAAGTAAAGATAATTATTTTTAAAGACTTTAATAACTGAGGGTAGGAGATTATATATTTTTATGTTATCTTAATGTTCTTAAAGTCGTTAGTGGGTTTACATGTTTTTATAATTGTTCATTTATATCTTAATTCGATTCGTTAATTTTATGACGTCAGTTTTTACACTTCACTTTTTTCATAGTTTTGGTAACAAATTAATTAATTATTAGTAGTATTATAGAATTATATGAGTAATTCAAAGCACAGAATCGTTTTCTAATTTTGAACGAACTTAAAAAACTTAACACAAAAGCATCTTTCTTAAAGTTTATTTCCTAGTTAAACTTCTTATACAATTAAAATCTTAAGAATAGGAATAAGATGTTTAATTCGGCGATTTATTAAATATATCTATTAAAAATTGGATTTCCAAACATTTATGAGCATGTCATATTTGAAAGGATGTAAAACTTTTGAACAACAAATTTCCATATTTTTTGAAAATTAAAAGCATTTAAATCAATTTGTACCTCTATATAATATTTGATTTGATTTTATTTATGTAAAACTATCTTGTTTTTATGGTCATGGTAGGTTATACCATTACCTATTTCTCTTAATTATAATATCATTCCCCTGGAGACATATTCTCTTCTAGCGCATCTAAAAAAAAATAAAAATTTGACTATAAATCAAATCAACATTTAATAAATAAAATGTTAAAGTTTTAAATATTTTAAACCTCTTTAAGATTAAATTGAGTTTTACAGCATAAATTAGCATAGCTTATAATTATAATATATTTGGTCATAGGTAGGTATAGTATATTCAATACCTACAAGCGATTAGTGAAAACTTTAGAACGAATATTTGATTATCAATCAAAAATTACACCTTGAACAATTAAATTTGTGTATTTTCATTCCTAAAATTGTCCATAAGTCTCATATTTTGTTCCATTTGGCATTTTCCATTTTGTTTCATTTAAATTGTACGTAATTGTCAAAATTGTTGTACATGTGCATTACTACAATTGCATGTACTTCAAATTAGATTAATAATACAGAAATAAGAGAAAATTTATTTTTATTGAGATCTTTTATGTATGTAAAGTAGGTACCTATATGATGTTCTTCTAATTTGAAACAGCGTGCAAGTTAGCTTAAAAGATATATATACATTAATCGTAAAAATTAGTTCACAAAAACCGTTTTTATTGAGAAGAATTTTTTAGAAAATTTAAATTAATTTGATTAATATTTAATAACGTCTTTTTATAACTAAATTGACGATTACGTGACATCTTTATAACAATCATATTATGGTCCAGTTACGTATTAGGGTCAAAATTCAAAAACACTAAAAATGTATTCCTTGCATAATCCTGATCAAAAACATTAAGTATAATATGATAAGAGAAATAATAGGTATTATTTTGGTTCAACTGTTTACCAATCATATGCATGTATATGCATATATTATACCATGTTAGACCTCCACTTTATGTGTTTGTGGATTGTGGTACTTGGTTCGAATCCCATTGAATCCTAGATATAATATCTAAATTTAAAATTTTCAGAAATTTTCTGTATTTAGACAATCATTATGACCATAAATGTTAAAGCTACTTATAATTTCACAAAAATAATAATAATTAATGAAAACTAATAAAAGAAAGTTTAAAATTCGGCCAAGATTACAAAATTGGTTGGTTTCATTTTGGTTTTATTTTGGGGTCTTATTGTTTTAATACAGAAATTTGGACTTTAGAGTTTAGACGGCCCTTTATTAAATATAGTGCAACGTCACATAGTTTGTAACTAGAGGATGCTCAAGAAATTTCTAATAACACCTCATTTGTCAAGTTATGCTAAGTAGTTTAGAAGAGTTTAATGTCTAGCAGAGAATATGTGGATACCTGTCAAAAAAATTTACCTCATTTCGGATTTTTTATATACCTACTGTTCTCTAGGTACGTATATATATGATTCTAATTTCATAAAGAGTTCATGCCATGGCTGATCTCAATACATTACCGTTGTATTTGTTTGAGCTTATTATCATATCGTCAAAAGTTATGAGTTCTTTTAGAAGTAAATTTTCCTCAATCCAACCAAATAAATCTTCTTCTTCTTGTGCGTTCTATTTTCGGAGATTGACGATTAGTTTTTGAAAATACCATAACAAAGAGATTGATAGATGTCCTCCCGAATCAGACCCGAAATTTTTCAACCAGGAGTTTTCAGTCAGGTCCTTACCTTTTAGTTATTTTTCCCTGAATTATAAGTTGGAGTAAACCATATTTATTATGATACATAAAGTAACTTAAGTATTTTCTTTTTTTCTTTTTAATGGTATATAAAAGTTCTGTTCTAACACACAAAATTATGTTAAGTCTGTCTTATGTTTTGTCTAATATAAAATTCAGTTAATAGTTACAATGAAATATTTCGAACTTTTCAATATCGGTATTATACATTTTCCACTGTAAATGTATTTGAAATACTGGTATCAAGGTATATTTTCGAGCTGTTGATGAAATTGTTTTCAAGAACAATTCAAAAGATCATTATAAACAATCGAATAGTGTTTTTAATTTTTAAGAGATACGAGTATAATCGTATATCCTTTATGTTGAACGTATTCTAAAATATTAGCAGCTAATCAATGCTAGCAGGTTTAATCTACGTTAAGTAGTAGGTAATGTTGATTTATGTATATTTGCTTGATTGGTAATGTTTTACGTTTATTATTAAAGTACCTAATAGTAGTAGAGTTAAAATAAGTAACAATGTTTTAATAGTTAACACCACTCTGTATGTAGATAAAATAAAAAAATAAAGTTAAGAATGTTGAAGCTTACGTCAATTATAACAATTAATCTTTGGATTCGTAGAAGTGGACTACAACAATAACGGGTGTTTTATTCAATCCAATCCACTCTCTTAATATGAACTCCTCATTTGAGGTTTAAGTTAAGTTTTTCAAATGAAAGGTCTAAAAAGTCTGACACCACTATATTTTAGTTACAGATAGTGAACTTATGTACATTATTTAATAAAAGTTAAGTTGGAAGTCGACAGGGTTAAAATTAACGAAATAACTTTTTTTAAACATAAGACAATTATTGCACTTTTAAATAGCCTAAAATCTGGCCAGGTATAGTCGAGATGAAAAACAAATGGTTTTCATATAGATAGTGGCAAATTTTATTATTTGAGATTAGCGTGTTGAAAAAATTATTATTTCATTTTATATAGGTAGTACTATTTATTAGTTATATAGTAATATATATAGTTGCATTTAAAATTTAAAAAAAGGTTTTTTTTACATAACGGGATTGCATCATTTGTTTTTAATGTATTATTCTTTTTCATAAGTATGCTAATTTTTCCTTAAACGTGCTTAGTTTAAAAATAAATTAAAATGGAATTCAGATAAATAAGCATTTACATTAAATAAAAAATAGAAGTACCACAATGATAAGAAATTATGTTTGTCTTTCTAACTTCAATGCACTTTGGACTAAACTGAATTTAAAATATTGTGTTGAAGCTATTCTTGAAGATTTATATTAATTAATAAAGGAATATTTATCAATTCAGTAGTAAAAATTGACAATGACATGTAAGTGTGTACAAGATAAAAAATCGAATTGTACACTAAATTATTATCAAGATTAATGCTAGAGTATAAGATAGTTATATTACGTGATCAAACACGTTTCTAATAAATACTGTATCTGACTTAAATAAAGATTTCATCTACAATAAAATAATTAATTTATTTATATTCCAAAACATTGCATTTCACTGACAATAATCATTTATTAGTTTTAACGATAATAATGCCACATGAAACTTTTTCATACGAATTGCATCATTTCTTGGAATCAATTGTAATAAAATTTAATCGATTCAATGAAATTAGTCAGTGATTAAAAGTTGTGTGAAAATATGAATTTAGTTTAAAAAAAGAAATTCAATTCTATTTATAACCATGTAGTAATTAACTGAAATTTTTATTTTTATGGACACTTAAATTAACTAGAGATAATTTGAGGATTTTTAATCAATTGATTTCAGAAAAAAGATTGTGAAATTGCGAAGATGAAATGGATACAGATAACATAGAATATTAATGATTCATAACTTATGACTTCTTCTGATATATTACTCATTACTACGTAGTACAGTACTGTTCAGATTATTTTATATACGAGCTTTTAGAAACGACAAAAGAAATATCAATATTAAGTCATAAACAAAGATTAATTCGTCCATTTTTAATGAAATTTTTTTGTACGCTTGTATTTTAAAACTTTCAAATCAAAATATAATTAATAATATATCGTAAAAAGTTTGATGCAATCTTAAAACAAGACAAGAATTAGTAAATTTTATTGTTTTAAATTATCACTGTAAGTAAGTAATGTTAACAGAGATATTTTAATTTTTTTACGTAAATATTTCATATTTGAATAATTGGAAATTGACGTCTAACTGAAAGATGTTTAGTTTCTATTTGCCTCTGTTATTCTTTAACTTTTAAAATAGAAAGTGTTCATAATAAAGTGCATACGTTTTTCAAAATTTGACAACAGCTGAGTGTTATAGATATTTGCTGTCATCTATATTTAAAAGTTTGATCAATGAAAACAGTATAATCTATAAAGTTAATAATATTTTTAAATCAATTAGATAAAGACAACGAATGAAACCGAAAAGTTAAAAAATTGTAAATCATTATCTTTTATAAGGATTGAAAAATTTTTAATAGAAAATCTAATTATACGATTATAAAAGTAGCTTTTCAAAACAACCTAGCTTTAATATTAATTTCTTGAAAATCAGTAAGAATGAAGTAAAATATTCTTAGAATTAGAAAGTTTTGCAAGTTAAGATAAAATAGCGAATATGATACATTGAATTTACTCATTATCACTATGTAAATCTAACATAACAGGCAACATTGATTTTCAATATTTTATACGTTCGTATAGATTATAGAACTATGTACGTCAAGCATGGGCAACTTATGCAAAACCACAAGCCGGATTTGAATTGCGAGTTCAGTTTCTGTACTTACTTCATCTACATGCCGTACTTCCTCACATTCAGTAATAATAATTGACCCGTTTGTTTTAAATAATAATGTAAAAATAATTATATAGGTAGCATACTAAATTTTCGTTACAAATGACAAATATAATTTTTTTCAAAATTTAAGACTTGAAACTCTTAAGTTACCTATATTAGTGTAAAATAAAACCGATAAAATCTTTTAAAAGTATAATAAAGACAATTTAAATACAACGGACCAAATTGGATTTTTAGAGTTAATAGTAATCATCCAAGGTATATCGAAGAGCTAATTGGAAAAAGCTGGTGGACGCGGTGGAAGCCACGAAATATAACCATAGTAACAATAATTAACTATGTATGTATATACAATAACTACCTGGCCAGTCTTTCTTTTGCTGGGATAAATCTAATTTACAATTAAATATTCTCTGTTAGTATATTTTATTTCAAAATCTCAGATATACACACTCTTCATAACAAAACCGATAGATTTTCCCGAAATAAAAGTTGCTCTCATACCCTTAAATTAACACAATAAAAACCTTTATTCGTTAGTCCGTCCTTTGTGCAGCAGTCGACATATTATTTGTCTATTATTATTCTCTAGAATAAAAGCATTTTTAAATATAAAAAAAATTAAATTTTCAATTTTTATAAGTAAGTATTTTAATATATTCGATTTATTGTTAAGTTATTAGAGAACCAACAGGATGATTTTCTATTTTTAACACTCCTGTAAAAATCATATATGTCTCCAGAATAAATATTAATACAGTATCAATCGTTTATAACTAACTTCAGGGGACCGTCAAATTTCGTTCGTTGTAAGCGATTTTCACTATAACCGATATGTATCGCATGTATCGTCTTATCTAAGACATATCACGGGACCCGAAGGTTTTGTACGTTACAACCGGTTGTTCATTATATCCGGTGTCGTTATAAACGATTTATACTGTGTAAAATATATTTTACCTGTGTATGTTAAGTATATATCTACTATACTAAGCCTAAATGAAACATTATGTCGATTTGTAATGTGTAAGAACTCGTTCCTGTGTGAGAAGTGGGAAACAAGAAACACAATTGTTTTTATATTTTATCCTTTAGTAACCATGAATATTTCAGGAAATTTACTCTTGATTTTTTTTTATAAATAAATTATTCTGATACGAAGTACCATTGAAATTTATTGAACCATTCAAAAAAGGGCTTCACGATTCGACAAGAGAATGAATTTTCTTAGTATAAAAAATAGCTTTTATTCATCCAACAAACTGTCTTTCAAATTGTGAAATATTATTTTAAGTCTTATGAGCAGTTTCGAAGATTTTCCTGATTTAAAAAGCTACAAAAATGTTGTTCTTATAATATTGGTATAGATACTTAGCCTAAAAAGTAGATCCGTAATATCATAACTATTTTGTAGCGGCAAATGGAGAACTATATACTAAAATACAGTTTCAAACTAATAGGAATATGGAACTAATTAAAAATAATTAAAATACGCCCAAGTGTAAATTTCAGGATCGTACAGGAATTCGAAATTATTGATTAACACAAAAAAAAAATATATGAGTTTTGAAAATCGAAATTTTATGTAGCAATTAATGGGCAAGTTACTTAAATGTTTTAATTTGGACTGTCTTCGTTTCGTCCTATTTGAATATTGTGCTTGCAATCTTAGTCTTTTTAACTTGAATAATCCACAAGGATCGAACTTTTCTTTTGATTAGGTATGCTTCATCTTTTTCATTTTTTTCTCATCATTTTGTACTTCTGTTTCTTCTAATAATTACACTTACTGATCTTTAGTTACAGTTTGTTTTTTAATTTTCCAGCTACTTTTCAATATCGATATTTTTCATTATCCCTTTTTGTCCCCGTTATACTTATATTCTTGTCATTATAAATTACAATTGAAGATTCTGTTAAGCTAATATTTCCCTAAAATATTAATAATATTAGAATAACCTTAAAGAACCTATCTGAATCAATTAAGTACTACCTAAGTGTTTATTTGTTGATATACATGCAATGTAAAATCAACCTTAAATGAATCATATAACTTTCTTTTACTACTATATAGATAGTAAAGGAAGTATTGTAATCGGGTCGAATTATCGAATTCGAGCTTTCACCGGAAATACATGTTTTGAAATCCCCTGAGTCCAAAAAAGTGCTTTTTAGAAACATGTCTGTGTGTGTGTCTGTGTGTGACAGCCATATCGTATCGAAGGCTTTATCCGAATTTTACCAAATTTGGAATTTGACCTCCATATTATACCTAGTTGTGCCGCGAAGCTTTTGGTTGAAATCGGTTGAACGAAAGCTCCACTCTAGGAGTTTTTGAGCTTTTTAATTTTTTTTCGAAAACGGCTCCGACGATTTTCTTTAAAATTCTATAGTTCTTAGACGCATTGATGCCTACAACTTTTATTTAAGACTTTTTTCCGGGAAAATTCCAATAAGGGCGGTTCTGGGGTGAAGGTTGGGAATTCATATGTATATATATATATAGCCCTACAGGTTGTATGCATATAGTTCTGTTTATATGCATAGTTACAAAGTGCTTATATTTCTTTTAACTAACAGTGAGTTTCATAAATGAAAGTAAAAGAAAATACGCCTCGCAGCTGATATTTCATATAGCTATTTAATAGTTGAATACCAAACTTTAGTAACTTTCTTTAGTAATACCCCCCTTATCTATAATTGTTAAATATGTAGGTAGGTAAGAGATTGATCTAGTAAAAGAAAAATTTTATTTGTACAATTTTACTGGTAAACATTAACTGATATTTTGATAAAGAAAGTATATAATAAATATATTTTATTTTATTTAGAAATATGTCATAGATAACGTTGGCAAGCTCTTTGTAGTTATTGGAAAAAGTCTTAGAAAACAAGGATCTTTAATTTATTGCGCTTATAAATAATTTTAAGTAAGAAGGTTCCCTTATTAGATGTAAAAATTTAACTTAGTTTTGAATTGTTGTTTCAAATTATTGTTAGTAGTTTACTATTTGGGAAGCTAAACAAGGGCTTATCCAAACTATATTTCAATTTTAACTGATGCTTAAGTAATTAATATTTTTGAAAGGTACATATAAAAATTAATACTAGCTTACTTAAACTAACCAAGGCCATTCTAAACAATAAATAAATCATGTTCATATTGTTTTTATTAAGACGAAGCAAATAGTAAGAAATAAATCATATTACAATTATATTAACAACATTTTACGACAGCTTTTTTAAAAGAAAACTTTTGAAAAAATAAATATCATTCTATATCAAAAAGTTAATTTAATTATTCAGACATCTACTTTTAATAGTAATCAAAATTGTGTTACATTCATTCATATCCATAGGAAAATTTATTTAAGCTTAATGAATTTAGTTCTTTGGAATGGGTAAATGAGCAATTTTAAGAGAGTTTTTATATTTTTTTTCTTTTTAATCTTTAATCGTTAATGCTCTAAAAACACAATATTGGCAAGGTTTCAAAGCAAGTTAAAATCACATAAGGTAAATTTAGACTTTTGACCTGTTTAAATATTGATGATATCATAATTACGTAGATGAAAAAATTCACAAGTTTGTTTGAAACAAAGCGTTTTCATGAATAATTAAGTATTGATAAGTTTATAGTTTAAAACACGTATTGACCTAATTTGAAATTTCCAGTAGAATATCTATTACCTACTAGTTGTAATAAAAAAGAAAAATACTGATTATATTTTTAAACTAAAACTGTATTTAATGATACATTTATTAGTTATGAATCTTAAAGAACGATGCTTAATATCAGTTAATATTTATAATACTGATTTTATATGTATGAAATCGTTACAATTGCTTTTATATTATATATTTTAAAGCTTAGTATAATGTATGATGGTATTAGTCATACTAAAGAAATACAAAGCTCACCCATATCAGTACCCCCAGGTGATATATTAGGTATAATTAATATAATAGTACCTAAGTGATACACTTCATTAAAATACTAACAATAAGTCACAATTCAAATTATTAGGGTAGCAAATATTTTTTTTGCGATTTAATTTGTATTCTTATAACAAAATTAAATTATGATCTATTGGTAGTATGGTGTTTTTTATAGCACTGATATGTATATCTTTTATATAAGTTTTTCTATGTGAATTAAAAAAATAGTTGCTTCTAACTTAACTAACGGTATTTTCACTTTTTGAAGCCCATATATCAATTATTTATAAAGAGTTATTTTTATCAATTAGAAATATTGGAAATTTAAGTTATAGGTACAAAATGAAATAAATCATTTGTCGTATTAGGTAGACGATATCATATTAAAACAATATTAAAAATGAACAATAGTCCATTGTAATTAAAAACCTTATTACATCTATCTATTCGATGCTTATTCTTTTAATGCTATTATACGAATGTGTTATCTATCGAAAGTCAACTGATGCTTTGTTTATACCTACCGCTTTTTGATAGTAATAATGAAAACTATTCATAAATGAACTTCACTAATATCTTAATCTATACCCATTTTCTAGGATGTAGGTACATTTCAAGTGAAAAAGGAGACCAAGACGAACGTGTAACACTTATTTATTATGTATGCTTCAAAATATTAAATTTTTAGTACTTACCTACATAAATAATCCAAAATTCAAATGTCATTATAATTATATGATTGAAATACTGGAAAAATGAAAAGTAGGTTTAAGTTAAAATTTAATAAAAGTGAAATGCGATTGCATGCTTGAAGTATTACTAATTGCTTCACGAAGAAGCTATTCTTTGATATACCTATTCGAACAATATTCATAACAACTACATGTCCTTCAGTTTGGATTCTCTGCACTTGGTCTCTTTCAAAAATATTAATTGAAGTTAACAATTATTCAACTTCGAATTTGATTATCGTGACGTATTACTCTTTTGAAAGGATAAACTATAAATAACATAGATATGTTCAATGGCTTGAATTTGATTATTTTTTGTTTATCAAAGCCATTTTCTGGTCCTGATACTATAAAATAATCATTGAATCAATTGCTTGACCTCATATCAATTTTGAAATACGCTGTTTTTCATTTTGAAAAAACGTGGTAAAAAGTATCGATCTTAAACTTTATAGTATAAGTTTTTGAGGGCTAAAAGTAAATTTTTGCTGTCTCTTTTGGAAAATTAAACATTTTCAATCTATATCATGACTTCAGTGAGTGCATAAAAAGTTACCTCAATTACTTACCTAAATTAATTTTGATTTACGTAGTTTCATTTTCCATATAATAACGCTGATAGTTTAGACTTTAGAATATATTAGACGTACATTTAGTCATTAATACAATCACTCCTAGTCCCTTCATTTTTTTAATTGTAAGTCTGGGCTTAAAGGTAATATTTTTCTTTCTTTTTATTTATTGTCACTTTAGCTGCTATAAAGCTATGTCGCGACTTGGTCTATAAAAGTCTCTATAAGGTGATAAACGGTTGATGTCATTATGGCTCGCCAATATTCTAGAAAACCTGGACTCTCTGGGTGTAGATCTATTGGAGGCATCGGCAGACGTTGGGCCGAGCCACATCCTGTCAGGAGCCGTTTAGTGGTCAGTGGTTCGATTGATATAATTTCATAAATTTATTTCTTTTTCAACATTTTTTTCATCATATAAATACTTTCTAGGACATTGTTGGTTTGTAAGCAATTAAATTTTAAAATATAGTTAATATTATCTGAATTGTTATTATTGCCACATAATAATTTTCTAACCGAGAGGACCTAGAGATTCTTAGAAGGTTTTGAAGTATTTTTTTATGGTTAAATTTTGAAACGATTGGGAAATATTGGTTTGAACTTTGCATATAACTATGCTTGAGAACCTTAGAGCCGATAGCTCATTTTAAATAAACATTTAAGTGAACATAATATCTGCGACGCGTCACAGTACTTTCTTTTACATGAAACTCGCTGTTGGTTAAAAAAACATAAATAAAATCCACGATTAATTAAAAAAAAGATCTTTGGATAAAGATTTTAATATGATATCGCTATCATACACGTGTATCAACAACGTGTATCTCCGATGAAAACTCGGAATCGAAAATTCGAATCAATTTCAATACGTACATCCTTTATTATATAGTAGTAAAAGAAAGTAATATAAATACTGTGATAACCTAGGTTTAACTTTATAATAATAAAGTGAGGTTTTATTAAGATAAATATAATGAAAATTATTAGCAGAATTTATTGCGGGTTGATTTTCATATAAATTTCAAACCTTTTTTAAAAAGAAATTACCTAAATCATTTTTAGAATACCTTATTTAACCATATTTTAAAAAATAGTTTTAGTTCATTCATTTTTTACACCATGTATTTAGTCTTAAAAATATCAGTATGTATACTATTTAACTATTTATAAGCTTAATTTAAAATGAATGTTCAGGTTCGTGTCTATTGAAAAAAGAATCCTTTCAAATATCATTGTGACACATTTAATATTATTTAAACTATTCATGTCTTAGAGAAATGTAAAAATATGTAGATGAAAAAAACTGTATTCGATAGTAGTTATTTTCTGACTATTTTGATATTTAAACATTTAGTTGCAAGTAATAACATTGGAACTTATACTACTTGTCCTGTTTAATGCATAGTTTGCTTATCATGGTTATCACTTTATTCGAAAGCTATAAAAACAGTTTTCTTTTTAAATTTGCAGTAAGTACCTATTTATTATGAAAATTTTTATTAATGGAGATCGTTTCTTAGAATTTTCTACTTTTTCATGTCCCATTTTATATTTATCTCCTTTTGCATGAAATCTTGGAATATTTTTAAACAAAATACATTTTTAGTTGTGAAAAAAGTGTTAAATTTTAATATAAAAAATTTTGAAATAAGACTTTCAGATTCCGGATGATTATATTTTGCAAATACCAGTTAAGTTCCTTTTGAAAGTTTGGGAGTTCAAGTTACCTATATATTATTTATTGGTTCGAGGATTTATTACATAAAAGCGCCTTAGCATTAATTTAAGCAGTATATCATTACTTACTTTAATATTTTTTCTTTTTAAAAAAAATTATGCTATAGATACCAGAAAAGAATAACAGGATAAATAGTACGTAATAAAAGTTTTATCAGATACACGTACAAGTAACTTTAAAATGTGTCTGCTTTATTTTCAAACTATTATAGTGTTTATATTATTTATTTAATAACCAAAAATTATTCTATAAGTTGAAATATTATGTTGTCTTACTATTCAGCTACTAATATACTTGGGTTTTGAAAATTTATTGTTCCTAAATCACGTTTAATCGGTAAAAAAAATAATAATTCTAATTCTATGGCATATATTTTTAATAGCATTTGAACGATCGAACGTTTTTCATTTCATAAAAATTCATATAATGGTATGTAAAATAGCTAATAAAAGATCAATGTCAAAAACGTTTAGTTCAAGGGGATGTGCATTGCGGTTGTATAAAAAACTTTAGACCGAAGAAAGCAATAGATTAGGAAAAAAATTACGTTTTTAATTTTCTAGTACCTTTACATTTTTTTTTTGAAATTTGTCTCCTTTTTATTCATTTTTGATTCGGAAAAAGGAATCATTTTTATAAATATTTTATAATTTTATTAATATTTTCAATAATTTCTTAGGTGCTCTATATAATAGTTAAACTTTACTTTTTTTGTAATCTATATAATAGAAAAAAAAAACTCAAAAAGATAAGGAACTTGGACAGTTTCGCATCAAGAGTACCACGAATATGAATATCACGATAAAAGAAACCTTTAATTATTTTCTGTAACTGTAAATAAATAATTAATTAGTAACAAGGCTATACTAATACGTATTCTTAATATTGAATATGAAATTCAGTGTTTGATGTGTTATATTTCATATTTTATACTTCAAATCTATAAGCTTAAACAATTTTTAAAATATAATTTTCAATAATTTTTCCATTGATAAAATAAATATACTGTTAGGTTAAATTTCAAAAGCTAAAAATTAGCTTTAAAAACCTAAACTAATTTAAAAATTTTCCTTTTCATAAATCATTTTCATAAGGAGTTTCATCAAGTAATAAAATATATGTTAATTATATACACTAATAAAGAAAACATTTTGATTAATATATGGATTTTATTCAAAACTATAACGAAGCCAGTTATTTAATATAATCATTATTCTCAACACATATATACACACATTTTGTACATAGCTAAATAGGAAGTTTTGTTCAAGGATATATCACAATAATCCAAAAAGATTTCGTCTAAATGAATTTCTTAAGACATCACAATTCAATTTCTTTTTCGAAAAGCTTTATATTTGATTAAAAAAAGACAATATAAGTACTGAAGTATATAGTATAAGTATAAAGTATATAACAGAAGATATAAAATGTATGCTAGATTTTATAATATTTGTTGCATTGAACAATACTTTCTCTTTTAAATATTTGCACGAGGAATCATCTTGGTTTAAATAAAATGATAAGTTTATTCATATACTATTCATTAAAACACTCATATTTTTTTGTTCAAATTTACATATCGTTTACGTTAAATGTGAAAGTTAACGCCTCATTATTTATATTACATGGAGATATTTAAAACATCTAGAAAGCTTATTTAATATAAAAATTTTCAATTCATAAATATACAAAGCTTTTGAAAAGCACAAATACTTCAATTAATACAAAAGATATAATACAGCCTACTAATGCATATAAAATTATTTAAATCTAAGACTATTTTATATATAAACAAACTTATCAAATTGATAAAATATTTTAAATTCAAATATGTCATAGATAAGTGATAGAACCAGACAAAATCTCTTTGAAATGAGTCATTAAAGATAATATACTAAGTAACATAGATATATGCATATAATTTCAAATAATAACGTATAGTAAATTTCGATAAACTTACATCAAAATAATCGTTTAAACGTTAAATTATTAAACTCACCGCCATTAGGAAATGATAGTTTTTCCTATTTATATTTTCCATCACTGAACAATAGAAACCGGAAAAGGTTGACGCTGCTTTGTTCGTATGTATATAAGTAAGTTGATGTAGATATGGAATGATGTCGCGTAACGGAATCGTTTCCGATTTGATTCACTGTTGGAAATGGTTGTAATGAAACCAAGATATTTATAACCTTAAGAAAAGAAATATATTATCCTTATCAAATCAAGTTAAAGTTATTTATTAATCCTTTGGTTTCTTAAATTAAAAACAAATTAATTCCGATTTCATTAAACGAGGTTATTTTTTGGGTTTATACATTTTTTATTAACATTTTTATTCTTTTCTTTTGTGCTTGTATTAAATTTGACAAGACCCGTTGCAGAAGATAGCGTTAATTGATTTATTTACTGATTAATTAATATATACTTAAAAAATATAAACTTATACTTGTGTTTAGATACTTTTAATTACTATGATAAATTCTATTTTTTTTAGATTTTCTTTTCGAGTTGTTAAAATAAATCTACTTAATTATTAACTTATATTTAACGAAAAAAATTTTTTTTCTTAGTGAATTTGGAAATATAAGATATTTTAACAAATTTTTGGTAAAAGTACTACAAATTGAAACATTCACTTAATATGATTTTAATATAATATAGTTATAATATACAATAACTTTTAAGCACATTTAGTTAGAGGAACTTAATCGATGTGAATAGCTCATTTATTGCAAAAACAACTATAATCTCATAAAATTCATAAATACATATATTTATCTTGTAATGTATTTTTTCAAAATTTAACGATCTCAGTTTTTCTGGGATAATAAAGTAATAGATTTTATTTAAGAAATTAGTCAAAACATGGCAATTGCAATGCATGTATCTGTAATATATGTTTATCGTTATTTGTGCCAGGAAATATATTATTCGTAAATGTAATTTGTTTCAATTGAATAAATAATTTTTATATGTATTTACATAGGAATTTTTGTAATCATAATTCAGTTATGGAATATTTAATGTTATTATTTTTTCCAAGAATGATCCTCATTAATTAAACAATTAATTGCGATTATTTTTTTATTTTTTTGATTTAAGCTCTCTTTGGTATGCTGAGTTTAAGTTTTTTTTTTTTTTTTTTTGTAATTCATTTATTTGTTATGAGTTGATGAACAATTTGTTAGTATTAATTTATTTACTTTATAATGAATTCCTGCATATTTGTATTTTAATAAAATCTAGAAGCATTATTTTGATCATTCGGGCGAAATAATTTCAAGATATGCATTTCAAGGAGTAACTAAAATATAGTAAGTTTTATTTGTAAAAAGAAAGTTGATACGTTAAGAAGGTTCATACAATATATAGCAAACCTATTTAGTAGGTAGTTAAAAATATATATTTATACACTTTTTCTTGATGAGAATAAATATCATCAGAATCATCTTAAAATAAAAGTTTATTGTAGTAAATATTTTTTTTTGCATTATTTAAAAAGAAAATTACCTATTTAATTCTTTTGAACAAGTATCGTTTATTAAAAGATTGAACCAAATTGGATGGTAATCCTATTTGTATTAATAATTTTGTAATGTTTTTATTCGGGTTATTAATGTTTTCTTTTAAAGTATTACGGGGTTTTCATGTAATCACGAAATATTCAGATTTGTTATAATTACACTCAATCCCCATTTATCATGAAAGATTTGTGCCACGAAGTAGTATGTAAAAAAGACATAATATAGGCAATGAGAAAATACGAGTATTTAGATTGGTTTTACAAAGAATTTACAAAAAATTAACGGCTTGTTAAAAATACTACAACTTTTGTTCTATAGTACACTATGTTCGTTTATATTTAATTTTGTAATCGTTTAAAAGTTTTTCATAAAACTTCAAAGAAATCAAAAAAGGATACAAAACTAAAAAGAAGATAAAAATATTCAAAAAAAATGTAATTTTTAAGACCCTCGGGTACTTAGTAGTACGCTTAGGACTGGTTATACTATAATAGTTATATAATGATAAAACAGCTGATTCGAAATTAGAATTTAAAATAATTCAATTGCAATCATTTTGTTCGTGTAAAGAAGGTATACGTCCTGCTATTTCAAAATTGTGTAAAAAGGCAACATATGTAATTAGGTTTATATAAAAATATTTCAGATTTAAAAGTTTATATTCAAGAGATATTATATTTAAGAATTTATTCCGATTTTCTTTTGTACATCATCATCCTCTCGGTTTACCTGGTTTATGGTCTTCTTGGATCTTTACCTAAATTTTTTACTTGTACCCGTTCAAGGCATTCGTAGTTATCTTACATCTACTATATATATGTGTAGGTATATGAACTAGTCTACGATTTTTTAAACTTTTTTTGAAACCATGTCATATCTGATTTTATGTTACTAGTTTATGTTTAAAGAGTTGTATGATATTTTTGGGTTAAATAAGGACGAGAAAAATTTCCAAGATGGTTTAAAGATATTAAAATAAAAATAAATGACACTAACGATTACGTTTGACTTAATTTTGGAATGCCACCTAAATGTTTACTTTTTATTCATATATCTTCTTAGGGTATGTTGAGTACAGAACAGAATAATAATTCATAAGGGTGAAAAAAATTTGTAACGAATAGCTTGCTTACTTTATAGTACGGTGTATAGTTACTTTGGCCTAAAGTTTACCGACTTACCTACAGCACTAATACTTAAAACTTTACGTTTTTTGAGCAATTACTAAGATCTATAGCATTTCCAAATCTATTAAAAGTTTGTTCTTTGAAAATCAATATAAGTACGAGTATGTAATAAGCAAAATATGGGGCTCTCTAAGTCGTAAGTGTAAATGACATTTTTTCCTAAAAGTCAATTAACATTATTTTAATTAAACATATTTGCGGACACTTTTTGATCGGCACCTTGGTAAAAGTGTATTCTCCCATTCATTGTACGTAAAAATTAGATTTTGATTAACAACGTTATGAATGTACCAATTTCGCAGTCAGATTCCGTACTATAAGAGCTATAAAGATTACAAATTTCCCTTATTCTTTTTTACGTTAGTTTTTTTAATTATTTCATGGGTTACAAGTAGAATGGAAACGATTAAAGGACGAACGATTGAATGGAAAAAAATTAAAACGATTGAAATAAAGTAAGTTACAATTAACTTAGAGGGTTGACACTTGCTTTAGAAAGGGTTTCAATTCAAATGGAAAAAGCTGCATTTCATTTGAAAAATAATTGTATACGAGTTGGAAAGACCTACATTTTACTCTGAAGAGGCTCAGATAGACCAGATAGAAATGCTTTATTATCCTTTTCTTGAAATATATATTTTTTGCTCATCATGTTTAATTTCTTTTTGTGTATTATTTATATAGCTGTAGTAAATAAGCAAAAATTTTGGTTGTAGTAATTATTTTATTTACATTAAAGGGTATTAGCTTGGATACAGTTTAAGAAAGAACCAATTGTCTTACTATAGACTAACATTTTTGAACCATTAGTAACACATGATTTTACTTTGTGATTGATTTTTGACCAAATAAATAATTTCTTCTGAGGCAATTTTGCTTAAGGTTAAATATATTTTCATAATAGACAGTTATTCATACAAGCACTAACTTTACTTTTTTAAACGAAAAGAAAGAGATTATAATGGCTAACAATATTTAAAATCTGGTTAACATTATATCTTTATATCATTTTTAATAAATTAAGGTGACAATGTCTAGGTAGCTGAAGAACATTTGTGAGAAGTAAATATATTTTATGTTTCAAAACCTAATTTAAGATAAGTATCTATTTATTAAATATTCCTTTTTTAAAATAAAAGAATTATTTTAGTATTAAAGAAGTTAACTTTTTGTTAACTTTATGCTATTCTAAACATATATGCGTATTTTAATTTATAAATGATGATTATAATTGTCATTCTTTCATAATTTTATAAGGGCTTATTATGGCTTTTGTTTTTATTTTTTTTACAGTAACTTTAAAATAACGTATTTATTTACACGGCAGATTTTAAATCTGTATTATAACGGACCAAAATTTTACAAATAGTATATAATTCTCTATTTTTAGAAATATTGATTTATTATAGACGGGCCTTTATATTGTAGCTACCTACTTACGTACCTATTTAATTCATTTTATGGATTTGATCTGAACATTTTTAATTATTAAATATAAATTCTGAATTTTCAATCAATTCTACCTACAACTAAATAAATACATTTTTCAAAATTATAGTCAATGTACCATAAATTAAGAAAGAAATATATCTTCGAGTTTTGTATGTAGCAAAATACTTAAAATATTTGCACATAACATTTTATTATACAGTAAAATTTAGCAAGGGTTTAATTGGTACGATATATATTTTTTTAAATCAAACAAATTGAATACAAAGATATTTTTTAATAGTGAAGATAAACCTTTAGCCAACATATCTCATAAATTTCTTAAACATGAATTGAATGAATCAATTATTAAATCGCAATTTAGAAAAAATTGATATAATCTTTAATAGTTGCCAATGTAGACTACGAAAATACTCTTGAATGACGTTTACGGCGTCCAATTTCTTATCGCTAATTATATTATCTCGTTTCATAACAGTACAGAGTACATATTTTAAAGCTAACATTTCCGATTTAACTTAGAATTTTTTATTACTTTATTATTTTAGCTAAATATTTTATTACAAACTAAAATTGTGATTTAATTTAAAAGAGAATTAGACAACTTGTGATTTTTTCAATACAACTTGTTTTGAGATTTGTTTTCTTCTTTTCATGGAAATTACGATTCAAATATGAATAAAAAAGAAAAACTATGCCTCATTGTGTTTGAAATTATAATTTCCTATAGCGACTTGTACTAGGATAGCAGAAAAAACTGAACCTGTTCTTAAATCATAGAAACCAAAACGCAAAATCCTCATAAAATACACTTTTTATATGAACTTAAACTACGTGATTGTAAAAATATTCAACCAAGTTTTTAGAATGTGTTGAACTTAATTCTTTAGTACAAAGTACAGACATGCACGTAGGTCGACAACCTTTTCCATTTATGAAGGCCTTTTTCAAATTGACGCTGCTATGAAACAACTCATAAAGCATTCAACACATTGGTGTACGATACTACAAATATACCTACTTATATTTCACAAAATGATGGAAATAAATAAATATTTTTTACAGTTCCAACTTAATTGGTCTTAGTTGATTTTTTTTAAGTTGTATAAAATTATTTATCAGTCTAATATTGTAATTTATTATAGATTAGAGAGAAAGTATTTGAATTTTCTTTTCATATTTTAAGAATGTTATTATAAATTATAATTCCATTTTCTTAATTATTAAATAACATGTCTATTTAATCTTAGGCACGCTACTTAAGTTATGTAACGTAAGAACTACTTGATTATATAATAATTTTTACGTTGTTTTTATTCTTAAGAGTACAGCAGTATTTATTCTAAATAAACTAAGTAAATAAAGTTTATAATTATAACAAGAATTTTTCTTGAATAAATTATTACAGACAATGATGGTTTCATTAAAACAAAAGCTTGAACGTCTAAGTACAATCAATCTACATACATTTATCTTTATCAAATAAAAAAACAACATACTTATGTACCTATTGCTAGTGTAATGTTATTAAATATATATAGATTATTATTGAGCTTAAATTTTTTAAATTTATCATTAATTAAAATACATAGTACATACTTACATCAAATTTCTTTCAAATCGTTCAATTACCTACCTTAACTGTCAAAGAAACTATTAATATTTTTTGAACATCTTTTACATTTTATCTTACTGTTAGTTTTGATAGAATTTACAAAGAGAGATAAAATAATTTATTTTCTCGTCGTTCTTGGAATGTGTACATTTTTGCGAAGAAAATATTTCAAATAACTGAATTTTATTATTTTCAGATGTTGGATTTTCATGTTTACGATCTTAAATAAATATTACATACACATGAATTTCATGAATTGTTAAACTATAATCAGTAGAAAAAAGAACTAAAATTAAGCTCAGCTTTAAAATGAAACTTCTTCCCTGAATTTTTGATAGTAAGATAACACATGGAAAGAAATAAAGAGAATGTAGCAGTAATTTTATGTTAGTTTATTTGTAATTTTAAATTATTATTTGATAATCTACTATATTTTGAAGCTCCAGAAATAAACTGTGAATAAGTTAAGGCGTATTGAATTAAGGCCACTTACAAATTTTTAAAATTTTATTAAGAATGACATTAAAACTTCGTTGTAAAAAGATACTTAAAACTTTAAAAAAATGTTATTTTTTTGTTTGTTTTCACTATATTATAATGGTACGAGTATTTTATAATATAGGCCAGTCAAAATCGATATAAAAATAGCTAGGTAAATTCGCAAAACATGATGTATTTATGATTTTTTAGTATGTTGTTTGGATGCATTAGGGCTATGTATTCTCAAGTTTGCTACTCTCAAAAAGTTGTGGAAACATGTTTATAGAGGAAAAACTGTGAAAAACTTGTTTCAGATTCTGCTCGGTACCTCCTAATGCATGTATTTTTATTAGAAAGCTATTCTGTACGTTTTTGAAGAACATCAAATTTGTTACAAAAAAACCCGACCGGATCGAGCCGTTAATGGGTTTCCGAATTACGGCACTTTAAAAATAGGCCAGTTTTTTCAAGAATTGAAAATTTTAGTTTTAGACCTTTTTTGGATCTAAGTTGCGTCAAAACCATTGATCCTACGAGTAGAACTTATTGAATATAATTTGTAGATAATTTAATTAGCCTAATTTAATTTAGTTACCTGATCTGGGGAAATGTGCAAAACTGCAAAGAAGAGGACGACGGTGACGAGCCTCGAGAAAAACCTGACGATCCACCAATACTGGAGTACCTACCAAAATACGATTTTACCTTATATGGGTCTCTAAGATTTTTAGAGAACTACGAGGCTTATACAGACCCCGCTTTGCACTTCATTTAAAGCTAATTAAATTGCCTATAAATCATATTCATTAAGTTCTGCTCGTAGGATCAATGGTTTTGACGCAACTTCGATCCAAAATAGGTCTAAAACTAACATTTTCAATTCTTGAAAAAACTGGCCTATTTTCAAATTGCCGTACCTCAGTAACCCATTGACTTGCAGAGCTGCGGTTGGGATTAATTAACAAAAAATTTGATGCTCTTAAAAAACGTACAGAATAGCTTTCTAATAAAAATACATGCATTAGGAGGTACCGAGCAGAATCTGAAACAAGTTCAAATTTTTCACGGTTATTTCTCTATAAAAATTTTTCCACAACGTTTTGAGAGTTGCAAACTTAAAAATACATAGCCCCAGTGGGTCCAAACAACATACTGAAAAATCAGAAACACATCATAATTTGTTAATTTATTGTTGTTTTTGACTGATCTAATATCGTAGTAGTTATATAATGAAAATCATAAATTCCATTTGATACAGCCTATAAACATTCGGAAAGTTAGGAAAAATAAGCATAGTCTTAATTCAATGAATTGTACGTAGGTACCATTGCCAACAATGTAAAAAGCGGGCTTAATGCCATGAGCATTAATAGTAACTATTAATGTCTGTATTAGGTTGTTGGTAATGGCACTTAGCTTGCTTTTTCAAGTTTAACTCAATTTTTTTTTGGCACTTAGCCCATTATTGATGTCCAGGCTTCATTTGTAGGCACTTGTTTCAATTGTTTTGATGAAGGAATCCAACAGTAACGGTTTTTTTAATATAAAATGGTTGCAAATTTACTGATTATATATAGATAAAATTAAAACCATAATAATTATTATTAGAGTATAGCATTTCCAGTATAGTGTAGTTTACATTTTGTTTGTATAAGTACAATGAAAAAAGACTTAACCAAAAACAAATTTTCATAGAAAAAAGAAGAAATAAATTGCTGATTAATGAATTCAATATAAACTAAAATATATTCTTTTAAGGAAAATTTTATAAAAAAAAACTATTTTAATTACATCATATAAAAGTTCAAATCAAAAGTTGTTAAAATGTAGCTATATTGTAATGCAAGATTTACTTGAAATAAGAGGGTGCAAATTTCAACTTTTCTCACTTTTCAGTGATTAGAAAAATAATAACAAATACGTCTCATAAAATGTAACTTTGAATTTCTACTAGAAAGAAAATAATGTAGGTATAAGGCATTCAATACTTTAAAACTTACGTGAAACTACAAAGAATAACTATAAATCATAAAAGGAAAGGCTCGTTATTTTTATTTTGATTATTATTTAACGTAGCTTCAACTGCTATAGTTTTTAGCTAACTCCTAAGTCCAAACCCTGGTTATGGCCTCCAAATTCAAAAATCCAAGTAAATTATTAGCACCACTCGCGTATAAGACGAGAATCTAATCATAAAAGTCGCATTTGGCTTATCTTTTTAATTAAAATTTTTGGATGATTCTCTTATAGCGATAGTGCAAGTAGTTGAATTACTGCTTTATACGTTGTTGGTTCAAGCGTTGAACCCTAGTATAAACCTAGGTTTTTTTTCTAGGGTTCTCGAAATCGACACTCGCTAACGACTTCAGTAAATAAAGCCCCCTTAAATAAATTAAAATTTTGTTACGAACAGGTTTAAAGTAGTATGCAGAAAAATGTCTTCTATTAACTTTTTTCCGTTCTCTCTTTTTCCCACGTTAACGTAGATACTTACGTGTTGATAGATACTTATATGCATAGCAAACTGGATTAACGGATATTATACTTGTTGATTTCGGCTATTTTTTTCTTCTAAAAGGTAATTAACATTTTTTTGGTATGTAATAATACTTTTCAAGACGAAACATGTTTGTTTTCCTTAAATAAGCTCACATTATACTTACATAAAATATTCTTTAGGTTGGCACTATGAAAATAAGAAAGTTAAATTTTTCATAGCAAAATGACAAGTGTTGAATTTACCGTTTATATATTAAGGATTAAATTTTAGTAAAAGCTTCAACATTAATATATATTTCAGACACTTTTCTGTTGTTAAAAGTTTAAATCTAAAAACTAAACATTGGTAAAGTGCCCGCCTAAAAAGGATTATTATATATTTTATTTAATTTTTTTTTTATGAGAATATTGCTTTCTACAGAAACATTATATATTTAGCGGTATGATCATATAATATATTAAAAAAATTCACTTATTCAAATACAATTATTGAAAATAAAGTTCAAGTAGCGAGAGACAAAATTTTTGAAGAGAACCTAGCCAATGCTAGGACTCTCGATATTTGTTAGGAGGTCACGGAGCCAACGCCTTTGGCGATGGTTTCAAGGGATATAATTCCGAGGAGAGTGCTAAAGCGCTGGAATTAGGATGATTGCGTAGATTGAAGTGGAAATTTTGGAAACGCTCTTGGGCGAGAGAAGAAGTATAAGTATACTAAATACTATATTAGTATTGTATAAATATTTCAATATTTCAAGGTGAAATAGGCACATAACCAAGTTAGGTTTCAAATGGAACATAACTGAAATAAATCATTGCAAACTTAAAAATTAAAAAAAAAAAACAAAATGTGACCGAATAGAAGAATCTTTAAAAAATCTCCTTTCTCCAAAATAAACACTTCAATATGTTGATTTGCAATTAAAAAAAAATGTTACTTTGAGTTTTGTAATAATTACATTGCCACACGAAAAAAAAATATGTCTAACCCAGAGATGCAATGTATGGATTACGGTGTATTTTCACGCTAATTACGAATCCGTGGTCAATTTTTCTCCAGCATTCTTCAATTCATAAAATACGTAAAAAAACTTTATCAAAAAATGTATTTAAATTAAAGATTCTCTGAAGATAATAAATAAAAATCACAATTGATGGACATTTATTTAATTTTTGAAAGTTTTACAACGATTTTCTGAAAATTGAACGGTGAGATACTCTCCTGAAAAGATTCAATATGTATATTATTGAGAAATTTAATACTTATAAAGACGGTGTGAAAAATCTACAAAGGAAAATATTATTTAATTAAATACTATAATTATCAATTGAATAGTTATTAACTTTATTTACGTACGTTAATCACTACATAATATCGTTACACTAAAATTATCTATTTTGCACTAGTTTTATAAACATAAAGGTAGATTGTAATTATTTAGTATTGCACATTCACAAAATTTAGTTTTCCTCAGTTTTCTTAACGTTAACTTTAATCATGACAACTAAAACTGCATCATTAAACCAAATGTAATCTATTAAACGTGTAAAATGAAATGGAATGAAAAAACATTTAAATATCCATGAAAGTCCTCATTAAAATCTATGTAAAAATGCTTAAATTTATGTTTTTGAACAAAACCATTTCCTTTTATTTTAATATATTTACATTGGCGAACATTTTTGTTTACTGGTAGGAAAATTATAATTAATGTACATAGTATTGAATCAGCGCCTCATCCTATTTAATACAATATAAAACATCGAGAAGAAAAATTATACGAAGCGAGTTTCGAGTATTATATACGGTGAAAAATATAAATTATCTACAGCTATTTTATCTTATACATTTTTTTATACAATTTTCTTAGTCTATGAGAATATTATTTAGAGGGTTAAAGGATACATTTTTGTTTTTTTGTCATTAAATGAGGTTTTGTGGTAAATTAATTGCGTTAACGTGTTTGGGTTGTATAATCAATTAAGAATTGATTGGTTTTAATAGAGAAAAAGTTTGTGGAAATTTTTTAATTTTTTTGTTATTTGAACAACGCAGTAAGCAATGGATGAAGAGAAAGTCAGATTTTTTGAAAGAATAGTGCTATTGTATTAGGTAAATTTAAACAATAAAATGCCTTGTGGATATTTTAATGGTTTCAAAATAGATCAAGTGGAATTTTGGTATAAAAAATTTAAGTGATTTAATGTCATTTCAATGTTGAATTTAGTGCATTATGTTATGCAAGGTAATTGAATTTGGATGCATGCATGTAAAAAAAGTTGGACTTGGTACGATATAAAACAATATATACTGAATATTATTTAAAATACGTCGTATTATGTCGTCGTTTTGGTTGTTGAACATTTGCATTCGTACGATACCTGAAAGAGTGTAGAACGTAAGAGAAGTGCCAACTTTTCTGTTCTAAAAATAGAACTCGCGCTCAAACGCAACGCTGCCACTTTCCTAAGCATAAGTATAATGGCAGAGCATCGACGGCCACAACCCAAACGCTATAATATTGCTTTCAAAAACATTGTAAATTTACATTTTATTATTATAGTTTTTATTGTTATAGTTATATAGTTGTACACGTATTTTGACCTTTAAAACAAAGAATAATGACGTTGATTTTTTCGTTCGATTTCAACAGAAATTTTTTGATTTTCTTAATGAAAACGGATTTATTTGGACGACATGAACATTTTATTGTAGAATTTTACAGCGGAAATATGAGAGGCGTGATAACGTTAATATACATAAAATATTTTTGTTACTGTACGAAGAAAAGAACTCACATCAGTATAGCATAACATCATAATACTTATTTTGTTGAATTTATAAATTTTCTATTAGCGGAGTTGCCAGATTGTTATATTCATCATAATATACGAGTTTGTTCAAGACAACCAAACAGATTCATTAAGAAAAGTTTACCAGCACGATAATCTAATACATATTGCAATCGTGTAGTTATGCAAATTAAAACAAATTCAACGAAAAATTCTTTTATTAATTGGAAAGAAAAAGCAATAAACATTTGCAACCAATTAAAATATTCAATAAATTTTTTACTATTTATTTTTCATCAGTCAAATTAAAAAATGTTTGAAATATTTTTTTCATGCTACCCTCTCAAATAAATTTTTATAAAAAGTAACAAATATTTTTCATTAATTCTCTTGAAATATTTGGAAATGCAAAGATTTTATTTACAAAAGTATTTCGTTGGTTGGAGGGTTGAAATAAATCTTAACATAGGGGCTTACGTTTGAAATGAATGCTAGAGACCCGGCAGGTGTTTCTCATCTTAAAATTAACGGTAACGATTCAAAACTAGTATTAAGGGTTGCTTCAATTTCGTAGATGAAAAAAAAATTGGATTTGTAAAGTAAATATGCGGTTATTATTTTTAACGAAGAAAAGCTTAATTTTGTTGCAATATTTTACCGTTGATATATAATGTTAATGATAGTACTCATAATAAATAGTATACAATATTAGTTGTAAGTAGAAAAAATTGCTGAAATTGCGAGGATCGAACTCATTTGAATACTTTCATATCAATAATAATAATTACATATAATAACTACATTTCTTACAAACTACAGTTTTCTTTTAATACTTGCAATATATTTTATACAGTAACATCAGTTTCTGTTTTTTTTTCTTCTTATTTACAACAATATTTCTCCATTTTAATCCTTAAATATCTAATTTAATAATAATATTCTTCTTTTTAAGGTAATATTTTCGATGATGACTGAGAAATTGTGAGTAATAATAATAATATATAGTTATATTTTTATATTTATATACAAAACGTATAGATTTTAGGTCTTATTTAAAAATATTTAGGAAATTTTATTCTCGTTGATTGCATTTTGTAATCTTTTTCTTTTACATCTGAGTTAATTCATTGTTTTGGGTTTTACTTATAACAAAATGTCAGTATAGTCATAGGAATGATTCATTTTAGTTCAATAGTAGAATTGCCTTCAATAAATTTTTTTTCATCAATTAAAAATTCGATTTTCTATGCTACATTATACATATGGAAATGAACGGTTCTGAGATTATATAAAATAATGTGTTAATGTAAATTTTACAATACTGTAAATTCATTATCTTTAGACCTTGAACATTCTGTGTTTGTCTTTATATGCGACTATGCAGGATTGATAAGAGAAAATGATGACTTAATGTGAATAGATCAACTTTGATGTGTTTTTTTCGACTTAATTCAATCTTTACTTTTCTCGTGTGATACGTTTTGAATTTTATGTAGATTAAAATTCAGTCGTATTTCTTTAATTTCGTTATTTATGTGCGTTAATGCATTTACTTGAAACTGAGTACATTTTACATACACCTTAAATCTTTAAGTATATATAACATTTTTGATAAAAAATGATCAACTGTTGTTAACATTTTTTCATATAAAAAATTATTAAAAAATATAAGCCACAAAGAAAAACTCATTAAATACTTACAAATTGCTTTTTGATAAGGCAGACATTTGCATTTTATAAATTTTGCTTTTTGAATTTATCATAAAAAGCATATAGTAACACGGCTATAGCATAGTTTACCACTCTGTAGTTCTTTGGGTAAGATGTTTGGTTGCAAATTTTATACTTGGTACGGAATGCCCTTAAAATTTAAATAGTAATTTAATATACCTACTCAAAAAGAAAACCGTGATAATATTCATCAATTAATGCAAATAATAAATATAACTTGGATGCAACTTTAAACTTAAATCAAATAGGACATTCATTGTAAACTTTAAAGCAAATATAAATAATTAATATCCTTTTAAGCTGTTTGTTAAAAATTAAAAAACGATTTAGATTAATTGACAAATAAGAGGTAGGTAAATGCCATGGCTTTTAAAAATGCTTTCCAAACAGTTAATAATTTAAACTAAAAATTCCCAGGAAGAATTACCAGAAAATGTCTGAAAAATATTTAGCCTCGATACTCGTGACTTATACTTCGAGCCTCGATAAAGCAATTGTTCATATTTAGTTCCATAGATGTATATAATATTTTTTTAAATAGTTACAGGTTGTACAAAAATCTATGTTTTCTATAAAACGAGAGAATATTTTTCTTGTAAACGTATTTTGTGACAATTAAAAAAAATTTCTCAAATAAGTCTTTAAATAAACTCACGTTTATGAGAGTATATATTTTGAAACAAAAAAGTTTTTGTAATAATGTTCTTTTTTTATATTACTTCACAAAGCTTGAAGACGTTTACTTTGAACAGACTAATCTCTGAAACCAACATTTGTAACTTTGCAAAACTGCGTTTTATTCATCGTGGTCTTGAGAAAGTTTTAGACTACTTATTTAAGACTAAAATATTTTCTTCAATTTAAAAAAAATTGCTGAAATTTTGTGTTAAATTAACCTTTACTTCATTTACTTCTCTATTGAGAATTAAGCAATTATACATCAACATCCATATTATAAGCAAATGATACTGTGGAGTGGTGTAAGTTTTAGTTTTTTTAGATTTTCTTATATAAAATGGAGCATAAGTAAAGGGTAAATAAATAGAATAAAATAATTAAGGTTTACGTCCATTAAAGAACTTATACTTTACTGTTAATTATGTAATCGTAATAATCATCTAGAATATACTCTTACGATTATTATTGAAGTATTCAAAATGAAATATTAAAAGTATTGTAATTTTTTCATTTTTAACTTGGTGCTTTTAAATTTCTAGAGCTCAAAACTTTTTGAGAATCTTTTAAGAAACTATTTTATGTTTCATAAAAAAAGTAGAGACTTTAGGTTCGTTCCAGATAACATTTCTCGTATGTTAACGTAACGATAAAATAACTGTATGTACTTACTTTGTGCACGTATCTACTCTTAGCTAAGATCTGGACATTTTTAAACAATACTTGCTTAAGGCTATGTACTGATATTGTTTTAAATTCATACAATGTAAAATCATATGTTGATCTGATAAACAAACTAATTTATGCATAATCAACCACAAATAATTTGAAACGCTATTTGCGTTCATGTACGATACTGTACGGTTTTTACTGTTGTCTGAAACGAACCTCAAATAACTTCAGTAATAATTTCATTCGGAAATCGAAATTTAGTTTTGGTTAAAAAATGTATACCTATTCCTTTTTTTTGGTTCGGTAACCAATTTGTTATAAGAGTTAATAACTTCAATGCGTTAAGGGTGGCTTTTATAAGCTTTTTTTTATTTAAGTGTAACTCTAAAATAGCATCTCTCGGTCGTTTTTAGAAGTAAACTCGCCAGTTTTTTTTAAGTTTAGGAAAAATATTACAAATTAAATTTTAATTTTCAGAGGCTAAATTTTCAAGTTTGTGTTCAAGATGTATGTAAAACGTGAATAGAAATACAAAATGTTATCTTAAAAAAGGGTTAAAGTTATTTTTTGTAGTCTATTTGAATATAATAAACCTGTGCTTGTATCTCAAGGCAAATGCACCTTTCCAGATTGTAATCAATAATATTTTATTCCCCACAAATAATTGGTTTGAGAAAAGATTTTTTATGTGTTAAGATCTGTAAGCATGATATTATTGCTACAAAAAACGTTCATTTACAAATAATCATTAATTTACTGTCATTCTATGAATAGTTTCAAAAGGAACTTATTGTCACATTATGCAATTTGTGTGAAGAGCATTTAATAGTCTCGTAATATTTTATATGCGTCTGCAAATTAGAATTTTTATTGCAGACAGATCTGTTCATAAATGTTGAACAAAAAGAGATTTATCTCTGCAAGTGTTGAACTTCATTGCAATTCTACTACTCTGAATATTTACAATTTATCATATATAGAAAAAAAAATTTTTTAAACTTATTTTTTTACATTGAGACACTTTCTTAAATAAATAAAGCGAGTTTTTCTTTTTATTTTTCATTGAATTTTATATTAGACGTGTGCTCACTTTTCTATAATGTCTCACTTTTGATGGCTGCGGCATTGGCGGCGGCTGCTGCTAACATTGCCTGTTGGCAAAACATGGAATTTGCGACAGAAACATTTGACTTTAAATCGTTTCCACCCGATACAATTTGTGGCCTGTCGCTACTGTTTGCACCCCCGGGATGTAACTCGGGCGATGACAAACTCGTGTTATGATGACTCGAGAGATTTGGATGATGGCTTATTAGGTTGTTAGCATTGGCATCACAATTCGATTGGTTGTTGACAATATTAGCTAGCGATCGTACTTGCAATAAGAGACCATGATTTAACAATTTCGCCTGGTGCTCCTGAGCTTTGGCTCGCAAACACGCGATTGAATTGTTTCGGAATACTTCTGGATCGTCTTGAGGATTAAATGAGCTGGATGTGTTTGTAGGGTTTGTTAAGTGTGGCCCAGGATGGCCAATTGGTTCGGTTGAGGTCGGTGTGGGGGTGCTGATTGGGGATGATGCCGACGAATGTGATTGTTGTCGTTGTGGTTGAGACGATTGATGCTGCTGATTTTGCGATGATTGAGATTGTGATTGTGCTTGTTGTGAATTGTTCGGTTGCTGCTGCTGTTGTTGCTGTTGAGAAGACGGAGGTTGATTTCCCCCATGCTTATAAGAAGAAGATTGTGATGACCCACTTGGTGCTGAATTATTGTTGCCTCCATTACCACTTGCGTCACTAATATCTGTTCTCATTGAAGTGGTTTCTTCATGGTCACTACTACAAGTGTCTTCTTTAAGATGCTCAGCTGCCTCCAATGATTTTCTATGCATTCCTGTAATAAAAGAATATGTGAAACAAATTCTTTTCTCATTATTAAACAAATTACTACTCGTTACTATTAGGTTTTCAAACGCAAAGAGAAGTTTTAAATAAAAATAGAATTTTCCACAGCAAGTAAATGCCACCCTCACCCTTGGTCTTTAATTTTCGAGACACTTCATCTGATCATTTGATGTTGTGAAATGAAGATAAATGGAAAATTTTCAAAAGATAGTAAAACATCGATGATGGCGATAATATTACAATATAATAATTGTCGTGCGCTTCAAACGCATAATGCTCATTAAATGAAGGGTGAGCAAATCGTCGCTTCATCCCTTTTGTTGAGGGGTGCATCTGAAGCTTCTGTAGATTTTTTTCTATTTATATGTGTCGTAAAAGGGGAGTGTTGGGTTTTACGCGGTGAATATTATCGAAAATGTATAACCAGTTATGTACGTAAATAGTATAGATAAGGATACTTGCAAAAGAATAATCAAAGGAAGCAGATTGTATTTGATTACGTTAACATTCCGTAGAAAATTTCGTTTATTTGATACTTCTGTGATAATAAATTAGAAAATAGGAAAACAATGCTTAAATTAAAAAATTTGGTTATATTTTTAAGGCGTTTTTGTTAAAAGTTGTTCTTAGATTAAGTTCTCTGCTAACTTATTATTCAGCAATATGAAGCAATGAAGAGGTTGCTGTTTTTCTAGGGCTGGTTTTATGATTCCGTTCATGAAGCTAGAAGCCGGAATGGGGAATGAACAAATCTACTGTAGAAAGGAAATAGAAAATTAGTTTAAACGACAGTACACAAGTACTGGTTAAAAATTCCCAGTCAAAACATGGGAATGATAAAGAAAGTTTACCATTCGCTCGCTGCGGAGGTATTACAAGAAAGGAACCAACTTTAGGACTTTGATGAATCTGATAACCGGCCACTGTGAACTTAAAAAGTACCTCAAAAGAATCCAAAATGCAGGTTGTATGTAGATGAGGATGAAAGTGCAACCTACGTCAAATATAAGTGTGAAACCCTCAAGTGACGGCATTATTTAGGATCAATGATGCTCTAATAAACTCGAATCGCATCAAGAACTTAGTACAATGATTGCATCTGTTAAGCAGAACGTTGGACTCAAAATAAGTAAGAATTTTTGTTCAGGCCATAAAAAAAGGAACTGACCAAGAGCATATTAAGTCTAAGACTGCAGTGCGGGGAAAAATCCCAACATGTCTTTTTGTTGCTAAAAAAAGCTAAAAAATGTAATGACTATTTAAAAAAACAGGAAGAATAGATAAGGAGAGGTTTTTTCTTTACAATATAACTTTTTCCGAACTAGGTACCAAATAATTAGTGAGGATTTCATCTATTGAGAGAAAATGAAATAAAACTTTCATTGTTATAATAATAATAAAGTTAACAATTTAATATCTACTGTTAAATCGCTAGAGACATGTAGTACTCAATTATTTGATTTTAAGAACAATATGTAGTAAATAAGCCCAAGAAACGTTTTGGAGAATTGAATAAGACTAATGGTTAATGGCTAGAGGTACATAATACATAGGTGCATCAAAATATGTTTTCAAGACAATGAAACAAATGAAACAAAAATTTTAATTATAAAAATTTATATAGTCTGGTTTTATTAGGTGTTTTCCTATTATTATTTCCATATGTAATCTAAAAGCAAGCAATAAATCATCCTTAAAAATTTATATAAAACCTCTACTACTTTAAAATGGAAAACAGTACTAAATAAGAAATAAAAAAGATCGTTCTGCATTATATTTGTTGAATGGTACCAAATGAAGAGGAAATATTCAACATAAAAAAATTATAATAATTTTTATATATTCGAACCGAGTTTAATCTATATGCTTGAAGTTTTCCATATCACGATGGTGTATTAAGTGTGTGTGCGGTTGTAAAAAGTTTTTTTACGGGTTTTCCGTGCAAAGAACTATATGCATGTACGATGGGAAATATTGCTCTAGGAAATATTTATTTTATAATATTAGTAAGTTTTATACGAAGGCGGCCAAGTGGCGAGAATACATCAGCGTAATTTCCTATTAAAACGTTTATATTTTTCACATTTTTCTTTTATTAACGCTCATGTAATTGTCGACGTCGTTAATGAATATAAAGTACGTTTAATGAATTCTGTTTTCTTCGTTTGTAATGATAAAAGTTTCTATAATTACACAATTAGAAGATTAAACGTATGTAAGAAGCTTTTACGATGTTGCTTGTAATGTATATGAATGCTTTACGTATTTGCAATAGAAAAATACTTGAATTTTCTACTTTGTACCGCATGAATTAACAGAATGCGAAAATAATTTAATAGCGGAAAAAATACAGCAAATTGCTTTAAAACTCTTTTAATAAAGCTATAAAACAATCACTGTGTTCAAACTGTAATTACAGAAAGGTATATTTATGCAGAATTATAACTGCTGTATTGCGAATCGCCAGTTTTGCTATAATTTAAACCTTGCATTCTCCCATACTTATGCACATAGAGAAATAAATTTTAGTTAAAATAAATATTTGAAAATTAAGAGTGCTTTATTAGAAAAAATTCAAACCTGAATTTTAATGTATTTTTAAACACATAAATTATTTTCAATTGTATCTATACAAGAACTAGTGGTTACTCGTGACTTCATTTACGTAAAACTTATCAACAAATGAAAAAAAATCCACTCAGGTTTTAATCAACAAAATAAACGGATAGTTCTTTATATATACGGATAGATCCTTGGTACTCTTAACCATATGAGAGAAAAGAAGTAAATCAATAATTAATGTATACGTCTTCGTTACCCCTTTCAAATATTTTGTACCAAATATAACTAATGGAAAAAAATTAGAACAACCAAACGAACCGAATTTTTTCTTAAATGTTGAACAGATTTGGACAAAAAGTAACCAGAGTATGTCTATTTTATCACTATAATTATAATCACACTATAAAAAAGCACTACTTCAATAAGAAAAAAATAGGAGCTTTCATAGACAATTCTTTTGAATACACATGTTGTAATTTAATTATATCAAGGCTTACTGATTGATAAAAACTATCTGGTGTAAACAAAGCTCAACATTAAAATTTTTAAATCTTAAACGAAGTTTAAAAATACAACTATGGGCTAACTAGGAGCTAACGTGACTTCGAACATGTAAACTTTAATAAAATAAGTAAGCACAGTTCAGACATTAGATAATTAACCTCTTTCTAACACACATGTATAAAGAATAGAATTTCAAAATCATCTAACTGCATGACTTACTGTAGCATGAAAATTTTTCAGAATTTCGTTACAAAAAATAAATATTAGGTACTAACGATAGTTATAAATAAAAACTCAGTTAAAGAAAGTGGACTTTTGATAATATCTGTTGCTTTTAATAATTGCTAACCCTTAAGGCTTAAATAAACCAACTAAGAATTAACAAATTCAAAGGTCCATTTTCTGTTTTGCATAAACATACACTAACTAAATACGTTAACTTCTTCATGGGCAAGCATAAGAGGAAAATATATTTTTGTATTATAAACATTTTCTAACGTCTACGGCAATTAATGACTCTAATAGTGTACTCTTAATCTATGTAAGTTTATTAAATTAATTTGACATTATATTTGCTCCTATATATTGATTTATTTCGAGTATTTTATAATTGAAAGATACCTCTGGCTGTGTTTAGGCATTCCTTAATTGTTTTGAGCAGTAAAAAATTAAATTAATTTAAAAATTAATTAACTTTTCTTACTACTACTTAGTGAAGGAAGTATTGTAGGTCAAATTTTCGATTTCAAGTTTTCGCCGGAAATAATAAAAGTTTTGAAAACCCCGAAAAAGTGGTTTTTTAGAAAACTGTCCGTGTGTCTATCTGTGGAAACACTATTGTATCGAAGGCTGTATCCAAATTTCACCAAACTTGGAATTTTTCCTTCATCTTTCATCCAGTTGTGCCACGAAGCTTTTGGTTGAAATCAGTTAGCAGGAAGCTCCACTTTATATTGAGGGTTTTTGGGCTTTTGAGTTTTTTTTTTCGGAAAGGGCTCTAGTGATTTTCCTTAAACCTGGTATGGTAATTAGACTCATCAAAGCCTGCAATATTTATATTTATCTAGGAAAATTCAAACGAAGGGAGTTTTGGGGAAGAGAGTGAAAGTTAGTATAAAATAGAAGCATAAATCAATTTATGGTGACTAGCGCAGCCTATTGATGAAAGTTATGGAACATTTTACTTTATCGTTTATTTTAATCAATCGTATCTTTTTTTGTGTATTTTTTTTTAAGGTTCTAAGACAATGGTTTTTTTGTTATCAAAATTTTATGATCATTAACGTCTAAGTGTAATACATATTATAGATAAATGAATTTTGATCATTTTTACGAGTGTAACATGTACATTGTGAACACAACTACCTAAGTACTTATTTCATCAATATTGAAATTACATTCTCAAAAATAATTTATAGCAACAATTTTAAAAATTTCATTTTTTGGTTTTTAAACAAACAAGCTTATACTGTCTTTATAATATAATAGTCTTTATACTGTTACACAGTCTCTTTTAGATACATTGATATAGTAAGTATTATTTTATTTTTAAATCAAACACTTATCATAAAGAGAAATAGTAAAAAAGATGAATTGAATCAATTTGAGAAAAAAAATTGATTTTACATAATTTTAAAGTCCGTTTGCAAAAATTATTATGTTAATATTTTTTAATAAGTGAGTTTGAATTTTAGAAAACATTTCATCGTTCATCAAATTCAAAAATAATGAACTGTTATATAAAAAATTATAAACTTTATGACAATAAGGTTGTCATTTAAAGAACTTATCGAGAGCTTTTTAATGTTATTTTTTAATATCAAATATTCATATACTTCTTTCTCAAATTCAAAATTAAGGAACTATAATAGTATAGTAAAAATTATGTACTTTAAAATACGGTTTTTAACTTAAGAACTTATTGAGAGCTTTTTTATTTTATTTTTTAATGTCATACATTTATAAATTTCTTTCGTACTGGTTATTTAAAGAACTGAATGCCTTATTCGATTGAGTAATTTTATTAAACGAAAAATAATTAAACTCACTGGCCAACTTTTTATTTTCGTCGCTGTGAGATCCAAGCAAATGTGTTATTTCAGCATTCGTCTATTTCAAAACTTGATTATTTAAAAATTTTCTTCTTTCACATACAAGAGTAAATTTGTTTTCAAGTAAAAGTTTGGCAATAAAATTTATAGCTCCAAAAATAATTTAATCATTTTGTACCCCTGAAGATTTTCTAGAAAGCCGACATTATCTCTTACATTGTTTTCCTACAATGCATCCATATAATTTGTTTTTAAAGCCCATATTAGCAGAGCTTCCTTAGCATGAGCAAAGCAAAGTGGAAAATGCGAAAAAATTTACATTTTTACGATATCACGATGAAAGCCATATTGAGATCCTTTACATTTTTAAAATTATAATCCAGAACATGTAAATGATACAATTATGCAAATATCCGTATTTCTTTCACAGGATAATGAAATTATAATGTAATATATTTGAAATAATCTACGTAAGTGCATCTGGCTGTAGCACCGTTGCATTCTGTTGTTGAAAATTTAGATCTAGGTCATTTTCACCAACATTCGTGACGACGCTAAACATTTCAATAGACAATTTATGTGTCCATAGCTCATAGCGCGGAGATAACGATACATTTTCCCGTGAATACTTGAAGATTTTACTTTGTAATGATAATTGGTGCATAATTTTTCTTTTATCTAGACATCAATTATATTTGATCACATGTAAAAAATATTGTTTCAAATTGAAACACGATTTTATTCTTAGTTTTGTCCATTATGAAAAGTGTTTGATTCTACACTTAATGTATCGAATACATATGTCATTGTAATTCACACTTATAAATATTGAATTGAAAATTTCGATCATTAGTCGAACAAGAACGCTTTCTAAGCAACTATCTTAAGTAAAACGTTGATTAGAATCACTTTAAATTAAAACGTGAGAAAACATTTTACCATCAGTCGAAATTGAAGTGATTCACTAATTGATTCCCGTTACTTTTTAAAGGCCATATTGTAAACATTATTTTAGTTTTCAATAAATGAATAGTCTAATACGTGTAGGTACGTACTTTTGAATGTTACTATAATTGTATTATAGTTATAGTGGCAAAGTGTGATTTAGCAAGACATATGGGAATACATGTTGTTTCTTACCCATGTGTAGACATACCTAAAAGCCAGGGCGCAACGCTCTCATTTTCTTTGGCGCTCTTCAGTATTGTTTCCGGTAACGGTAATGAATGCCGCACCATTGCACCATAGAGTCCATATTCGGCCATTATTGTGCTACGACCCCAACACTTTTCAGTCTTACGCCATTTTGCCCGTCGATTTTGAAACCAAACCTAAAACAAACAAGCAATTAGTTAGACACTCTAAATTTACATTACCAATCAGCTATTTAAAATATTTTTTAAAGACTTCAATAAACCATAAAATAAATTAAAATTTTACTCTAAGTAAATTTTCAAAAACAGTGAAAATAAAAGTTAAATTTTAATCATAATAAAAAATATACGAATTTGTTTATGTCGGTGTAAATATTGTATCTGGAAAACATAAGCTTTGGGAAAAACAGAGTTAGAAAAAACTTTAATACATTAAAATAATAGACAAAAAAGATATTCTGGAAGAAAATAGGCAATGCAATAATATATTCAGTTAAATTTGAAAAAATTTATAGCTTTGCAAGTTGTAATAAAACGACTATGTTGCTTTGAAATAAACAAAATCTGGATTTATTTCCAATCTTTAATGAAAGTCATATGTTACAATAATAGATTCTATAGTTAATATCTTTTGATCCCACTTAAGTTGATGGCATTTTTCTCAATATTTTAAAGATTCTTACAGGTGAGACTGTAAAAGCTTAATTTTGATTTATCATAACTCCCAAATGTCTGTATTTGAGAAGTCATCCTTTAAACAATTTTTAGATTGAAATCACGACTTATAGGTATAAAATGTTTTCTCGTAAGCGACTTAACTAATTGTATTAATTGAAACATTATTTAGTTTCAATATAGTTTTATTGAAATTGGCATTTGAGTTTTTCCTGGTTAAAGATAATGGTATGATAAAAATGTTATAATTTTTTAGGTAGGTAAGTACTACCTAAGCTTTTGTAAAACCCCAAATACAATCGCTTCGTAAGAGTAAAATTCAATGTAGCTGATTTCATGGCTTAAATATTTTTTTTAAATAAAAAATAATTTTTTCCGAATAATATCAAATGCGTTTCTATCAACGTTGCTTCTAGATTACCATAATAAATTTCGTAAATAAATTTCATTTTTTTCTAGTTATCAGAGAACAGCTCTATTAAATTAAATTAACAAGAATATAACAAGTTCTTACATCAATAATATTTTAAACAATTTGGCATATTCATTGGCAATAATTAATCCTTAAAATTGAAAATTGATTTTAATTCACGCAGAGACCTCATGGAGTCTTAGAACTAGTTTAAAGTATCAAAATTAAAACATAAATTGATAATTATACGAAGGGTGACTAATAGACTAAAGGATTTAAGATTTCTTTTATTCAAAAGAATAGAAGGTACCTAAATAATTTTTTTGAATTCGAGTTTCTTACATTAAGAAAATATTTGCCCATCATTAATTATTGAGTTCTATTTAATGAAAAATCACTGCATTCTATTTGATTGCCACTTGGTAGAACGTTTATAATTTGTATTATCCCATTGAATTATGTTCATAGTTAAATGACAATTAAAATGATCAATTATTAAAACTTTTAAGTCTTATATTTAATTTATATGAACAGGTAACAAAAGTTATTGAGTTTGATACTAAAAAAAATGATTTTGTGGAAATTTGTGTTAACTTTAACTCTTTAAAAACTCTTAAAACTGCGAGCTTAATATCGCAAGCTTATATCGTTTGTATTACAGTATCCTAATAATTTTTTGAGAGCAGAATACAACAGTATTTAAAAAATTGATAATTATGTAATATTTACGTCAAGCTTATGTTGTTAAGGCTTTCTAGAGTAGAAAAATTATTTTTTATTAATATTTGAAAGAGTTATATTATTATTAAGTTATATTATAATAATATCCGTAAAAACTGAGGAAATAAACATCTCTACCTAAAGATATTTATAATCCATCGTTTAAAATATACAATTTATTAACTTCAAAAGCTATTTTAAAGTATATAAAGCTAAATATATAATATAAGAAAGTTTTTAAAAATATTGGGCCTATGTAGAAATATAACTTTTTATTTCCCTTTGAATGGTTTTGTATCAGAAGCAATACCTATAGATGTATTGGAAAATTCTGAAAATTTTTAGGGTAGTTAGTAATAACTTTTATATTGTATTATCAACTAATTGGATAATCTATAAGTTGCATCCTATTTACGAAATGTTTTCTCTTACACGCTTTCAATAATTTATCATCATTTTCTTTAAATTATATAATTGAGAAAAGTTGTGAGAAAACGACATTTTGAGTTCAGCCTGGGCTTAAATATTTAAAAAGTGTTTTTATCCCTATGTTTATTATAAGAAATATTTTGTATATGATTTTAAAATAAGCAATTCTTAAGAAAGCCTGTAAGACATTATAACTACACGACAGAAAAATAACGTACGTAATTATCTTTGATCACAATAAAATAACAACAATTATTACATGGAATTTTCAATAAATTTTGAAGTAAGTAATCTATATTGCTTAGATAAGAGGTTAGAAAAATACTTATAGTGCAACATTGCCATATTTGTAAGTCATCAATAGATAAAAGCAAATGTTTGTAAATGTCATAACTAAATCTTGATGAATGCCATTAATGAATGTTTAGTTTTTAGTACAAAAATTGAAAAATAAAAAGAATCAATAGCTTTGCAGTAATATTGTGTGAATATCGTTTATTTATAAGTCGTATCAATTCGGTATTCGTAATTCGATATGTGGGAGTCATATTTACGCAATTTGGTGAAATGTTCAAGGCATATAAATGTTAATGTACTCTTTGGTGTAAAATGCGCAGCTGTTAAATTTATATATCTGTGGAAAAGAAGAAAATATCAGACGACAACGTAACATAATATTTGCCGTCAGGCAAAGTACTTGGGTTAAGTGTCTATTAGGGCTTTTGCTGCAACAGTTACTTATATGTGAACAAGTGTGCATGTTCACATCTACGTATCTTTTTAAAGCGACCATATTTATTATGATATGTATTTTCTTTCTACGAAAAAAAATTGGAATAAAAAAGCGAGAGATGCGGCAGTCTAATGTTGGCGTGAGTAGGTATTTGTAGCATTGTAGCTCACGCGATTAACTTTGTACTCATTCATAAAGTTCTTGTCGTGTGCTGCCATCTTGATAACTCAACGCCAACTAGCCGACCGGATGTTCCGTTCTTCTCCATTTTAATAGCCTGACAAACGCCAACATTCTTTCATTCGTACGCTGCACATGAAGCTACACGTGTCGCTAGCAAAATTAAACCGCTACAAAAACATTTATTTCCTCTATCAGTCTACCACACAATCAACCCACATACTTTTAGCCTAATATGCTTTTCATATTGATATTTTCTCATAAAAATATTAAATCTAGTCCAAAAGTTTGTAATTTTACAAAAAAAAAAACTTTGTTTCAATATTTTTTTAGAAAGTTTTTATTGATAATTTAAGCAATTTCCTTAGCTAGCATAAATTCAGCATTCCTTTTTTTCCTTTCACTAGAGTTTAATTATTTTCCTCAAGCTAGGTATTCTGAAGGTCAGATTGATACTTCTGACTAAAACTCCAAATGGTTTTGCTTTTGAAATGCAATAATCGATTTATTATTATAATTAATTAATTATAAATAATGAAATATTTTTTCTTTTTAAACCTTGAAAATATAAAAGATATTTTCTCAATAAATTAAATAACTTAAAACAAAAATTTTATAAACGATAAAAAGGCACTGCCACATGACTAGAACTGAAAAATGGCTAAAGTTGCGATCTTTATATTATACAGGTTTATTCAAAATTAAGCTCTAATTAATTAGGGTGAGATATTTCGAATGGCCAACCTTTAGTAGGTGAAAAGGGTGATTGAAGAATTAGCGAATGAGCCAATTTCTAAACTATCAACTTTTGAAAATTGTTACTTAATGCTAAACTGCGCAAAACCCTGCATTTAAGTGTTAAAAAAATTTGTATAAAGTCAATATAATTCTCCTTTATATAACTTTATAAACTCTGCTTTCATATTGTTAAACTCTAAAGCATAGCCACGTCATTAGAACTGATAGGAAAACGGCTAAAGTTACAATTTTGATATTTGAATACATAATAGTATGCGTAAAGTTCTTATATATTCCTGAATGGCTTACCTTAAGTTGAAATTTTTCAAATTCGAATTTGCAAAGAATGAAAAAGAGATTTGAAAAAAGCCAGGTAATTTCTTAACTAACAACTTTGGAACATTCACAATTACTAATTGCTAAAGCACAAAACAGTTTAAAATATTATTTTTTTTTTTTAAATTTTAAATTTTAATAGTGGAAACAATATAGGAGTAATAAAATACTAAAAAGATTCCCGTTTATTTATAGGTAGGTACCTTTATTAGTTTTGTTTTCATTTTCGTATAAATTATGTAAAGTGAATAAAAATTGAGTAGGAATTTATTTTTGTTTTCCTTGTACTGAATAAAATATTTTTCCAAATAGCATGTTTTAATTCTCAAAAATGTTTTTCAGGAAACCTGACTAAGCTACATTGGTTATGGTAAGTTATTTTAATTTTCTTATTTTCAGTATGAAACTTTTTTTTATTGAATATTATTAGGTATTGTGTCCTATTTCTTTAAATGTGTACCACTTCATGAATGAAGGTAAACATATCTACCGAAGGTGATGGCGGGTGGCGCTAGGTATACATATATTAAATATACCCTTTAGTCTATTAATAGATTACTTAAACGTTAATTATTACTTACTTATGACCTCAAAACACTCGTTATCAAAGTTTTATTTTCAATTTCTTTTAAGTTCAAAATAAGCTCAGAGCTTCAATATGCTTGGAATAAGTAAAATAAAATCATTTGAGCCTTGTAATTTTATACGTTTACGAAATAACACTAAAGAGTTATTTGCGTCATTGAATATTTTATTTGATAAAGAGAAAAAAAATATGGCTTATATATTTTCCGGATTATTGCTAAAAATTCTTGCTTGTAATTTTCATTATAAGCTTTTCTTTGCTAATATATCAAGGCGAATTCTTCGTTAAGATTTAAATAAAAACTAAACATGCTCACGATTGAAATTCCAAGCAAACCCTAAGAAAAATGTCGCTTTCCTCAAGCGTTCTGCTCATATATTTATTTTATGGAAAGATGTGAAAACATGACACTCTAAATTCATAGAGTCTTATGATAAAGTGTATACTATATATTTGTACAAAAAGTGTTTTATTCAAAATATTTTGCTGTAATAGATAGGTATTTATTAAAGATTTTTTTTTGAAAATTGGAAAATAGGTTCAATTTATCGACATTTCTATCATACTATACTTATATGAAAACTTTTATAGTTTTCAAATTGAATGGTTTTGGATTGTTTTCGTTTTCAAATCAAGAGAAAACTTGATATAATCATATTTGTTTGTGACATTACATTTAACGTTTTTAAGCGTTAATATATTTTATTCTTCGGAAATACGGTTAGAAATACCTACTGATATTGAAATCGTGCTTTTTTGTTGTTTAAGTGTTGTTTTATATATTTACTTTAAAAGGCAGTTTAAACCAATAATACATAGATAGTTCATAGGTAATTAAAATAGGTTAGCTGATAATAATAAAGAGGATATTGTCAAAAAGCTTTATTTTTTTATTTAAATTCTAATTGAAATGACGATAGTTACAGTTAATAAAATTAAATGTCATATTTTATACCTAAATATAAACTCTTAACGTTACGTATATTAGAACGTTTGTCTGGGCTCTGAGGAACTATTTTTAGTTTTTAATAGAATTTATATTAAATACATTTTCCTTAGCTTCAATAAGTCAAAAGCTCTTTCAACACATTTACTAAAATTTCAGCTCTTTGTTTAAAAAAAATATTTTTTACATTTTAATTTTATGGGCCAAGATAAAAAGCTTTTAAATATATTATTGACTTTCGTGAGAAACATTTTCTAAGTAAAGAATATCATGAACAAAATTTAGTAAATATTCATGTTTAATGTATTTTTCGGTCATATCGTAGAGTTTATGTGATTATCCAGTAAAAAAGTAAGTCCATAAATTCGGAAAACTTTAGTTATTATAGGTATTTTGGGGGTTTGAATAATGACGATTGGCGGCATTGGTGACGCCATGTACAAACGGAAGTAGATGGCACATATTTGCCGCCGGCTCCGTATTTAAACCATTACCCCCTATCCAAAAGGTCCTTACTCATGTTCTCGTTTATCTTTCTCCACAACAACTAAATGTTCTTTTCCACACAATTTCACTGTCGTTATATAATTGATAACCGCCCCAACTTGACTCGTAAATAGAAAACTCTTTCAAATTCACATCTTCATATTATATCGAGATCTAAATATTTTCACCAGTTTCCATTGTTATCAGTCGATTTTTCGATTGCATATTTAAGACTTCATTTTTGTTTGTACATAAAGAACTCTTTTAAACTTTCCAGTTTTCTTTCTTTCAATCTGTCATTCAGTCATTTGTTATAAATTGCCCACAATTTTACCTGAATTCTTGTTGAAAGAAGCGAAACACTTCATCAAATTTGAAGTTTTTTTTTTTTGAAATTGTAACTAATGATAAATAAATAAAATTTTACAATGTGCTAAATCATTCTTGTAAGAGACACACCTTGTTGAACTATTCGAGCCTTTAGCAACTGTATTTATTTAACGTTAAGATTATTTTTTGTGGTATGAAAATTGTCATGAAGTTTACCAACGATTGAGATTAGTGATTGAATATGTCGTCAAGTTTTGTTCGAACCATTATGTGAGAAGGGGTTAAAATCCATAGATTTATGTTCACCTAATCTTCTATTATCCACTTAGCACTAAGCGTGTAATCACCATTTAGATTCCCAATCAATCAAACAAGTCGAAATACTCCTGGTACAAACACACGTTGAACACCCGCTTATATCCTTCATACAATCGCCAACATCGAAATAATAAAGACCACTCTCTAATTGAAACACATTTTATGCATGTAACAACCCCAAATTTCTCAACTTCATTTATCAACTTGTAAAAGAACGTTAACAATTTACGCCGTTTCGTTGAAATATTCGAAGAAAATATTTAATGAATAATTTCAAGTAAATTCATTTCGAATATGCATAATCTAATTTAATTGTTTTTATAATTAACATTTATAAACGCCAAAACTCTTGCGTTGAATTCTTTGAAAAGATAAGTTATTCATTTCATAATTGACTATTTATCAAATCTTCGACGAATGAGAAAAAGCTTTTTACAAATGCTCAGTCGGATGCTGAAAGCCTTAAGTCGTACATCTCGTGTAAGCTTCAGTAAGCTTTGCAGAAACTAATCAATCTCATGTCAACAAATCCCTTGACGACGAGCTGTTAAACTATACACTAATAACATTTTCTGGATTTCACCACCACCATAAAGCCTTCTAATTCAATCAAATCTTTTCGATTCAAAGATTAATAAATCTCTCCTTATAATTACTTGATAAATTTCCACATACTTGAAAAATATAAATAATTGATGTTTTAACTTTTATATATTTAAATTTTATTTTCTACTTTATATTGAAATGAAACAAACATAATCTATTTGAATTTGTCAAAACTGTCAATCATAGACTTTGAACAGTCTCTAATAGATTCATGATTAATTATCTGGGTCTATTCAAAAATGTTATACGTGGAAAATTTGAATTTTCCATATTAATAAAATTTATTGGAGGATGAACGAAATTAATTTGTCGAATGTAGCGCAGGCGTGCCTTGATATTGTGACAACCACGTTTTCCGTCTCTATTGAACGAGTTAATTTCTAATTTAATTTGTTAATTAAATTGGGGCGAGTACTTGGGGTAAACAGGGTGGGCTAATCGCCTGATCTATTGTGTCTTCATTCACAATGATGCTTATGCCGTTACACATCGAAAATAAATTATCGTAGTTTCTATAACTACCTATATAAAAAAATAAGTTTATAATTTCAGTTTTTATATTTATTGTTTATTCTATAGTTTACACGTGATTTCTAATATTTCATGCTGTTTTATTAAAAAACTTGTCCCGGTAAAGTTATTCATAGTTATTTTATTCTCTGGTGAAGTCTTGGACTTTGCTTTTTTGTAAATAAAACCGTTGATAAATTTAATGTTTATTCCAAGATAAGATTTGTTAATGTGTTTTCTACGAACCGCGATATGATAAGAAATACATTTTTATGGACCAAATTAACGCAGAAATATCTTCAATATTATTTTATAAAAATTAAAAAAATGTATTATAAAAACCATTTTATTTATTGTACTACCAACATGGTCTAAGATCGATTAATATTTTTAAATTGCAATAATTTTTTAAGATTCCTCAAATTATGGTACCTTCATATCTAAATTTGCTATAGACTACGTGTGCAATTTAGTTTATTGTAACACAATTTTTATCCGATAGCTTTTTAATAAAATGATCTGACCTTCTCATAGCTGCTACAATTTTAGTTTTTTTTCTGTTCAAATGACATTAATTTGTCTGCGGTTTAGTTTTAACTTTCTTATACATTCATTAAAAACAAATGTAGAATTAAGACTTAAGTAAAATTAAGTAAAACAGCAAACGAAACGAAGTAAATATTAATTGCGTCCCGTTTATGTAGTTGAAATGAATGTCTGTAGATGTCGTCAAAATATGGTTTTTGAGTTATTTTTTTATTGAAACATTCCAACCGACTCGAAAAGAATGAAAAACTTTAACGTAAAGAAAACTATTTCAAATAAAATATTTTACTTATTTCTATTTAATTTGCATCTTATATTCAGTACCTAACATATTTATTTACAAATGATTTTGATAGCCTCTTTTTAGCATATTAACTATTTTTTTACAGTTGAACCTTTTTCTTGCTAAAGGGACTTTGGTTTAGTTTCCTATTAAACTTTCTTATCAGACACGAAGTTTTTACTTTGTAATTTTCATTTAAACAAAGGAAACAAAACGCAGTTTTCATAACCATATCAAGAGAATTAAATGAATAGCGTGGTGCGACTTTAATAGTATATTATGTTATAGGTCTTGTCATTAGTTTCATGATTTCTGAGGAAAATTATTCTTAAGAATTAAATGCACGATTCTAAAAAACATGATTCTATTAAATGGAAAAAATGGATCTAATTTTAATACAGCTTATTTAGAAATAAAAATGAAAACTGGTTAAAATAATTCTGAAGAGATCGACGTATTTTTCGTATTAAAGGAATTTTAGGTAAAAGTAACATTTATTTCAAAGGGGTCATACCTTTATATCATTTTATATTTGTAGTTGTATTTTACATTATAGGCAATGTTTTTATTGATTATTGCAACATCTAGAAGTTGAAATTTTCTGAATTATAACATTTTAAGGCGGAAAAAGGTCTGAGATACAAAAAAGCATACTTTTGAGATTTTTTTCAGAGTCCAATTATTTATTAATATTTTTTTTAACAATATTAATCATAATTCTAAGAACATTCTCCAAATTTTTCGTAAGAAGGTATTGAAATATAAGTCAGTGGTAGTGGTGACAACCGAGTCACTTGACTTAAACGTTTTCATGTGGTAGTTAGTATAACTCATGATTGCTTCATTTGAAATCAAAAAATCAAAAAAAATTTTTTTAGTCATTAGTGCATATGGCATAAGCTTATCTTCCATCTTGAATTTGAAAGAAGGAATTAAGAAAATATTCAATTTGAAAAGGTGCAACCAGAAAACTCTGTTTTTTGCCACAAATTTATGCGTTTTTTGTTTAATTAAAAATTAGTTAATATTGAAAAAATCCTTCAGTCAGAGTCGAGTATTTAGTAGGTATGCATTTAGTATGTACCGTATGTAAAAAAAATGTACAAAGATTAGATGAAATCGGTTTAACGGGTTTCGAGAAATTTTGATTACCAACTTTCGATTTTCCTACCCTTTCCCCTCTTAATTTACGAAGGAAAATGTTTAACACAAAGACGCTTAAGCACTTGGAATTCGGTTAACACGAAATAAGACTGTATCTCAACAAAAATCTAAAAAATACCTTTAACATCATACATAAAAATACTTAAATGTGTGTTGCACATGTTAAGTTGTTCTTATTGAAAATTTTTTCAAAATGATTGATGTCTTCCATATCTAATTTTTCTCAAACAACAAATTATTTCACAGTTCTTTGAGTATTTTTTTTAATTGTTACACAACGTTTCACTGGTCTTCCAACTTTTTCAGGTGCTAAAATGATATAACGTTATAAATTATTAGGCATATTTACAAATTAAAAATTTTTTTAATCTGTTTTAATTTAAATATAAAAGTTACTTTATTTAAAAATATATATTAGCAATCAGTACAATAATTTAATATTATAAGCTATCTGGTGGCAACTTAAATATAAAAGTAAAAGACAATAATTATTATGATATTAATTCTTGAAGTTATTTTCCCAAAATGTGATTTATTTTTTTGTAAAGCGATTTTTGTTTTGTGCTAAGAAATCTACGAATTAAAGCAGTATGTGGGCCACTGCGTTGCAGTCTGTGCATAATTTTTAGAAATGAAAAAAAAAATTAACATATAATGAAAACGGTAAAAACATAAACGCCTTTGGTTTTACATAATATACTTAATGACCTGTAGGTAATTGTCGGTTATTGCTTTGAAATAACGGTTTATTAATTGTTATTTTTAAAATTGAAAACCTATCAAATGTGATCCGACTTGCGTGATTTTCTTTGTTTCATTTTTGTCTCTATTGATAAAATGAGCTTTACACCCCTGGACTAAGTTATACTAGTATTTTGTACGCACCAAAGTATTATTAAGTGTTAGCCGAATTTCAAAAATTAAATGTTCGTGGTTAACATTATTCACTGTATATATAAAAGATGTTAACTATTAAAATATTTTAATTATCGATGTTTTAATAAGTGAGAATCGAAGTATTATCCACTTTATTACAACTATAACTTATTGTGTTTCATTTACCAAAAGCATTTTTTTTAGTTTAGAAAATCTGTTGATTCATACAATAATCAATATTAGATAATAACACAAATTGCTTCTTAAATTACCCAACTTTTTATTTGAAACGGTCGTTATTTGAAAATGTATAATTCGAACTTAAATAAATATAATTTAAATATATTTGCACTAAATTCATGACATTCGTATCCGATTATTTTGAAACTTGAAAATTAGTAATGTGGGATGACGATAATTTGTCCTGTCATGTGAAATAATCATCTGTTGTCATTTTTATAACAGCAACAACACACAGAAATGCCTCATTTTTTTGTAACAACTCATTATAATTTCACACTGCTACAATTTAGGACAATATTTGGATATTGCAATAATATTAACGGTTAGTTAATTTCATACAATTTAACTTTTCAAAACAAAACAGGAAAAGAAATAAAATGCAATTTTTTATGTTGTGAATTTTTAATATTTATGAGTTCCTTTTCAAGTGCACGTTTTATTGAAAATATTTTAACAGTCGATGATAAATTTCAAGCTTTGATGCAAATCACTTAATTCAATTAATAAATAGTTCGCGCTAGTGCACCCCACATTTTCGTTTAACTTTTATCGCCCTCATAACAAATTATTTAAATTCAGAGTGCACACAATAGCTGGTGATTAAGACAAATCGTTTGTTGATCGTTTATGGATCAGAAATAATGTGTTAATGCTATCAAAACTTGCTCGTTGTCGAATGTCGAAACATGAAACAGGAACGTTGATTTTTTTGCATTAAAACCATCTATGGGACATAGAGACAAAACGGGAACGTTAACAGTAAAAGATGTAGCACAAACTGCGATTCACCAAGAGAAGTTTTATTGCATTATGTAAATGTGGTTTGGTGTAAATAATACAATTATAGCCCTCACGTATATAATTCAGTATTAAATTGCATTTTATATAGTTCGCGTCATATGCGAACAACTGATGCGACTAGGACGACACAAAAAAGAGCAAGTAATTTTTATTCCATTAGATTAAATTTGCTCGCTATAGCAAAATATACACGGACATAATACAAGTCTTTTATTTCCCTTTTCCTCTGCACTGGTAAAGATCAGTGGCGTATTAGTGGTAGTTGGAGCTTTTATTCTTCTTGACTTATCTTCTAAATAAGATGAAGAGCTGATGTTCTCTTTCCGGATAAGTCAATTTCAATAATCAACTGGAGTGGTCACCACATATAAAAATTGTATATAGAGTGCTTTACTGACTCGATCAGTAGATCAATGTGGGCGTAATACTCATCATCCCGATGGGAAAACGCGGAAGCTATTCCCATTTAGTTAACCAATAGCGCCCGGCCATTCCCTCGTTCATTTCACGTCGTATTTTTATTGTATTTATTTAGAGGAAAAGTGATTGAATTTGTGTTTAGGGCATTTTGTTAGCAATCTGTAACTATTGAATTCACGAGTAAGTAATTTGCTTTACTCAACAATATGACAATTTTTGTGGTGAAATGGACCACGGATGCTGTTGAATGTGGGATCCATTTAAGATTCTATTATCGTTGAATGTTTATTATTAAAAGAAGCTGAAGGGAATTGTTAAATGGAAAAGAAATACAACTTCTTAGCAAATTGAAAATTTGTATTGGAAATAATAACATTGATAAAACGATATTTATTTATTGATTTCTATCATCGTTTCGTTTTTTTTTTATGAAATAATCTTATTTTATTATTATAATAATATTTTATTCTAGATGTAATTTTATAATTAATTATGTAAACTTCTTTTTTTTATTGCTTACTACTATTTTTCTAGGATCCGAATGGTAAATAGCAAATAGAACCTTTACAATTTCACCTTGTCCACCAATCTACTTTCGTGTACTCGTCTAATATGGCTATTTTATTTACATTAGAAACTATTAGTACTGTGAAATAATATTTGAAAGGTAGATATATATTTAATAATTCATTTCACAGTGATGAAATTACAAATAAAATAATTAAAGGTGGAACCATATCTTATAACTAAAGGATGAGAAAAACTTTCAATGCCAATCACTATATGGGATACCTTTGAATAGGGCTGCAACAATTATATAGAATTTTCAAACATTTTTGACCGTTCTAGTTTTTTTGATTATGAGATTCACTTTTATATTTGAAAAATATATTTCCTCACTTTTAACACATAGTTTTTACGCTTTAAATTTTGAAAAATGTTTAGGTTGTAGAACATAAAATACTTTACCGATTTGAACAAAGTATTTGAATTTTCAATGATGTTAGAGATAATAACGATATTCAGCGATTTAACATAAAAAGTTTTGAAATGACCATGGTCTATAAATTTATAGTTTAATTTATTGAAAACTTTCTAAGAGTATATTGTAAATATCAAATAGTGTATCTAAAATATATCCATATATAAATAGCATTAAGTCAACATCCTGATACACTAGTGATTAAAAGAGCATTTGAACTTGTTGCTGCAGTTGTCGCTTGATCGTCAGAGTAAAAATTAATAACTAAAGGAAATTACGTTTAAGGTTGGTCCCAATATAAGTAAGCCTATTTACAGATTTTAATGAAAATTAACAGAAAAATCAATAATATTTTAAGAGATATATATAAAATTATTTTCCAAAATTATATTTTAACGCGGGTTCTTATGAAATAATGAATCTATTCGATAAAAAAAAATGAAAAAACAAATTTACAGTAATCGACGAAACTGTGTATGAAAATGACAAAATCATTAAAGAATATACCTAATAATAATTTTTGCTGTGTATATTGCGTAGATATTGCGTGTATATTTAATAAATAAAATATTCTTACTATAAATCACATACAAGGAGAGAGAGAGAGAAAGAAGATGAGAAAATGACCGAGAGAAATAAGGCGTGAATTTTGATCTGGTAATAATTAATATAAGCTACGTTGAAATTAAGATGTGATGAAGAAAAAATATAAGTTCATTGTAAAAGTACCTTACAATGAGTTGGTGTCTATATTTATTCTTTTCTTTGGATATAAGATTTCAAATTAAGTCGAGCAAAATTCCATCGAGTATTCAGATTTAACATATTTGTTGTATAAAAATATTGTTCAGTCCGAATAATATTTGATATCATTGTATGTGAGCTCAATAATACAGGCATCAACTAGAACTGCTAATCTTCAAACAACTGAAGATATTCTCTTGAATCATAATTAAAAACACTCGTAATTAAGGAACCTTAAGGCAGAAAAGGAACTAAATCAAAATCCATGATGTTTTTATGTCCTTGTCTTATCAATACTGCAATTAATAGTGAGTACTCTCTTAAATCGAAATAGTGACTTTCGACTATCAAATAGTAACTATTCACTATTTTGTAGTGAAAAGTAGGTATACCACTATTTGAATTTAGTGGTACACTCTGCACTGCAAAAATAGTGAATAGTCACTAAAGTCAATATTTATATTTAAGAGAGTAATAAGGACCAAGTGCATGTGAAATATTCTTTATTTTCTCGCCAACGTTTCAAAAAACAACGGCTCATAATTCAGTTATTTCACATTTCATAAAAAAAATTATATTTATGACAAATGTGAAATAACTGAATTTTGAGCCCTGAAGAAGTTAGGAATTCTGACGAAACGTTGGCGAGAAAATAAAGAAAATTTCGCATGAAATTGGTCATTATTACCCACTATTAGTTGTAGTAAAACAAAATCTGTTTAACCGTTTGGCAGGTACGATGCCACTAATACATAGGTACAGTTAAACTTACATATTATAACATCCACATTTATACCAGAGGTGAAACCAAACTATAGTTAACTAATAGTTATTAAAAGAAAACCGATATTAAATTTTCAAATCATTATAAATCTTTGAAATTTTTATCATCGAAAAATGCTAAAAACGTATGGCCAAAATTGAACGTCGATTCTACTAAACCATTTTCAAGAAATGAATTTCTAAAATTAGTGTGAAATCAAAATAAATTTTGATGTTAGTTATAAAATTTCATCCCAATAGTGAAATTTTTCATGTTCATAACCTGACACGCATTTGGTGAGGTTTTATTTGTTTAGATTAAAAAGCAATTTTGATTCAATCTGTATTCTATATTATTAAGTAACGTAAATATGATCAAAAACATGAGTTCATTTAAAAATGATGCCCATATTAAGAACTATATTTGTGAATAATAAGCCGGATTGATACTGACAGGCTACATTACAAAATTGAATATTATCGAATATGTTCATCATTGTGTTCTGTTTTCTTTTTCCGATAGCATATATTTTTTTAAAACTGGATTCGTTAAAAAGAAGGCACACCAGACGTATATGTTGATAGAAATAAAATAAAATTTGACAATTATACTAACACAAGTTTTATTAATTTGAATTCACATTGATTTTTTGAAGAGCTGTCTAACACACCGTACTTCTTTAGTTGAACAATGGAACTGCACAAAGATATTCATTGATTTCTTTAAAAAAGAAGGTCTCATTGACTGTGATTTAATGTGATTAGGATACGAATCATCCGCCACGTCTGTCGACAGCTTTCAGCATCCCAAACTATGTATACCTTTACATTTTTTATTTCAATCATCTAATATACTCGTATTTTAGTTTGTGGTAGAGTACTAATGAGTTGGTAATTCTTTTCTTGACAGTAGAACGTCAGTAAGCGTTTCTATATTTTTTCTACATAGGAAACAGAAGCTACATTGTCTGATCATAGTTTTTTCGATTGGTCAGCATGAATAGACAATTTTCGTTTTTGAACTTATAAATTTCAATGATTTTTATTATTTAGGGTGGCTAGACTTGTTTAGTTTTTGGAAAATTTAATTAGATAATTTATCACAGAGCGATGTTCAAGATAAAACCATTTCTCTTTTTCAAGTGGATTTTAGAAAATTCTTCACCTGACCCGCAATTAACTTTAAACGCAAATTTCAAATTATTCTTTCATCGAAGAAGAATACTACGAGCACATCTTCTTTTGATAATGTTTTAATCGCAGTATACATCAAATAAAAAACGACATGAACTCAAATTATACCTACCTTGAAAAAACAGTTTAATTATATATTAGAAATTAGAAATGATTTGGCATTTATATAGACTAATACAATAAACGAGGAAGAAGGACAAAAAACTAAATTATGATAATTCTTTTATTGACGCTAATTATTATAATTTACAGCACATGGAGTTTTATTATTTTTTTCAATCATCTGATAAAAGGTGGGAAAAATGATTGGTCATAGTTAGAATGTTAGAATAATAAGACAAACTTATAATGAGCTTGAGGGTGGAGCATAATTAATTGTATTAAGTAAATATAAGTTTATTAAATATTACGTGGGAATACAGCAAGGTTTTTAGCTTTAAATCACGCAATAAAAATTTAAATGGACAACATTGTAACTTTGGAGTAGTTAAGAAATTAACTCCTCTTTTGTTTTTAGAAAATTTAATTTGGAAACTCAATACTCAATAATTTAAAAAAAAAATTAAATATTTACTGAACCTTAACATTAAAATTATCTACTGAATCCCATTAAATTTTATCCTTAAATTCATTATAAATTACAATTGCATAATTACTTCACTCTTTTTATATTTATATTTACAAATAGATAATTAGACAATTAACCTCGTTTGTCAATCGAACGTCCATTGGGAACGTAAAATACGAGCATTTACGTAACAATTGATTTTGATTTTAATAAAGCCATCAATCAGTTTTTATCTCATTCATTTGATTTTTCAATAAACCGATACTTGAAAATTTGTGTCAAGATTTAAATTGGTACTGTCAATGCTATTTGATCTTAAATTACAATTCTTGTTGCACATATTATATACAAATATCAACATTACATCGATATCTACGAGAAACGTAACGTTTCTCAATCTCGACGTTACGAAGCCAAAAGCAAATAAAACTATTCTCGTGGTTAATAAATTCATTGTTATATTTTTATAATTTGACGTTAATAAAGAATTATATTTATAGAAATACACGTCTAATATGTAATTGTATTATGTTTATCTGTTCCATAAAATATTTTCTATTGGCGAACGCAATCCTTGTCTAGCGGCTATAATGTTACATTAACTCTATAGGGGGTCTGGAATAAAGGATAAATTACATAAGTTCCCAGGACCGAGAGGTTTGTTAAACGCTGCTGATATCATACACTGTGTATATATTACACTCCCTCACAGAAATCATCCCCTAAAGGCCTAAACTAATGTAGTATTAATAAATTATTTTATAATAATTGTGCTATATGGACTTGTATGAATATAATATTCCAGGATATTGAGTTTAATTGGTGATTGGGACCGGACTATTGGGAATATAATGTTTAAAAAACATTTTGTAATTATTTAAAGCATCATTTCATTGGAAAACCTATTTTTAAAAATAATTGGTTTGAAATTAAATTATTTATTTCCGTCATTATCACAATAATTGGAGACTAATTAATATTATTTAAACACGTAATTTCATTTTGTTTGCAAAAAATTAACTGAAAAAAGTCATTTTAATGATATTAAGGTCAGTTTAACTACGTATTTTTAAATTTAATTTAAGAGGTAAATTTTAAATAAGTATTATAATTTCTATGAAATATAATAAGGGACCTAAGGTGAGAGTTTTAAGGGTTGTATGTTTCCGACCGGCGTAATTTGCAAAGAATATGCTTCAGGTTTTGGTGTAAAATTCTATGAGAATTACATGACTTAATGAAGCAGCTACACTAATACTAATTAGTTCAGATAATTGACCATTTGCTCGATTTTTACAAAAAACCTTCCAACACAAAAATCTTTTTTTTTAATGTTGTGGTGGGCAAAAACTGAAAGTTTAACAAAGAGCCACAAAGTAATTGGTGTCGAGGCACACGACCGATCACCTTATGCTTCATTTACTTCATGGTCGAGATCAGTCAGCCAAATCCGAACTTGATTCAATTTCCCACATCCTCCCATACATGATCATTCGCTACATTTTTTGATATTTTGCATCTTCATTGGCCTTCTCTCGCATATCACACGCAACATTCGTTGTCTTTTTTCTCCCATTCACATGAAGAATTTAATATCAGTTTGAGTGTTTGATTAGAGAATTTTAAGCTGACAGAAGGGATGAGTTAAAAAGTGATATAATAAACACCCGCTGAGAGGATGCACGTGCCTAGACACGTGTCATATATAAACTAATATGTATTTTACTGTGTGTTCTATTTGTTATTCTCATTATTTTATGTGTTGCGTTGTTATGCCTCGTCTATTTTACAAGTGCAGATTATTATATGATAATATATGTAGTAATAATAATAATTCGCTTCATGCACAAATATAAATTTTCAAATTTACCCCTAAACGAGAAAATTTGATTTTAGTTTTTTGCTTCATTCGTTTCAAAAAGTATATATACAATGACTAATTTGATATATTATTATTATTATTATTATTTAATTCGATTAATGCACAATAGTTGCAAATGCTATTCAATAATCATATAAACATCATTCAGTTAATCAAAGTTCTAATAAAAGTATACCGCTCCCGTTTTAAATAAATCAATCGAGTGTAAGTTGGTTACATGTATATGAAGAACGTTTGGCCACTTTAAGTAGTTTTTATTAGTCCGTTACATTTAAGAGACATATCGAACATTTCCTTACATGAACTGGCAAAATGACGTTTCACAGAATCTGTGATGTTTTCTAGACGGGTGAGGTTGTGTACTAGATAACTTGTGATTTTCTATTGTACAATTCTAAATCAGTAATACCAATACTTGGTGTCGTTGTGGTATCGTTTAAAAACGCCCAAAACTAATCTAAGGATAGACATACCTAAATCACAAAGTAAGAACATACAGTTCTTTTATCGTCGAGTTAACGTACAAAAATTTTTAAATGGAACGAACCTTATGATTATTAGTGACCGTCGAATCCAACCTTTTCCGCAGGATTCGACTCTACCATAGGTTTATTGACGCTTAAAGGAAAAATAAAATTATTTAATATTTTAAGGAGTATTTAAGCAGTATTTAAAACTTATAAGAGAATGATATAAGAACAGCGATTAGATTCATGGACAAATATAGCATGAGGAATTTTTTTGGAATGAGAAAATTTAGGCTATACATGAGATTTGTTTTGTTTATTTTTCCCATTGCTGCTTAATCTTTTGAAAGTCAAGCACCTACCAGTATTTTATTACTTATTACTTTATTAGGCACGATAGTATTTTCAAAATAGTAAAATTTCAATGGTAAATCTCAAACTAGTAAACTTGTAAAATGTTAGAATTTAGACAATTTTTTTTCTGGGTGTTAAGTTGCTTTAACATCTAACTAAGATCATATTACAACTATCTAAAAGCAGAAAATTTCTGTAAGTCATAAATCTTGAAATGTCTAGGATTCAAAGGATCTAGGATTCATTTTAGGGACAAAGTTCAGACTCTGAAAATCTTACATATTATTTAACCTGAATAATTTTATTTAACATAAGTTTAAGTAGTTTTTTTTTAATATGTGACATAATTATGAAAGTATGTGCAAATAGAAACCTTCAAATTCTAATATTGTGCTTCCATTCGAAACAAGGTAGGTATTTTATGTATTAAAAAATCCAACGTACGAATATGTATCGTGATGTATTCTGCTATCTCAAAACATATTATAAAATTGTTTGTTTATAGTATGTATATTTTTAATAGTAGGTACTTAGCCAGTACTTAACATTTAAAAAAAAACTTTTTATCGATAACTTGCAATTGAATCAACGAGAAAAAAAATTAATTAAGACGAACGAGAATTTAATATCTAATTAAACTATTACGGTCTGGAGAATTCGATTTCGTGATTCACACTAAAGCCATTGTATTCGAGACTTGTTCATAAATTGACGTGCAAGGACAATAGAAGTAGTCGACGACAAATACCTTCATAAAGGAAGAGAAGTTTTAGCTTAGCATTGCAGGATTATAAGACAGTTAATATCAGAATAGGGGTAACGCCCATATATCATGTTGTAGACCTTAAACAATTAACCATTACGTACGAATAATCATGACAATGATGGCGACCGTTTGAAAATAAAGAGCGAATTATACGGGGTCGAAGCGTTTCGTCTATTCTACGATAAGGCAATGTGTGATGCGTTCAACATATCATGAATTAGTCAATTATAACCTAACACGTTGGGGGTGCAAAATTACAGCCGAATATTTCGAATGTTTGCGTGATGACTATTAGAGTCCAAAATGAGCAATATTTGAATTCCAACGAGTGTGTGGTGCAGCTCTCGTATTAGGATTAAATATTTTACAAGTTATAAATGAAAAGAGATAAGATATTGTTCGTGCTGTGTTTTTGCTCTTTGTTCAACGCGTTTCGGTTATGTTTATGATACTTGACTAATAGTTGAAATTGCTGGTGCAAGTTATTTGCTACTGCTCTCAGCATAGACACGAAAGTATATACACATACGCTCACATTTTCTCTAATATTATATTATATTACGGAACCGTGTTTTGTATACGAGTCATATACTCGATTTTGGTGCATTAATGAAAGGGGTTGTGATAACGTGGCATAATATTGCATTTATCAGTTTTACGTGTGCTTTACTATTATGCATACTTTAGCTCTGCAGTGAGAATCACAAATTAGAGTTAGTTTTGGATTCGATAAAATAATTTCGTAACATAACTTCTATGGTGACAACCACCGAATATCACAAGGTTCGTTTTAATTAAACTGAATTTGAAAAAGGAGGAAGATATCTGTTACGAAATTAATTCATTTATTTTTAATAACATTGAATAATTGTCAATATTATCGAGCAAAAGAGTAGATCAAATAGTAAAAAAAAATAGTAAGTAGAATTTAGGATGTCTTATGATTTTATATCCCCCAGTTTAGTAGTTACATTATCTTGTTCTTTTAATGTAAAAGATCTGGTAAAAATGTTTTGAATTATTTTTAAAGAGTATTTAATTTATTTTTCGGGAGAACAGAAAATTTTATTGGCAAAAATCAAATACATATCCTTCATTATTATTGATAGTGGCTGATGGAAAAATAAATCTTACCCGATGTACCTACTATAACAAGTGAACAAAAAATACTTTTTATTTGTTGGTGTTTTAGTTAGTTTTAATATTTAAGGTCATATCATGACTGTTTAAAGATAGAAAATTTTTATAATCTACATATACATATATATCTACCAAGAAAAATCTTGGATTTAACACCAATCGAACCGAGCACTACTGACTGATAAATTGGTATCAAAGGACAGAATTAGTATGTACATACATTGATAATAATCATTTATTTATTATTCCATCCATATATCGGATAAAATTTGAATCCCTAATAAAATTTTAAGGAACTAGGAAAATTTGATAGCATACGGATGTAGCTGAAAAGAAATTCGTAAAAATGTGAGTACCAATGTAAGTTGAATAGACCAATGTAACCAATGTAAGTAGACCATGACTGACTTAGAGTTAAGCAAGACTTTTTATATGTTTATATATGAACACTTCAAAATAAGCTTTTTGTGTTACTATGCACAAATATATTTTCGTTACATTTTTTTAGAAAAATTCTTTTTGACCACTTTACTTATTTAGTAGTTTTGATCAATTTCCTTTTTTTCCTTAAGGTAAAAATATTCATTTTCTGATAAAAAAAGGTACAGTAATTAAAAAAAAATACGTGATCAATAAAATATATGCTACTTTTGGTTAAGATCCCTAAAATCTAAAATCAGATCTAAATTAACAAAATGAGTGTTTCTCAGTGTTTGACTTGAGTAAATTTAAATTGAAAAAACTGATTCCCAAAGTGAGCGATACTCCCCTTTCCTGGGGGTGCAGCAATGTTTCAATGGGATGATAGCAGCCTCGGGTGCATATTGAATATTCGTATTGACTTGAAGCGCTGGAAAATTGTATTAGTGGTCCGAGACATTTAAAATTCAAATTTGATGGTCCATTAGATTTCAACGGTTTTGGCTACTGTCTTAGAAGGTGCTGAACAATTATTTTCTTCAAGAGTTAGACCAAACAAATTTGGATACCTCTGTTCTAAAACAACTAACTATATATCTTTAACTTTGGATCCTTTAGAATATGAGTTGTTTTTCTACATTCTTTTAATTTAAAATGAATTTGTAAGCAAAAGTTCTGATTAAAACAATGGTTAAAAGGAGGTTCAAATTTAATTATTCAGTAGTTAAATTTAAAATAAAATTTTGTCTACATAAATTTCAAGAAAACATTGTACTGAAATGAACCAAAATTTCAAAACTATGTACATAATTAAATATTTTTACCCATAGGTATATAAAAGATATTGATTACGTTATCAAGATTTTTTCTAAAGAAGGATAAATGAGTCAGAATAGCCATTCCTTGATTAAGGTCGTTATTAAAATCGCGAAAATCAAAGGATACCTTTCTCCGACTCACCTTCCTATATATCATTGTTTACTTTTGCGTAACTAAACCACGTAAATTCAAGTCTCATCCGCATATATTTAAGAAATATTTAAACGTTTGACAATGAAAAAACCGCGTAAAATAAAACGCGTAACTTAAAATTATTAAGTGTTTTTACTAATTTAAAACAATATCATTTGGACATTGAGAGTCTTAAAAGTTTTCTTTAAATTTTTATAGAAAAAGAAAAGATATCCCTATATTCTTAAAGATATACTCTTAAAAATAATCTACTTAATATTTTTAATATTAAGGTAGTTACGTTTTTATAACTTTCTTAACCAGGGAAAAATGTAGCACATCAGCCTATTGTACCTTCTTCAGGTACTTGTGTGAAATTTATAATAATGTATGAAATATGAATTACGCTTTTTGTCCACAGAAAAGAATACTAATAAGTTAGAAATTTTGTGCAATTGAAAATAAACATTGCACAAACTATCCAAAAACTGTGAATATATTTATTTCCAAAAAAATATATTTAGATATGAAACACACCAATTATATACCTATAAACTAGCTTATTTAATTTTGTAAAATATTTTTAATTCAATTTTTAGATCTATTTTAATTATTTCTTTTGCTTTAAAAAGTAGGTAGGTACTATCGATTAAACTCTTAAATTAAAATCAAAACTCTAAATTAAAAATAATCAATTCATCGAATTAACTTTGTTACGATCAGTTTATTTTAATAATATAGTTTTGGCTTTCAGCAAATTTCGTGCAAATAAACTAAAAAAAAACTTCCTATTTTTTGCCTGAACAAAATTTTTGTATTTATTAGTTTTTATTCAATTTTAAAATGTTTTAATTTTACAAATTGTTAGTGACAGCTTTATTAACTAATGGTGGCAATGTGTTGTTTATTTTATTTTTTAATAGGTTCTCTATTTTTATAGTAAAAGAATTGAAGATCTATGGTAAAAATAAAATAGTTTTTTATCAATAGATACCTATTTGATGTTATCGAAAGTAACCTTAGTTATTCATATATTTATAAACGCTTAAATTAAATAAAATTTTAAAAATTATTTAATTACTGAAGTAGAAAAACTAATAAGAAAATAAGTATAATACCTACATTCTACAACATTAAAATACTTTTAATAGTGTGAAAATAAAGTTTTCAGAATGTATCATATAAGCGTAGGTATCTAGATATTTTTTCCAAATCTTAAGTTAATTGAAAGATAACCCAAGTGTTGAATATCTATTGTACTCGTATTTAATTGACTTATTTTCCATGTAATTTTTGTAAAAAATTGATATAAATTTTGATTAAATTTTTCTCGTTAAATAAATGTTCTAAGCATTACAAACACAAATTCGTCCTCATAAAGTTTATTGTTACAATAATCAACGGATAATAATCGATAGATAAAACGGTCAGTGGTTTTACAACAAACCGAGTAAGTACATTATATTTTGAGCGAACATGGACAATAAAACGAACACCACCAGAATAGCGCACGTTCAAGGGACGATAATTTGTTATATAGTTTGAAGGGGGTGAAATAGCCACTAAACCAAGGGTCGCTGGTATTATTTAATTAAGTAGCGACTGCACTGGATATTGTCCACATGCACCCCTTTTTCCATGGGTAGCGCGGGTGCTCGGCTTATTCTAGCTCAATGCATGTAAAGCTACATGGATTATTTGCCGATAAACAACCCTATTTTGTGATGTTATGATTAGTTTGTTTTGCCGAAAAAAATGTGTAATTATTTTTGAAATAAAAAGAAAAACTGTTCTTGTGTCAATGAGTTTTGTCTTGATGTGGTTTAGGTATACTTAGGACTCTGTTTGTAAAAAACAAACTTGAAACGTGTGATGAATATAAATTTGATTATCGAGGGTGATATTTGGACAGGGGTTGATAACATTTTTTGATACGATACGGGAGCACCTAAGCACTTGTACGGGTGATGAATTTTTTGGTCGATGCCGTGCATTTCCATGTCAAATAATCAAGTAATTGACGACAAATGTGTTCCATCCCCATGCACTTCTTCAAGTGTAATACAGACTGTTGATAACTCGCAAAGTCTCCTGAGATGTACGCGTCATAGAAGGGATGTTGTACTTTGGCGTTACGGGGGTTGCAGCTCAACCGTTATACGTATGCCCTTAATAAATAAGTTGATGTGAATCTTGAAGAATGATTTCAGTTTTCACTTAATTATATTAAAATATTTCTTTTTATTAAAGTAAAGAATTAAATCTTTCTAACATTCTAAAGTCACTTATAATAATCAATACGTCCTGTACTTATAAATTTTACGATTTATTATAACTATTTTCATGGCACAAAACAGCTATAAAGTATTCATTATGTTCATGTTATAAAACATTACCCCTGGTGACCGAAAGATACATTATCAGGGTGTGAGAAGCGGGGGTTGAAAGCTCCAGAGGAATCCCGAAGGACCGCTTGTGTACACAACACCCTAATTTATTGTAATTTGCAATTTAGGGTTTACATTAAGTGCACGATGTATAACAACTTGTAGTACTTATTCAGTTAGCAAGTAAATCAATTTTGTTAAAATGCGATAAATTACTTTTCATTTTTCTCGATGCCGAAAATAAATTCAATTATTAAACAGACTATACAACGTTAAGAGTAGGTACATCGAGTTGTTAAGTTTTTAATTGTTTGTATGGATAAATTTAAGAAAATGTATGAATGAGTAAGAATATAAACTACTCGCTGATACCCGTCCGCTTTGCTGATCATATCTAAATAAAACTAATTGATTAATAGAAACATTAAAACCAAAATATAAAACATCCTTTCAGCTATTTTGACAGGAAGAGACAGTAGTTATTCTTCAAGAACAGTACGTTTTGCATAAAAATACATATCTTAGTGCAATTTCCAATCTTAAGATCCCTAGTAAGAGTTAGATTTCATAGCTGGTTTATCAAAATCCGTAAAAACTACTTTTCTTAAAATTATATATTTCTCTTGTATCTAATTTTGTCTTCTATCCGTAAAAAATATTTTATTTTATTATATTTATTGCTTGGGTTATGGGAGGAATTTTATAGAAACTCTGAATTTCTTCGTGATAAACGATATTAAAAGGTAATTAAAAGGTGTTAAAACTTAAAAGTGATAACAATTAATTGTAATTTAAATACGATATTCCACAATCACACAAAATGAATAATATTAATGCTGTTATACAATTGAAAGAACACCATTGTCAGCAATCCAAAAATGTTCGAAGTTAGCACATTCAAATTTTTCAATTTTTCAGGTGTAACTTTGAGTTTCTCTTAAACTTCTTTTTCTTAAACCATCTGAATTGATACGAACAAATCAAAACCAAAAATCAAACCCATCAATTACCTCCTGAAATTTTGTAATCCTTAAAAAAATATTTGACTATGCTAATAATTGTAATTTTCAAAAATTCGATATATTTTAAATGAATTAATCTCAAAAATAATTAAAAAATGTAGTCTGTATCTTAAATGAATATGTATGTCTCAAAAAAAAATTAAAATTAAAACATTTATTAAAGATGCGAATAAATTTTTTTCAATAACTTAAATGGTGAAATAACAAAGTCTTAGTAGTTGACTGTAAAGACTGTATCGTGTTATAGGTACAGTTAAAGTTCAAATCTTATTCACGTTTTGAATGGTTAAGACTAAATCCTTTAAGTGTTAAATGTTTGGGAAATTTAAAATTTTCATTAAGTTTAATTCGGTTCATATCCTATAATGTATTGCATAGCTACATTAGTTAGTATACAATAGACTATAGATATAATATAACTCTTCTATTAGGTAAATAAAATTGCTGAAATAGTGCTTAAGTAATAAGAACATTCAACAGTGGTAATTTGATATTACAAACCTTATAGTTGAGGATTAAAATAATATTATGTGTCTTGAGAAGTATATTATAGAAATAAGTAAATAGGTATTTAAAGATAGGTATTTATGAACCCAAATTATACTTCTCAGAAGTTTAAAAAAACCAAAATACTATCGAATTTCACATCTCCGCAAAATTTGAGGAAAACAAAATAAAACAAAAATGGTATTTTAATATGTAAAATATTTACACAAAGATTTATTTGAACATATTTATTCAAGCAACCATATAATGCCAATTTGTCCGAACATAATACTTGTGAACACTCAACACGTCTTAAGAAACATCACACACACATTCAAAATACGACAATATCCTATGCAAACAGGAACTTTGTATTCGTGTCTTTTCTCAGGTTTTGAGGTTCAAGCCTTGTTATATTATACGGATAAAAGAAAACTAAATCAAAAAAAGACGGAAAGTTGAAATTGGGATTCATCCTAATATGTCTGTCTCTATCGTTTCGAACACATAATTTTCTATTGTCATCCAGAAGGAATCTTCTATTCGTAAACGAAAAAAAGTCAATGTAAAGGACGAGAATTATATTTTAGATGCGAGACTGAATGAACTTGTCTTGCTTGTAAGTCAGCCTGCGATGGAATTTGGATAGAAAAGTAAAGGCAAGGATAAAATGGTTAAAAAGGGATGCAGAAGGACCACACTTTCCTTTCTCAATTGTACTTCAGAATGTTTTGTTGTGGCTGACAACTGACGCTGATCCTCAACGAAAATTGACTTTTATTTACTTTTCTTCGATATGAGAAAAAAATCAAAACTATATCCTGAAATAAATTTCTTAAAACGATATTTATTGAAATAATAAGCCACTCGAGAATCAGTTTAGTTTTTAAATTAAAAAATCATGAAAAGCGACAAAAAAATTGTGTAACTGTTAAATGAATTGAACTCTGCATGAATCAATTCTACATTCATTTCTCGCAAAATTGTTCGTAACATTTGTCGAGGTGTGAGCAGGCACCACATTTGTTGGTGATGCGTCTGTTAGTGACAACCTTAAACGTTCTTTTATAAGTTATAATTGAATAATGATTATGTTTATTGTGAACCGTAGTACCAAGGGGGTGCTCTGATGCCACCCCCGTTCGTATTGGACTAGAGAAGGTGTGTCGCTCAGGTCCCTTTAGGTTACATAACGTTGATGGCACGCAGGACCTGTCGTTTCCATATATAATCAAGCTTTGTGTCAGTTATTATTTGTTACAGGAAAAATTACAAAATAACTTACAAATCAATATTGAAAAAATTCTTTTCACTATCAACATTTAAAAACCATTTTTTTTAAATTTGATCCAATAAAATCAAGGTAACCGCATAATTTATTTCATAGAAAAAAAAACCAACCAATGTATGATTATCATTCACTATAATATGAATATTCAAACTCGTAACCAAAAATGATTCAAAATCAATAAAAATATATTAAAATGTTGAATTAAAGCGTATAAAAAATTATCATAATTAAGCGAAATTATATATTATTCAATCTCACAGCAGTTATAATAAAAAAAAATAATAAAGATAAATCCTAAGGTAAATTCTAGAGTTCTAGGATCTAGACTTGAGAACAGTGATTCTCAACCATTGTGCTGCGCCATTTTTGGATGCGGTGAAATTCTTAAAGTATGCTACTGCCAAATTTTAGATATTATGTAACCCTGTAAGGGACATACATTACTTTGGATGTAACTTTTATACACCATATCTATATTCTATTATCTTTGCAGACTTCTATATGTAAATATTATTTTATTTTAACACAATGTAATAAAGATAAGATGATTATTTAAAGCTTACCTTATTGTCAGTATAAAGCAAAATTTTAAGGCTTTTAACAGTATATGGCAATAAAATAGAAGCTGAAATTTCCTGGTCTTTGGCATGCTGCTTTGCTTTAAAACAACATTTAGAGTTTAGTGCTATTTTAAGCAAAAAAGTTTTTAGTTTTTAAAAGCCTCTGTTCTCATTTATTAAATAAAATGTAATAAAGTAGAAGCCCACATGCAAGCTGTGAACAATCGAAAGGATTTAATTATCCATGTTGACTAACTTTTACTGAGAAAGTAGATGTCTTGGTGTGAATGATATAAATTTTATTCCGTTAGAGCAGTGGTTCCCAACCTTTTCTAAGGTACGGAACACTTTTGCAAAAATTTTTTTTGGCGGAGCACCAAAGTTAAAAAGAAATGTTTGTAAGCAGCGTTTTAATAAAATAGGAAAATTACAAACTCTGTACAAATCTACAGTAATGGAGGGTTGGGACGTAAAGAAGACAATTCCACCCTCATTTTCTCCTCTTCTTTTTTTAATTTTTATGTTGGTTAAAGTGGAAAACCCTACTTCACATAAATATGAGATTAAAAAACACAGTAAAATTGTTATAGCCTTTTTTGATATTTGTGGGTATTCTTGTTGGACAGATATCCAGAATTCATCAAGACTCGTTTCAGCTTGTTTAGTTTTCAAAGTGCGATCATATGACAAAGATATAAGCTCCTCTTCCTCTGACACATTAAATTCAAAATTATTAGGTAATTCATTAAAAAAGGGGTTTCTAACCCAGTCGTATTTCTCGTTGTCCAGAGAAGAAAAATATTTTCGTATGTTACTGTCCAGTATTGACAAATGTTGTGATATCAAGGAAACACAATCGCTGCTATTTCTGGATACAGATGGAAATATATTAAGATTATTTTCTACTACTCTTGTTTTCCAGAGAGAAATCTGCCTGTGAAAGGCTGATAGTTTGTCGGTTGACGTTAAGATGTTTTCTTTTGTACCCTGCATACTCGTATTTACAGTGTTAAAATAATTAAAAATATCTGTTAAATAGCCCAATTTAGCGCACCACATATCATTCTTAAGGTCTTGATGGTATGTTACACGGATGGCATTGAATACGCATAAGCTGTCTTAAGGGTTTTAGGGTACAGAAAGTATTATTGAATTTAAAGTTAAATTGTATCTGTTATATAAAAGCAAGCCATGTCGATCAACATTTTCCAGGCAACGCCAACTTTAGCAGTAGATAATTATCGCGGAATACTTTTGAAATGCTTGCGGAACCACTGCGTTAGAGTTTAACTTCAACATATCGGCCGATATTTGTATAATGATTGATGAATGAATGATTGATGAATGAATGATTGATCAAACTATGATTGATTTCATTTTGAATTAATTCAATGAATGTATTGCTGTACCTAACAAAACGTTATATAAACGACTTAATGCATATTTATGATTAATATATATTTCTTTTAATTAAGAAAAGATTATTAAGAAAAGAGTGGTTCAGTATATTCTTAGTGCAGTTAAATATTTTATTCGATTGAAGCTCGATGGTGGAAGAAAGTTGATAAAAGAGTATACTTATTAAATTTTTAAAGTACGCAGAAGGTATTATAGATCAAAAAATTATTAGTTAGTTCAAATTTTAGCTTGATAGTAAACAAACTTTTTAAATGGGCTATGTTAAATAGTTAATATGTTGATATTTGCAGTAACGTTAGATTTTGATGGGCAATGATACAACTTCTAAAATAAAATACTTATATACCCGTAACTATAACACATACTTAATTAAATTGCCAAAATGTTTTTCACTAACTTATCCAAGAAAGAGTTATAACAAAAATATAAACGTTTATTTAAAGAGAAGGATAATACATGTAGTGTCATAAGGTACCTATTGTTAAGTTTAAAAGGTTAAAAAAATAGACTTATAAATAATTCAAAACATAACATACGAGTAGGTACTTACTCCATCAACAGCTTTCAAAAAATAGCGGTTTTATTTAAATATTATTATTTTTTTTTTCAAATAAATTGCACAATCTGCATAGGGTTGCAATAAGTGCATTCAATCCATAGACAATCACATGTAAGCACTAGTCCCAGTAGATTAGTGCTGTATAAGTACAAAATAGATTTTTAACAATCAATAGCAACAATAACAATAATAGTAATTTAAATATTGATGAAATTTTTGATTGAATCAAAAGTATTGTAATAAAGTAACTTCTATATACTAAGTAGTATAATAGATAGATAACGGCTTCAAAAAGCTATCAGAAGGCTATAGATGCTCAAAGCCTTACTGTAAATATCATGAAACAATGAATGATCTGGCCTTTAACGCTATTATAATGAACTTATAGGGTACTTATAGGTACTAGGGAACTTATAAGGGTATAGATTTTTATCATACATATTAGGTTTAATGTAAAAATTAGTTACTCATAGATGCTTCATATACTTCTAGATACGGTTAGAGGCACGTTATTTTATAACATCCAAACTACCTAAGAATTTGAGTTATTAACAGGATGGTTCCCAAAATTAATTTTTGAAATTGATACATGTACAAAGCGTTTATTTAAAAATTAGCTGCTTCCAAACGTTATGTCACTTTTCTTGCACTATCATTGAGTCATAAACATTAAATTCATAAAGAACGCTAAGACGTAAGGAATTTATATAATGCAAAACATGGGTACATTTGATTTTTTTATTTGCATAACTTTCTTTTAAATTTTAGCTTTAGAGATAATTTTAGGTGCCCACTTGAAAGAATAAAGCAACTCAAAAATTCATATATACAGCAAAGTACAATCTTTAGACAAGAAAGAAAAGGTAAGTGAAACTACGGTTCCGCTCAATTTTTTTTTCTATTAGGTATAAGCTGGAACAAATATTCTTAGTTACGTGCATTGTTTTATAAGACAAAAAAATATTTTAGAAATAAAACAAGATGATGATATACTTACAAACATATTACACAAACGTACAGAACGTGCATCGTCTCAAGACCATATTTCATCATTTCTTTATGAAGAAAGACCACAAATAATCAAGTCATTTTTTGATTTTCTACAAATAAAAGCTTGGCTTATTTATCAATTAGTTTAACTTATTAAAGATACGATCAGAATATGTAAGACTTGAAAAAATTGATGGTTGAATTACGAATATGTACTTATAATGAATTTCCTTGAGATTGCACATAGTAAGATGTGCAACTATTAAAATTAGTTAGAAGTGCGTATTTTATCTATAAGAATAGTTTTATAATATTTTAAGAAATATACTCTCTGTATAAGTTTAGAAACGCGAGGGGGTCAAGAAGTGGTTAAGTTTACTAAACTTGTCTGCAAAATCAGGCGATTACCATTTGTTAAAAATATTATAAGATCACACGCCTCACACCCAATACTTGTACAATATTTGTATAAATTATTTATGCTTTGTAAGTAATTAATAATGAAATACATTAAAGTAAATAATATCTATTGCACTGAAAATTCTTAACTATCAGACGTTACCATTTATATTAGAAAATCTACCATCAAAGTTTTTCAAAAACTTCTGTAGGTACTTACACGAAAGTTGAAATTTTAAAAATTTCCATGCTTATAATAAAAAAGCATATAAATAGGTAGACATAGGTATATCTTCACCAATTGAATCTTGGTCTGTAATTCTAATTTATTAGTCTTTCGGTGTTGATAATTCCTACCGTTGACTTGAAAACTTTGAACTTTATAACTTTAATACAAATAAAAATTGCCATTTGAAAAGAGATAATTTCTTTCTTCTGTTACAACATATTAACAATTTTCAATTACATTATCTTTTTTTAAAAAATCATGATTGCGTACAACCACTAGGGATTCACCATTTGACTTAATTTTTAAGCTTATTAACTTGATTTTCAAGCTACTTGATTCAAATTTACCTTAAAATGAAGTTAAACTTAAATCAAATGAGTATTCAAATATAAAGTCAAGTTAAGTATTGAATTTCCCAGTTTTTTTATTTCTAAGTTTAAATATTAAGCTCAATTCATTGGACAAAATATCCATTTACTTCACTTAATGAATCTTTAACAACTACATACTACCTATACCGAAATGTGGTTAAAATAAGTTGAATCTCATTTATTTTTATTGATCAAATAAAACAATTAATTTAGAAAAATTACATTATAAAGTTACATGAAACATTAAAACGTTTACAATTTCTTATTAAATTTTCTCATACATTTTCCATTTTCAAACTTTGAAACTTAATTGCACGGAAATAACGAAATCAAATTTCATAATAATAATGAATATTTCTTAACCTAATGGAGTAATTCGAGAATATTAACCAACATGGTGATGCCAAAATGGTGAAATGATGATTAGTTTCCTTTCCGTTATAGTAGACGAGTTTATCAAGGTAAATGTTTCATTGGAAAAGAACGCCAATGTAAGCGGTCGTTTATTTCCTTTAATAATATAACTTCGACGTTGATGGAAGCTTTTCTTAACGATGATCATCTTTTAATGAGCTTACAAACAAAAGTAACGTCGCTAAGATACCATCATATACAATTTAATTGCTTCTACCAGCGGAAAATCAAATAATTGGATTGAAATTAGGCAAAAACTTTCGCTCAATTAGTACACCTTCATCATATTACTCTATCTATTTACTTTAAATTAAATTTTCGGACTAAATCTCCCTCTAATTATAAAGAATGGATAATTCATTAATGACGTAATTATTTTCATGTTTTCATACACAATCTAAATTAATTACAAAAGAGTATTAAAATTACATATTTTCTTTAATTAATCAACTTTTCTTTGGGATATTAATAGCTATTTTTATTCATATCATAAATCATAGATAGTATAAATATTTAAACGTGTAAAAATAATTTTTATGAAACCTAAATTAATTGTAAAATAATGTGATGTAAATGAAAAAAGGTTAATACCTACATAAGATTTTAAAACAATATGGCGGAAAGAACACGTACGCATTTGCATTTTGTAATAGAAGGTGCAGACTTTACAATAAGTGCTTGTTCTTCGCGTTAAAAAAAGAATAGATTTAAATAAATGCATATATGCAAAGTGCTCTATGCAAATTAAACACTTCACCCCTAGTTCTGAAGGGGGTTTCCAGCCCGTTCATTGGTCGAGACAAATGCACCACAAGCTACGTTTGCTATTCGTACCTTATTATTGTCATTAACAAATTTATTCTTAAATTCATATCCATTGTTTTTAATGAAATAACTTCGTTGCAGAATAATATTTCAGTATTGTCTGAATGAAAACATGTTTCATTTAGAAATTGAGATATATTTGTGTGTGTTTATTTATTAGTTAATAAAATCAGTTATTGTAGGCAAGAAATAATTATCATAAAATGAAAAGGTTTCATTTTGAAAAAAAGTTAATGATTTTTTTTTAATTACGCCATTTCGTGAGGTATAAAAATGATGGTTAATAGAATTTTGTCACCTCGTACAAAAGGGGGAATTAAAACAAACACTTAATACGAAACTAATAGCTTATAGTGGTAGTAGCGTAAAAGGGTGCAAAGTTCAGTGTTGTGTAATATTTTTTAGACATGGCCGTGTATTAGTTGGTGGTTAACGATGCATAGTGCGGACATGATCCGACCACTTACCCTGTAAGAGAATGACTTTGGGGCTATGATTGGGTTGCTGATGTGTGATTGGCCAACCGAGGCACCTCCCACCACTGTAATGGCTGCGACGACTGCACTTTGTTTTGCAAAAGCTCTAAAGCTGCATGTATGCATCTCTCAACCTACCCTTGCATATTCTTGGTTAGCATTCATTCAAGATTTTCTATAGGTACACACAATATATCACCGTGGTTGTCATTCACATTGAAACCCACCCTGTAGCATTATCTATTATTGCCGTGTAAATTCAAGACGCTTCTACGTTTACACATAGCACATCATGCAATTTTAAGGATTATAAACCGAATTATCTTTTTATGAATTGAGGTTTTTTAAAGAGGTATTTTTCATTAGTGTTGGATGTTTATACGTCTGTTTCAGTTGGTAAGTGTAATTTTGAAAAGGAAGTAAAAATGAAAGCACTTACTTGAATACGATCTTCGGGTAAATCGGTTTTCAGTGAAAGCATTTCTCTTGCATACACATCAGGATAATGCGCGTCTTTGAATGCCTTCTCCAGCTCCTCCAGTTGGTATGAGGTAAAGATGGTCCTGCCGCAATGTTAAAAAAAGGACGAAGGGTAGTTAGCGGGCCCGTGAAAGTTTGTAAACTATATTATTTTCAGTGGGGTGTACCTACATACCGTTACCTTTGTTTCATTTTGATTTTATTTAAAGAAAATAAATCAAATTTAAATAAAAACAGCAAGTAATTTAAAAAGTTATAACTAAGAGTTTAAGAAAAATTATTTTTTCATGTAAAAATGCATTTGCAATAAGAACACCTTCGTTTTCTTTATGTTCTAAATCAAAAATTTTATTTCAAATGATTTATTTTCTTCAATATTTTACCAGGGTTTTCTACTATCTTAACTATTTAGAAAAAAAATGTTTTTTCTAAACTTTTTAACTAAGTACATCTATAAATAAAGTTCAAGTTATTTACCTACTTTAAATGTAATGTTCTAGGTAAATTCAAATGGTATTTAATTTGAACACGCTCGTATTTCATAGTTACTTCCGATAATTTAATAAATATGTATAGGTAGGTACTCGTATTATACAAAAATAACGTGAACGTTTATTTTATAGTCAATTTAAATGTCTTCTCAAATTTATATTGCCACGAATTAAAATCTTGGAAAACTCATAACTAGCAAATCCAATTTATATTTGAAAATGTAACAAAACTAAGCAAAACATTTATGAAGAATATTTATGAACATAATATATTCCCAGTTTTTTGACCGTTAAATGTTTGTATCAATAGAAAAATTAATTTATATCATTAGATAAATAAATAAATTTGAGAAGTCATCTTGTATAAGCATTAGTAAAATTTCCTTTCGGAAAAAGTATTCACCTATGACGTCGCTTCTTCTTCTTTTTCTTACCAAAACCAAGACCATCCACCGAAAAATCTTTATTGGATTCTAATTGGTTTACATCTGAAACAAAAAAATTAAAGAATTTATTTTACAGGATATATGCAAAACCTGATTATAATAAAATATATAAATAAATGTTTGATACTATAAAAATTGTTCCTTTGCTAATTCAAGTAAGAATATAATTAATAGATTCATCATAATATACCTACATTAAAATACCGTTAAACTTGTAGATGTGCCTGTATCATCATATATTTCAAAATATTATAGTAGTAGATAATTAGTAATTTTATGTTAATTATCATATTTAATTACCTCGAATTATGAATACTAAGCTGCTTTGCAAGTCTATTAATTCATTACTACAATAAAACTTCGAATATATTAAGGATTATGTATAATATGCAGGTACCTTCCTACTTTATATAAGATTGACATATAAACACGTTTTTAGGATTGAGTTTTTATTTTTACAACATCTTTGAGAACATGATTACGCATTATAAATTACTTAAAAATAAAGCTTTGATAAATTATTTACATTAAATTATTAAAAGCGATACTTTTTATAAACTGACACTGAAAAAATAAATTTAACATCAATTTGGAAAAGCTAAGAAAAGATGTAAAAGTCCCTTAGAATTGGAAAATCGCCTATTTTTTGCAACCAAATTAATGAAACAAAAGTATTTGAACTGACCCTTTTACCTACCCTATACATATAAAATTTCCTTTATAGAGTAAAGAATCATAATTAAAAATTAGAGTATGTTATAGTATACCTAAAGCAAAAAGTTCTTAATCGATTTGTAAATTTTTTCCTTGCAAACGAAAAATAATGAAGGTATAGCCTCAACAGAAAGGTTAACTTCTTTACAATTCCTTAAAAATGCTCTTTTAGAGTATAATTTTTCTATAAGAATTGATTATTATTAATTATGCCGATAATTGTTCTTATTTTTATTACATTCAAACTTTTAAGAGTTGCTTAAGAATGACAAGTGTTAAAAAATTGTAGATCAAATAGTTTCTTCAACATATAAATATATTACATAATAAATGTCTATCATTTGCCAGAAGCAGGAACATTTAATTTCACAAAAAGTAGATACCTAGTTAAAAAATGATTGTTAAAATTTTTGCCTTACGGCTCATTTACACTTTGATTAGTGCGAGTGTGAGTAATTAGCGATTAGTGATTTTTGTGAGTGATTAAGTTCAAGTGTATAGTGCGAGTAGTGTCCACTGTACTGTTTAACTGATGCGCTTAGTTTAATTGTAAGGCGTATTTCCTAGGAAGCAAAAAACTTGCGGGAATTAGCTACTCGCAAAAAATAGAACACGCTTTTTACTAATTCACTGATTACTAATCACTCGCACTAATCAATTGCAGTTCATAGTGTTTTTTGTCCTAATCATTAAGCACCTGCACTTATCACTCGCAATCAAAGTGTAAAATGGGCCTTTACAGATTGATCATAATGTCATATTATATTAATGCAAATATAATTTAAGGGTGAAATTGAAATGGGACAATGTGTAGTTTTAGAATTAATGTTATTTATAATTATAAATACCAAATCACTATTATGGTAAGATGTAACTATTTAGATATTGAGCAGTTGAATTTTGATTCATTTATGTTTTAGTTTTGATGTAGACAATTCAAACAATATATATTATGGAAAGCATAGGGTCTTGGTTGTAGCCAAATGTCACCAATCTTCTATTTTCTATGATTATGGGTAATATATCTTAATTAATTATGTTTTAACACCAAAACCTTTAGAAATAATTAAAACACTCAAAATGTGTAACATAATAAGAAGCAATTATCCTCTTTATAGTAAGAAAAACTAACCATTTAACACTTCATTTACTCGTATTTAGTTTATCTATACCGATATATAAATGCATAATGTCTTAATCACAAAAACATTTTTTTAAAACAGTTATGAAAGAATATTTTGATATCTATACCTATTCAATAAATAAGAAACTTGTTAATGTTTAGAAACTAAAAAGCAGTATTATAAATCATTTTTAAACTTTTCTATTGGCTATTAAAGAACATGACCTTCAATCGAATATAAATTGAAAATTTGCATTGGATCGAAACAATCAAATCATTCCTAACCAGGTAAATCTTACACTGGTATTCATGGAATTTTATCGGGTTCAACCCGTACTGAATCTGATATATTCAGGGATATGTGCAAACAATTTTAAATTACCAAAATAAATCTAACTTTTAACTATTTGTTTCAAAATAAATAATTGCGAAATATAAAATTAAATTTCGTTGACTTTGGACTTAATTATTATTAAATTTTACTTTAATTTATAACTTGTGTTGTGAATTTTAGTGAGTGGTATTTGTGAAATATAAGTGCGAAGTTGCAAAATAAATTGTAGGAGTATAATTTAATTTTCATATTTTAAAATATCGAAATGAAACCAAAGTTAAAAAAATTCTAATAAAAACTTTCTATGCTCAACTTTATAATGAAATATAGCCTAGTTTTAAAGTTTTAAAACTCAAACTATTATTTACTTTCTGTAAAATATAAAATAACTTTCAAATTATGATTAGTTATGAAAGAATCTATTTAAGAACTATTGTAAAAACCAAGTCTTTTAAAAGACGTAATTTACAAAAGTCATCCCAGAAAAAACTTAATTTTGTTATAAGGCTAGACTAAAAATTTTATAAAAAATTGATTTTAAATTATTTTTTTTCTTATCGTCCACATGTTAACATTCAGCATATTTTATTTACGCCAATATAATTGATTTTTATATATACGTATATATAAACTGACAACATTTTTAAAGAAACGTATACTAAAAATAATTTCCTGTTTGAAATACTCTCACAATCAATTTGTAAAAAGAGAAACTCAGTTTGAAATTGAAAATTAGCAATTAGATTTCCGTCAATGTAATCCCTGAATCAGCCTCAACAGACGTAATTCAGTTTTTCTGCACAGCTTCACATTCACCGTCAAATATAAAATGTTCATTCCAGACGAAACGAGACAGTCATATTCAAATTAAAAGACACAACAATAAACTTCAAATTCTCAGCCTTTTCTTTACTTGAATTAATAAGAAAAATACACCTTCATAGATTTTTATTAGTAATACTAAAATAGATTTACCATTTAAAAATATCTCTTGATTTTCATTTAAGTCAGAAATTTTGTTAGTGAGGGTGAGTTTCAGTTCTATATGTTGAAGTGATAATACGCCATCAATATACAGATGAGATTCCCACTTAAACTGGCAATTTCAATTCCCCAATAAGCTGCTGATCTGCGAATTCAATTATTTGCTATCAACGATGGAGATGCCATATTGACGATTGGCTGCCTGTGAGGACTCCCTGGGGAACTTCTAGAACTAGCGACTTCTTTAAGGCTGAGTGGAATATAAAAAGGGGAAAACACATTTCAAACAAAACGTAAAAATAATTTCAAATCCAAATTGAAAAAAAAAATAATTAAAAATGTTATTAGTCACTCGTTAATATAAGTTTGTTAAAATTTTAATCAACACATGTTTTATGACAATATTTGAAAAATGAATTTAATTTACATTTTGGAATGACAATTAGCCATAGTTGAATACGGTCAATGTAAAATGGCTGGTTCATGTTATATATAGTTATATTATAAGCTAACGTTTCGAGAGAAACATTTCCACAAGCTACACATTCACAAATTACCGATGGTAATTACTAGCTAAAGTTTTGGGAACGTTGTCCGGAGGCGGTCTCCAGAGGTTAGGTAATCAACAGTCCAGGATACCCGCCATAAATCCCACTAATGGTTCGGTTCTTGCGTTTCAGAGCTTTTAGCTTTTCGTACCTTTCTTTCAATACTTTTGAAAAGTTTCTATAAGCTTGAATAATTTATTATAGGTTTATGCTACACAAATAAATGTATGAAATAATTTAATTTATAAATTTTATTAAAAACATCGATTTCTTTGATAAAGGTTTCATTTGAAAAGACTTTTCTAATGAAAAATAAATGTAAAACCACCTAAAGTTTCGGTCGTTTATAAATTTATAATAAGAATAAAAATATGGTTCGTGTGCATAAAAAAAAAATTATAATAAAAATGTATTAAGTATATAAATATTTTTTACGTAATGAATACTTATCTTAAATTTTCAAAACCTTTTTAAAGTTATTTTTTTATATTTTTTACTATGAAATAAATACGTACAAACTCATACAGGTACTTAAAATACGATGTATTAATAATAAATTAATCAATAATAATTAGCTATAAATAGAAATTAAACAGATTGATAAGCAGTACGTAGGTAGAAATTAAATATGTACATCCTTTCATGAAACCATAAACAGTTTTCTGATAAATATCAGCTATTTATATTACTATACAAAGGACTAAGAATACATGTTCATTGTATATCAAACAATTTATACTATTTAAAAATTGTTTTTCTTTTTAAATTTATTTTTAAATGTATAAATTAAGTAACTTTATTTTCATTTCTAATATATAACAACTTCTTTCAATCAAACTAACTTTGAAGAAAAATTTCCTTTATAGGTGGGTTGTTTTTAATTTTTCTTAACCTTTTATTTTACTCAGATTTAAACAAGAAGGAGTTTTTAAATTGTAAGATTATAATAAAAAATTCCTTTTGAAACATATTGAATAGCTATGAGAAAAGATTAATGAAAATCTTTAGGTTATGTAGGTATAAAAATAACATTCCTTCATATTGTTTGATAGGTACAGTAGTTTAATAACATTAAACTTACCTTAGTGAATATATGAGAAGTTGATGGAATTATCAAAAAAAAAATAATCCTTCATAATAATAATAATAATTAAAGGCATTTAAACTATATTATAGAATATATATTTCATAACTTTGAACATTAATAAAATTATCAGAACCTCAATTTTTCAAATGTAAACTAAAGCAAATTCCAGTAGGTACTATAAAGTATGGAATATATAATATTGTTTTAGATATGAGACTAGTGGTGGCACAATAAAATGCCATAGGTTTTTAGTCGAGGAGAGTTCAATCAAAATATTAAACGATAAAACTTATTTAATACACCCTATGGGACAATTAAGGTTAAGCAACCTAGCTATTTTACCCCTCAATAATTTATAAACTAAAATTTGAACTCTTATGTTGTTGTTAAGTTTTTTTCTGAATAGAAAGCCAAAAAAATAAACTATAATCATTAAAAGTTTGTACTAAAACTAAATTATTCATTTGAGTTCAATAGACTCCTTAAATTAGAATTAACTAGAAAATCAATTAGCTGACAGAGCGGTTCAGTAATAAGTGGTCTCTGGTCATAAGAGTATTTGTAAATATTTTCTAAATAATGATTTATTAAAAAAAAAAAAAAAAAAAAAACTTTAACGTTGTCTGAGATACTTTACATTGAGGAAGGACACATTCAATGAATTTCTTACGAGCTTGAAATAAAATACTCACGTTACTGTGTGAGATTTTGATCTAAACTAAGAACTCGATTTAATAAGATATTTTGAAGCTAATCTATATAATAATAAAAGTTGTCAACTTCTTATTAAATATCTAATAAATGTATGCATTTCCCATAGCTTAAAGCTTTTATATTAAAATAAAATTTATTTAAAATCATCTAAAAACAAATATAATTATTGATAATAGATGCAAGCCAGATTAGGGATGTTACGGAGCTCCGTAACCAAATCTAATATAAACATTTCAGATAGTTTCGGATAGGGGAAGTCTATTACTCCTATTATTTTGTTACTATTGCATTTTTAAGTAGATAACACTTAAAATTAATTAGCTGTAGTAATAATTTAAGTAAATATGATTGAATTACTAAATAATAACTTAGAAATAATGTCAAATTATGTTTTATGTTAAAAATTTCTTAAGAATCTGATATCCGTAACCGAAACTATCCAAAACAAACGGATATCGGGAATAATGGCGTATCCGAAACCGGTATAATTTTATTTCTATATCCGTATCCGGATTCAGATCAAAAATTTCATATCCATAACATCCCTGATGTAGATACGTATATCATCTTTTAATTCTTAAAGAATGGAAAAGCATTATTGTGTTTTAGAAAACCAATATAATATATATAAAAAACATAAATTTATGAACAGCAAAGTTAAAAAACCATTGTGAAAGTTACCTATATATCAATATTATTTAATACAATAGATTGAACAGCGAACAAATCTAAATTATATTCTTCAAACGTTCATACTTTTTAAAGTAGACGGTTAAAGCTCTAAAAGATGCAGTTTAAACAGTACATAGTACATAGCATATACACATACATATTTATTCTTAATGTGTGTCCTATGCATTTGAAATAGAAAAGGGGTTGGTTTTTGGTATGTAGGTACTATAGAAAACTTTTAAAAATACATTATCCTGTTATGTAGAGCTGTGTAGTAGCTCTTAGTTGTGACTGAAGGAGTTGTTGGTATGTCGTTATCGGACAAGTTGTGAATGTTGGATGTTGTTCATGGCGATGCCAATGCTGTTCTCTTTCTCTTATGTATCACCATATCAAATTGAATGCATGCAATAGCACTGCACCATCTTACGACAAATCTCTAGAGAAATGCCAAATGGGGAGGAAAAACATGTGTTGCATTTTCATTTCACAAAAATACCCACTTAAATGTTCGTTGAGTTTTATATTGTTCAATGTTGTCTACCGTCTATAACGAGACTTTTATCGCTATCTTTTTATTTCACTGTTTCCTCAACATAATCACAATTGTATAATTTTATTTTAATACCTTAGTGTATCTAGCACATTCAAGCACGTACCACTCGTACCAAAACCTACATTTTATTTAATTTAAATTTAATCAGAATATTTCACCACCCTATTCGCATCTCAAATCCTTAATAAGTTGATACAAACCAAATAAAAATCGACTCTAAATATTCCTCCAAATGAATTTTTTGTAAAGAAATTAATTAAATTACAAATAATTTTCGACTAGGTTATTATAAATATTAATTATAAAGTCATATAGACGAGTTGCCGAAAGGATCGTTTTGTTAATTTAAGCGCAAGATAATCAACGATCAAAATATGGGATTGAAAAGAGAACCTAAAATTAATTTCCTTGAAAACGTCTTAAACTTTCGTTATTAAATTAATCAAAGAAATAAAATAATATGCTGAAATTGTAAAAGTAAATCGTTATTTAAATGAACGACGTTAAGAAAACATCTTACGTAATAACTTTTTAGATCAAAGCAAATATAAATTTAATATTTATAAGATTGAATTCATTTCTAAATAGTTAACATAATGAATATGAATGTCAGATGATTTGAGGGAGGTAAATATATATTAAACATAATCACAAATGCAAATAAAGACTCATCATTTATTTAACTGCTTACGAAAACATATCGCTCCGCTTTACAAAGATAATGTAATTTGAACGTGAAATAACATTTTCTTTTCAATTCACGGACCTCTTAGTAAGCAATAACTTGGACATAACGTTGAAAAATGAGTGGCACTGGAGAAAAATGTTGATCAAGCCATCGTTTTCCTCATATCGGAAAGATGAAGGGATCTTAGTCATGTTATTCATACCACTTTTTCCAAACGGTCATATCATCAATCTTGACAAATATAATCTTTTCGAAAATGTCGTCGAGATAATTCACCACCAATTGAATTTATCTTGCAATTTGGTTACCATTGACCACCCATTGCGTCTCTTGTATGTTGCTTCTCTTTAAACATAGACATATATTCAACGGGAGAGATTTAGAGCCCCTTATTCGAGCGATAAATCTTCATGATTGGATATTTATGGCTCTAGTTGGGACATTACGCTTTTATAAGCACAAACGTATCGGGCGTAATTAAATATTTTCTTCTTTTACATTAACTTTTACTATAATCTCATTTTATTTTATGCATATGTTCTAATACAGTTTTATTTTTATCTATAACGAAGACTACATGAATTCTTACTAAGATAAAGAGAATGCCTTAAAAACAAAATTGATTTCGATCTGTTTTAAGAAAAATGGCTTCCGAATTAGTTTAATTTGGTTTTAATGTAAAAATTTCTCAACTAACTATAACTAGATTCAAAATAATTACTTTGGATATACTTAATTAAGTGTCCCAAATCAACTGCACAGTTTTGGTAATGTAATTCATTTCGTTGAAGTCTAAATCCATCTAAATAAAGGTAATACTGATAGGAGATTAACTTCAGCAGGGGATGTAATTCCAACTAACTACCATACACACAGTTTAAGAGAGTATTATCTCAAACAAGATTCTAAGCCTCTATAAGTGAGTAAAAATTTGAATTTAAATATACATTTGTTAAGATTAATAAAGAGTTAATTTTTAATTTTAATTAAAAACGCTTTTCAATATTTTCCCCATTTTTTAAACCCATCAATATGGTTTTTAACGCAATTACTAACAAAGACACGCAATCGTGTTTGTGCGTTCCTGTTCAATATTTTCTTCGTTTCTTTTATATGTGTTGAAGGGTTTGTTTAGTGGTCCAGTTGTTGGATAAACATCTGTCAACAGACCACCCTCTTCTCATGGTCTATCATTACACATTAACATTACAATAATGCCCTTTTCACCGCTACATTGTAACTTACATAGCCTCCGCAATTCTATGGGGAGCTTGAATTACTTTATTCGTAACCAGCTACGAGCATACATCATCCCTTACAACAACACCCATTAACACATTGACACCCAAAAGGGTTAAATATTTAATTTTGTAACGAAATTTTTTTTCAATTTGTAATGGAAAGGGCGTCGAAGCGTTTTGTAATTTAATTATACGTCTTATACGTGTGAGAAAAATCCATTTGAACACCCCCTGACATTTCAGTATGAAAAGGAAAATCGGATAATTACTCGTGATTTTTGACTGACAATAAATTGTGTGTTATTGCTAATTTTATGTAAATATTGAAGAGTATTCAATAACGTTGAAGTCTCTCGATGATGAATTTAATAATTCAACCAATTTTCAATTAAAAAGAATATTTGAAAATAATTAGAAAAGCGTTTAAGACATTTTATTTAAAAAGAGGTGAGAATTTCAAGAGAGAATGGCTATGTTGGAAGTTTAAAACTCGTTACGGATGACAATATAATTACATGTTAGTTAAAATGATGTCCTGAAGAGGTTTTCAGCGGCAGAATGGGCCGTACGGGCAAGAAGACACGGCCACTTCAGTCATCCGGCAATTAACTTATTCCGGAGGCCTTCTTGACGCTGTCATTCTCATCATATCTCGCTCCACTAAGACCACCCAACACAATGAGAATTTGTTTTCATACCGTGACTTTATTATGATGAAAATTTCATTTCCCAATGAACGACAACAGTTAAAACACATAATCAAATTTAATTCTTTCCCGACAATTTCAATTTGGAAATAAAAATTCATTTTATTATATATAGGTATTTTCTTCTTTCTTTTTGTTTGCACATAATTGTTTAGTTTATTAAAAAAAAAAAGAAATTTAATGGAGGTAATAAACAAATTCACAATATTAACCATTTACTATGTGAAAATGTCATTGAATATAAAGCATAGGTGTTGATGAAATGAATGATCCTTTTGTATTAACATGTCTTGAATTTAACACCTTTTTCGTACACTCCATGTTTGAAATTTGAGACAAGACGACACATTTAATTCGTGCGAGATATTTATAAGACCGGAAAAATAAAATAAATTGGTTCCCACCTACAATGCCTCTAAATATAAAGACAAACACAAACTAAAAGAATATAAAATTAGAACTCCCAACAATGCCATACTCTATTTAAAATAAAGGGTTGGAATTTTTAGAATTTTACTATTATAATATTACGCTTAAATATGATGTTACATTTTATAGACATTAAAAAAACTATTTATTTGTAATAAATAGTTTCTTGCTATTTCTATAGTTCCTATCAAAATATATTTTTACGATTTTTATTACACTTAAAAGTTTACTATAATCGCAACATTAGGTATATTTTCTTTTTATAAACAAAGCCTTTTTTTTGTATCAATTAACAAGTGCATGAGAATTTATAGTTATTTATCTATCGTCGAGTCATATAGATACGGTGGAAAACAAGGACAATTTGCTTTGGAGCGTTACTGAAATGAGCTTCACAAAAAGCTTCAATGACTTCTTTGACAATTAACTTTCTTGATTTTTGACTCCTATTTCATGAGTTGGTACTATTTGCCTTCAATCAACCACTTACATAATATGTGAGACGAATGTGCTTAAAACATCACTAGACTTAACAATCCATTTATTCTAATTATTTCCAGTGATTTAACTTTTACCTATCATTTTTAGGTATGAAATGTTTGATATAAATTGAAGTTGTTACTTCAAAAACCGTAATGGGAAAAATAATTTGTATAGCTGCTTTATTTTTTAACTACCTATAAATTTTAAAATCATACAATAAAATATTTTTATCATGAATGGCATGGTCTAAGTATTTTTATATAAAAATTTGTAGATATTTTAATTTTAAATATTATTCTTTGATATATCACGTCAGGATTTAAAATCACTTTTGTTAACCCCAATGTGTAATTTAGTAGTTATTGAGAGAACATGAATCAAATTCGTTGCTTGCAGTATTTTTATAAGCTTAATCGTGAAAATATTTCCGACTCAGAAGGGTAAATAATACAGTTTCAACTATCAAAAGTGTAAAATACTGTTTCTTTTTGTTTGTATGAAATTAAAACACTGAATGAGTACCTAATTTATAACCTCACATAAATCAATGCACATTTCAATGCAAAATTTTTTTTTGAAACTGTTCAAATCAAATAGAACATTTTACAAATCAAAATGGACACTTTATAAGTCAAATTGAACACTTTACTCATTCGATGCTTACTATACCAAATAATTAATAATGAAAACCATAGTTTGATGAAAGTCATAGTAGAACAAAGATTGTTTGTAGGTACTTCTAAATTTAGTTTATAAATCCTTTTTCGACAGTTACTGGTAATTCAATGTTCATATTCATAAAATATTTAACACAATTAAATAGAAGTGATGCTGGCAATAGACTGATTTTGAATAGTTTGTTGGATCCGCTAACATGTTCCTAACAGAAAATTACTTTTTGAAAATACATCTTCGATTATAGAATTAATCATTATTCATATATATATATATATATATATCAGTATATATCTTTGTTTCACTATATCTTCATTGATAATTTTTAATAAATACTTTGTATAGTGACCAACTTATGAATAACGTGGGCAATTCCAAATTTGATTTGTTAAACGTCCAACTTGGAGTGCAAAACCTGTATGAATGCGATAAATATTGAAAGAAATATATGCTTTGATTTCTTTTAAAAATAATGTACCGTAATTTTTGGATAGCTAAAGATTCTGATTGTAAAAACACCGTATCTGAAATAATGAGGAACCAGAAACCCTTAAAGCGGAAAATTAATCTAAAAGTCAGACTTTGTAGTTTTGTTCTTCGATCACATTTCAAAAAATCTAGGAAACTGTAAAGAAAACAACCAAGACCACCAAAATATAAAAGAGATAAAAAGAATTAAAGTCTTTGGAATGATAGTACGATAGTGGACTATTGTTGGATGATCCATAATTAACGTAAATAAAACGAAGTGTTTTCAAAAAAAAAACGCGTCATACTAATTCGTTTTTCCACCGTTCATTTTTTATTTATTTTTTGGTATTAAAGCTTTAAGGTCGAATCAAGTACTATGAATTTTCGCGACTGACAGATCTGAAAACTCAAAATATGGGTTTCCATTGAAATTTGAGTCTAAAGTCTCTGGCTCATTAGGGCGACAATCTACTACGCTATACTAAGTGGATCATACATTAGTTCATATTTTTAATTTATTTTTTTCGGTTTAAAAAACCATAAAAAATTTTTATAAATCAATAATTAATACGACTTTGCTAAATGTATCTTTTGTCATTTTTTTTTGATAACATCACAAAAAAAGAACATCATACCTTCTGTATCGGTTATTCGGTTAAATGTAACGTGGTGTGTCACGTGGGCTGTTAAGCAGCTTTGTTACCGAAACTGAAACTATCGAATATCAGATATACATTTTTCCGTAATCGAGTCCAATATAAAAGTTCCGAATAGGTTATTAGAATGAAAAAGATAGAATTGACTATCATAATTTTTTACTATTGCATTTTTAAGTTGTAAAGACTTAAAATTGAGTAGCAATTGTAATTGTAAGTAGGTATATCTACTTATATGAGTGTAGTATCAAATAATAACTTAGAAATAAAGTCAAATAATTATTTATTTTTGTTTTACTTTTACGATTTCAAAAATAATTTACTACCCGAAACTAACGAACAATCATCCGAAATAATTTCTTATCCGTAACCGGTATAATATTATTTCTATATCCATATATTCAAATTTCATATCCATAACATCCATGGAGTGTAATTTTTTAATATCCTGTTATATTTATTTTAAGACAGCTATATTACTAATTAATTATTATCTTAACGACATTTAAAAAGTTTATTTCGCAAACTAGTGATAATTAATTGATTCATTGTTACCAGGAAAAATAATCTTTATAAATTGGTAGAAAGAGTAATATACTTACGATAGCGAACTTTTAAATCCAAAGTTTTCCAAGTTTATTTTCTATTCCCTTTGTAAAACTTGGTTAAATTAATTATAGTATTAACAATGAGAGTGGTGCTATTTATCATAAAATCGCAATATTTGTTCATGCATATAATAAACGAGGTTCATAATCTGTAACGACAGTGAACGAAAAGCATGAGAAAACCGTTTTTGATTAGCGTTCCGTTAATTAAATATTTATTCACGGTCTCATTTAATGCTATTTCACAATTTACGATTAGCATGTGAGAATGCTTCCATAATCATCGTCAGCGACAATAATAATCCAGCGCAAAGAAGAGAAAATGAAACCGCAAAAAGAACACAAAAAGAAATCATCATAAGAAAATATTTTCATAAAACAAAGTAAATAATGGGCTGTCGACCATGTGTTTGTGAGACGCACGCATGTGCGATGGGGGTTGGTAAGACGTGAATATGAATAAGGGCGGCGGCGACGGCGGTGGCTGAGTCACATACACAACGATAAGGGAGAAAACGCGTGGTGTCGTGTTCCACCCCTAAATGAGCCAGCCGTTTGCGCATGTCGGATCAATAACAACCAGAGAGACAGTGGAACAATAATTATATTTTCCTTTTGGTGCTGCAACTAGCTGTTATATCTGGAAAATTATCCGACTGGTTCTCCATCGCTCTTCCGTTCTTCCTTCCGTTTAACCGTTCGAGCATTCACCAACATCGCCAGCCACAACTAATCTATGTAGAACGATATGCGCATACATTACATATTTGCATTTAATATAAATTGAGGGAAATGAAATAATGAGTTCTTAGAAAATAAAATATTTCAAACTTTTCCACTTATTATCGAATACTTGAAAAATATAAATTCATGTGGGATGCTGTGTGAGATTCGGAAAGTCATGCCCGATGAACGGACGTCTAGATGGGCTCCGGGTTCTAAGGTCGAGTGCAGTGTCGGCGTGAGACACAAAGCTTACCCGAAGAAGTTCCACTTCCGACGACGCCGCTCTTACCTGAAGCATATGTGCTGTACGATCTATGTTGTTTTAACAACCACCTGAGACGGACAACACCCTCTTATCCAGGCCCCATCCAACCGTCTACAACCTAATCTTTATACCTTCCGACCAACCGCCGCCTAAAATAACGAAGACGTCACTTTTCGAACATTTAGACTTCTTATACATTGAAAAGTTATCCGCTTTACGACCGACATGTGTTTGAGATTCAACTACTTCGACTCTGCTATTACTTTTATGTTCAAAATGTCTGAAAACATTTATGTTTACTTTCTGACTTGAATTTATTGTTCAGCAGTAGATTGTTTTAATATAACATGAAAACGTATTGCCCAGTTTAATCTTTCCATCATTCGAGCATATCAAATATATGGGTACATGTTTACTATAAGAACTTTTAACTAGAACAACTTTATTCAGGTTTATTTACTTGTATGTATATATGTATAAGTACGTATTATATTAAACAGAAACAAAACTATAATCTCATCATAGATTTATTCACAACTATGCTATACCTATATCCTTATATTTGCATCTATGTTTTATTAATTCAATAAATTGTTTTCACTATGACTATTCATAAATAACTGTATATTTAAATTATGAAAATACTACTTATCAATATACCTTATATCCATGGAATAATTAAGAAAAAAATTAAAGCTACGTTAAAAATAGTTTTCAGATTCTATGCGTTTTTATGTCCCAGATTCGTTACGCAACTTTTAACTCTGCATTACATTTATGTTTGCACTTATTTATGCAATGCAGTCTTGACTCGTTGTATTCTTTTTTTAATTAAAATCAACTACTGAATTTACTTTTAATTTAAATCGATGGTATTCATGTATCGAGCTCTTGAACCTCGCATATTTAGATACCTTTCCTATAAAACATTATGTAGGTACTTTTGCTAAGCTAATAACTTGATTTTATTGATAAAAACAATGTGGCATGATAAAAATTAATGTTTACGTTCTAAAATCAATGGTGGTTGAATTACGTTTTACAGTTTTACCAAATTTAATTCAAATTCTTATTTCTTAGTTTTATAAGCAACTCAACTATGAAGGCAAGGGAGGTTATGCCTTCTCAAACCAAAATTGAATAACCAATTTGAATATTTTTACTTTTATAAACAAAAAATTGTAACCAAACAATGTGTAAGGTTCAGTCTTGTTATAACCGTCAAATTACGATTTTAAAAATATACCGGATTGATTTGATCAAAAGTCTCCACTGCTTAGTTCTGGTTTGGTTTTTTGGTTCTAATCTTTTTTTTTTTTTGGTGTTTTAAGTCGCTTTAACAGCTTAGCTCATATCACGACTGTCTAAACACAGAAAATTTCTGTTGGTTAATTTTAATCTTAGGTCTATGATCTAGTCTAGGATTCAACGGGAATCGAACCCAGACCACTTGACGCATGAAGTGGAGAGAACTATTGCTCTAGCCACTGCGCCAATAGGTGGCCCTTTGTTCTAATCTACAGTATTAAATTCTTTAATCCTTCAAGATAGAACAGAATAATAATTCGGAGCAATTTAACTAAAAAAGGAAAGAAGTTAACATTTTAAAATTTTCAATTCAACTTTCATTGAGTTTGTAGATACACCAAAATATGTCAAATGATTTGACTCCATATAACTTATATATTTTAGGTCAAAAATTACAAGCATTTGAACTATGCAGAACGTTTGGTGTTGCTAGTTTAGATTCTAGCCTTTAATTTCTGGATTTTCCTGTGACATCAATTATACCAATATAGAGGGAAAGTTTAACATGGAAACGCTTTAAACGAATATTCAGTTAACACAAAATAGAACTGTAGTTTCAACTATGAACCCTTAATAACATTCTCTGGTTATTGGAAAATAATCTCGAACATATTTTTGATATTTTATTTAGAACGAGATTAAAAGTTCGTTGTAAAACAAAAACATTTTCCAAACAGTAAGAGAGAGTGTGGTGATATTTTTATAAGTATAGTTTAAACTAATATAGGTATATACTATATAGTTCTATATAAAATGTACATTTTAGAAAACAGTTTAATTAAATAAATTCTTTTAATAAGAAGTTTTTTTAGTATAAAAAAATATTTTTCTTTTATTTATTTAGTTTTGTCTTTACTGGTTTTCAATGTACTGTCCTTAAACAATTGGAACATTGAGCATCAATACGATCTAAATTAGATTTATCCAGATTTTCCATGACATTTATAGTTTCTGTAATTTTTATTTAAACATTTTGTTAAGAAAGAATTGTAATTACAGCTGTCCTGAGCAAAATTACAGACCACGAATAGTTCATGAGTTTCTACTCTTTGTAGCTTGTCACGAAGTAAATAATTCGTTTTAATACTCTCTTAAATTGGAATAGTGATTTTCGACTGCAAATAATGACTATTCACTACAAAATAGTAAAATAGTGAATAGTCACTATTTGTAGTCGAAAGTCACTATTTCAATTTAAGAGAGTACTAAAACAAAAACTTTAAATGTATTAATATTGATTTAAATAATTAAACGTGCATAAAACAAAAGGCTATTTACTTTTGACAGTGAATATATGTACCTAAAACACTACCTATATCTTAAAAAGCAACTTTTTAATTTTTTTTCTTAACGACTATTTCTGTATCTTAGTTCTAAAAAACCCAATTTGCATTTTTAACATTTCCAGAAAATTCCAAATTAAATGCACATTATCCTTTTTTGCACCAAGGTTATAATGAGATTGGCCTTTGTTAGGTTTATGTTTCTTGTAATGTATTTATTTCAGGACAATTGACTCTTTTTGCACTAACAGTACTTCATATATGGAGATCATTTGTTTGCATAACACGATTTCTCCAATTTTGGACATTTGCTCTTTTAGACCCAAGGTATAGATTTAGTAAATGTTGATCAAATTTTGCGAAACTGTTTTATACAGCTCAAACGACATAACTTAAAAATTTCAAAGATTCGCAATTTTTAAAAATTAGTTTAGTAATTGTCATCCATTAAGTAAACGATTTAAAAAAAACCCTTGTAAAAATAAAAGTTTTAAATTGGCATACCTTTTAAAAAGTTTAATCAATAATTTTAAAAGTGTATTTAAGATTAACTGTGGAACATTTCAGTGACCTTACATTTGTTAATCAGCATTTTGATTTACGTCCCAAACATCCTAAAAACACAGCTTTTTTAAAATAATCTGATTCTAAAAGCTTTGTAAGTTATCTTTAATCAACTACAATTTGAAAACATATTACTGAAATGAGCTTTAATTCTAACTTTTATATAATACAAAAAAGTCTAAATTGTTTAAGTTATAAGTTATACTATCGGACCTTTTATAAAATTGGTTTAATTTTCTTTAAAATTAAAAAAAAAGTTGTTAGAGGAATACCAAAAGTACAACTTATTACATATTTAATACTGAACATTATTATTCGAAAACATGATTCTAGTCATGTTCTTGTAATAAACTTTTGTTAACTAATAAATACTTTCAATTGATTCTGTAAATATCTCGTTAACAGTTGTAATCCGTCACAAAAATCGAAACGAGATCCCGGACATTGTAACCAAATATCCGAGTCAACTTTCTTTATATTTTAAACCGACAATCGTTACATCAGAGAATATCATATTTGAAAATTGAAAAAATATTAATTTTTTCTTAACATAAGTAGTTGTCATAACTGTCAACAAAATAGTTACTTAGCGAGTGAACTTAATACATTCCATATGTCAAAGTAATCATAAAAATAAATATAAAAGAGCCATTTCAACACTTCATTTAGGTGAGATATTTTTGTAGCTCTAGTAAAACAGATTGGAATGCAAAATTCAGTTTTTATAATTTGTTTAGAATTAGATTTTCAACACCTCGCAGCAATAGTTAGTTGTACAAAAGGCGCTCTCAATGTGATTTAGCCCAAATGATATAGCGTGGGGCGGACGGGCGATATGTTCCAACTTGGAAAATGGATAAATAAGGGTGGTTAAACCAGCGCACGATATAATAAAATTCTTCAAATACTTTTCAATTGAGTTGCACCCTCTCTGGCACGAAACGTTCATTTCAGCTTAACAAGTTAATACGTATTCACGTTCGTAGTCAGCTTCTGACAGATCTTCTAGTAAATAAACATTTTTCTCTGTGTCTCTGCGATGGCAATCATATACCTACATAGATACACACAAAAATAAAATAGCAAGAAAATTTAACAGAAAGAAACAGAGCGAAGAACTTGCAAACGATAAAAATTTGATTACACGAAAATAAACCCTTTGAAATGAAATACAACTAACAGATTATTTTAAATTAGCTTTTTGAATTAAAATTATTGTTTTTCAAATGTGAAAATATTTCCCAGAAATTGTTTTAAGAGATAATTAAATAATTCATATTTTCATGTTTAAGGTTAAATATAATAAAATTTATTTTAGTCTCATTCCCACACGCATTTAATTATCTCTGATCTTATATATTATAAACCTCATTATGATTGTTAAGTGTTTGTACCATAAAGCTCTTTCCCCATATTAACTAGTTATAAAACGGCTGGGTGACTTAATTAGAAAACTCCAAGTAAGGGTTTTATATAAAACGTGTAACATGGTGAAATATACGAGTGTGTAGATATGTACTTTTATACGTGTATATGGTCATGTAAATACATAGCAATAATATTTTCTTCATTTAACCCCTGTACGGACAACCCTTCACGAATGAACGATTTATTCTTACAATATCGCGAGTATAAGTACTTTGTATTGTCGTTTGTAAAGCACTAATACATTCATGAATCGACACGCCCGTTTTCATTACCTTTGCGAAACAACCATGATAATATCAAGAAAATATGCACATATGCAATTATATGTAGGTATATCAATATACGCACGTAAGTACAACACATTCAATCTACCATAGCTCACATATTAGTTCAGAACATTAGTTAACAATAAGCCATCTCTGGAAGTGAAGTCTATGTTTTGAGACTTTAATGAGTTGTGATGAGGAGGTGAAGAACTAACATGAAAATGGAACATACAGTCCGGATGTTTAAGGAACTTGTTTAGGGGATGATGGCGGATTTGGTTATTTTAGGGGGTGTGGTGTTGTAAATGTATATTATGTTGGGTTCTCACTCTGTTCGTCGGGCGGTTTATGTTCAATAATAACACATATTAAACGTATTATCGTTGTCCTTAATAACATGTACCTAATGTTTGCGACGAAATGCTTGCTTTGTTTTTCGATTAATTAAGTTACAATCGTACTGTTAAAAGCTTTTAGTTTCTTAGAAATAATGGTTGGATTTTAGTTAAAAAAAGTTATTTTGTCGCTAATTGACTTTTAAGTGTAATTAGTTTTCAGCTTCAACAGTAATTATGGTTATTTTCACAAATTAAATTTATTACAAACATTTTAATACCTTATTAAACCTTTCATTGAACAAAAGTATTTCTTATCAATTAAGTTCAGTAAGAAATCGTTTCGAAAAAAATTACTTCACCTATTTCAATTTTTTGATAAAACTAGCAAACTTATCGCTGCTTTACTTGGGTTTGACGGAATTTTTTATAGTTCTTTTTTATTAGTTTCACTATTAAATCAAAAGAAAATAACTCTAAAACAATTGGATGTATTTGATTGGATTTGAGTTTTACTGTTTTGTGATTTTGTCTTTATTTTGATTGCTGGTTTTTATTTTATTTTAACCAGATCCATTCAATTTTAAAAGTGTGCTTCATATAGTTTCTGTTTTGTCAAAATTTAAGAAATAGACGGAGAAAATTTTATCAATAATAATCCAACCATTTTAGCATGAAGAAGTAATCTTTTTCTCGTAGTAACGATGGATTTTTCCGGAAAAAAAGTATTCTTTGCACTCCTTTATTTAATAATTTACGATTCGTTGATCGTTCCATGTGCAAAATGTAGCTAAGTTTTGTGCAATACCACAAGAGTCTTGCATTTTCTCTAGAGTTAATAGTAACGTTTACATTTCTTGATCAATAAATTGTTTTTTTACAACAACTACATTCATTACTTTTTTGAAAACATGTATTTTAAAACATGTACTTACAAAAAGTTGTATGTGCAATCTTTGAACCAGAAACTAATTGTATACAAAAAAAAAAGCTTATTTATTGTTCCTGTTGAAAAACCAGCCAAAAGACATTTATATTAACCTTATACAAAACGCTCGTTGAATCCCTCCTTTAGTCCTGTATATAAGAATCAAATACAATTTTTATTCATTTTATTAGTAATAATTGTACAGAAATTTAATTTCTCCAAACGAAAGGTTGCGTTGTATGTTTTATAATATATTAGCTATACCTTTCTACCAAATAAATTGAAATTCTTCCAACTGTTTAAAGAGGACAGTACAATTTTTCAATATACTCGTAATGCGTTTTCCCAGAGTGAAATATTATTGCTTAGGGGTAACTATAGCTCTTACTAATTCGAGTCTTAATACAATATTAAAAATATTCAAGGAACAAACATGTTCGCAAACGTTCAAAGAGATAAGACTTATATTTATAACCCAATATTAAAAAAATGCTTAATTAATGGTAAATTCAGCAAAACCGGTACAAAAAAAAAACTGATAAATTGAAAAAATGTATACCTATAGGTATTTCCTTTTATATTTAAATCAGCACAAAAATTAAAATTGTTATCCTTTAGTAATTAGTTCATTGAAAAAATAGGAAAGAGATAACCCTTATTAAATAGTTTTATTTTGATTATACAATTGAGTAGAATGAGGCAATAAGGATTTTTTGAGTTTCATAGTTAATTTTTTTACAAACGTTACTATTGTAGAAATCTGTTAGCCTTAAGAGAAAATTTCAAAATATAAAATTCCATAATACTAAAAAAAATTTGCATTTGTGACAATGATTCTACCAAGAATTCAGAATATTTAGAACACAAAGGTAATATTTGACTCCAGAAGGAAGAATTGAGTTGATTTTACAAATTTAGTTTATGGAGAAATAAATGAAAATGACAAACACTTTTAAGTAAGGTATTCCTTTATATTAAATATTACTTTCATCGCACTTAAAATAAATTTTACTTTTTTTAAGTAGGTTATAAAAAATCATTTTACAGTTTCTAAGACTTAAAAGATAATAATATAAAGTGGAATCATTATTGGACAAAAAGTTATTTTATTTTTATTTATTTATAATTTAATAGTGACATGGATGCTGAAAAAAGACAGGAACTAACGAAGACGCTTTATTATTTGACCTTTTTGTTAAATTTTATTTGCATGGAAAAAAATTTCTTAAAAGCCACCAACATTTTAGAATATATTATTTACTTTTATTCCATGCAGTCACCCTTATAACTCAGCACAAATTAGCCTCCAAAGCCTCCAAGACTTCAAAAAATAATGCGACTTCAAGTGTTAATCTAACTCTTCAAAATATCTCATGGAAAACAAATCTAACGGGTTTGTAAATGGAGATTTGTCTAGCCCTAATGTCGTAGAAATTAAATGCGGAATGTAGATGTTCATTCATTTCTAGTTGATGTGCCTTATGAGATGATTCAGTTCAGTTGGAATGTCCATGTTTTGCCACTAAAATGTTTTCATAGCCTTCAATACACCCTCAAGATTATTGTGTTTATTTTAACATCATGATCCATAAAGATAAGTGAAAATTGCCGTTCGGGAAAAAATGTCTAACTATCACTATTGCTTAAGTGGGAGTGCTTGATATTCGAGGGAAATTCGGAAACGTTACCTTTCAGGATCTTTTTGTCAAGTAAATTTTGTCATTTTGTTTGTTTACATTTTGTACAATTAGAAGTGAAACCTCATAAGAAGACACTTGAATGTAAATGAACAATGACCACATCCCTTAGAATTTTTAGACTACTTTTTTCTCTTGAAGAGACAGATACATTTCAAAGGATTGATGTAGAATCCATATTCCAAAAAGTCTTGCATCCATCCACAATATATAAGTTAAGATCAGAAGTGATTTTTTTGCCACTGCGACGGTAATTAAGTTCGATTCGAGCCTCGAATGTTTGGAATCATTTCTTAAATATTGTTATGCGTTTCCAATACGCAATAGTGTTCTTTTATTTTGAAATAGTGCTAAAATCATTGTAACGAGGCATGGTGCGCTGCACAAAGTATGTATGCACATTGAGGCTGCTTAGTCTTCGAGCCATTTGAACTTGTGTCGTTCCAGCTAAATATTAAGCAATAATGCTGTTCGTTTAAATTCTATGAAATGATATTTTGCTTTTAAACGTTTGTAAATACTTCAACGTATCAATAATTAATCAATATAATGAAACGTTGTTATTATAATTTTGAACGCTCTATAATATTTCGTTTGATAAATATATTAGTAAAAGTTTGTTGCAGGTTTTTTTCAGCAATCCTTAGATACTAATTTCTACAATAAAAAACTAAAATTTTGGATTCTCAAAAATAATTAAGAATTTAGGATTTGATTGGCATAGATATTAAATACTAATTTAAATACTAAAATATACTATAGGTACTAATATTTTTTGCGTTTTGAAGCAAGCAGCTTACAAGTTATAATTGTTATTACTTTTAATTAATAATTTGTAAATATATAGTTACACTATTCATCAAATCTTCCAATAGTTAAATCTTGTAAAAATTTTAATTAAAAATAAAATATAATTGGTCTTTAGGAAACATCATAATATATCTTATTAATCTTAAAAATGATATTTAAAAGTGTAAAACAAAGAACTTCACATTTTACATTGAAATCTTAAGAAATCCTGTCCTTAATTCGGAATGACTTCATTAATAACAATGAAATATGAAATGGACATTTCTTATTATTTTTTAATTGTCCATATTTTTCATAAGTCCACTTGAGAAATTCTAAAGATTTCAGTCAAGTACTACTAGAGAAAGAATGAGTATAGGCTTACTTAAGTTAGCCACATCCTAAGGGATAACAACAAAAATTCTTTTAAAAAATGCCAAATCAAAAAAAAAAAAATTAAATAAACTTCAACCATAATAGCATTAAATTTAAGAAGGTGATTAGTTGTTTTTATTGGTTTCATTTGATATATTTTTAATAGGAATTTAATTTTCTATTTGCAAAAAAAACCTTTAGAATTATAACGAGCATTCCATTTAAAACCTAATCTAAAACACTTCTCAATAGGGGCTATTGGTAATTATAGTATAGAAAAAAAAATCTTTAAAAGCCAAAACCCTTGAATGAACAAACTAAAACCAAAAAAAGTTTTAGCCTCGAAAAATAAAGACTATACGCAGTTGTGGTGATGTTTTTGAGTGGTTCTATTGTCTGTAGCTGTCAGAAATAGGTGGTAGAGGAACGTCTCGAGAAACACAAATAAATCTTTAAAGCATAATACAATACTCCATATTATATTATTATTATCGTTATAATAGTAGAGCCTAGATTCAAATTGAACGCTAGCTAAATGGTTGAGAAGGTGAGTGTTTCGATCAAATCGAACTTGGAGTTGCCAGCATCGTGTATAGACAAAACATGCACAGAGTATTTGAGAGGGAGGCTTATGGAGAAACACCTGAAATATGACACGCCTGGAGTCTCATGAAATCCGGAGGTCTCGATCTTAACCATCTCAGTCTAACATTCACATAAATGTGGTATAGAAATCATTCAATGACGGTGTTGATTTCCATTTAACCGCTTAGAAAATCACTGAAAACAATTAGTAAAACCAATCAATGGATTTTCCTTCCATACGATAATTTTCACATGAAAAAATGCCTATATTGGAAAATTTAATACTACAAAATCTTGGATAATATTCTTCAATAATTTTTGCAAGATCGACCACTCAAAGAACCGACATTCAAATTGGCACAATGGGATATCGATATAAAAGGTCGATTTTCTAAGCAAACGTTTGAATATTTTTGAAAATCGTATCGAGTTTCCGACCCTGGTGAAAATAATTAAATAATTGAAAATGTCAATTTTGCAAACGGAAACGTTTGTTCCAATCACTGATTTTAAATTTCGTGCTCCATTGTTTGTAATAAATATGTAGTGAGGTTGCGAAAAAAGCGAATTAAAAAAATCTCGATGAACAAACAAAGGATAATTTAACGGTTTGTCTAGTTTGGCTATTTATTTGTTCGTGGTAACTGAAATTGAATGAGTTTCATTTTTGAATGGATTTTTCAAAGAAAAACGCTTTAAATGTGTTTCGTATTGAAGGGCTGAGATTGCAATGGTTGCAATAACATGTAAACACTAAAATATTTTGTCATACTGTATTAATTAAATAAACAATTCACTAAGTAATTAAATAATATCTTACTTAAAAAAATAAAATAAACAGTAACAGAATGCCAATTATTTAATTGTACTATTTTCAAAATGAAAAATAGCCGTACAAGTTGCAACTCTATATTAACAGAATCAAGTCTTATCTAAAAAATATTTTTAAAAAATGCTCGAAACATTGAAGGATTGCGATATAGAAACTAACCGACATTCCGAAAGTAATTTGATACAAAGTTGTATCCAATTTCGTCTGACAGTAGCGCCATAACACCATATGAAGCTTATCAGAACTATGTAAATATTATATGGAATAACTAAAATGCCATGTAGCCGGGATAAGCATGTCATAATATTCCGGAAATATTGGGAAATTGGATTTTGAATGTTATAGAGTTGAAAATACCAATAACCGTCATTTCCGATCAGTGTTGGAAATGTAAATGTGACTTTATTACTTTGATAAAGCGTCAAATCATTTTCAGGTATTCAAACTTTAAATTTACTTTAATTTAATTTGCAATTTTTTAATATGGTTGAAAACCACTGAAAATAATAATTTTTAAAAAAATTATATTTTAGAACTTTACACTATTTTTTACTGAAAACATGTTGGGCGTTTTGTCAATGTATTGTGACTTCCTCAGCGACTCGTCAAACTTAAAAACCTTTCAAATGCGCACGTTATGCATATATATCTTTCTTGGAATATAATTTCGAAAAAACTTCAAGACAATTGTGATCCCTAGTCCACCTTTTGCAAATTAATAAATTACTAAATTATTTTTTTAAATTTTGATTTAATTGTTTATGTTTTGTGGTATTTTCTTGTACTTTCAGCTTATGTAAGCCTTACAATTGCCATTTTCCTCTGAAAAACTCTTACATGCAAAATTAAATATACAATTGCTACACAAGAGTTTTATTAATATTTACTACAAATAGCAAAAACAGTTATGACAATAATTTTTTTTTTTGTTGAAAAACATTTTCCAAAATTTTTCCCCACATACGAATATATTTTTTTCCTAGTGATTTTTTGTAGTGTTTTAGTCGCTTTAACATCTATGATCATATCACGACTATCTAAACAAAGATAATTTCTGTAATTCATTAACCAAGAAATATCTAGGGTTTACCAAGTAGGTACCACTGACGCATGAAGCAGAGGTTCTAATCGCTACGCCACTGAGTAGACTTTAGTGATTTTTGTTTCGTCTTAAAAATGAGTTTAAAGTAATATTTCAGTGGGAACTTAGGGTGAGTTTTATTAGCTCTGAAAGTTTAACGGTAGCATTTCATAGTTTAACTTTATTTTAACTTTTTATTGTATAGTAAATAGTATTGAAAATGTTTAAAAAACATTGAAAAAAATACTCAAAACTATTATTACCTACATTATTACAGTTCATGATATTATCCATTGAAGAAAATTAATTTTCAGAATAAAAGAACCATAAATTGTTCATTAGTTTTCATCATTATAAAATTTTATTGAGTATTAATACTTTAATTAATAAATAATAGAAGTTTTATCAGAACTATTGAAAAAAATTAGTGATCTTTATTTCCATTAAAAGGATATACGTATGTATGTTAATTTTTTCTTTGTATGTCCATAGTCCATTAAAAGCACAAGGCTTACGAACAAAAACATGCTCACAGAAAATAAAAACGGTGCAGGTACTTAGAAATCTCTGGATTTTTATTGTGATAAGCATAAATACATCTCTCAACAATTTTTTAAATGAAGATTTTTCTTTGATTAATGATAGGGATTATAGGGATTTTCAATTCATAACTCAAATCTTTTGTAAGGTCATTGCAAAATGTTCATGTTACTTAAATATTAATAAAGTGATTAGGAAGCAGTATCTATTTGTGTGTGGATATTTATTTTTTAATTGTGCGTTTATATTTAATTTAAGTTAGGCAATATTTTATAAAAATAACCAAGAGACGGCTTAATCTTTAAAACTTCAAGAATTATCCAGAAATTTATTATAATACACAAAATAAAAATACATGTTAACTCTAAAGTCTAAGCCAATAGAGCTTAAAACATAAGTTTTGTTAGCTATTATTATTTTTTTTTTTTGGATAATAACTACTATTACTACTTTTTCTTACCATTTTATTAAAATAGAACACAACATAACTACATATAGGAAATTCAAATTATTCTTCCACTTTAATTCTTAGCTGCAAATGACGTTTTAATTGATGACGTATAGGCAAACAAAATAACATAAAGATTTAGCTTTCAATATTGCTTATTAAAAAATTTAGTTTCATGCAATACAACTTTCCTAGTTCAAACAACGATCATATGCAAACCTCAACTTTTTAGAGGAAAATTTTTAATAGTATTTTCAAACATTGTTGGTTTTTTACTTTAGTATTTCAGTAATTTATAATGCCTTATGTTATTTTAAGTAGATACCATCCTTAGGTATATGATATATGTTTTATGAAATTTGATAAGGATTTTTGCTAAAGATTGTGGTAAAAGTGCTTTTCATAATGTTATAGAGAAAAAGTTGTATTTTGTGTTACTTAATGGATGAAATTATTTTCAAGGAAACATTTAATGAAGAAGAACTGAGTGAATTTAAATTAGTTAGTTTTATTTGATTTGCTTGAATGAAGTCAAAACATTTTCTCGAGACGCTTTGATTATCTTTTTTATTTCACAAAAGCGTACTTGTATAATAATATTAATTTAATAATATAACATTTGCCCCATAAAATAAATGTTGATTGTAACGTAGCAGTTAGCGACACAACAAGAAAAACAATAACAAAAGATGAGAGGAGTATGAAATGTTCCTTTGTATGATTTGCATACTCAAGACATAAGGCAAATAATAAGCAATCATTATTTTCAAGGGTGTGCTGTAGAAGAAAAAGCTCTGGCTTAAAAATGTGCTGCAACGATTATAATTTGTCTTCACAGAAGACGCCGCTTTTCCTCATCGCTTACAATAAAGATGGTGCGGCTCGTTCCACTGATAATCTTGATGAGGTTCTAACGGGGGTGGAATGGATTTTTGTTGCAACTCCATCCTTGAATCTACGACGACCACCCGCCGCATATATCAAACAGTTTAGTATTTCTTGTTTGGGCCCATTATATTTTTTCAGTCGATTAATTCACACTAATGGCCTGTTATAAAAATGTATACAAGAAATTATTGCTTGTCCGCGCTAAGAAGCCGCTCTTCTTTTGCCGACGACGCTATTTTATTTTTTCCAATGATAATCATGCAAATTATAATTAACATAGAGAAAATGAAAATTTCGTTACTTTGCACGCGACATTAAAGCATTCGTTTTGCACAAGGTTGTATAACGTATTTGAATTGTAAAATTTAATTAAATCCTTAATTTCAAAAGGGAATTATTTACTTTGTTAAATTGGTTTTTAAAATTTTAATTAGAAAATTCATAAATACGCATCTTTGAAAAATAAATTTACGTTAGAAAATAAAAATGAATTGGCCTCTTAATTAACTGTTGTGCCTACAAATTTGATGTAAATTTTTTATGTTTTGAAACTTTTACTCGATAAATAAGATAGAATACATTTTATGTTTCTAGGTCAAAACCTTGAAAGGTAGAAAAAAGTTATAGTAAGACATTTTTTCTTTGTTTTAAAAACACTTTGATACGCACGTGAGTGTTCATTATAGCTATTACGGCATATTAAACGTAAAATCCTCTGCCATTTCGTTCGCTTTTATTTTTACATACAAAAAGTCATTTACTAAATGCTAATAGTGGATTGTCTTATTTTTCTAGGTAAATGAAAACTCTGATAAATGCACCTTATATATAACAGGTAATAATGCACTAAATTATCCTCTTATAAAACGTAACAAGCATGTACTTTACTCGAAATTGCTACTTAAACGAAGAATTGGAGAGCCTTCAGCAGCTTTCTAGTAAATAAAGCATTAAGTTTGAAAGCAAATGCTCAAATATCGATTATATATTCTGATAAGATAAACACATATAAACATACACATTAAAAAGTGTTATATTGTGAACCTAAACGTAAAATTTAAATAAATTACATTAAATATAAATGAGTATAAGAAAACCCACTCAATTGGTTGTCACTTGATTGAAGTATTATACAATTTCATAAATGGAATTGAATAATTGAAAAAATAGCTTCAACTGGAAAATTTTTAATTAATATAAATTGCTTGTTGTAAAATAATAAAGTTTTTCGAAACTGATGTACCTACATACTTTTGTTAGAAATAAGTTCACAGCAAGTTTGCTAAGTGAAAACGTGTACGAAACAACGTTTTTGAAGATGTCTGTTTGTATGTCAAGTCACTAATTAAGTTTAACGAATTAATTTGCAAAGTTAGCAATTTAGCGTCAACGTCTTAAAACACCTTCATTTAATTATGCCCATCAGCCATGAGCAATTAGAGCATAATAAGCAATGGTTTCACTGTACTTCACGATAGAATATTATGCGCCTCATCCAATTGCTCCGCGTGGTATTTTAAAATAAACTCGCCTCACCCACAACCGCTCCTTTCATACCCCTTTACGATTATAATACAATGTTTCCATGTGGAAGCGCGAGGATTATGTTCGAGTATGTGTAATTCTCAAATAACAAAATTTTAACATAATTGAAAACTTATACAAGAAGGAAATTTCAGTACATTACAAAGTTAGAAGACGATTTTATTTCTTGTTCTCTTATTTATAATTGCAATTTACTTTCTTAAATTTCAATTGAAAAACTAAATTTTGAAAACTCAAATCAAAATTTTTAAACTTTGACTAGAATAAATAAATTTAATGGTAATTAATTTTTATCGAAATATTAAAGCAAACTATCGATCGTTCATAAAGTATGGCGTATAACTTTTGTTAGTCTTAAATTATTTCTTTCCTTAAATTATCTAACCACCTAAATCAATATAATTGTTTTATAATTTGTGAATCCAAATTCTAGTAAGGTTTTGATTTGATTGATCAAAATTCCATTTTTAGTTTGATTTAGAGACAAAACCCTATTAACATATGATTGAGACCTGGCTACCTGTTTCTGTTAAGAGTGTTTAAAGAATTTTATGCGTGTTGTTGCTATTTGAGATTAAAGATTAGAAATCAATAAATTCAAAGCAGCAATTTTTAATAATAGTGATTAAAAGAAATGTTACTGTTATGAATTACAACAGAACTCTTTAAACATAAAAAAAAATATATAAAAAAATATTAAAAAAAATATTAGACTGCTTAACACAGCATACAATTTGTCTGTTGTCTGCGTAGTTCTATAAATATTAAAATTATATTCTTAAAAATTCAATAACTGAAATTCAGACATCTCCCTGCTAATGATAATTTATTTTTTCATAATATTCCTACGAATAAAGAGAAGAGGAATGCAGAATAATTTAATTGGAACGAAATTCAATTCAGATATAGAGAAGAGAGTTCATTTTGTTTGAACATTAAACAATGTATCGTTCAAGTTGATAAAATTGAATATTTATAAAATAAGTGATAGGGAATAACAGGGATAGAAGGGAGACATTATTTTACTCCTGATTCGCGCCCCTTCCTGCACTGTGTGTATGAATGTGCGTTCTTCTACATGAAGGAAATCCCTCCCTATACAGTGCATGCATGTGGTAAAGCCTGGTATGTTTTCAGTTCGTGTAAGAAGGGTAGAATAGGGAGTCTAGTAATGAGCGCTACATGCGGACTAAATAACAACTACCCGTAGTACATTGAAGAAATCCACAAAGTTATATAACAAAAATAGCAAATAAATCATAATATCTTAAAACAAGATTAACCAATCATTTCACACTAGAATCAATTTTTTTATTACTTAGTCTATTACTATTTTAATTGGACTAAACGTTTTATTTTAGCTTAACTAAATAGAGACCGTTGAAATTAACTATCTAATATTTTAGATAAATCTGTCGTTAAAAAAAAACTTAATTTTATTATTTAAGTAACCACTACCTACTATATAAATTAAGAAATATATTCACTATACCGATATGTTTTAACTTCAAAAAATTAGAATTTAATTAAGTTAAGTAGGCTGAACATTTTGTGCAATCGATTGATCTTAACATTTTAATTTTGAAATAAAATAATTTGCAAATTCATTACTAAACTTTAAGATATTATTTAAATTAAAGTTTGAATGGATTTTAAGCCATATTGAAGTAACGTAAAAATCTTATGAACAGTCAACAACATATAAAGGTTATTATTTCAAACAAAATAGCTTTAAATATAAAATCATTTTCTCCATTTTTTGAGTAAGTACGAGTACAATTACAATTTAATAATAACAAAAATTAAAAAAATTGTCTATCTTCCACTCTACCTAAGAATTTAGAGATTTTTGGACCACTTCATTTTGCATATTAAAAAAATCTCTAATAAATATAATCAAAGATAATAATAAATATAAATAATAATATATGATTATAAATATATATAAAAGTAATAATATATGATAATAATAAATATTATATGCACATTATAAAATTTTATTTATAAAAAATTAAAAAATTGAATAAAAATTGAAATTTCGTACTTATGTGCATTTTTTTAGAATATGAAATACTATCGGGCATAATTTTATACTAACTTTCTTCTTCTTATATAAACACGGGTTGCAAATATTCCTCAGAATTCAAAGTGTATAGAACTCTGTTTTTCAAGGGTTTTATTTATGAGGGTTGGGGATTTTTCCCTAATAGGTACATGAGGGTAGAAACATATATGTATGTATGTGTACTTGAACATTTAGGTGTTTAACTATACCTAACGTTGTCTTCATGATGCGAATATATAAGCAAACTCGGGAGCAGGAAGGTTAACAACATCTCTATGTTACATAATATGTAAATTATTATTTGTTTTAATTAGTAATGGCTGTGTAGCCCGAAGGAAATTCAACACCATTTAGATAGGAACATGTATAGCAAAATACGAAATATAATGCATCTCTTCCTTATCCATCCATTTTGTGTACAAACGAGAACGCATTTTCTACAATTTCACATTTTAATTAGTACTGTTTGTAAAGTTCCAGTTTGTAGTTGATATACGAGAAAAGCATCTGGTTTAAATCAAACTTTTCAAAAAGGAAAACTGAAAATTTTATTTATTTTCGAAAGAAAATAATAAATCTTGGGATGAAAAAACAAATCAGTGCGAAATTTATATGTCTATATGTTATTTGGTTGTGAATGCTAAGAATATAAAAAAAAAACGCAAAAAGGTTCGCATATTTATGACATGCCCCTGTATAAAAGACCACTAACTGGAAAACAAGGAAAACAACGACCAAGATTTCATACTACAAGGGTGGAAACTGCCACCCTACGCTGACAGCATATAACATTTATGGTTCACTTAGAAAAACCGGGATAAAAATTTTATGTTTCATTTTCTTTTATTTTTAACTTGAATTTTATTCTTGAAAATTTATATCGGGTTGTTTAGTTATTTTCTCCCAAAATGGTATAAAATAAAAATTCAGAGTTCTAGAAAATATTGATAAGTTTATATCGAGTATCTAAGCCAACTTGATATACTTTCATATCTGTAGAATCTAATTATCTCAAATTGGTAGTTAATTATTGGCATTGTAATAGGAAAAGTAATTTTCCTAAATAAATGCAGAAATTTAATTTCTTGTTAAATATACTTTGCAAAACTTTTATTTTAGAATATATCATGTCTCAATTTAGTTTATTAAAATTATCCTATAGAATTCATCCATGAATAAAAAGATTTTATACATTTGCATATATCTATGTTCTACACTACAAATTTCAGCTTATTGATATTAATATAATATTAACTTTAGAGTTGATCAAAGCCTTAGAGATTTTTAGCAAGAACTTTTAAGAATTGTTTTTAATAATAATATCGTCATCGTCCTAAATCACACTTCAATCTCTATAAAAAATACCGTAATAAAATAAGGAATATGGATATAATTATAATAATTTTTCATTAAAACATGAATAAACAAATTCTTTATAAATGCAAAAATATTAAGATTCAATATCGTTTAACAATTGATAGTAATATAATGCTTTGATCATTTATATGTATATCCATATTATCCTAAGAATTTCATCACAATGAAACTTATTTATCCTAGTTCTAAGGTGCTAGTTAAATAAATCTCAATGAACCTCATTAAAAATCTAAAAAATAATCTCAGGTTTCTTTTGAACTTAACTTAAACGGTTGCTATTAATAAAAATTAATTTCCGAACGAAACACAATTTTCAATCAAAATCGAACCATTAACCTAATAATAAGGTGTTCTTTTAGTTTCAACCAAAACCGTAACAGAGAGCAAAACGTATGTAAATAAATTAAAATTTTTTTTAATTTTTCTTGCGATTGTGAAATCTATTATTCTATTTGCTAATGGTAAATTAATCAATAAAGTAAATACAAAATTTGAAATATTTTATAGAACCACTTGATTAAAAAAAGAAAAAAATGTATAGTTGCATAACGATTGAATATAGAACGGTTCACCATAGATTAGGGTATGAATTAAGCAAAGAAAGTGGTATAAAACATGAATCTACTTCGAAGATACTCGACAGTACTTAGCATGAGACTAACGTGATTTAAGTCGAATTGATGGGTAATTTTTGCTGAAACCGAACTATAGCCAAAATATTTTGGGTCGAAACTGATTGTAACCAAAATCGAAATTTCGGTCGGTGTTCAGTAAAACAAAATTTTGAATGCAATGCAATTGAGTTCTATTATTTATTTTGCCAACTAATAGCAATTTTTAGATATGTTTTTCTATTAGCTGAAGAAGTTATCTAACAATAAGTAAATAAAGAAATTTTGAGTCTATGTTTAAAATATTATAAATATTGTTATACACTATATCCTTATAGATAAACAGAGAAATATTTAAAAAATGATTAAGGTGATCTATTTATTTGCCATCGAGTAAAAAAATATTTATTAATTTATTCAACTTATTTAAAATACTGTTTCTATACTTTCATGATTAAAAATTATTTTAAAATTTTAAATATCCGCTTTACGTAATCTAATTAGATACCTGTAGCATAATAGGTTGAGATAAAATTATATAGAAATTTGCTTTTAGTTATTTATCATTACTATTTAATGGCTTATGGAATCTATAATAAAAATTATAAAATAACTATGCACCAGAATTGTACGAAAAGTTTATTGTTTGTTTACAAAAAGAATTTATATACATTTAAAAATTAATTATAAAATAAATATATTCATCATTGTGAAGGATAATGGAATCTAAAAAAATAATATGCAGCAAACCATAAACCTGATAATTAGATTACCCAAAACACATTAATTCAATAATAACTTGTTCACAAATGAAACACAAAGCAAATTAATATGTAATAATCAAATTAGAATGAGCGTAGAGCATTAGAAGTGAAACACAATATTAACAACCCTCCAGGCAAAGCCCGTACTCGTACGTGTTGGTATGAGCAGAGCTTGTGGGTGGTGATGGAATGTACAGGAAAATCCGGGAGTGGTAACACGTTGAGAAAATGATATTGGCCTGCTTATGGATGAGAAAAGGACCGAAACAGGATGGCAAATATGCTCGGTGGATAGAATTCTGAATGCCGCCACTGGTTTGTCGACATTAGCCTAACTCAATTATTGATTACACAAGTCATTTACCGGAGCCGACGATGCGCGCCAACTACCCTCCCGGACTTGATTAGTACACGGACCGCACTTGCTTCATAGAGCTATATTTCACATACTACATTTTCAAACTGCTAATGCCATTTACGATGTTTAATCGTTCACTTGGGATTTGGAAGCTGCATGAACGAAACTTATCATTCGACTTCACATGGCCGAGAAACTTCGTATCAACGATTCTTCTAAGTGTCATAATTACGGGCATATTAATTTCTATAATTACCAACCCCTTCAAGGTAAACTATTCGATATCAAAATAAAAGAACTTACATCGCTATTATATTAAAGTGTTATGAAACAAAAGCTTATGATGTCGTAGTCTTTTATGCGAATGTCTGTTTTTCTCACTTCGAACAATCGCCATTCACAGCAAGGCTACTTACTACGTTTTGTCGTGGAATTCATTCGAAGAATAAATAAAAAAATCCAATATGAAATATAGAAAGACTACTACACATACAACACTTAGCAGAATACTCACCAGAAATACAAGAACCTGGACCAGCTGAACTGAACGCGTTTTTTAACTGCGAAAAACCTGTAAGAAATTGACAAAAAATTCAAACATCCACACGTATTAAATTACAAACATTATCAAAAAATTTAACAATACAAATAAAGAAAAAAATTGTACTATTTATATTTATTTCTCACTTTATTTATGTGATGTGTTGGAATGGGCTGTAATTTTTTTTTTAAATTTTGAACGACATAAACGTTTTACGAGAGTGCGCGATTATTAGGTGGTAGTTAGTTTTAACAAATGTATTGTTGGAATTTTCCTAATGAAATATTTCAAGTTAACTAAACAGCTCGTTTACTAAATGAGCTATATCCATACTCTTGTGGAAGAAAAAGTATGGCCATTTATTTAACATGTAGACTTTTCACACACCAACGAAAATGAATCTAGACATCAGTTCGTGAGTGAGTGGGATTGTTGTTATAAGATTTTTTTCAATGAGCCTCTTTTCATTTCAACTTTTCACTTATGAAAAATAATTACCCTTAACAGATTTGTGCGCGAAAAGGAAAATGTAAGAGAGTTTTTCTACGTTTTTTTTCTAAATATTTACCAAATTAAAATTAGGATTAAACACTTCAAATACTTCAAAGTTGGTTTATTTTACCATAAAAAAGCTTTAATTTGAATATCTTTACAAAAATATAACATAAAATAATTTTGTTAAATTTTTCCTAAAGAACAAATATTTTTGGTTTATAGCCGAAAAAGTAATTAGATACACCATACTCAAAATTATATTCTCATTGTTAATGAGAATTTAGTTAGAGTAAGCATTTCAATTTTACAACAAAAAAGGGGTATTTGCATAGGAACCAGGGATGATGTTATGGATACGAAATTTCGGATCTGGATATGGATATGGACATAGAAATGATATTATACTGGTTTCGGATATGGTTACGGATATGAAATTATTTGGATTATCCGTTAATTTCAGATAGTTTTGGTTACAAATATGAGACTTTTAAGAAATTTTAAAAGTATAAGACATAAATGAGTAATAATTTGACTTTGTTTCTATGCTATCATTTGATACAATACAGTTAAGTATAATTAATTTCTAAATGTACTTAATTATAAGTCTTATCTACTTAAAATGTTAAAACTAATAAAATTCTAATAGACTCTTCACTATATCTGAAACTACCCGAAAAGTTTATATCGGATTCGTTTACAGTTACGAGTAGATATTTATTTAAGATATTCAATACTTTCGATTACAGTTACAGAACTTTTTAAAATCCCCCATAAAAATAACTATAAAAAAATATTTGTGGTTCAACTCTTTCTAGTTACAATAATGTTTCTTATTCTGATCGATCCAATATTGGGACGAAAAATAGAAAATTCTTATTTCTATTTGATAACCTCTAAAGTGCTGTCATTATCTCATTTCTTAGTATCACCGTTTTGGTAAATTAATATAGTTTAATGCTTTAAAGCTTTAAATTAACAATTTTATTAAACTTTTTCGTAAACGATAATTTTTGACTGGAATAAATTAATACACTTTAGTAAGATTTTATTTTTACTAGATACAGGTTTTTTTTTTTATTAATTTGATTCGAGTTTTTTTAACGGTGTAGACATCATTAAATACTTATCTATATGACGTACTTCAGTAAACTTTTTTTCAAAGAATAACTGAACGATGATATTCTTAAGATTTTTGTAATGATTGATATTATTATAAATAGTTATTGTTAAATTTAATTCTAATTTTTCATTAGCCTCTTAATTAGTCACAAATTCGAGATATTTAAAGTTTCTGTTCGAATGGTGTAAAATGTAACACCCAAATGATCTTTTACTATCATATTTCTTGGTTAATAAAATAATTGCAATGACTGCGATCATAGTTTAAAATCTAAATTCAATTCATAATTCATAAAAAATCAGGAATTCTCGATAATAAATAGCACTTTCTTAGATTCTTTTTATGTGGAGGATAGCATTTGAAAAGGTATTTTTGGGAAGTTTTCTTATTAAATAGTTTTCATTATAATTAATGCCATTTTATTAACAATATTGCCATAAAAAGTTTGAAGCATTAAATTTGAATGTTTTTTCACTAGATGGCGACATGGATAATTTGCTAGCCTTCTAAAGCTTAATACCGCTTTTAACTAGTATTAATTATTAAATTATTTAATTAGCTTTTTACATGGCTCTTAAAATATAACAGTTCAATTTTATTTATATTCATAAAAAATTATTAAAAGCTTCCTTGCTCTTGCATATTTCTTTAAAAGGCATATTCCATAAAGAATTGAAGTTAGTTGTGCTATTTAAAGTCATTTTATATTTTTTAATAATTTGAGAGCTTAAAAATTTTTGATTTAAAGATATCGCAATTAGCTATTAAAAATATCGGCACATGGAGACAAGTAGAATTAGAAGTTTTTAGTTTTTGTTACTTTTTCATATTGCAAACTAAGAACAAGTTATTTATAAATGATCAAATTTTTTTGTTAAAATAAGAATTTTTAAAACGATATTATTAAGTGTATAAAATCGGTAATTCCATTGAGCGGAAACGAATAAATCGAAAAACTGATATTGGAAGAATATCCGGGATGATCTAACAGTCAAGACCCTTTAGAATGTCAAAATAAGTTTCAAGTTACATTTTAATAAAATTATAAGAGATCCCAAATCAGTCAATAGACGATAGACAGGGACTTTAAGTGGCTGTGAATAGTAATAGTAGCACACACACATACGCACTCACGCCTGAATTGAGCTTACAATAAACATTTTAAATCCTGTATAAGAAATCCATTTCTTTTACAGCGATATTCATAGATTTTTTCTTTTATGTGTTAGCCTGCGCTTAAATAGCTCGTAAGATAAGTCTATTATATGGTTGGGAAATGGACCGTGGTAATCTCTGAACATAAAGGACGAACAGTATTATTATTGACGGTTAGTAAGTCGACCACAAAAGGTAATAGGATCAGCGTTAACAGCGTGTTTTGACCACTCGTTCCATTCACAGAAAAATTTACGGCTTCTTCGAGTGTGTTTAGATGATGTCCATTTAACCTACCAGACTTTTATCTGCGATAAAAATCTCTGCACACATACACTCACAGACACTATGATCAAAAGAATGACAAACTTTTATTGCAAAAAGTGAATCGCTAGGTTTTATATTATCTTGTCAAGTATCCGCGTAGTATGTTTTTAATATTAATTATTCATTACTCAATATGAATGCAAATCGAGTTTGGTGTAACTAATAGGTAGTTTTATGAAGTTTAAGTCTTCTTCAATTTCGCCAAGCATGCTACTTTCAAGTAATCAGACAAGCGATATACATACATATTATATAACTACATGTACTCTATTATTAACAAGTATTACGTAGCTATTTACACCCTACTCTAACAATTCAATTAAATCACTTATATTCCTGTTTTCTGATGCCAAATTAGACAGCTAAAAATAAATTAAATGCTTTTAGCATTACAATAATTTTGTAAAAATTATAATAATAACTATCGCCAAGTCCTTTATTTTCAATTTGTGCTTGGTTTATATAAAGTAAAACGGAAATATGATTTTGAGTTGAAAAACCGTCTCGTATAGAAATACTAAGTACCTATGTATTTATACATGTACACTTAGAGAAACATTTTTAATTCAAATATGATAATGAATTCTTTAAAAGTATTATTTAAAATTATTATAACATAACACCTTTCATTCTAAAAAAAAAAATTGATTTGAAGTTAAATTAAAAATCCTCTATAGCTTGTCATTCATATTGTATATCTTAATTTTACATATTTCCTAATAATACCTGTGAACAGTGACCATGATTTAAAAAAAAAATAGGTTTGTAAATGCTGCAGCTAAACGTTTTCGTCATGAGAGTATGTTTGGGTTTTTAGGCATACATCATTTTTTCCCAAACTCAAAAATTTATTATACCTAAAACTAAGTAAGTATTGTTGATTGGGAAGTAAGACTTAAGGTATACTGATGGTAATGGAAACGGTACATCAGACTACCAATATGTATTTAAAAATTTGGCAAAAAATTATTATTATTATTATATAGCCATGAGTGTGGTTAAACTGTGTATAGCCCTATTTCTAAGATAAAGTTCAACAAAAATTATTTTAAAACATTTTAACTCGATATCCACGAATTGTAGTTGGAGCATCGACTAATTAATAATTCTTTAATTACCTAAATTTATGCTCTATTCTAAATTTTCAAAAGCTGTAAGTTGTATCTATATCGTAATCTATAGCGGGAGAAACAATGTTCCTGTTAGGAAATATTTTAACCAAAATACTAAGATATTTTTCAAGCAAATACTGAAATGCTTTTGAAAAAAAATTTTGTACAGTAACAAATACGCACAGTGAAAACTGAATAAATGAATAAAGGATATCTTATGTCTTTTATTCTTATATTATACTTTTATTCCATTAATATTTTAGTTCCCCGAATGCTAAGACTTCTCAAGAATCTCTTAACAGGTCATCTCATATTTATGGAATCAAAAAAAAAAAAAAAATGTAATTGAGAAATCCTAGTCGCTATATGATAGATATAATACAAAACCTATTATAAATTATTATTTCTCAGTAAGTTACATAATTTTGAGTTCGGTATACTTAAATAAAACATACCTTTACGTATTTACAGCTTCTTTAACTTAATTATATAGGTAATGGTTACATTCGGTGTCACTTAAAATCAAGGAATTAATAAGTTAAAATCCAATTCATACAATGCCCAACATAGAAAAAAACCCTTTTTTGAACTTTTTCTTACTTTTTTGACAAAATCATACTACTACTTACCTATATATTACAAAAAATTGTCATGCCTTTAAGGGATTCATCTTAAGTTAAGTAGTTGGATATTTTTGAACCTAATTGATAACATTCTACTCAAAAATGATATCTAGGACTTGGTAAATCAATTCCTGACTGGCTTTATCATTTAGTTATTAATATTTGAGTTTATAAGTTTGAGTTTTATAATCGAGTTTGGCTTGATTATCAGGTCAAGTGCCTTTGACATCAAGTTAAAAATTCAAGTCAAGTTGTGAATCCCTATAGTTATGTTAGTATTTAAATCTTTAACTTTCAGCATCTTATAATTAGCATGTTTTGTAGTTTAATTTTTAAAACACTCTTGAAAAACAACAACAAACAATGAAAAAATAATGAAATAGTAGGTACCTACTAAAATTTTTCCAAAATTAGGCGAGTGATTTTTTAAATATAGATACCTATTTATAATTAAGATAATTTAAAGATTTTTTTCAAAAAATAAGTAGGTACCTATCTGACCTTTTAGTAGTATAAAAATTAAAGTTTTAAACTATATATTTATCACTAATTATTAATTTTTCTACTGTAATTAAAACAGCAACGTCTTTTCTGATTGAGTAAGTATTAGGTATTTTGGTGTTTTGGAGTGTGCATTATTGAACCTGAATATTGGCTAGTCGAAATTTTGGCTATTTGGAATTTCGGTATTCAAGTTATTGCATTTCAGGATTTTATAATAGGCCCGATTACATTTTACGCAGTAAAATTAAAAAAAAAAAATAGATTTATAAAAAAATATATTTATAGAGGTAGAAAACAACATTTTTATAACATCAAGTTTTGGTTCAACTGAAAATACAACCAATCGTTAGAAATGTAAAATATTTCTCTTTTTATTTTCGAATTTTAAAATTTCAAAAAAACATATTTATTTGTAATGAAAACGGTTATTAAAAGTAGGTAAGTACGTGTTTTATTTCATTATATTGAAATACTTTTCTGGTAGAACGGTATGTATACTAAATGCATCGCTCGGTGTACGCTTTTATTATCTTAACTGCGATGAATGTCATGTGGGAGTACAATGTAAAAAACAAAAAGAATTTCGACGTTTTTCAGTTCCATTGTGTGACGAAAATACTTTTGCGCTTCCCCCTAACTGATGAACTACTTTAGCTAATGATGAGCTAAAATATTCTTCGGGATATTCTTATACAAATAAAAAAGCGTTTTTTTTTCTCTCAAAAGTGTACAGCTTTCTCAAATTTTAAACGACATTCCCTCCTCGGCCATTCATTTTAACAACAAAAAAAGTAAATTTCATTGAACGTATACTTTTCAATGAGACCACTTTGTACAGTCAGATTTGAACAATAAATTGTAAAAAGTACATTTTGCAAATGTCACAACTTATATTGTTCACGTGATTAGGATCAACCCTTTTACCTTAATCCTTTAATTTCTTTTATTGTCCTATTTACATCTGTTATCTACTTTTAATGCTACCAACATTTACTTTTTCCTGTATTTTTCTTAGAGAAAGCATTTTTTCAAGAATATAATAGTGAAATCTGAATATTTCAATTAGTTGTTTTTTGAATGAAAATAACGAAGACATAACAAACCCGACTAGAAAATTAAAATGTTACAATTACTTTTATAGAAAAAGTCAGTGGGATGTTAAAAAGAATGAGACGTTCTCTTCTTTTACGAGCAAGTAATTAAATTGTAAATTAAATGTTGCAAGTAAGAAGGGTGCAGTTTTAAATTAACTAATTGTCGCACTAGTTAATGATTGTGTCTTCGACTATATTAGCGAAAAAATGCGAGGTATTTAAGTTTCTTAATTAAATTTGTCTTAGAAATTTCAACTGGGAAACTCAACGACTAAATATAAGTGAAAACCATTATGGACGTGTTTTCAAAGACGCGTTAATAGAAAACCGTGTTCTTTGGGTATTTCTGCAATAAGTTCTCACACGCCCTACATTAAATGGAATTTTCTTAAGGGGCTACAAAGCTTGAAACTTGCATAAATATATTCGCTTACAAAGAAAATAAATTATTTACTTGGGAAATTAAATTAGTTTCAAACAGATTACTAATTAGATTTTGAAAATTTTCCGTCTGTAAAACCAATTAAACGATTAACTTTATTACTCTTTTTTTTACTTTGCTTGAGGCTATGTATGAATTTATAAAATATAAAAGCTCAGAAATATATGAATGTGAATTTTTTTCTTAGATTTCCTATAAATTCAATTTAAAAAAAAAACTTTATTAATGTAGTAAAAATATTTTTTTATATTCTTTGCAAACAGTGCTGGATTTACGCTAATGAAACCCGGGCTTTGGGTAACATAATTTTATTTTATTTGATTTCGCTTTGTACTGGTAGACATTTTTCATTACAATTTAAATAATTAACTTGTATTTAAAATAATTTTAAGTCTTCATAGCAAACAAATGGGATTCCTTAATATTTGTTAATTGTAATTGCCTAGCATGTGTTTATTTACTGTTCCTAATCAATGTTTTTTTACACTCTCCATTTAACTAAAACTTTTTGTAACATAATAAATTGCCCGTTTCCTTTATTCCCAGTATAAGAGTATAACACTGTATATTTATGTAAATTAACAAAAAGATTTAATTAATTTTTTTTTGCTTTTTTTAGAGGTCGCATCAACTATAATGTTATTTGAACCCAGGACCACTGGCGTATTGGGTAACTATCTAGTCAGCCACACCTCTAGCTGACCTTTAAAATTATACTAAATAATTAAAAGTTCATAATTTTATATATAATTTTTATAATTTTAAAGGGTGGCACGTCGGATAGGGCCTAGAGGACCGCATCAAACCTAAATCCGCCTCTGATTGAAAACACGTTGTAATAATTAGACCAAAACTTTTATAATGACATTTTTTCAAGATTTTAAGTGAAAATGTAATCTATTTTCAAGTGAGCTAATGCTAATAAACTGATCTCCTTCAATAAAGCCGTACGACATTTAAAACCAGATAGCCTGTTAAATTTCCTCATTGCCTGAAACCAATTATTCAAGTCTCAATATTCTCTCGTTAAGCATCCAAATTGATATACTTCTCAAGTTTGGAAAAGCTGAATTCTATATTATTCGTAATTGAAAAACTTAAAGCAAAAAAAAAAACTCTTTAGAAATTGTACATAAGGGAAGTGAGTCAGTTTTCCTTATTATCGCTCGGTGTCTTTATATTACTGTGTTTTCGAAGAAAATCGTAATATATAGAGGTATATATAACTTTCATATCGGGGGTGAAAATATATAAGAACCTACTTATTTTATTTGAAATGTAAGAAAAAATGTCATCCCCTCAGGTCTGCTATAATAAGTCTTTAAGAAATGTGATATTATTGTGCATGCGATGCAAGGGATGCTCTCTAAAGTTCATCGTTTGAAAGCATCTTATTAAAAATTGTGCCCTTTGAAAATATTATGGCAAAATTACGAAATGTACAAAGAATATAACGACTTTCTTTCATTTCTCAATTTTGTCTATCGACGTTTATTGTTCATTGGTTTTTTTCCTTTTTCCTTCCAATTTCTATTTACATAAATGTTTGATAATCGCGAGCTTTAATTCCCGAGTACAATGGACTTGACGTTGACTAGCTCGAGTTTGGGGAGCGACAAAAGATTTGGGGACGAGAAACTGATTTGTGTAGCGGCCGCTACGAAGCAAATGAAATTCTTAAATTAAGTGGCGTCGCTGTGCTCGAGTAATTAAGCTACGAGATAGCTTATTGTAGAGCAAGTCTATATAACACTTTAGCTATATAGTATTTCCACTATTGTTGCACGGGTGTTCTAAATATATCTTTGTATGTATGAATGTGAGGGAGCGGCAAGAGCGTGGTGGTGGCAGACATTTCTATGTAAGTTCTTACTGCACTGTGTCGCATTTATGCCATGAACGTAGAATACGTAACCGTAGTATAGTTCTTATCCAAATTTATCATCGTCAAACAGTTAAATGCGCTACTATAAAATTTATAGAATTGAAATAGCTTGTGATATTATGTTTATCGTGTACGAGGTTCTCGTACTGTTTTACAAGAGGTAAACATGTCCAAAGAAATTTATATTAACATCCATAAACCGAATATAAAAATAGCGAAACTGAATATATGTATATATGTATGTATATAGTATTTCTCAATACTTCTTCGCATCAGTTATTTTACAAATAGTAACCGTAAAATATGTACCTATATACTAGATTTAAAGAAAATGCTTATTCTCATGTACAAAATTTTTATTCCAAACATTTAAAATTGATTTCTTTAAATAATTTGTTTATTTTTTTTCTTAGTTTGTTTTTCCTTATTACAAAAACTTTGTATGTATAGCTTGTAATAATGATATATACTAAAATACAAATACACTTAATTCCATTTTTACACGACAGATATTCTTACGTCCCCAAAATTAAACATGTAAAAAGTATTGGCTAAATGGAAAAATGTAATTCCTAGGATATTGAAAATTGTGTTCAAACAAAACAGTCCGTATAGAAAAAGTTATTTTTACTCATGTTAAATCAAATTCGTGTAAAAAAATTATTTGTACTTACAGTTAAAATGATGACTATAAGTATATCTCTAAGTAAGGTGACGTTAATATACCGTAAGGCATCATATTTATTCTCATTAAAAATATTTTGAATTATTTGGCTTATATAAATTATTTTACTTTTGATTATTTAATAATTGTTATACATTGAAGCTTTTTGGAAATTATTTTTAAGACATGACAGTTTATAACACATTTGTGCTATGATCGCTTGCCTCTCCTTTATTTTGCAACAAAATGCTTTTTAAAAGTTCAGATATATAAGTTAATAACTGTGTAGATTGAATTAAATAAAAGTTACGAGCAGCCTAGAAGATATCAATATATCGAACAGTATCATGAAAAACGTTTTTCTAAAATTTGGAGTAACGCTCATAAATTTAGAAACTAAATATTATTATAATTAATAAGCGTTCTTTTATAAGAAACAAGAAAGAGAAGAAGTGGCCAACAAAAAATGCATTGTTAAAATACCAATAGAAACTATTCAAGTGACCGAAGCAAAAAAGCATAAAAACTATCAGCGGACGTAATTTTATTTTTTATATTGTTTCAGCATTGGTGTATAAGGAAAAATTTGATAAATTCATAATTTTAGTAGTACGATTTTAAAATTAACCATCCCTACTGATCTATATAATACTTAGATATCCTTGTTTACTTGTTACTATTAATAACAATTTTTTGTTATTAAAATTGTACCTATTTTTATAATTTTTATTTGAAATTTAGTCCTCTTCGCATTATAATCTGCCGCCCTATGCAACAGCTTACTTAACCTGCTGGTAAATCCTCTACTGTTTATTACAATGTATTATTATAAGTATAGTTTGTTCAATGTTAGAAAGCTATATAACTTTTTTGGGATAGTACCCAAATTTTGTTACAAGCCACAGCATTAGTCATATAACCAATTTTTCGATGCTATTTGTTCACAAATGTACATATATATAATAATATATCTAGTATGTAAGGTTGTTAATGTAATTTTTATAAAACAATAAAGAGTCAGTAGTCATTTTACATTCAAAGGAGAAACATCAAGAACACTATTATTAATACATTAATAGAATTAAAGGGTAACATTTATTTTAAATAGTGTACATAAGCTTTTAAAAAATAATTTCTTTATTTCATATAAAATTTTTTTAACAATGAATTTATACCACTTACAGAAAAAAAAACGGCTCATTTATTTACAATGCATACAAAACGTAGCATAACTATACATAAATGGATAAACAAATGGCCCCCATAGTCCTCAGTGTTTTTTATTTATTTATTAGATAATAAAATAAGTTTTTAAGTTTTTAAATTTCAAAAGTCGTCAATTGTCGTGATATTTTCCTTCAACTTAACCAACCAACAGTTGAGAAGTAAAAATAGGAAAGCGATAAATATACATCAAGTTATTAAGTTAAATGCAAACTTTATTCCTTTACCAGTCATATCTTATCAGTCTTCTTCTTTGTTTCCAATTTCGATTTCCAACACCTAATTTGACCATATCTCGATATCGATTAATTAACTTGTTTAAGTACCTACACAGTTCTATTAAATATCCAAGTTAAAGCTCTTACAAAACTTGATAACGCTTATCAATAAAGGTGAGGCTATATATGTAACACAAAATATTTTATACAAAAGGTATGTATATTAGGTTCCTGTTAGATGAGTCTATACTAAACTTATTGATATGCGATATAGTTTTGAAGTTTAATTTAACTTTAAAGCCCTGTTAGTACCTATCTTTGCATCTTGATTATTAACATGATTTGATACTTCATTTTTAGTTATTATTAATATCCAATAAGTTTTAAAATTAAAGTCACAGAAATAAGATCACATAAATTTAAACTTGTATTAAGAACAATTAATATTTATAAATGAACATGACGACTAAGAGAAAGCACAAGAAAAAAAATTAAACGCTAATCTTGATATTTTTATAAAACTAAGAATAGAAGCTTTACATATTACAGTTTTGAAGTGATTCAAGTGGCGTTATTACAACTCTGATAACCAATAAGACCTCAGTTTAATCCCCACTTTTTAAATCTACTTCAGATTTCAGTTAGGGTTGGTACAGTTAAAATAAATGAATACCCTTAAAATTATTTGAAAAAAATCTGATTGAATTATTTACGTATCTTGAAATTCCTTGAAACGTTTATTTGAAATTGGTTAATAGCAACGTGGAATTTCTGAAATAATTAGTAGTTATTACTACGTTTTCATTCTCCATTTAACTACGGCCCTGTAATGATGACATTAAGACAACAACACCAACCATAGGTTTCATACACTTAAGGGTGAGTGTAGCTTAACTTGTTTTCTCTATTGCCACAACCCGGAGAATGTTACAACACCAGAATTATATTATTCTTGTTTAATTATAATACTGCATTGCATTGGTGTAAAAACCGTCACACATATACGAATGGTATGCAAGAGTGAGAAATACTGTCATTTGCCACCCCAAAACGTGCATAACCTACCCCATAGCGTTGGAGATCTCACACCAAAAACAATGCGGTAATGTCGCAATTGCATTCGTTCTGCGAACCGAGTGCACTAGAGAAATGTCAGAATTTTTGACTTATAAGTAGTGAAAGACGTTTTAATAAAATTAATTTCTTTTAGATGAAATGGAATGTTAATTTTTTTTGAAAAAATTCACGGGAAGATATTGATTTTTTCCATGTGGAAGGGTAAAGGATTAAAGAAACATACTGTAGATATGAATACAAAGAAGCTCAGATGTTTCATTGCATTTCGTTTGTTTTATCCTCGCGGGCTTTATTCAAAACTAGCTCTTGTTTATAGGCAGACTTTTGTATTTGAATATTACTGCTGGGTTTAAGAACTCCGAGTCCGTATTACCAACATTTTTTATTGGTTTTTAATCCAAAAAAGCCCTATTAACTTTTCCTTCAACTAGTTTTTTAGCCGTGTGTAATCTGAATAATCTGAATATTTATTTTATGAAAAGTTTAGTTATTTTCTCCGTTAAATCAATCAGCTACTTGTCTAGTTAAGAATCGATAAATAGTATTTTTAATAATCCTGGCATTTAAGCCCGTACTGTGTAGGAAATAAAAATCATTCTTTATATTGATATACATTTTGTGAATGTGAAACCAAAAAAAATTATCTCTGCAAAACTGCTACACGGTGTTGTACTAAGATGATGTACTGTGATGTACTAGACGGGTTAAAGTAGGTACCTAATTTTCTACTCATTCTTCTATAGAAGTTACACACATTGTTAATGGCAAAATCTCAAAAATTTTTTGTGTAAAAAAATTAAACCAAGGCTTTCATTAGTTTTTTTTAAACAAAAAAAAATATTTAAGACTATTTAGATTTTAGACGTGACAGCTCTGTTAAGACCAAATAAAAAAAATAAATTAAATTATAATACGATAATAAAGTGATGTCAAGTGGTTGTTAGAAACGCGTGGACCCGTCATCAACATTCAATAGATTCAAAAGACATTTTTTCTCGCAATGAAATTACGTTGAATAGAAGAAAGAAAAGGGACCACAGGTAAAGCGTTTTACTTAGCACTTTTTGTGCCAAAAAAAATCTCATATTCAACTGGTGTGAATATTCTAAACATGTAACGAACAATCTTTGATTTAAAAAAAAAACCTTTATACTCAAATGAACTCATTAATCTATTATACAGCTTATCAATCACAGGCTCACACAAGTGTTTTAAACTTGATCGATTAAACATCTTCTAGGCCTTTTATCCTGATTACGCATTCGATTGTTATGTGTGCCGTGAAATTATCAAATCCATCACAAGCTCGTTTAGATCGCAAGAAACGTTAAATTAGATTCTTGAAAATTTCAAGCTTGAAACTAGGAGAATATGGGATGAGTGAGAATCGATGAAAACATCGTAGAAAGCTAAAGAGAACACAGAGGCCTTCTTTTATAACACTTTTACTGTTTTAGAGCTAATTATCGCACGTGCAGGCGTATTGAAGTGGTCCTTTGTTTCTTTGAGATGTAAAGAAAAGCATTGAAACGATCGATTTTCTATGTATTTCCTTTTTTAAATGTCATTTAAAATTGAGAAAGTTGTTTTCAAATTTTTTTGTTAAATATTATTTTTTAAGTTAAATACTTGAGGCTGTATGGGGAGAGTTAAAATATTTTTCGAGGCTGTCGCAGCTAATTTAGTTCCTCGTTTAAATGTGTGAGTGTGAAGTTGGTGTATAAAGCTCACACGTATACATAATATGAATTTATTACAACTACACGCGTAAGTTTTTAACACCTAAGTCGTCGCTATACATTCAGTATAGGTGTGACTCCGTGTATTCGTGGTAAATGGATGATGAAACGATTGAGTAGTTCGCACCTGGAAAGTGTTCGATCCCGCACATCCCTACATCCCATATGTATAAGGACGGGATTCGGGAAACACGTCTTCTTAGCTGTATTGAACTTCGTCGCCTCTAGACGTGAATAACACACTCACACTTCACTATACAAATGCGTCCCCTCCGGCGAAGAGGGAGTCATGGAATATATATTTATAAATATGCTTCACTGTTCGTCAAAAAAGGATAAACTGTGAATTAGTTTATTCGCTCACTCACTAATTAACGGTTCACGAGATTTTGTAGTTTTACAAATAAAATTTCAACTTAGACAAAATGTTACGTAAATTAGCCTTAAATTTTTTCAAAACTACCCTTAAAGTTTTTAGATAAAATCTAGCTTTTAGCTTTAATTAGCTTTACTATTAAAATTTGAGTTTTAGATTGAAATATTGCTTTTTAATTAAATATCAAATATTAGAAATTTTTTTACAGCTTTGTGTCAGCTACTTATATTTAGCTTAGTGCCAGTTGTCGCTCTTTATGCGCCTCCGACCCCCTATCAAGCCCCCCTAGACCGACCTACCCTTAGAACATTGATCAAGTTACCCTACCAGACAACACATGGACCACTATGATCACATTTCTGGTACATTCAATCAATTCAATTACTCTGTAGTACAGATCGACTAATTATAACTGATTTTAACTTAAAAACAAATTTTAAAAATATTGGTCTTAGGTATATTAAAATATCAGAAATTAAAAATCCGATTCCTTATTTATGTGCATAAATGTAATAATTAAAACAGCATACGAAATCTGATTTATTTTATTGCCTTTGTTACTGAATATCTTTAAATAAAAGATTTTTATTACCTTGATTATTTTTTTACAAACATAAAGGTAGATATTATAATCAAGTGTGAAAATAAAGGGTTAGGTGTATTAAATAAATATAATTCTAAACAAAAAAAAATCAGTTTACAAAACATACAAGTAATTTATATTTATAAATTAAAAAATTATTATTTTATGTTTAAGTCTGTTTTATGAAAGTGTTGTAACTGTTTCAAACAGACTAGTTTGGCTTTAGGAAAAAATCTTAATTTATTCATTAGAATATATATTTTTTGATACCATTAAACAAAATTAATGTCCTGTTTTCATAACCATATTAAGACTTTGATATTTTAACCTCAGATAAATATGTTGTCGTTACACTTACTTAAGCTTATATGGCTACTAAGGAAATAAACTTGCCAAAACATACCATGTAAATCAATACATTTAAAATATTTTTTTAATTGTTGATATTTCTAATTAAACTACACAAACTATGAGCAGTTAATATTTCAATGGCTTGAATAATCTAACTAATTACAATTAAAATCACATTGTAAAAGGCATACCGGTGGCATTGATTGATTCATGAAAACTGGTTTTCTTATGATAACATTTATGTTAGACACAGAATAAAAAATAAAACATTTAGAATTTATAATAGGTATACAGTTAAATATTACCTAAATATTTTAATCGAACCAAAGTAAATTTAAGAAATCAAATGTTGTTAGAGTTTTTTACATTTATTAAAGCTTTAAGATTTTGTAAGGTTTTGTAAAAGCTTAACTTTAGGTTTTTAAGAAACAATTGTTTTTGAGAAAGATTTTTTAAAGCATTGTGGTCAAATAAAAGGGCATACTTTTTTATTAATTAAAATTTAATAATCTTTAAACTTAAAGAGACGAAAAGATATCTAAAAATTATGACATTCACATTCAGAGCTTCGAGAGTGATGTAAATTATGAAAAGTATTATTATTATTGAATCGAAAAGTACATTCCAAAAAACTAGGTTTGCGGTAAAGAGTAGAACCCTTAAATAGATTAGTTATAAAACTCCAAAACAAAATAATTAAAACACAAAGTTTTTTTTTCTAAAAGCTGTGGTTTACGGTAAAAATGTGCTAATGTTTTGGTTATCGCTCATGAAGTAGTTATATGTTAAAATAAGCATGGCTTATTAATAATTATATTATTTGTAGGTAATTTTTTATTACATGCGAATGTCCTAGTAAAAATTTAAAGAAAATGTAGCAACTTATTGTCGACCAACTCTTACACTTCAGTCCTATTTTTATACATGAGTTTATAAGCTTCTAGAGTAGTTTTTTAATTTTATTTTTCTTTATATATCCTAAATACTGCTCAAGCGCAATTATAGGTACGTAGAGCTATGTAACTATAATGATATCTATAAATATAAGACCTACAAAAGTGTTTGAAGAGAAATCAACTGCTTATTTCTAAGTGTAAAATAGTTTCAAACAACAATAATTTAAATGCTTACCTATTTATTGAAATTTTGAACTGAGAAGAAGTAATTGAAAGATTTAATGCTTTCTTAACTAATATATAGAATAAATATAAAAGGAATATAGAAGAAAAACATCAAAAATTTTAATTACTATAAATAGCTATAAGTTATATACTTAATGTAAGAAACTTCTATTAAGTTGTGTTTGATATTACTCAGATTTATTATATTTTTGGTGGCAATCAAATGAATGTAATATACACGTACTAATATCGTATTTAAAAATTACTTACACTAATATAAAAATTATTGTTACAACAAAATTTTATTTATTAATAAAGCTTTGTTTTGGATATAGCTATAGATTAAGCTTTTGCATAAGCTATAAGATAAGCTTTAAGTGAATTATCGAGCGATATATTGCTCGATAATTCTTCTCGATAACCATATTGTTATACCTATTCGAAGAACACACTCTCTACTTACATTTCTGCATTTTATCTTGTGACGAATATTTTTTCAACATTCTTTATCAGTCAACAGTCCTGCTTAATTATAAGGTATTCGTCAAATGTTGTTTTAAATAGCATTTTGTATTAAGTCATTTATAAATCTTTACTAATATGAATTGAACAAGTTGGTAACTGCATATTAGGTATATATTATAAAATTAAAAACAAATATAAGACAACTTTATTAAAGTCTAATTTCATCTTGAATTTATATTATAACTAAGATTTTTAAATTTTTAACCTAAAATATTAAACATAATTAACTATTAGGAAATTTTTGTGTATCTATTTGTGTAACACTATATAAGCTTTGCCCATAACATATATTGCAAAAATTAGAGTTTTCAATAAATACCATTCGATTAAAATATTTTTACTTATCTAGGTACTATCCAAAATTATTGCTTCATATATCTTATTAAAAAATGAAGCTTTAATTAAGTATAAAAATCTATGAATATTTAACATACCTGTGTATACCTCACTTAAGTTTTGGTTTATTGATAAATATAATCAGTATGTAGTACTGTATGTAGTCTTATAAATGGTTTCATATTAAAGAAGTAGAATTATATACAGCTGTTTAAGATTGAAAATTGTAAATCGCAGTTTCTTATTAAATCAATTAACCCATTTATTATTCCAATTTATATGCTTAAAGCTCATTTCCTATATGTGTGCTATAATACCGAATTTTATTGTATAAAAAAAAAGTTAATAATGATTATTTTTATCTTACTGAAATGTTTATACTGACAGTATGCAGGGAAAGCTCATGCAAACACGTCGGTGTACTTTCGTCCGTTAAAACCGGTTCCGACGGAAAATATACTTCTGCTACTAAAGTAAAACCATGTCTATCTAGCGTCCAAAAAGTATTTTGCATTTGTTTTACCGACGATCTTTCTTCAGAATTTAAAAAAAATAATTTTAATTTATTTTCTCTCTCTTTATTTTACTAAACTCAAAACAATTAAGACCTGTATCTTATAATAGCATGATTATCTATTTCAACAACGTTCATTATCGTAAATTTTTGTATATATTAAAATTTATTATAAATTAATTGGAAAGATATTAAATCTTGTATTAAGAACAATCCATTTCTATTAAAATTTCCAATATTTTCAAAACAGGTATTGTTTTATCTTAGGCGTTCTATAAACCATGGTGCTTTTAGAATTAGAGATCTTTCGATTTGAGCAAGGTAATTATTTTTCATCTATTAATTGACGGATAAAAATTATACTATTAATGGGAAGATTAAGCATTGTTATTTACCATTTGGAGCTGAGGGTGGTGCTCCGGAGGTTGCTTGATGAAGTCCAGCGTGCGCGGCCGCCGCCTGATGCATGTGGGGCAAAAAAGCTGCCGCCACGGCAGCTTGCGCGTTAAAATACGCCATTCGAGACGCTGCCATACTCGCCATGTGGTGATGACTAAATGTATCGGTCGGTGGACCAAATGGCGCTCCTGGTGTTGTCCCTAACAACAATGACATTTTTATCTATCTATTTTCTTTCATATACATAAGATGAAAATATTCTTATAACTCGACTAAGTAAAGGAAACTGAATGGAAATAACTTTTTGATTACTAACCACATGGGCCTAATGCGGGGCCTCCAGGAGTTACTGCCGAAACTCCAGCCGTAGGGCTTCGATGCTGGGGTGGAGTTCCTGAACTGTCACCACCAGGACCAAGTCCCAAAAGTTCTTGTATTGCAAAAGGGGATCGTTGATGAGACATACTTGTACCACTCCGATTATTTAGAAAATTATCAATATTATAACTACTTTTCTTTAAACTAGGAGGAGTGAAAATAGTTTTGTGGAAACTATTTATGTTTTCCGATATCACACTTTCTATATTCATTTTGCCAATGTTTTTCTGTCAATATTTCTTTATAAACTAAGACACGCTTTTCATTTTTGTTTAAGTCATCTATTTTACATATTTAATGTTTATGGTTTTGCATAAACTGTTTCGTTAATACAATGCCTTATAAGATAAAAATTAAGAGGCCACAACGTTATTGTTTTATTAAATAAAAACTAAAATGTATTATTTAGTCGATGTTTTCCTTAGTTAAACACGTTGATTTTTTAAATATTTTATCACAAAATTGAAACAACTAACACATAAACAATTTGGTATGATGAAAATGTCTTATGGAAATTTTCTTATTTGTTATCTGATAATGAATGATTAACTGAAAACGGTACGAGTTGACAGTAATAATAATCCACACGACCGATGTCAGGAACACGTCAAGAAAGACTGAATTGTTTCGGTGGTGAAATTGCACAACAGACAGGGTACGAACCCACCCTTGTAGCGCCGCTACATTGGCCATCCCATATCGCAGATTGGCGGATTTTGATTTTTTAACACCCCATAACATATACCCCTACTCATTAATCCATTCCCCACTTAAAACAGGGTGTGTTCTAGGCTCCAATCACGAAAATGATGTCTGCTTCTTGATTGGTCCAACTTGACAAGAGACCTATGTGTGAAGATGTTAGAGGCGGTTTTACTGTACTACGGAGGAGGAACTTTTACAAACCCCCACAGTTTCTCACAACATGGGAGCTTTTTAAAGTGCATTTACAGTTTATGTATCATTACGATTTAAGAAGCTTTACAGTTGTAGTTTTCTTTCAGTACCTAAACAGATATTTACTACTGCTGTTTCTATCCCACCATCTATTAGATGCATCATAGTTTATTCATTTTTGTATTTTTTTGTTTTTAGAATATTTTACAAAATTATTAACTTTAAAAATTTAAGCATATAAATCATTAAAACTTAGTTGGTTCGGTAGAAAACTGTACTTTTATCAAAGTAAATTTTATTTTAATTAGAATCTTAGGTGCTTTTTTCTAACCCCATTAAAATTTAAATCTTAATATGCAATACAAATATGTAGTTCATAATAAACCTATTTTAAAAATAATTTTCTATTGAACACTTTTTACTATGATAATAGAATAACAGATATATTTCCACATTGTTAAAAACTTTTTGAAATACTTTTAAGTACTTACATTTAAAATCAATTTGAACATAATGAAAGCTCATATTAACGATTACATATCTGGTTTAGGTATATTGGATTTATTATTATTTTTTTTTTTTTTTTTTTGTTAATCATTTTGTATACTCACCATTGTCGCTATATTTGTATGATTTCAGTTCAAAGTTCTATTCAAACTATGACCAAAATAAGCTTTATATGTAAGATAATTTATTTGACTTATTAAGATGTTTCGAAAATGTAGTAGTCGAGCCTCGTTTACGTGCACCCTTTTCTCCTTAATCGACACATACAATTATGCTAAGAAAAAAAACTCAATTTATCCTTTCCCAAATTTTCTTTTTCATTGGCGTTAATAGGAAATCAACTGAATATGCACTGACGCTTCTCAAATAAGTAATTATATAAATACTTATTTCAATAGTTTCTATTACTATTTTCAAAAAATAAAAATTTTTAAGTTTGGGTTAGTTTTGATTGAATTTAATAAAGTGTCAATAGTTTTTAGATCCTATAATTATGCGATTTATCAAATTATTAATAAAATTGCTTTATTTTGGTCCATTATACATTTGTTTAGGTATATGAAATCAAAATATTTTTTTTAAAACACCGGAATTATTTATTTTTTATATTATAAGCTCTACTCTTAAAACTAGCTCTAAACTTAGGTACGAACTTCCAATATCGCTAAATAATTTATTGGGAAAAGGACCTAAAAACCCCCCACTTCTTGTTTATTAAATTGAGAAATGTTAAATCAAGGAGCTTTTAGTTATAAAATAATTTTGTTGTCTTGCTTTTGATTTCGTTTGATTACAATAAAGACTTAAGTTTAACCATTAATTTTTTATTTTTGTGCTTAGTTACAATAATGGAAAATGTTCTTTCCCTTTACAAAACTTGATTAGATGTAGATAAATAATTTAAAAACCGGTATCTAGGACTTACTACTTAAATTACAATTACCAACCAAAATTAAATATACAAAAACCTTAAATATACAATTTACTACAATCCTAATTTAAAATTTTTATGCCGTAGTTGCGAAAAATAATCAGAATCAGAGCACTAAATAAAAACAGGACAAGAATAAAAACATTTAAATGAGCAATGCTAGTTAATTATAAATTTTGCTATTATTAAAAGTTCTAAATTAATCTCTAAAACAGTAGATGAAAACATATTAACAATACCTACGTAGATAATTGCAACTCACAATGTAATAACTTATTATAAATTCAATATTGAGTACTTAGTTTATATATAGGTATGTATATCTAATGGCCACTCTCTAAAAATGGTTAAAAGTGGTTAATGATAAATATTTAAAAGTACTAAACGATTGTTTAAAATAAATATACATAAAAAGACCATTCATAAGAAAATTACAAGAATAGAGCTTAAAAATTAGTTCGTAGCTGAACTCATTGAATAGCTATAAAGATGCTTTTTCTAAAACTAGTGCAATAATTTATGTAGGCACATAATAAATGTTTTCTTATATTCAGCCAAAATAGATATGAGGTTTTTTTTTTATTCAAGGATATTATGCTAAGCTTTCCTTGTGCAAATATTTAATAATTATTTTCGTATAATTAAGTAGAATTATTTAAAACAGTTAAAAATTCCATCCTTTTGGAAAAACTGCTAAGTAATAGTTTTACTTCTTTACGTAAATATAAATATACCTTTAATGAAAATTTAGATGATTTTGTTCATCATTATATGCAAATTACCTTTTATGTTGATCATTATTTAACAAGTATAAAGTGTAATACATCAACGTCTTAAAAGCGAGATAAAAATATTTGAATGAACCGTATATAGGTATCTAAACTCTGTAATATTGCCTTGTAATGAGAATTTTAATAAACTGTAAGATAAGTTGGCGCTTCAATAAAGTTATCACATCGCTATTATATTTAATGTGACGTTTGAATGATGCTGAGGAAAAATAGTAGCCGTCGCCGGTTTATCAGGATGTGCGGGTTGCGCTCTGACAGGAACTTTCATATCACCGCATATATAGGGGAAAATCTTTAGATTCTAAATCATAAAAGTGTGTTAGCATTTTTATGTTTCTATGGAAGACAATAATGGAAATTTTTATTGTAGATTAACAATGCTTTGTAGCGATGAAGAAAATCTTAACGCTATTTTAGTGAGCTAGTATGCAAATGTAACAGTATAGCTATACATTGTCAAGAAAAAATAATATCAAGCTTAATCTAATTAATTTTATAATCATTTTTTATCGTTATTTAATAGATAAATAAATTATAAATCATAATTTAATTAAAATATAAACCAATCGCTTAATCTTAAGGCATATATTTGAAACGTATAATTCTTAGAAAATAACAGAAACAAAATTTTCCCCCCTAGACTATAATCATAAATCTCGTTGATAAGAAGTTAAAAGTATATACCGTTAAACTAATATTTCAATTGCTCTTAATAATATCTTTTTTTTGTAGTAAATTGAATTGTAGACTTTCCCATACCATATTTATTAAGTATAATCCACAAAAAATATTCTTAAAAACTATCTCGACTCTGTTATTTAAAAAATTAATTTAAAAGTTTAAGCAGTCTCATTCGCAATTAAAATAATTTTAATATTGATATTTCTCATTCAACCTGAATTATTCGTTTTATTTTTATGAAAATAATGTTACTTGATACTTAAGATTTGATGGGTCTGCTGCCTAGGTATGTAGGTAAGTATCTTCGTATAATACAAATTAATTATGAGCAGTAAGTATTTAAGAAATGGGTGTGTATTGAAAATAATCAAATTTGAAACCAGTTAGTAAGTAATTAGAGTCATATTATTGCTGCTTTTTAGTGTACAATTTAATTTGTTGAAGCATTTGTGATTCATATATCAAATATTCATGTTACATTTTTCAAGCCTTTTCTTTGAGAAATAGATAACCAAGTACAAAGTTTAATTTTTTATCAAAAATTCTCCCTTTTGTGTTCTTTATTAATTTTTCTCTTTTTTTTTTAGAATGTTGATACAAAAGTTAAACTAGTCATAAATTGTTAATTTTTGGTTTGTAAGAGTTCTTATTTAAAAATTTCATCAACATAATTTATGCTGTTTTATAGTTGATGGTTGTTATAGAGTTAAAACCATCTCTCCCAAAAAAGTAATTAAAAACTTTATATGATCGTCAAAACTAAGAAACTTTTTTTAAAAATTGTTAATTTTCGCATACACGCAAATATCGCATATATTTTAACTATAACTAAAATTTTATTCTTAATGACATTGGGTTAGAAATTCAAATTTTTAAGGTAATAAACATAATTTATATATTTTTTTATACTTTTGATAATTTTTTATCTGTAAAGGATCAACGGAATATACAAACTACATTTACTGATATATTTTTATTTACCTAAAGAAACCTCATAATGCATAAAATGTATTTTCTTTTTTAAAAAAGTTATTACATAATTAAAGATTTTAACAAAGAATTTTTGCATAAAACCAATTTGAAAAGAGTAAAAGTGTTATTATTTTAAAAATATAAAGAAAGAATTAATCCCACTTTGCTTTGTATTTAATAAATTAAGAAAAAACATTTCAAAAATATTAAAGTCATTTAGGGCTATTTCCTACAAAAATACAAGACGTATCTTATGTAAGATCTTATATAAGTTCTATATAGAACTGCTTTTAAGATACTGTAAAAAGGGTTGAAATATTGAAACATAATTTATAAAATGAAATCTCAATTAACAACATACAATGAAAAAATTTTTTCACTACTATATAATAAAGAAAGTGTTGTAATCAGGTCGAATTTTCGATTTCAAGTTTTCAGTGAAAATACATGTTTTGAGTTCTACTGATTGTGAGTCTACTGTGTACTTGTGAGTCTATACTGAGTGAGAAAGAGTGGTTTTAAAAAAATATTTATGGGTATGTTTGTGTGTGACAGCAATATTGCATCAAAAGCTATATTTAAAATTAGGTAACTTTGGAATTTTTCTTTCATATTTCATCTAATAATGTCGCGAAGCTTTTGGTTAAAATTGGTTAGAAAAAAGCTTTACTTACGTATGTTTGAAACTTTTTCCTGGGACAATTCCATTAAGAAGGGCTCTGGGAAAGAGGGTGAAAATAGGTGTATACTTAGAGGCTATTTAAATATAATTCTGTTTAAAAAATATTTATATACCTACTATATATTAATAATTCTTTAACCGTCCTTAACCAATCGTTGGCTTCATTTATGTTCTTTTAACTAACAGCGAGTTTTATGTAAAAGAATGTTATGTGAAGATTTTCTGTCTTTAAAAAATCGTTGTTTTGAACACTAAACTCGTCGGAAAAGATATTATTAAAAATGTTAATATTGTTTAACTACAGTCGTCAAAAGTAAGACAACTTTTAAAACATTAGTAGTACTTTTTTGGAAATAAAAAAAATAATCACAAATTCAATTTGTTTTTTGCGAACTTTTAGAATTTTTGCAAAGTGTATCTGCAGATGTTTGGATGTTTGGATAAAATGTGTAAAATATAGGTATATGTATTAAATGCATATGTATTATAAAAGTTTTAGTGTCCAGAAGACCCTGGTGCTATTAAGTTGTTACTCTTACAAGTAGCTTTTATAGGAAATTAACAAGATGCTTCTTAATTTAGCGAAAATGTAATATTTATTTGAGTTTAAAAACTAAAAGATGACTTAAGGCGAAAAAAGCATGTATGTGTGATTAATTTTCGATAATTGTGTAGAATTTAATAGAATAAATGAATAAAAATTTCGAGCTTATACATACATTTTTTCAACTGACTTCATTAAGTGAAAACATTCGGTATGCCTCGCTTCGATTCGTACAATATGCAATTATAAATATCTGAATATTGCAATTATTACTATTCACCGTATTCTAAGGGTAGTTTTCTCATGAATTTTTCTTTTTTAATATGCCTCCAATACGAGCGCGAGAGCATTATGGAGGTATATGAGCGCGTATATATTATGGTTTGTCGCTGGCTGCATTAACTTGTACAGCTTAATTGAGATGCAAGGATTTGCTTGAAAGTATCCTTCTCCCTTTTCCACAATTTCATAGGCTGAAAAAATAATTTGCATAGTACATGCTGATGTGGTTCTTTTGTAGATAGACCTAAGTGCAATGCACATACCTTCCCAGCCTGACCTGAACGACAATTTTAGTGCATTATTTTAATAAAGGCGAATTTTAATTTTCTTTACAATACTAAGGAAAACTCAAATACAACGCATATTAAAGTAATTATTAGTCATAAATTTTCAACATTAAAAAATTCTTTGATCTTACGGTTCATTTTGTTATAAGAAGCAATTTGGAATTATTCTCTTTGGAGTGTTCTTCAGAGTACAAATGAAATCTTGACTCAAAAAATAATTTGGAGTTTCATTTTGGAAGTGGACGTATAGCCAAACTTTATTAACAATTTTTAAATGAAATATTTATTTATTTAACGTCATGATAACTAAATTTTGATATCTTTCACAAGTTGAATACCTTTTTGAACGTATACAAATTTCAATCAATCAAATTTCAAGAGTCCGCATATTATAAACGCGGAGCGTCTTTTAACTTTCCGAAAGTATTTCGCCCAGTTAAAATAATATTGTAGATTTTTGGCATGCATTTGAAGTGAAATTTTTAAGTTCTTATCTATGATTTATACTTTTTAGTATTTATAGTTACGAATCAAATAGAAACTCAAATAGGTTGGTTAAATAAGTTATGAAATTAAAAGTTATGAGTTATTTTTAAATAACAATTTTCAAAATTTCGGAGGTTAATTATATAATTACAAATTATTTTTCGATTATTTAACGAAATTGTGCGAATTTGTGTCATAAACTTTGATCATATTTGCAACTTCTATTTATATATAGACCATGGTAAATTTGGTTATATGGAAGTTTTTACATTAAAAATCGTTTTGTTCAATCTGTCTCATCAATTTATGAATTCATTTACAACAATTTTTATATAACTTGTTTTCATCTCACGGCATGTTGAATACGATTTGAATAAATATTTATATTAAATTTAGAGTAAGACAATGGCCGTGTTGTTATTCGATCGCTTATGTTTCGGTTAATTCGGGTTTTGGTTTCTTGAGTTTGCACGTCCATACGTTTTTTTTTTGTATTATTTTTCTAAACGCCCATCTTGAATAGATGGAATGAGAATGCTTTTTCATTCGAAAGGGCTAAGATTTCAATTCATAGCCGAAAAAATTATCTTATTGTCCATTACTAAAACAATAAACCGTACAAAACCAAACAAGTAGTACCTACTTGAAAACTCGTCGGAGGTGTTTGTGTTTTATTATTTCTTATTCTTATACTAAGCCCAGATTATATATAAATGTAAATAAGAATTTAGTAATATATAAGTAAATATTGGATCAGCTAGAAAAATGAAGATTTTAATTTGAAGTTCAATGATTTTCTAGCCACGTCATACATAGGAATTCTTACACAATCTTGTTCATTAATGAATATTTCATTTGTCTGGTTACATTACCATTTACGTTGGAGAAAATGAATGTAAAAAACTGTATGGAGAAAAAGAAAAAAAATATTGACGTTAATCTTGCATCCCTTACTAACACTTGACCACCGTGAGGTGGTGGCTTCCAAATACTTGAGTTGAATGGAAAATTATTTTATATGGGGAAAATCTGTGCGTGTTCAACACAAATGGCGAACTTAGAAAGGGATGGTGTGTACTCGATTTTATCTCTATCGCGCTTTCAAATCTTTTCAAAAGTGTAAATAGATAATATTTTAATTGAGATTTAAAAATAGGGGTTACAATAGTAGCAAAACTTAATATCTTCTATGAAATATAGAACTAAAAAACATTCCGAAATCTAACAGCAACTGTATCATAAATCTTTAATTGCTTATCTTTTACTTAAATATATACTTCAGGATAATTTGATTTACATCTATACTACTAGATACTAATATAATATAAAGTGCGAACGGTTGAATGTTTGAACGGGCTACTCTTATAAACTAACATTTTTTTTGTGTGTTTTAAGTTGCTTTAACAGCTTAGGTCAAATCACGACTGTCTAAACACAGAAAATAAACTAACATTTTTTTTGTGTGTTTGAGGTCGCTTTAACAGCTTAGGTCAAATCACGACTGTCTAAACACAGAAAATAAACTAACATTTGTAATTTGTAATTTTGTATTGTTTCTTGATCTTAAGCTTTAGGTTATTTAAACATAAAACTTCGTGAATTTCAACTTTGGCCTATTCTAACCTACCTTCAAACTGAAAGTACCTATACTGTAAAATTAATTAATTATTTGAACTTTAAGAAAAGAACATATTTTTGGTTAAGTATTAACTTTCATTATTAACTAAGTAAATATACCTACATCACCGCTCTATCATCATCATTCTATTTAGCCGATTAAACCGCGGGATACTGATAAATGGATATAAGAATATAGCTACACAGACCAAAAAAAATTGTATTGCTATTAATTAAAATTAGGTAGAATAGTTGTTTCATTATTAAGAGTGAGTACAAGCTCTCTACTTATACTTACAGTATCGTTATTTGTTTTTAACATTCACTGTAGTATTTTAATGAATTTCAGTAGTGCAATTATCGGCCAACTACAACTGTTTATACAGGTTTTACACAACAAATTAGATATTTTAAAAAATTGGGCATTTTACAAATCAAACAGAACACAAGAAGGTGTTTATTATAAATTGTAATTAAATATTATTAATAATCAATTATAAGAGTGCATGTTGTTTTAATCTAATCTCTCAATGATCTAATAAACTATTTAAATTTGGAATATGTAATTAGTCTAATCAGTCTATTGCCAACGTCACTTCTACTAATTTTTATAAATATTTAATGAATATGTATTGGTAATTACCAGCAGACACCGCAAAAGAATATTTGTAAATTAAATTTCATGAATATACGTTCGTCTTTGTTCTTACGATCCTATGACTTTCACCCATAAATTTTAATTACTATGCAAAATAAACATTAATGAGTAAAGTGTTCAATTTGATTTGTAAAATGTCCAATTTCATCTATAACAGCCGTCGGGGAAACGGTGTAAATTATCCCAAATAGGGTAAAAATGAAAATTTTTACCATGGCTATTTTATAAACATTTTGGTGTAAGTATACTATGGCCAAAGACTATTAAAATTGTTCTTACATCAAAAAGCCCCAATTTTAAAGTAATCTTATCAAACATGAAGTAAGTTTTCAATTAATTTTTGTTTGTTCCAATATGAGAATTTTATTTTGTTTGTCTATTACAAACTACTACTTTCATGCAACTTTTTTCCGTAAAATATAATCTTTAATTTAAAAAATTAACCATCTTCTTTTAAAATAAGGGGGTCATATCGACTTACTCAAAAATATTTTGGGGTGATGGTAAAAAATGTTTCCCGACCACTGATCTATAAGTTGTCTAATTTTGGAGCGTAAACTCTTTATATTGTTTGCAATTTAAGAGATAGTATTTTTTTATATTATAGAGGTTAAAAAAATCTTTAACAGACACCAACAGGGATGAAATTGAAGATGGTGTTGGTAGTGTGGGATTACGAGATAGTATTGGAATCATTACATAAAACAAAAGTATTCATAATATCAAAAATTGAAGTATATCATGGTATGTATTTAATTGGAACACTAAATTAGCTTAGGTAGGCACTATAAGTTTTTTGTCCGTTAGTAGGTATTACTTTCTTAAGCTAGCGTTAACAGTAAGTTTGATTGGATTATTTTTATACAGCCTCACAAAAAATCGATTAATCTTATTTATGGACCAAATATTCTTATTGCAAAACTTGGATACTTGAACTTTTTAAGCCTTGGTAGTGTTGATAAAAAATAGGTTAAGTTAGTTTTGTATCGTATAAGTTTCATTTAATGTTTGCTTTTGTTTACTTCAATGAATGTAGCGTCTTGGTAATTGTTACGAATGTTTGTATGTAATTCTATTAAGAGTTTATCAACTGTTTCTTTTTTACCATATAAGGAAAGTAACTAATTTAAGTGAACCTTTTTTTTTGTAAATTTTGATAGGAAAAGAACTATAAAATTAATATCGTATCTCTCTAAATTAATAACTAAAAAAAAATTATTTTCTTATTGTCAAGTTAAAAAAGAAGGTAGTAAATTTGTAATCACTACATCAGCTCCAACCAACTTAGTGCACGTTTGCTACGGTCGTTATTATTTTGGAACAATTTATATCTTAATATATTACCTATGTTAGATTTACTTACTACATACTATGGACTACAACTATTTTAAAAATATTTTTTTAATCAAAGCAGTTCAAATTGAAGCAGACAACAAAATTACAGTAAAACTTTGTCTATAATCTCATTAAAAAACTTAGATTTATGTTTTGTTGATTTTTCTTGTGAAAACTAGAGAACCAGGTCAATTTCTTAATGCAAAAATAAAAAAAATTAATTAAAAATTTTCAAATCAATTTTTTATGTTTATGTGATCACATTGTTATTTTTATATATCTAATTATGTATTAGCTTTTTATAATAATAAAGCTTTGCCTCGTATTTTAAAAGATTATTTAAATACAAACTTATGAAAAGCTTTTTATTTTTTAAATATAATCTCCACTTAAAAGTACCGTATAAGAAAATTAAAGCATTATTAGTCTTAAAATATATATATCAATACTGTTTTTTTTCGTTATATGTAAAACAATATAAAAGAATATTAATCTTTATTAAATAAGTAATACAAAAAAAGTTATAAAAAAGGAAATTAAATATATTTTTAACTATTAAGATTAAGATAATTTAAAAAATACTCAAAAGAAATATAATCCAGTAAAATTATAATTAAAGTATTTTACTTAAATCAGACAAATTTTTTGTTAGCTACTAACACGATTTCTTACAGTTAGGTACATTTGATTTATCAATGTATGCTTCTTCAATTAATGTTAATTTAAGACCATTTTTCATAATAATTATTATTTTATATTTACTTTCAATAAAACATTCTATAACATTCTATAATTATTATTAGCAGTGATAGATTGCCAATGCCAAACTCATAAAACCCCAAGTATATTGCTTTAAAAATATCAAATCTTAGAAAAAAATAATTAATTAATTCTCGAATATATAAATACCTAAGTGTATTGTTAGTAGAGAAGGAATGGAAAACAAAAAACAAATATATGGAAACAAAACTTCTATTTGACATTAATTTAATACTCACCATTATCACAATAAGTCACTCAAAAGTTACATGTAGTTGTTTTGCACAAATCACCACAAACCGCGAAAATCGAAACGGATTAATAATTTTAGTTGTTCAATTTGACTTCTAATTGCACTAATGGTATAATTACAATCGGATAGAAATCAGCGGTGATATTTAGTACCCAAAAAAATCGTTGTATGCACACTCTACTAGTCTGCATAATTGCAATTTCATTGGCTAAATAGGGTGGCTAAATCATTCAAAAAATAATTATAATTATAGGGGCGTATTCGAGGAGGAGACTAAGGGAGCTTTGAATACATTTTCCCCTTCGAACTTCTTATAAGTGACGTCATAATAATTACTTGTCTCACATTTTATAATATTTCAGTAGCCATTTGCGACTAATAGACTAACGCATCGATGAAAGAATATTTTCAAGGAAAATATCACCGCCGGCTAAATTTTATTCTTTTTTTTTATATAAATACATTAAAGATTGCTTATTATTAAAAAAAATTCTTAAGGATTGTTTTTTTTTATACTACTTTTAAAAAGATAAGTTTATAGATATTTCGTATTTTGTGAATGATTTTTATTTTTAATACTACCTAGATAATGTTCTAACTTTATTGAGAAATTAAAATTAATTATTTTTAATAGGTAGTTTACGTGCAATATTTACAAATTCTTGTTGAAAATTAAATACGATTAGAAATATTTTCTTTTGTTGTTTCAAGTCCGTTTTCTATATCAGTGAAAGTATCGTAATACGAGTTCCAAAGGAACAGTTAAACAATAAATTAGGTCAAGTAAATAGCATCCTTTACAAATAAAGATATAAGTACCCTCTTAATTTAATAAACTGTAGCTAAGGGAGTATATTATTAAAATTCTGAATCAATTGTAAACTACAATGAAAACTGATGCTTTTTAATTTAAAGCAAGGAAAATGTCCATCTAATCAAACAAAATGCTCATATCTATAAAGTGGACCTTAATTTTGAATTAAGCTTATATTATACGTATTTTATTTTAAGTAAACTTATTACTGATTATACATTTGCAAAAGGTATAAAAACTTTTATTTTGAAAATATCGCATAAGAATGAAAATTTCATATAAACCATGAGCTCATGATTTATATTTTATCTTATATGTAAAATGATTTACTTTGACTTAATTCTGTTTTTAATAATAGTTTTATAATTAAGATATGCAGTGTTGTACAGTGCACAATACTTACCTACTTCCTATTATATTAAAGTGATAAAAGTGTTTGAAAAAAATTTCGAATTTTCGGTCAGTTTTCATATTTTTAGTATTCTGGAGTAATAGGTTTTATTTTTAAGTCAACCTCAATACAGTTATATTTACTTCAAACGATTATTTAACTAATTTAATATCATTAAAGTGGATACTAGGTATATTAAAAGACATTAAGACTTACAATTACATGCGTCTTAAAATAAGATATAAATTTTCCAAAAAATTTTAAATTGTACATAAATAAAAAGCCATTTTGAGTTAATACAAAAGCCAAATAAAAAGTTTTCAAATAAATTATAATATTTTAATTAATTGTTATACGCAACAAAAACTTTCTGTGCGGTTTTTAGTTTGAGCATAATACATATGTATAAAATGCACATCTACTATTGCTTGTAATTTGTATACCTATACCTATAGATATAGACTTCATATGAGTTGAATTTTGTACTTTGACAAAAAAAAAATATTAAAATACAATACTTCAAAAGCTTTAGAGCTCAAAGCTCGAGATACCGAGATTCTTGCATAGTCTTAACAACCCCATCATTAGTAAAGTTAAATAATTTACTTTCTTGAAAACGAGAAGTATATACAATACATTTTTGCTCATTTTTGAGAAAGCTATCATATTTTAAATTTCAAAATTATATTTTGTACCTGTATACTTATAACTGTTAAAATCTTCGAGTTGAGATTATTATAATTTTGTAAAATGCTAGAATTTTTATAAGTAAAAATGTACCAAATGTACTAATGCAATTAATGTGCTAGTGTATAAAGGGAATTTTGTATTGTTTTTTTTTATTAATGTCAAAAATTTGAGTTAAAAATATAAATAACATATTTAGAAAGTCTCCATATATAATTGATAAAAACTCTATAACGAAAAGGGATGTTATTTTAATTTTTAATTTAAAAATTATTAAGGTTGTTATATTTTTTTTCTCTTTTTAAATTACTTTATTACTTTAAATCGTTTGAAAAATGTACATGACTAGTAAAAAGACAATCTAAAGAGGCACTTAATATTGATTAGTTTTTGAATACAAAACAGGATATGCTTATACTTGCAGAATATGAAGAAAATTCTTTATAATTTATATTAACACTTAGGTACTAGCGAATAATCCATCTATAAAAAATGTTATTCGAAAAGTTTAAGTTAAGTTTTTCAATAAATATTATGTTATTAATAAAAAATTGAATAATATTGTCTTCATTCTCTGCAAGTAACAGCGTATCCTTTTTTTTCTACTTATTCTATTATTTTAATAAATAGGAAAGCTTATTATGTTTATCGAAAAAATTTTCACATAAATATTACATCAAATTTAGGTTTACGTCTAGTTATTACGATCAAGCATTGTTTACAAGCTGAGAAATATGTTTTAATAATAATTAATACTATTAATTAATTAATTATAATTATAATTGAAACTGTTAATGAAACGTTAAAAAAATTTATTCAACTTTATTTTAAATATGTTTTTAAGATTAAAATTATTGATTTGAACTGAACTGCAGAGAATAAGTATTAAATACACTGTCACACAAAAAAAAAAATCAAACCCAGAGATGCGGTATACCGATGTAGTTTTTCATGCAGAGACAAACCCGTGGTCAGTTTTCATTTAACACCTTTAGCTTTCAAAACACTACTGAAAAACTTTTAAGTAATTGAAAAAAACTCTCTAGGTATACTTATTATTAATTGCGACATTACATTATTATAATGTTGAGGGTATTTTTAACGCTGGCACAAATAAGCGATTCGGTTTTTCTCCAATGGCCTTCAGTTGTCAGAAAATCTCTGGATCAGATATTTTTTTCTGTACCAGTGAAGTTTTCAGTAGTTTTCTGAAAATTGAAAAGTGCTGGAGAAAAATTGACCGCGATTTCGTGCTCAGTATGAAATAATACACCGGTAACCATATATCGCATGTTTAGGACATAAGTATACTTTTTTATGTGTTGGTGATATTATCTAGAGATGTTATGGATATGAAGTTTCGGAACTGAATACGGATAGGGATATGAAATTGATTTGGATTATTCGTTAGTTTCATAGTTTCAATTACGGGTATTAGAATTAAGAAATTATAAAAGTAAAACAAATATAGGTAATAATTTGACTTTATTTTTAAGTTATCACCTGATACTACAATCAGTTATATACATAAGTAATAGCTACTCAAATTTAAGTCTTATCTACTTAAAATGCAATAGTAACCAAATTATAATAAACTCTTTTAAAACTTTCTCTATCCGAAAGTTTCATATTGTATTCGGTTATGGATAGATCATTATTTCGGATATCTGATAGTTTTGGTTACTGCTACAGAATTCCTTAACATCCTTTAATTTATCTATTTAAGAAAATTTATTGTTTATGATTTATCTTAACTAGCTATAAGTTCTAGCTTACTTCCAAAACTATAAAAGTTTTGGCAAAAATCATGAAATAAAAATTGTTAGTAAAAATATATTTTTCTATATTTTTATTAAAAAAAAACAAACTTGATTTATTGTAAAGGTATTCGTAAGCGATCTATATTTCATAACCATACGAAATTAACACGTTCATAAATGACCAGATGTATTTTTGAAAAACAGGTACAGTGGATAATGCTTATTTCAAAACTGAAGCAACCAAAATATGTTTTGTATTATATCTACATATTTCGTCTAAAAAATTGTGCGAAATCATAATTAGTTGGAGCCACATTATTATTTCTTATTAATCGAATTTTATTTAAAGCGTTACTTTATAAACGATTCCCACTAAACCATTGGTTAAATATATAAAATAAATGAACTCTATAGTTACTTATAAATTTGATAAGGCAATTTGGAATAAGGCAATGTGGAAAAATATGAATTAAATATAGATTTACTAAGAAGCTTTTTATTTTAAGGTCGCATCAACTACTATGGTCATTATAGCGACCATATAGAGCAACTATCTAGTCAACCACACCACTAAGTGACCTTAAAAAGCTTTATAAAATAACTAATACGAAAAAAGCATTCAGTTATTTATAATACAACGTTTATTGAAGCTGTATTTAATGATTGATGTGTAATCGTCGTTTTTATCTTCCGAATAAAACAGGATAGAGAAAATTGAAGAGAACTTTCGTCGCTGATTTTAAATTAATATTTCCACCGCAAATTGAATTCGTAAAATACCTCTTATGTTATCAAATATAAGTACGAATGACGACACAGCACAGATTATATCAGATAATATTTCCATCGAGAGTAATTTCATTTTTTTTCTCTCAAATGAATATAAAAGAAATTAAATATTTTTTAATATAAAAAATTCGTTTCAGCACAAATTCTATTTTATCCATTACGTGATTGAAAATATATATAATCAAGAGCTTTATGCTTTTATTATTCATTTCAGACAAGCGGCAAATTTAAATAAAACGCCCGAGCAATTTCTCCTTTAGCGTCGGTAATAATTATTTAAATTAGAAAAAATTTCATATTTTTATTGAAAAGCAATAACTTCGAGAAATTATTTTAATTGTTTTGTATTAAATTCGTTTGACTTTTAATTCTCTTAGTTGATATGACAGTTAAATTCAGTACCTCTAAAATTTAATAGTCTGACAATAATTTGATTTTAGCGTTGTAATAATATAATAGAATTAATCACTTAAGAGTTGAATTTTCAAATTATTAATTTAATTTTATAACTTGAGCAGCAGACATATTTTTGACTATAGAGAATTATTTCAATTAAATAGAATTGAAAAATTTCTGTTCTCCCAATACAATGCCGTGTAATGAACTATTTAAAGAAAAACTATTCATGAATATTTTCTCTCAGTTGATATCAACTCAAAATCGCACCCTTTTGAATTTCTTGAAAATACTGGTTACAGCGTTGTCAGTATATGGAATGATATGATAAATGAATATGCGACATTTTTTCAAGATAAAATAGCATTTGAATAAAGCTACGATCGCCATCATCATCCCTGCTTTTCTATGCGCAAATCTACCCTTATCGCAGCGTATGATTGCACAACAAAGAGTGTGTAAAGTTACTTTCCATACTATAGGGGGGTGATGATGCGAAAGTAATTATTATACTTAGGTGAATATATGTATGTGACTGGGTGGTGCATGCAACCCCCGAGAGACGTTTTTGCTATTTTAACAGAGGTGGCATCGGGAAAGAGTGTAAAAATTGTTCATGAAATTGGTAAAATTAAACTAAGCCAAAACAGACGCAATATGGTAACTTAACAAAATTGAACCTATATAGATAATTTAAAAGAGGGTACATCCGATAAGTGGTTTATAAATAAATTTGATTTTCACTGTAGTGGGTTGTCAAATCCGACCCTGTTAAAATATATCTTTTATAACCGAACACAGTTGAATGCATTATCTACTGCAGATTGCAATAGAAGACCAAAAGCCACTGCATTAGTGACTGGATTTCTTTTGTGTTGTCGGATGCATTCTTGCATTCTTGCACTCTGCTACTACCAACTACCATCACCACCACCCAGTCAAATGTTACCACATATATCCAACACCCGCATACGACAACCCTTAAATCATCCCCTGATTGGGCGCGAGGTGGTCCATCTTTATCATACGTCACACGTCAGCTCCCATTATCGCACTCCACTCATATTTTTGAGCTGCTTTAATACTTCTATTGTCGACTTAATTTTTATTCGTGGATTAAACTAAATGGGATATTGGAGATTTTTAGCGTTATTTAATATGCCTTTGAAACAGAAAATTAAAAAACACCCTCAAAATATCAAAGCCTTTTTACAATTGTCTTCATAATTACAAGTAAAACGATTCAAATATAATTACTTTAAATATTTTCTTCTTTAAACATTAAGAAGTAATTATCTATAATTGATTTTACAATCTCACCATTTTCCAGTTAAATATTGAAATTAATACTATATATCATTAAGCCGTACTGCAACAGCTAGCAGGTTCAAATGAGATTAATTTGAAATATTATTATTATAATCATAAATAAATAAAAGTTGTGAATGTGGAGGTAAATTGGGCACGGAAGTCAAGCCATTAAAAATAATTACCACCTTGACGTCACTGAAATTAAAATATGCGTCGGTTGGTGTTGATTACTTTTATATAGTATAAAACATAAAGCACTCATATGTGAATATACATAAATATTTTCCAATGGCTTCAGCCCTTAAACTCTCGCTCCAAGTTTATTCAAAACCTCATTTATCTTCTGTCACTATTTTTTTTTGTAAAAAATCTTATGCAATTAATTGTTGATGCTTTAATTGCTTACATAATTAAAAAAATATAAGTCTTTGGCAATTTTCATTTTTAACTAACAATTTTTGAATTTATTTTTTTAATTAGTGCAAAAAATATATGGTAGATTATGAATTGTAAGTCCTGTGTTAATTTCAGTGATTTGAAGTTCACACACCTACACGTGTGAATATTAAAGATACGCCTTACACATGAAATTATAATTTACTTAATTACTTATTTATAATAATTTTTTAAAAAAATAACTTTAACATTTACAGATGTAGGTGTATAAATTTTATGCTTAAGTGGCTGCAGTATGAAGATCGCCTCAACTTAATTCATAAAATATTTTTGACGTGATAACGTCTTATAAGTTGATGAACGGTAATATGCACAAAAAAGTGTCACGTTCCGTTTGATTTTGTGCGTGCAAGCGATAACGCCATACAAGCGCTAGAGAGGCACGATAGAGTTCTCCTACTACAATAAACTAATAGTTATGTCTGGTATTCAATAATTGTTGAATCCTAGACAACGTGTTTTGTGTTTTTTCTACAATTTACTTAATTAGATTTAATTGATTTCCTTCATAATTTTCAGTCTGATTTCATTTTGGAAAAATAGTTAATTTTCAATTAACTCATTCTTTGTATTAAAAAAAATAATGATAATTCACAGATAATAATTCAATTCAATTAATAAAAGTATGCAATTTTTCATCAATGTTTTTTATGACGTTATCACGTAAGACTATCGTCCGTAAACGGACTTTCCAAACAACCAATTTTTTTGCTGTAAAAACATTCTTTAATATTAAATCTAAATACTCTCAAAACAATTACCTATTTAAATTACAAAACTAGGCTCCTTACTTCGTCATTAAAAAATGTCTTTCAATCGGAACTAAGAAAATTTCCTGGTAAAAAAATAAGCACCCAAAAATATCCAGTTATAACGGAGTTCTTTTCTCAAAATATTTTCTTTAATATTTAAAATTTATTTAATAGGTTTTTATTTTATTTATTTAGAGTAGATGTGACTTTCTTTATAAAATTGTCTATTATTAAAAGATTAAATTTATTGACTGAGATACACGCTGGAAGCTAAATCTTTGAAAATAAAAACATGATTTTTAAAATGTTATTCCTGAGTGCTCTATAGTCTCTACAAGAAGGAATTTTTTTAAATTCTATTGCTCAATTGTTCAAAAAAGGGGTTGAAAGCTTAGTATCTTTTAAGTGTCTTAAAATATAGATTTTTTCAATTTTATATTCTTACGATTAACAATCTATATGTAAAAGTAAAGAATCTCTGCGTTTACGATTTTCTTTAATTCGTTAATTTAAAGGTTAAAACTTTTTGTTAAATTTCAAGAAAATTCCCAACAAATTATCTCTTTCACTCATTTATTAAAGGGTTTTTAGTTATCGTTATAGTAAATGTATTTACTTTTATTAAAATCTTATAATTAAATCCCCTAAAAAGATGCTTATGTTTGCTAAAAGGTGATTTTAGTGTTTCCCCTTCATACCCAGAGATTTTATGAGCCAACTATAGGTACCTACATAACATATTATTTAGTATTTTCCATTTTTGTTAAATTTTATATTGATGAAGTCACGGGTAGTAACTAGTTGTATATAAAAATAGCATAGGTAGAATAATTTGATATAGTTTATACTGTAGGTAAGTATGAAAGCAAACCTGCAAGTAATTATTGGAAAAAACATTCCAAATTCCAAATTGATTTAATAATCTTTTTCTTAAACTGTGCAGGCTAGTAATTCAAATAAGGCTAAGTAATGACTTAAATATTCATTGTTGACAGTTAATATCATACTATCTCACCTTCATACTTTTGTGTTTTAATTTGAGTCAAAGGTAAATTTTTACCTCCCACATTTTGCAGAACATCTTTTTCTAAAGCCGTACTTACACATATGTACAAAACGTAGTTTGAGGCCGCTAATTTATTTGATATGCGTTCTACGTGACGGGAAGTAACAAAATCTTACACTTTATTGGCACAACCCTCATTTGCTTAGTTCTTTGAACGAAGGTACCAACGGAAACTTAATTTTTAAAATTGGAATTTAAGTCAAGGTAAAGCTTAATGCCAATTAGCTTTCCAAAAGTTAGTGATATTTAGTATAGAACCTTATTTTGTTTTTAGAATAATATCACAGTTTTGTTCAAATTAAAATTGTTTTGTATTGGCTACGTGGAGTCAAATTTAATTTTTTGTATCCTCTAACAAAACAAGATTTATTTTCTAGTTATATAAGAAATAACGATTTATATTAACATTTTTGTATTAACTTCTATTTTGAAGTTGCCCTTTAGTAAGTAAGTAATCTATAAACAACTTTATATTTTACGAGTATATGTTAGTAACTTATTTTTAGACTAGCTATCCTGTTTAGTTGCAGTCTTCATTGTTGAAACTTCTTAAAATTTGAAGACAGATTAAGCTAATGGAAACATTTTTGCAGTTTTTGAAATCCACACCTAGATATTTTAAGAAGCTTTAAGTTTCTTTTCTAGTAATTTTATATGTCGCTTAATCAATAACAAAGTGAATAGTTTTGTAAGATGAATCTAAATCTTCTCTTAAAGTATATAATCTTCTTTAACAATGCTTAAACAAACCAGTTTTTCATCATCAAAAAGTAATATTGTGATAAAAGTTTACACGTCGAGTTACATATAATTATTATTTCATAGCCATTAACAATTGTTGAAGAAGCTACAGATATGGCTAGTGATTAGATAAATTAATTTGATTAAACTTTAGCAGTTGGAAAGAAGAATCAAATGAACCCTTGAAAGAAAAATTTTAATTTTATTAAAAAAAAAAACATTTTCCATTAAGAAACTGCTACTTAGTAATGTACGCTTTTAACATCATCAAAACTTATTTATAAACATCGAATTTAGTATTTATGGATGTTAGGTGTCAAAGTTTTACTTCATTTTTTATTTTTCAGCCACAACCCCATTATTCTTTTAATTTTTTTTTAAAAATTTAAGTCGAAAAACTAAAATAAAAATGGTCGCTGCAAACTTTCTTTATTCAAAACCTGAAAATACTTTAAAAGATGAAATATTGGTAGAATATAGACAAATTATTGCCAACATGTAATGAGTGTATCCCAAAATTCTACAACTCAAAAGCCTGAATGGCAAAATCCCGAAAGCCCAAATAGGCGAAACATTCTGTTATCCATTTGCTTACTTTTTTCACGAAATCGTATTTCTTTTAAAATTATTAATATAGGTAGTAGAATTATTATTGGCATTATTTAGTAGATAAGTTTTGAATCTTAAATCTAAATTTTTAAACATGGGAATAGCTTACACAAATTTAAAGAAAATATAAAATTATTTAAAATGGCTTGCATCTAATATTCAAAAATGTTAAAGTAATATTTTATTAAACATTCAACTTCAAATAAGTACCAATTAGATGTTAAAGTTAAAAGGATTACACTATTGATTACTTCAAGTTGAATACTTTTAGTTAATCATAACACTAATTTACAAAATTTAATATGTATTTCTTGTAGACCCCTTAATAGTAGATCAAACCCTTAATTCTTGTAGATCAACTTAATAGTTGAGTACAACCCGTTTTACTCTATTGCCTCCAAATAAAAAAAAAAAACGGTCTTCTTCAATAAGACTTTGATAAAAATGAAGTTCTTGTTAACTTTATTGAGAAAGTAGAAAAAAAAAACTTTAAGGTAATTAAAATTCTAACAAAGATATGCTACATTAAAATTTATTGAGTAAGTATAAATATACGCATTAAAAGTTGGTATAGAGTGTTCAAAAACTAACTACCTGTTAGTGTCAGTTCTACAGTTTCAAAAATAAGTTATGGATTGTTTGAGATTTATTTCAACCCAAAATAAGAATCTCTAAAGACACATTTTGGCAAAAATATAATAGCTTTGCAAGCTAGTGTACTCTCTTAAATCGAAATATTAACTTTCGACTACAAATAGTGACTATTCACTATTTGTAGTCAAAAGTCACTGATTCGATTTAAGAGAGTAATATTCTATAATTTAACCAGCAATGTGATTTCTTGAAAAAAATAAATTTTAAAAATGCCATGGTCTAAAATATAAATTTTAGTCCTCACCTAGCATCTATATTAAAACATTGAATTACTTTAATTAATACTTAAAGAAGATCACATGATAACAATATACCATGGTTAATAAGAAGCAATATAAATTGAAGTTAAGCTTAAATTAACATCTTAATACCTAATGCTTATGAATTTCTTTGATTCTAATTAAATCAAAATAATGGCTCTAATCAATTGTTACGATTTTTTTAAAAAAAATTTTTTTGGTTAAGAAATGAAAATCTTTTATCGGTTTTTAAAGGAAATTTACTGTTGTAATATCCTTAATTTTATCTTTTTACTTAATTTTTTTCGTTCATTTTGACAAATGTTATTCTACTAACATATAGTTAAATAATCTTACTTATATACTAATCTAATAGTTAAACTTTTAAGGATAAGCAACTATTATTTTTCGAATATATAATTTCTATATTGTTGACGAATTTTAAACTTTAAGTAACCATTCTTTACATTTCTCATTAGTAATTATATTAATTTTGTGGGTAACAGAAATGCTTTTTTAACTTAAAAACAAATTTTATTCAATAGTTATACTCGTTTAATCATTATGTAGGAATTTTTGTATTAGCACGTACTTTTATGAAAGTAAATATATAAGTACTACTTCATTCATACACTTTTTATTTAAATTACAAAATTAAAAATGTCTTCTTTTTATGTCAAAATTGATTTTAATATGTTTAACACGTAAGATGTTGAAAAAAGGTACAAACATACACAAATTTCGTACTTTCGTTCATTATCAATTCAATTCAATAATTGAATGCCATTCAATTTAAAATTACAAAGAACTCAATTATTTATTTTTGTAACATAAAATATTTACAATATGAATTCTTCTGTCATTACATCCAAAGATATAGAAGTTGGAAAATAATGAGACGAAAATGAAAAAAGAAGTTTGAATAAAAAGTGTGATAAAGATAGTAGTGGAAGCCTATGAAAAATATTGTCATTTGATTGAAGTGTTCTCTTAAATTGTGGCCTATAACAAAAACAGTTCATGCTCAATTGTAAATGAAGAAAAAGGTACCTCATTCATTCTCATCATCACATTATAAGAAATGTTGTGGATATAGTCGTCGCAGTGGTATCAGATGTGTTTTGTATACCCTATTCATGTGTCAGGTGCAATCTCACGACAAAAATTAAGTTTGTTTTGACAGTTTACCCACAGTCGTCATTTCCTCCTTTAGTATTATAATCAAATAAACCTATCACTAAAATAACCTCTTCAACAATGAGTACAATATTTCGTTGATGGATTTTAGATCAATGAATATAATACCATGGTTTGATAAGCGAATAGATGGGTAAGTGAAATATGAGATTAGCGCAACGATAGTTGTTTTTCTATTAAACTTACACCATTCTTTCAAAAATCAATCGGATATAGAAATTAAAACATCCTAGTTCTTTTTTTATCTAGAAAGTAAACGTAATTAGAAGGTGGGAAACTTTTTGAAATAAAGAAACGGATTTGTGAGATCTTTTTTCGCTAATTAAAACACCAAAAGGAAAAACAATACAAATAAGGGTTTTTGTGATGTTTAAATAGTAGTTTAGTAGAATTAATCAATAAGCTGAGTTGAAAATCATGTCTAAAAGAATAGTAAACGTATGACGAATAGTTTTTTTCAACAGTAATAAGTTATAAGTATTCTTTTCATTTTCTAACCGCATATTGAATTTTTAGAGTAAAGACATTCACGTATGTAAAAGTTTATATTATACATCAATTTGACATTATTAATTTCGACGATATATTTGAGTTTTAATAAAAGTCTCAATTGTTTGATAAAAATTTTAATATAAAGTTCTACTTTGTGTCTTATTTAACAATAACAATCCTTTCTTAAAATAAAAATTAATAGTTTTGTATAAGAAACTTTCCAACCTTTCCTAGTAAAACTAAAATTAATATTTGTAATTAATTGCTTATTTTTTTAAAAGCTGCAGAATAAAAACTATGAATATAATAAACACAAAAACATTTACCACATTATTATTATTATTATATCTATACATGCTGGTTATGATATTTAAAATCTTATTCAGGCTCTTTCGGGTATTTCTACATATATGCTCAAGATGCATACCTACATATAAGCTATCTGTACATCTCAAAGATTTTTATATGGCGCTACCTCTCTTTTATTTTCCCCAAGATCCTAGTAAATTTTATAAGTTTTTGAAAATTTTAATACATCTTTTCTTTTTTAAGTTTTTTTAAGGCGCTTTAACATCTAAGGTCATATCACGACTGTCTAGACACAGAAAATTTCTGTTGGTCAATCAATACATCTAATTCTCTTTTAACACGATATTTAATATTTTATAAATTCTTTTTTTCCATTTAGTCAATTTTGTTTTTTACACAAATTTTTGAGATCGAATCTATCTAAAAAAAAAGAAGAATTAATTGCACTAAAATCTTATCATTGATCATCGCACGTTCGGTACATCAAACTATCATTGATTATGTGAACATAAAATTGACAAATAAAGAATTATTGTCCATATAGTATTGCTGTGGTTAGATCTACTAAACCTACGTGCGTAAGTGATACTCAGCTCCATTGCCGATGAATCCTAAATATTTATAGATTTGTGAATTGTCTGCGTTTAGACAATCAGGATATGATTATGTTAAAGCTACTTAAAACACAATTATAAAAAAAGAACTATTTTTATAGTCTATCCATACAAATAAAAACTAAATTTATTATTAAATAAATTATACATATATAATGATAATTAATATCTGTTATTATTATTATAACATTGAAAGAATGTGAATATTACTAACAAAATATATTTTTATATTTTTTATATATATTTTCATAAACTCTTTACAAATTTTTACATAAGTACGTAGTTGTAAGAAAATAAGTTTTGTAAAGTACACGCATTAGTTTCTTAAAACCCGTCATAAATTCAAAAAAAAATTAACCAAGATTCATCGAGTTAGAGGTAACGAATATACCTTTCTCTAGTTATTTAAAAAAAATTTGACCATAAGCTAGGCAGAAGTCATAAAGGGTATAACGTTTAATATTTCTATTCAAATAACTATTAAAGTATGTACTTTGAAGAAAATTATTGACATTTATTTTTAGTGTAGGTAATTTTATTGTAATTATTTCAAAATTGCTTTTGAATTACAAATTACTGAAATTTATTAGGATATAAAATTAATTATATACTTTTTATTTAATACTTCAATCCGGCTTAAATGTGTTTTTGAAAATGTGCTTTCTTCATAAAAATAGATTCAAGAAAATATTAACAAGATTAACTAAGTATAGGTATATATTTAAAAAGAAAGTAAGGTTTATGCTAATTTCGTAGTTAAAAATTAAATAAGAGCAAAAAACATGTATAACTTGTAAGGCTTGAACATTTTAGTTTTTATTCATTCAAAGCATAATACCAATTAAAAATCTCAAATCATTTTATTTATTTTATCAAACCAAATCGTGTTCACATTGAAATTCTTGACCAATTTGATCCAATTAAGCTATTAAACTTGATGCGTCGTCATGTTTCTTTCCAAGATATCAAAAAGTTTACGTAACTTGTCTGTTGTTAAACGATGATGGAGGTAATGCTGATGCCGATGACGATGCTGGCGACGATGACGATGACAGCACTTGGAGACAATAATGTAGTATATAACTATGTAACAAAGCTTATCAGCGTTGAGCCGAGAGGGCAATCACAACGGGCGACTCTCCACGGCTTCATCCCTCCTGTTCAAATGTCACGATCTTTGCTCCAGGACATCCCAACCGTGCATCCCTAGACCAGGAACTTTAGTTAGTCGTTCACATATCAAATTGATACAAACGTGCGACAAACTATTACTGGCCTTATGCTTAAAAGCTCATTTGTTCCACTACCCCTATTTTCACAACTCAATACAATTGAAATTTCGCCTGCGAATTAACAAAATAATTTATTTTTAGACTGAAACTGACCAAATAATTGGATGCTGATCAAGTAAAAGTGACGTCTTTACTTTCGAAAACTTTTAATAACGGACTGATTGCCTCTTGCAAAACATGTTCAAGTTTTGATGAGCTTTGTTACGTTGTTATAAAGTTATATTTTGAATCAACTATATGTGTCATCTCTTGACTCTTTATAAACTCCCCTAACGAAAAGGCAATTTTGTTGAAATAATACTACAAACAATAAATAAAAAAAATAATAAAATAAAAATACGGTAAAATATTTATAAGTACATTAGATGTGCCTCATATAAAAATGCGTCGTATGTATTTGCTTGGAAAATATTATGTGCTTTTTTAAATTAAGTGGTTAAGATTACATTTAGTAAAGACAATTATAGAGGTTTTATGATTTATGCAAATAGTTTGTTACCCGATCAACATGTTAATAAAAACCGAAAATGACGCTTATCAACGGATCTTCAGAACGTATCCGTATATAATCAAAGAAAGAAAATAAACGTCTTATGGTGTAAAATAACAAGTGTAACTTTAAAGGATGACTGTAAATAAGAATAGCGTAATTTCCGAATTAACTGTAATTTTCCTTACAATTAGTTTAAAAACAAGCCGAATATATTATTTCTGTTTTTACTTAAATAGTTTGTACACGCTTGAAGGGCTACATTTGAGCACATCTTATCAGCGTACTTTTTGGATGTGAAATGAAAATTTTCTTAAATGTTTCGAGCAGTGCATTTACTCGTATTTATAATATATTTGTTGATTATTTTGTTAGATAGTAACGTATAACCTTCTAATATAATTTATTTTTCTTAAAACTATATTCTTAACACAAACCATCGTAGATAAATGGTCATTTTCATGTATATGATATTTCATGATGTAGTTATATTTATCAAAACTTATCGAAGAAGTAATAAGAAGAGCTCTCTGAAACAAAAGAGAAATAAAATAGTAGATTTAAAGAAGTACCCACAAAATGTATATAATGGTCCACTTAGTAACGTGGCAGCCAGATCTATTTGACCTCCACTATGTGCCAATGGTACTTGGTTTGATTCCCATTAAATCATAATTAAATTGTAACTCTGTACAATTTTTAATAATATTTTTTTGTAAAATCTTATTTGAAAAGGCGTTACTATCAATATAGAGGCTAAATCCATAATTTATTAAATTTTTGTCTGTTTGTTACCTCAACCCGCTAAAATTACTTAACGAATTTTGCTGAAATTTGGTATTTTGATAACTGATTATCCGAGTCATAAACTAGGATTTATTGCGGGAAAATACTTCATATCCATGGGAAAAATGAAAATGTTTCCAACTTAAACAAAATAGTAAATAAAATAGTAAATAACGGATTTTGATGAAATATAATATGCTATTCGAGTCATTATCTACTTTTTACGACGGAAAAATGTTCCTTGTGACAATAAGGAAACTGGTTTAAGTGAAAGTCACCCTGAAATTATACATTTTCGATAGATAACGGATTTTGAGGAAATTTGATATGGTGATAACTGACTATCCAGGTCATCTGGTAGAGTGCTTCTTAAACTTTTTGAAGACACGGCTCCCTTGAAACTCAGGTCCATTGACTTGAGTTCAAATCCACAGTCATATACAATTTTGTATATGTATATACTTACTAATAAATTGCATGCCTTTGCTTAGTATTTGTTACATTTGCGACTCTTCGCGGCTCTCCTGTAGGTAGTTCACAAACCCTCTTTCCCTGGGAGCTGCGGCCCTACACGGCTACACCTTAAGAAGCATTGATCTAGGATACAATTTTGACAGTTTTAACTTTACTACCCAAACCAAATATTATAATAAAAAAATAAATAGTAGCCTATAGACTTCTCTTTGATGTCTTTAGTGGGTCTTCAAACATCATTTTCGAAAAGTTTTGAGCATTGTTCTGAATCTCACGTGAACGAAGTTGCGGGTACAATTACTCCTAAATGTTTCCAGATTTGCAAATAACAGAAATTGTCTGTATTGAGACAGCCCTGATATAATTTTAGATATAAAAGCGATTTAAAACGCCAAAAATAATAAGTATACCTACTTTAAATTTTATTTAAACCTTCTCATATGAAAAAGAACACAAAAATGTGAAGTTTCGTCGTTTGACAATACAATTTCTTTAATCACTTTTATCACTATAACAAAACAAAAATTGATAAGGAAATAATACCTACACCTAAAACTCTTAAATGGCTAATAAAATGTTAAAAAATAATTGTCATATATTTTATTTAAATATCGTGCAAGTTTTTAAAATTTCAGTTCTACATTTTTACAAGTATGGAAAGCTATAAAATTGTATTTCAATAAGATTAGTTAATTGTAATCTTAGGTACAATGTAATTAAAATAAATACATCCGTGAATTCTATTTCAATTATTAGTGAAAATCAACTTTAATTTGCACCTATCATCTCCATAATTTGATCGACAATGTTCATCTCTGCAACCCCCCCTATATCTCCCTGTTTTACTTCCATTTCTGAGTTTAGAGGGATGCTGGCTTCACCCTCGATCTCTTCCTCTGGCTCATCCTGATTCACGACAGGCAACCATACCCATTATATTAAATTGATAGTCTGTATTTCTTTACGGCCTCAGCTTTCATCACGTCTCGTCATTATAGCTCTAGCTCACAATACCACCAAATATAAGGGATGAAACCATTTTTCTACAAGATAAATATATCAGAATGTAATTTATGTTATTAAGAAATAAGGTTTTTTGTTAAATACATCGATATTTATAAATATAACTGAAATATTTTAAGATTTTTTTGTTTGACGTATAGAAATTTAGTTTGATGAAGCAAGAAAAAAATACTAGCAGATTTCAAATATATTGAAGGGTGTCTAAGTCAGGTGTGATATTCGTCATACATCACGTTTTATATTTAATTTTACAATAAATTCACCACGATAAATCGTTCGATGCGATATCTTCTTTAGATTTGTTAAAATAATTTGAAAACGCGCACTCACTAGTTAAAAGTTTTTCTGTTACGTGATTTTCATACGGCTCCCCTTTGCTTTGCTTTGACTCTAATGACAACAATTACACAATTGACATGATTCGATCACGTAAATTATGTATTCTTCTCTTCGATTTGTAAATAATTTGTTTATAAAGTTTATCAGTTCTAATGGCTCGAAGCGAGCGAAAAATGAACTTTTCATGTAAAAACTTGATAGAACGATTCATTATATTTATAAAAAAGCATTTCCGTTCATAATTAACAAGCAAAATTTTTCGAAATCTTAAACATTATATTCTTTCAGATACTTCACAATTTTCTCAAAGTGATTAAGTCGTACATTTTTAATAGCTTTTCGCGCTTTATTCACACTTTCGCCTGGGTATAAAGCAATTTTATTTTTAATATGAAAAAGCACAAAGCTATAATCATAATAATAATAATGGTACACTTCCTACCCTTTAAATCTAACTACGTTTGAAGTAAAGTATTTAATTATAACAACACAAAAAAGGAACGAACTTCATTAGTGACTTATTCTTATGAGCTTGAAAAACGCTAGGAAGTGTTCATTATTTTGGGAAAAAAGCCCGTCGCATTTCAATTTCTTTTATTAGAGCGGAAAAATTAAATTCATCTTACAATTAGATTCAAATTAAAAAATCGAGCAAAAAATAATTCTACCACTTGTTATATTGGATTTCATTTACGTTCAACATCCATAAGATTTTGCAGATTAGAACATAAAAAAATTTTCATTTCAATAATTAATTAATTTAAAATATTGACTTGCATTTAATTTATTTCCTAATTTATCTTTTGTCGAGTTTTTGAATATAATATGAATTTAGTGCGTTGTCATCATTATAAAAAAACAAGATTAAATATTTTTTTATCAATAATTTATTTATATTTAATCAAAAAGAACGATCTTTGGATTAAAAATGGATTCAAAGATATTTGAATTATAAAATTTTTGTTAATTTTATAAAAAGAAGTTGAACAGAAAATTTCTTTGCTATTTTTAATAAAATAATCTTTTAAAAATACCTTAGTTTTATTGTGCTATACTCATTATTAACTTCAACGAATAACAATTTTAAAAAATACATGTTTAAAATATAAACCTTGTTGAATCTTTTTTTCAAATAAAACCACGTTTAACCACGTTTTCTATTCACAGTTTGTTTGAATCATTAAGGGTAAAAATACGAAAAAATAATGTTAATATGAAACCAACACCAAACAAGTGGTACATTTTATTAAAATATCTTATTCTTTACACATTCATTCGATATGTTCCCATTCATCCCAATGATTCTTATACATTACGAGGCGAAGGCTTCTTGCGTTCAGCAGAAATGATCTCATTTGTAGCTTCATCAAGTCGACAAGTTATATACAATTCTTTTGATCATATATTAAATTTTTCTCGTTATTTTTATTTGATAGAAGATCAAGTTACGTGATTATGTAATTCTCATTCCATTTCTCGCTGGTGTTCCTTAAAAAATATCCTTATTTCTTTTTCCTTAAGATCATGACGCTATACGTTGGTTGTGTTCATGATATTCGACACCATTAGTTAACACTTCGATTATTGTTATTATTGGTATTAATCATCACTTGTGTTGTTAGTGGTTGAAAAAGTAAAGTCTTATTATTTTGAAATGGATACATATAGCCTTCACGATGATTACTTAATGAATTACGTCAATGATATAAGTGTTTTACCTCAGAGGTATTGGATTACAATAACTACAATACTACAAGGGTCGGTTGGACTTTATCGTGAAAAGCGGGGTTTTTAAGCTTTGTTTGTTTCTTTTTTTATTAAATAAGACAATAAAAGCTTATCATATTTTAATTAATGCAGTTTATAAGATTCTTTTTTGTTTTATATATAAACTGTTATCCTTTTTTAATTTTTAATTACAAATGATATAAATTAGTAATTAAAATGTAAGTTCATCAGATTTAAATGACAAAATTAATGAATTAGTAAAATGAAAAATGTGCTGGTTTTACTAATTAATTGATAAAGGGAGTATTTTATTTGAAGTTAAATGCGTTGCTTATCGTTAGTTAAGTGCGACTGAGTAAAAACTTTCTTGCTTACCTTCAATACACAGTTGCATGTATGTATTATTATTATATTTTATACAGTCAAAAATTCTTTTTTAACGGATATTTTCTTATTTAGTTTTAGTTTTTTATGTTTTGTTTAAATTTTGTACTAAGTTTTGCTACTTTTGTACTTCTTCAGGTACTTAATTTTAAATTTTATTTAAAAAAATTTGAGTGATTGATAATTTTATATTAATTTTATATATTTATAATATATTTTATATATTTAATTATTAAGAAGATACTATCAACACATATTAGAAATTAATGCTGAAATTATAAACACAACAGATGGTGTTTATAATTAAGTACCTGAAGAAGCTACGAAAGTAGCGAAACGTAGTACAAAATTTAAAAATACATCAACTAAATAATAAAATATCCGTTAAAAAAAACTTTTGACTGTTTATTATTAACTATGGATAAGAACTCGAATAATTATATTTTATAATAATGAACAAACAAAATGATTCTAGAATTCAACTTACGTTAGAAAAAATAGGAAAAACTATTCATCACCAAAATGCTTATAAAAAGGATACCTAGCCACTGTTATGGATAAAAAAAATCCGTTTTATTTTAAAACTGATGCTTTCGAAAATAAGTGTATAAAATTTTTAAGGTACATTCATTGTAGATACATGATATCAATGAATAAGTAATATCGACTAAAAACTTAAAATAGGTTTTTCTTGAAACGACTTTTTTCAAACTGGTTTCATCGATAATTCAAGCATGTATAAACCGATTTACAAGGTGTTTTTAAATTTATTTGTCTTTGCAATAGTTAAGGTTAAGCGTATCTAATTTTGAAAATTTTAAGTTTTACTACCTTTTGAAACTACTTAAGAAAGTGAAAAAAGGGAAAAAAAATTCAATTGATCGTCATGTTGTGAAAAGTCAAAATAAAAAAATCATCTACATACAACGATATCTATTATACATTTATGCAAACAAAAAGAAACTTTGATTTTTGATTTTCAAATAAAAAGTTTTCCAGAAATCGATGGGGGCAGAACTTAATAAATAATTAAAGCCTTTTTACCGAAACCAAACTTTGTAACTATGATATATTTCAATAAAATTTATAAACACTTTATTTAATATTTACTTTATAAAATCATGAAAATCACGATCAAAATCATAATCAAAAAAATCATGAAAATTATTTATTTTTCCGGTCGTCACACTGGCTATTTGCCTTAAGATAAAATTCAATTACCACGAAATAAAAATCACTCAGATCAAAAGAAAATTAGTTATAGTTTGAAATAAATAACTTTCCAAAAATTTTAATTCTTATAATAACGTTGCTTAAACATTTTTTTTGTTTTTGGGCATATAAATACCTACATATGTACCTAAGTAATACCAGTTTACAACACAACATAAACAGTAACTCGTGTTAACCGTTTTTTACTATAGTTGTTACTTGTATCTCATTTGCAGATTAAAATAAAACCTGCAACTAGTTGTCTTATTGAATTAAAGAGGAAAAAAATCTATAAAGCATTTACAGATTTGCAAATTAACTTACTTGTTTGGCAATATGTGACTTATTTTGATACAAATGATTATGAAAGATGCCACAACGTATGATATTAAGATATTGGTAAAAAAACAAAATTTAAACATTGTGGTTTTTATAGGATTCAATTATTAAAAATTTGATTACTTCATAAAAATTACTCGGAATTAAAAAAGAATTAAAATAAAACAGAAAACAAGAACCATTTTTAATTGCGTTCTACGCTGTAATTTATTTAATTATATATTTTTTACTATTTAATCAAAATGTATTTTCAATATTTCAAAACAATTAATGTATTACTATGTTATTAAGTGAAAATGCAATGGTAAACCCATTTTATGACGGTAATATATAAGTACCTACTATATATGTAATAAATAGTAAATAATTAATGCATTGAAGTTACATCAAAGTTACTAGCCAAAGTTAACGCAACTAACACATTATTATCTTACTTACTTATCTAGTTCTAACACATTACTTTTTGAAATGTTTAAGTATATTTTAGATTTATATAAAACATAGAAATTAATAAAGCAGTGCTAATTACTATTTTTGCTTATTATATTACTATTTTTACATTAGAGATTTATATTTTTCAAGTTTAAGGATCATATAAGGATATAAGTATAGAGCTACAAATATTTTTAAGTGGCACTATCTTATAAGACGCTTATTAGATAAGATGATTTTATGAGATTATCTCATCAGGTGAGTATTGATAAACTTCTCAGAGAGATGTAAAAAAATGAGAGACTATTGCGATAAAAACTTTATATTACTCACAGAAACTTATTTTTGGTACCGTGTTTATGTTTTAAAATGCTTATTGTTAGACTTATAAACATATAATCAACAGCATTTTTAAATTTATAATAAATATATAATTAAGTATTTTGTTAATATTTTTAGCAGTCTTCAAGCAGTTGGTAGTTCATCACACTTTATAATTACTTAAATAATAAGTAAAATTCAAAATATAAACATTTTGATAACTATATAGTACTAACACTTAAATCTTGATTATGTTATTAAACTTCATATATGTAAAAGAATACGATCAAACACGTAACTAAATATATCTTTATATTGGGCTTCTGTTTCTTGATTTATATAACTCCTGCTGTAACAGTGCTACAACATCTCCTACTAGGTTTAATAGGAAATGGTCTGCAAAATCAAAATCAAATTTAGATATGGCTTCAAACAAAAAACTTGAAAATTATAATTTTGACTATGTGCTTGATTAGGAGCTTTACGTGCTGTAGATCAACTATTTGGAATTATTGTGATTGTTGCATAATCCATTTTAATTTATATTTATTAAAATAGAGAAAAAATGATTTTATCATAAGCAGTAATACAGCCCTGACACGCTCCACCTGTACATTATTTCTTACTTTGTGATCAAAGATTATAAAAATTAATCTCACAAGCATACAAATGCTATCGTAGTATTGGTACTACCACAGAATATGTATCTCATTATACTACTTTTCTTCGTTTACTATTCGTATTAAATTTCTTACGTAATAAATAGCACTGTGCCTACTTGCTACAGTAAGTAGTTCCTTAATTAATAGCTTTAAATAGACAAAAATAAACTTCCCGCGTAGCGACAGGGATTTCCTGATTGGTTTAATTTTTAAGCTGCTTGATTTGGCTTAAAATCAACGTAAAGGTTTATGTTAATATTTAAATATCAAACCAAGCATTAAGTTTGCAGGTTATTTCATGTTAAAGTTATAACTTACAGCTCAATGTTTTGTACAACATGTCCAGTTCCTTGACTTAATGGGTCCCTGATAATGATGATGATATTAATACTAAGTAATATATATAAACAAGATAGTGTGAAATCTTTTTTAAAGATGAATACCTAGTTGTTTTTTGTTAAAATATTTACTGACATTTTTAAATTCGTAATTTTCATTTCTATTTTTCCTGGTATTTCAAAAAATTATCTTCTTTTATCTTTTAAATGGGCGTGAGCAATTATTATTAATTATTAACGATTGATGTTATTTTTTAATTCGCTAATATTTAAAAAAATGTCAAACTATTGATAGTGGATAAAATAACAAAAATTCTCAGTCTATCAAACGATATTTTACTTTAAGCAGAACCTGGATTAATTTTAAACGTTATTGAAAAGTCGTAGCACCCCTTAAATATCTAACCATAAACTGCCACTATGATGAAGACTAATAAGGATGTACTTATTTTACGCTGCACAGTATGCAACCTGTAAGAAAACATTATTTTTTATATTGGATAACTTTTTGAGTTCAATATTTGTAGGTAAAGTGGATTATAATAGTCTTTTTAATGGAGGAACAAAATTAAAAATATAACTTTTTTTTAATCGTAATTCATTACTTGTACTATTAAATTATATTATTTTCATAGATCTATAAAGCTTTTTTTAGATTAATCGCTTTTATCATTGGATTCTCAGCACAATTTCATTGACTATTATTTAAACTTGAAAATTATTATTTTTTACTGTTACTTTCTACAACAATAGTTATACTGTTGAAGTTTTAAAAAAGTTTTCAGAAGTCTTAAAAGTTTTAACTACAGCAATATTATTTTTTTAAGTTTATAAAAGGTGCTTTCTAAACTAAATAAAGTGTTCCTATTAAATAAAACTGGTAGACATTAAAAGTATAGTGATAAGAGTTAAGAATTTACCTTAATATATATCTTAAAAGATATAAAACAAAGAATATGATTTCTTCTATAACAACAAATTTAAATTATATCTTTATGAATGGATAGAAAGTATACTTATAGGTACGTTAAGATATATTACTTCATAATAGCAAATTAAGGCTTAAATATGAATATTTTATTTTGATAAAATTCTTATGTAAAATTTTTTTATTATTTTTTTTATTGGCCATTAGGACAAGGGTGCATACACAATGGTGTATAGAATCACAAATGTATAGGAATTAAAAATAAATATAATTTACTTTATGTGCTAATATAATATAATAGAGTTTAATATCTACTTGAGAATTTAAAATCTCTAAAAATAGATTAATAAAGTTAATCATTTTTTCCTCATCTGATAATAATTTGAAGCATTTGACTTTATAATTTGTGTAGTATGTATAAAAATCAATATTCAAATAAGAACAAAAGTACCTAATGGAGAAAGGTGAAAAAGTTCAGCCTTTGTAAGCAAAATTTAATTATTAATCAAAGAGAAGATATTATCAATAATTCCTTTTATCCTTTATCAAAGTGATTGTTCTTTAAAAATTTAATTGAATAATTGCACAACAATCACTTTTAAAACTTTCAAAAGATAGATTATTTTCTACAATTTTTTCCACCATTAAATGTTAACAAAACGTTTAAATAATACAATGGCAAAATCTCTTGTACTGTCTGAAATAAAACGGTGCGTTGATTCAATAGAAATTATTGGCCAAAATCATTAGATTTAACTTGGATAATTTTTTTGAAATGAACGATTTTATTATTAATATTAATATTTAACACAACAATGAATTTCCTGAGAATGAGAAAAAAAATCTTTTTGTATAAAGTAAATTATTACAAAATTATAATTCTGCTGGGAATTCGAATCATAGCAATAACCATCGAATGTGAGTAGGGGGTTTCGAGGTATACCTATTAGTGTGGGTCCAACCCTGCAACCTTTTAAAAAACTCCATCATGCATCAGCTATTATAATATAGGTATAGAGAAGAAAAACGAGGAAAGAAAAGTAAAAAACCGCACTTTAGTCTGACGACTAACGTAGTGTGAATAATTTCCCTATAACATTTGGACCAATCAGAATCGTAGTTTGACATACTTAGGTATTCAATGTCCGCGATGGCACAACCACTAACCGAGGGCATAATGTATATGTGTATGATTGAAAAGGGAATAATTCAAAGTAAAAAAAATATATATAATAAATCCCTTCCACGTCAACCATTGTGGTTTCCCAGTCGCTTAGGTATTCCGGGGGAAATAGTGCTCGTCGACTCAACCTACCTCTCGACTTACGTTCTATAGCTCCTACTGCAGGTCCGGATTAATTTTTGCTTTTCCACGTTGTAAAGCATTCCAACAATAAATACAACTACTATTGCTTTACAGTTTCCAAAAGTCAAAACAAGCATCCTTCTTTATACCAGTTATCAAACGTTATAGTTTTAAAAAGCCAAAAGTAATTTTTTACTAACGTTTAAAGCCAATTTTTATCATTAATTTAAACTTTTTTTCTGCAAAATTAAATAAATTTTCTTGGCAACTATCATAAGTTACCGTGCGTAAATATTTTATGGAAAACAAAAAAATTATCAAATTTTTGATCCTTAATTAACAAGATCAAATCAAGTAATATTGATATCAGCTAGGAATTCATAAAGTCAAATAACTGGCTTTATTATAAAATAATTTAATTTTAATTACATTAATGTTTTAATGTTTAATTTGAACTTAAGTTTAATTTCGTTTCAAGCCAAATTTAAGTCAAGTAGCTTGGCAATTAAACCACATTGCGCTTGGCATAGAAACGAACAAAATTTTCTACAAATATATAAAACTCTTCAACAGAAAATAAACTATATGTACTGCGATATTTATAATATATAATAAATATATTCTTCAATTAGAACTCTTTAATATTTTTTTTATTATTTTTTTTTAAACATGTAGATGAGCCATAGATACTTTTATATAGATTTCATCAATTCAAACCACGAAACCAGTACCAGTACCAGTTAAAACGGTTGAAACTAGTCATGTTGAAAATATTGTTTTAGATATTGTATTAGAAAAATTTGATTCAATTTGCTAAAATTGTTTTTGGTGTAAATAATATTTTCTTATACAAATTTTATTTGAAGCTTTTTTGTACTTTTATATATAGGTTAAGTTGAGAATAAATTGTATAATTTTTCTTTTTTAGTCTTTATCGGGGCTTAATTATAAAATCTTTTCATAAGCAATTAAATATTGTCTCAAATTTTTTTAAAAATGTCCGCTACTCATTTTAAATTTGAATTTAAACACTTCGTTGATTGTACTTGCATCTATGATAATAGATATTAACAGTTTTCACTATTGTATTAGTTACTTTTTTAGCTTATAAGATTAACTTTAAGTAGTGTTGTAATATAATTATTGACTCAATACTTGACTTGATTTTTGAGTTACTTGATTTAAGCTTGAATAAAATTAAGTCAAACTCAAATAATGCGTTAATATTTAAATATTTAGTCAAGCCATACTTAGTATTGAAGTTGCCGTTTATTTCATTTGAAAGTTGAAATATGCTCATTTCATTAAATACTTGACTTGACCAATCTCTGATTACAATGGACACACACCAATTATAGATTATTTTTACTTCATACCAATATTTCATTTACTGTTTGTAAGAGTTAAAAGCCCAAAATTTTATACATATAAAAGTAATCACTGAAATAGTAAATATGTTTTGTATTTTTAGTTAGAGTTATTTTAATAGCATCTTTAAGGATCTCAAACGATATAAAAAATATAAAAATGCATTTGATTATTATTAGTTGATGTTTGGGGATTATTATAAACACAAAGTAAGCTCCGAAATAATCACTCTATCTCACTATATCTAATTTTCCAGTAAAATTTTGATACTATAAATCAAAATAGAGACCCAAAACTTTTAAATTAAACTTATATTAATAATCTTCAGTTTCTTCTCAATTGCTTTCAGTTTCGACGGCCTTACCCATAACCATCAGTCAGTATATTGAGAGTATTTTGAAATACTTGTATTATGTAGTTGAAGCTTAATTTTAAATATGTAGTTTTGAAAAGTTATAAAATAGATTACAAAAGCTTCGTTTCAGATGCCATTTTTTGTACGTTAACGCGACGATAAAAGAAATGTTTGCACTTAATTTGTGCACATGTCACAGTGTAATTTTAAGCATTTTTAAATGATACTTATTCGTGACCTAGTACTGATAGTACTGTTTTGAATTCGTACAATATCAAATCACAAGTTCATCTAATACAAAAACTATCCAGTACAGAAACAGTCACAGATCATCTGAAACGGCATTTTTATACTGGGGATATCTTCTGCCATTCATGAACGGTTTATCTGTTACCTAATGTATTTCATTTATGTAAATTCACATAACTGCATACGCTGGAAGTCTTATTGTTAGTTCCAGTTCACCACTCTTTTCATATTCTTTAGGAAATCTTCAAAATGGAAAACATTAAAATTTACACTTAATTTCTATTGGCATCTTATAGACAATCTTGATGGAACGTTATCGTTTTTTAAGTTTGGTATAATACTTAATCTACGACTTCTACAAAATCTGGTAGTTACATGCATTGAACCAAACTAAAACATAATTATGCATGTACCCATGTTAAATACTTATATCAAAAATCATTACTGCCAGCTCTGTATTATAAATTTCAAAAATATATTTAGCTACAAAATGTCAAGAAAAAGGAATAAACTATTTTTTTCACACATATTCAATAACACCATCTCTGTCATGTATTAGCTCGGAAAAAAAATGCGAGGCGTTTGAATAAAAGTTGGTGATGCATATTTAAGGAAGTGACTTTACTCTGAATTAATGAATGGAGAAAAGAGACGACGAGTTGCCACGCATTTACATAAACCCGCCTCTCATTTATATTATTGCTGTGGACCAGAAAAATTTTCGCCATGAAAAGAAAAAACCCGTGTGCATAATGGGATATAATATGGTGGGCTTTCGTACACTGAAGTAGAATGGCATACACTAAGGGTAAACCTCGCACTTGCCACGTGAAACAAGGGATAGAATTGAGTTATAAGCTTTTAAAATAATTACAAGTTATATCATTAATTACTTAAAATCATTTGTAAAATTTGGGAAAATATTTTTAAAAATTTTTATTTTTGAATTCCATGTCTACGAGCACTAATTTGGTTGATTGTATATCACACATTATAATTTCTTAAAGCATATGCATGCACGTCTATATCATACTCATATGTGAGTACATATATAAATTATACAGAAGAATGGCGAACAGGAGTGCGGAGGAGATAGTTGCATATGAATTAAAAACGCGGGCGGTTCTTTTCCCATTGGATCAAAGGGAGTTGGAACCAATCAGGACCCTAGAGCTAAATCCCGTAAAAGGGGAGCACACCAATGTCTATTGCTTATGCAATACCTATTTCATTCCTCCAACACCCTTTATAGGAAACCCCCTGTGGAATAAATACAACGTGTCATAATAAGAATAGAAATAACACACATTCGTCTAAAGTCTACACATATTTAACTGTAGACTCAAACATTTCAATTTTATACAAATTACTTTACAAATTTTTACATTACTCGATGGTTGTGTTGAAATAAATTATTACACAAACTGATTTTTTTTGCTAAAAACACAAAAGAAGAACCAGCTTAAACTGTTTTAAGTAAATATTAAATTCTGATTTCCCTACTTCATTATTATAATTGTAATAAACAAACAGGGGGTTGGTATATTATATAAGTATTGACATAATTATGCACACTCAAATAATTAATAATTTTGGATTTATTTTACTGCTACATAATTTAAAGTATAGCAGCACTGACAGTCTGACTTAGGTGAAATGAAATCCTACAATATGACAGCCATATGTATGATATAAAATTTCAAAATCCTTAGTCAAAGGTGCTAACTTCAAAGATGTTCCTTAGCTAAAAGAAAAAAACTGAGGTTGATAACAGAAAACTACATGGATTAAATTTAAAGCAGGAATGTTGCGGATATAAAATTTTGGACCTTCATAAGGTTATTTCAAATCATCCGTTAGTTTAGGATAGTTTCAGTTACCGGTATTAGATCCTTAAGACATTGTAAATATATAAAACACAAACACCTACTCGTACTACACGTAAACAACTACAATCAAGCATATAAATAAATACTACTTAATTTTAAACACAAATTTAAACATTTTTTCCCTCTCCCCCTATCTAAAACTATATCCGAAACTTTTATATCGGATTCGGGTATACGGGTAGATTTTTATTTCGGATATCTGATACTTTCGGTTACGGCTACAAAGATCCTTAGCATCCCTATTTTAAAGGATATAAAAAGTATCAAATCATTTACACTTATAAGCTGTAATACGTAAAAAAACTTTATATATATTTACCTATTTTAAACTCAAAAACATTTATTTGACAGCTTACTTAAACAAGTAATAGGTATTATACATAAAACACAGTTTTATCCTAGCAAAAATCATTATACAATTAATAACAATATAATTCATGCTTTATTAAATACTAATTGTGTTGTATCATTTTTTAATCTCAGTCTTGTTTTGATTCTAGTAACAGAAAAGACTACTGCTTAAACTTTAAAGCATTCTGAGGAATTAAGAATCTTAAAAACAACGTAAAAATTAATAATTATGTCTTCCACTCCTTAAATTGTGCCAAAAACGCAAATAACAAAATACATGAAATGCTTATTGCTTGAAAAACATTTTGTTAAATAACTTAACTCATTTAAAAACTTGATTGATAAATTAGTTACTGATTAATTATTTTTAATGGAAAATTTTCTTATATAAAAACGTCCTCTTACCTATTTTATAGGCAACATAAAATGTATCGCTTGTACTCCTTCAAAATTTAAAAATTATTTTTAACGCTCTTGAGTTAAGTAATAATAACTGCCCTTAGTGATTTATCTAGGATTTTTAGGTAGTATTGAACATAACACTTTGATGATAACTTCTACATTTAAGTGAATCTTCGTTTCATATTTATACCGTTGTAACCCTGTAATGGTTGTTTAACGGTTAATTACAATTGAATAAGCAAATCTGAAAGTTTAACGGATTAACGGAAAGATTAATAGGAAGATAAATTTTATTTTGGGGTTGTTAAAATCCCAAATACAATTCTGTACAAATGCAGTAAAAGCTTAAATGTTTCCATAACAATTTTAAAGCGAGTAAATATTCTTGAAAAACATGCACGTTTGATAAAAATGAATAAAATATGCCTGTTTACATCCATAATACCCACATAACAGACATCTAAAAGTATATTTTACAAAGGAATACATTCAACCCTCAACTCTAATGTGTCTTAACACATAACATGTAAAATATTTTCAGTGAACAGCCCTTGTAAAACACAAACGTTTTATGGATATATCAGCATGTTTTTCTATAATATCATATAGGTATGGAAAGATCAATGGCGGATAAAATATGAAACCCTCAAACAAACACCGTGTTCGATGCATTTAGGTACCTATATAAAAATATGCATTATATGTTCGAATCAAATGTGTCATACATCACACGATTTTCGCACCCTCCGTCAGAGAAGAAACTGAATGAATTTATTACAGCTAGAAGCCATCATATGCTATTTGGACAATGGCAATTCTTTTTTTGTAAATTGTTTTCAAAACATATGACATTTTTTCAAGTGCCTTTTGTAACTTGTCTTTGTAATGCTTTTTACAAGAATATATATGTATTTAATAAAAGCGACCCTTCATAGGCTTTAGGTAAAACTATTTTCTCAAATGCTATCCTAAGTTGTAAAGCGTACATTACTTCAAATGAAGGACTTGTATAAGATGAAATTTTTTTAAAATGGAGTCATAGTTTAAGAACTTGGTTGAAGTAGGTAGGTGTACGTTATATAATTTTATTATTTTAAAAGCGTTTGTCAAATCAATGGTAACAGAAAAAAATTGAAGAAATTGGATAAAAATGAAATTTTTATAAAAACTTACTGATTTCTTAGTTTACTGTCAAAAACGTGAACGATACATGCGCATCGACAAAATCGCGAGCGACAAATCCACGCCGACAAAATCGCTAACTTTACACACTGGTTGATCATTTCCATCTTGAACAAGATTACTTACCAGAATAAACCTTTAGTAGGATACAAAGCAGAATTATAAGTAATCAAGCAAACAGCGGGCTTCGAGGGAAGATGTAATCGTAAAGATTTAGAGATTATCTGCATGCTATTTCACATAATATTAAATGGTATTAGATTGTATCTAAATGTATTTTACACTGAAAAACTCACAGTTTTGATAAAACTTGTGAACGGTAAATGTTGTTAAAGCCATGTACTTATAAATTAGAAAACTTTATTTAGAGGTTTATATCCACTTGCAAAGCAAAAAACAAATATTAAAATTATATAGTTAAAGTAATTATTTGATTACAAAAAAATATGAGATCTATTGGGTTTATATGTTGATAGACTATTTAGTGTAGGTGAAAATTTTTTTAGAAATTTAAAAAATGAAACAAGCTTGCCCTTCAACAAAGAATAGGTGCTTTAAAAAGTGCTTAAACAAATCATTTGTTCATTCAAAATTGTAAAATTTCTTCAAAACAGTCTATTACTATAAACGCAAAAGTTTACTAGTTCTATCGTATACTGACTTTTCAGTTTTTAGAAAAAAAAAAAAATCAAAAATATAGATGAAAAAAAATGTTTGTGTGTTAAAAGAATTTTATTTTTCCAAGTAGCCTTTAATATGCATATAGGTAGTCTTATTTGTCATCAAATTATCTTATACCTACTGATGGAGAAATTTTCGATAATTTAACACAGATTATAAAGAAATTGACATTCAATTGATGAAATATTTGAAAAGTGATTGAAATTGTAACGACATTCATTTGATTGACGACAGTCTTGTCGAAGGGATGTTTTGACATTGGCGCAATCAAGCAGGAAATTCTCATTTCCTTCTGATTGGTTCATCAGTTTACAGAATTGACGTTAAAATGACGCGAATTTTAATGAGACCGCTTTATTTTTGAGAATTCACCGTGGAAATACGCCGTGCAACTCCACTAATTATCTTAATGGCAGTTGCTGCCATATTTCTTTTCATCTTACCACTAAACAGTGACTTAAGTGTTTAACCCTTTAGCAGTTTCTACCCTCAGTTTAGATCTACTTGAATTACTCTTTCGTCATCACGTATGTTATTAGATTACCCAAATATCATGAGGATTTGCGGTGAATTCATATTTGCAAATCGCGCCCCCATTTAAACTCTTAGAAGGGTAAAAATATGGAAAAAGAAAATGATTTGGTTTAATAAAAAGGATATATTAATTGGTTTTCAAGAGTTCATTACTTTGGCAAATTTTTATTAAGACCTGAACCCTTATACGTGGGTATATCCACTTCAACATCCAATCTACAAAATTCGTTAAAATTCTTTTTATTTTATTTCTGTTTAGGTCTAGGTATTATTACTGTGTGAAACACAAACACAAGAAAAGATTTTGAAAATGATATCTTAATCCTGTTTCCCCTTTATTTATTTTATTATCCTTCTTTCATCAGCTTATATTAAGTTATAAAGGAAATACTTGGCAACCTCAATCACGTTTAATTCGGAAATTGAAGAAGACAGTGTTGGTACAATATTACACGCCATTTTATAATATTAAACTCTTAGAGAAATTTTTTTTTTTTTTTTGCTTTATTTAAGGTCGCATCAACTACTATGGTCATTAGCGACCGTCAAATCCGAAAGCCCAGAAAAAAATCTTGGGCTTTCATTGGGATTCGAACCCAGGACCACTGGCGTATAAGGCAACTGTCTAGTCCACCACGCCACTAAGTGGCCTTTAGAGAAATTTATTCAAAACAAATCAATCAAAATTTTTTCAAACCAGCTTAAATCATTTATTGGGTTTCTGAAAATGCAATCTAAATTTCACGTATTCTATTTAAGTAATACATTTTTAATCCACTTCAGTCATTTTTTTAAAAATAGAAAAATGGGAATTGAAAAATGAAACTCATTTTTCTGATTGCAAAATACCTTTTCGTACTTTTTACATAAGGCTTAATAAGAAAACAATTTCTGACAAATTTTCTCTAATGAATGTTTGCTAAGCAAAGCATAAAAATGTTCCGTCTATACAAAAACATAAAAAAGTCCGTAATTACAGATACGGGCTTTATCGTTGTCAACAAGGGAAAATGAAAATTTACGTAAAATACGAGCGCCATAGATTATTTGTAAATGAGAAAAGCTTCTTTGATGTTGTTTATCATTCATATTTTCAATTTACAAAAGACCCCACTTACTGTAGCAGTCAATTTTCACACTTTCATACAATAGATATTTTCATAATACAAAGTGAAAATGTTTATGGTACTGACGCCGATACTTGAATGGGAAACAGAGTTGATAATCTTGGCAAAATCGTGTTTATTCTTATCGGAACAAAGAAATGTGAGAAAAAAATTTGAGAATTTTTATCAACTATGGCCTTTGCAAACATTTTTTTCTTTTTCCGATTTTTCAAAGACACATCAAATGAGGTGCATTTGGCTCAGTGCTTTTCCATGATAGCGAAGTAGTCTCAAGATATTATTATTATCATGATGACGGTGATAGAAATGATGATAACGATGATTTGAAAGCTGCTTCCTGGCTTTTCACCGGACTCTGCCGTTGAGTAGGAAAGATTTTCCTATATACGCTCTATGATTTGTTTGTTTTTCTTCTCACACATTCGTATTATTGCTGCAGTAATTAAAATTTTTTAACAAGAAAAATGCACTGATGCAAATATTCATCAGCATCTTCTATACCAGATTCTCATTTTATATATGTTATTTTCCTAGATGCATTTCAACCAGGTGCGGAGAACTAGACCACAAGATAAAACATCCTTGAATTAATCATCTTTTTCATTTCCATTTCAGCTTTTTCTAGGCTTTACTTAAAAAAGTAATAAATTATCAATAATAAAAATGAAACGAGACCCAGTCTCAAATCATTCACTATTGTTACCTCAAGGCATAATTAAAATTTAAGCTTGGGACAATGGAGAAATTTTCTCAGATAAAAATAATGCTTTCATTAAAGCGATCTTGGTTGTTTTTTTTTTCAAAACGCAAAAAAGTCGAAACGCCACTGATCATTATTCAGAAGTTGAGTAATTACTAAATGCAGCAGCTAGAAGATTTATCATCAGAATAATAGACTGGTGCTAAAAAAATTCATAATTAAAAATCTCTCAACTTCATCATGCCTCGTCATGACAAGCTTTGAATTGTCGTCTACAATACATTTTTTTCGTCATCTTATGTGAAACCGAACTCATTTTTTAATTTCATTTCAAAATTGATTCTGATTTGTTTGGATTTAAAAAAAAATATACAACAGCACCAATTGGCTGCGATTTGTGGAATTTTACTGTTCACCGTTCCATATTGAAGAAAGAGACTTAAGACATTTTATTATCTGAGCTGAAGAAATAATTACATTTAATTTAAATTTTTTTGAGTTTACTATATTTTATTCATATTTTCAAAGCACTGAAATAGATATAAAGATACTTTTACGACATTTATACAAATTATTTTGAAGCTCAACATGTTCTACATACAAAAAGATTTAGTTTTTATATATAGAATGAATTTGAAAATAATATACTTAAACATTAAAATGTTAAGCCAAAAGGTAAGTCATTAAAAGAAAAGATTGTGAAACATACTGGTAGGTAAAAAGAGGGTTCTGTTAAATCAATGTTTTTAACTGTAAATGTTTTTTATTGTTATTACTTAATACCTAGATCATTTTTGATCTTTGTCCCCTATACAAGTTACAACTAAATTACAATTCCTTCCAGTTATTTCATAAAGTTATTCTGAATTTGTACTGTTGTTCTAATAAATTAGCTATGCATTATAAACGTCATTGCGGTTGAGCTTCTATTGAAAGTACAACATTAAAATATTAATAAGCCCGCCTTTGCTTCGGTTTCGATTTGAGTTGGCAAATGTAACTTGTATTAGATATCGTTTCCGTTACAGTTAGATATCCTTTTAAAATTTTTCTTATTCATTTTTCCCGCAGGTATCATGAAATTATTTTTATGGTAACAACATGCACTATCATCAACCAATAAAATTTACTTTGATATCTAACTTCGTTTCTACGCTAGAAAAAATAATTAATTAAGTATTTCTTTTTATAGCTATCTTGTAAGAACTAAAAAACCCTACATTTTCATTAAAAGTAGATTAAAAGTAGTGGACAGTCTTTGATCCAAAAACTTACTATAGATTTACAAAAGACTACAATTATTTACAAGTTGGTTTATGTTAGACCAAAGAGGTCAAAAAGATATTTTTATTGAACCTTCAGGAACTGTACATTTTTCGGGGAGAAATATTAAGATTTCAATCCTCGATCTATGAGTTAATTCTATAGGAAAAATTAGATCCCTGTAACGATTTTTGCTTCGGTTTTGTCAGAATCAATAAATATTTTATATTTTACATTTTACTAACAGGAACCATCTACTTTTCTAGAATAAAAATTACTGATACGAATAGTTGTTTATAAATAAGCTACCGTCCTATTAGGTATCATTGAAAACCGTTTATTTGTTCAACAGATCGATATCCAACAAAATACTTTCTTTTAGGATAAACAATTACAATAAATCCTTTTCTTAATTTTATTTTTTTTATAAAATGTCTTGTGATTGGTAATATACAAAATAGGTAAGTATTAAAACTTCTATTCATGGCCAAGTTTCTAAAACACCAAACTGTGCTCTTTTATTTTTATTATCTTTATAGATTTTTTTTAAGTCGCAATTAAAAATAATTGACCGAAATAATTTTTTGGTGTTGTTAAGGGTTGTTTGGTGTCAACCTTTTTTGATCCCCGAAAAACAAGACAATTTTTGAAGACATTCCTGAGAATTCTTAGGACTCAAGAAACTTATAAATTGTAATAATAAATAAATCAACATAAAATAGAATAATTTTAGTCTATTTTATCATCCCTTATTAAATATATGTATATATATTACATAAAACAGACAACCAACATTACATATGTATAAATAGACATCAATAATTTTTAAAGATTTGCTTGACAAATTTTTCCGTATTTTTATCGTAACATTTCCGTTTATTAAAATGTTCTACTCACCTTAAACTTCCTTAAAATTTCAAAATAAATTTATTATTATCGACTTTAAAAAGATGAATAATTTAGCTTTGGGGATTGAACAATAAAAATCTTGTCTATCGAGAAAATATTTTCTTCAAAATTTCACGGGAAATTGTTCCGAGTAAGTATTCTTTGCTTTAACATTTTGCATTTATATTGATAATATTATAATAAATTTTACACAGTACAATATATAATTCACTTTATATGTCTAATATTATTATCCATGAAGTATCAGAACATATTTTTTGGATTTTCTATGTTTCTCAAATGACGTGAGGAAGTATAGAACACCTACAAATCTTGTTTCATAACGAAATCAATTAAAAACAACTCGTCTTATATTATGGAAGAGACACAAAACAACCCTAATATTTTTATTTGCAGTTTTTCTTGAAACAGTATTGCACTTGCGTTTTCTTGTAACCTAAGGGCCACTCAAGAAACAACTTTCTTATGGTTTTTACGTTGAACAAAATAGAGGAGTAAATGTTGAAGGGGACTGAAATTAAAGTTTATACTAAGACTAAACTAGGGTCGTAATTGGAGCTTTCAAACTTGTAGAATAAGATATTCCAAAGCTTATTTAGGAAAATACCGTTTTACCTACCTAATATTTTAGTACCATTATTTTTACTCAATTAGGGATCAATCATTTCAACGATATATAGCTCACAGAGTATTAATGATCGATTACAAAAGATAGAACGTTATTATTCTATTATATTTTTATAAGGTTAGATTTCTTAGTACCTACTATTGGTATCTACTTATCTTTTAATGAAAATTTCATATGTTAGAAAACAATGGGAGTAAATACTTTTTTTTTTTTTTGCTTTATTTAAGGTCGCATCAACTACTATGGTCATTAGCGACCGTCGAATCCGAAAGCCCAGAAAAAATCTTGGGCTTTCATTGGGATTCGAACCCAGAACCACTGGCGTATAAGGCAACTATCTAGTCCACCACGCCACTAAGTTACCTGAGTAAATACTTATCGCAGTAATAAATCATTAAATGATTTAAGTCTCTCTATATATTTATCACGTAGAAACAAAATTTATGAAATCCTCAAATTTACATAAAAACAGTTGATAAAGTAATCGTCAGCCATTACATTGATTTCGTAAGTAATTCAAAATGGCGCTTTGGTATTCGTTAAGAACAAATAACAAAAGTTATACACCTCCAATATAACTACCATTCATATTAAACAGGATCGGTGAATTGAATGAATTCTGATGGAAAACATGTCATCTTCCTTCAATTCAAATGTCGTCACTTACATTTGTGTGAAATAACAATTTCTTTTGAGTAAAAACCTGTACAGTGAAATAAAGCTCGGTGGGTGATTTCAATGCGAATAACCATAATGAATTAAGTAGAACATTATGGCATTTGAGTAAGAAAGACGCGAGTATGACGTTCTGTATTTGTATCTCAGTTCAAATCAAGAGCCAAATGATATTTTTGCGACTTTCGAGAATAATTATAATATGTGGGAGGGCGCGTGAGGGATGTTGAAATCCGTCGAGTTATATTACCATAATATTCAATTTGATAATGGTATTCGTCAGCGAAGGTCTTTTGTATTCGTAACCAGAATTTCTATACGGAAAATAATGAATATAATTTAATTCACAAAATGGCGACACCGCAAAATAGCACTCCCCTCTGCTTCGCTCTATTCATTTTCGGAAAGCATTCATTAATTCAGCTCAGTGAGCAAATGAGAATTAGAGTTTTTATTTCTTCTTCTTCAAGACAAATTTAAATTACTGAATCAAACACCTCATAATTATCTAAATATAAATACAAGTTCTCACCACACAATTTTCTCATATTTTTATAAATTAATTTAAAAAACTTTATTCGTCGTCTGCTGTACGAAAAAAATATACTGTAAAAAATATTTCCTTCGTAATTAGATTAGTTTCTAATTCAAAAAAAATGTCCATTTATCTATCGGGAAAAATCACCCCCTTTATATCAGACGAGTAATATTTCTAATACGATCAAGGGTCGCAACCCCTTAAGTAGACGCTTACATCATCAACCACCATGATTGACTCATAACTGACAAAATAATGAACTTATTTTCAAATGTATGAACTTACAGCTGCCAAATCATACTGACAAATGAATACAAATTTACAAAATGGGTGATGCATGGGAGGAAAATAAAATGAAGCTGTCGTTGACGAATGTTTTGCATAATATAATTGTTTTTTCGCGATTTAATAAGTTATTCTTATATTATTCATACAATACTTTTGTAATGGTTTTAATTCATTTTCCAATTTAGTTTATACAATATACAGATTAACTAAACAAAACCTTATCAGATATTTTATTTTATATCTAATTAAATCATTTTGAAGCTATAATTTTGAAGGATTTTAATATTCTGTCTTCTCTTCTTCTATCGTTTTAAATATTTCAATATAGACTCATACTTCAGCATCTAAAAGTATTTATTTAAATGACAAGATAAGCCAAATATATAATTGGCAAAATAAAAACACCCAATACTTATTTGAATTAGTCAAAAATTAAACGTTGAACATTTCCATAACATACAATAACGTAATAGTTCATCTTAAAAATTTTTATTTATAAATACGTTATTTGTTCGAATTAAAAAAATAGACTACAACTTTATTTTATATCAAAATGATATCTACGGAATACCTATCAAGTAATTTTCAAAAAAATATTTGCTTCTGTTTTGATTTACTTATTCTAAAGATATCTATGTGATTTCCATTTAGAAGAATAGTTAAAAAAGAATAGTTAAAGATCATAGACCTAAGATTAAAATTGACCTACAGAAATTTTCTCTGTTTAGACAGTCGTGATATGACCTAAGCTGTTAAAGCGACTTAAAACACCAAAAACAAAAACAAAAACAAAGAAATATTTTATTTTAATTTTTGTATTTTTATGTAACTTTGAAACAGTTCATTGTACCTTATAACAAACTAAATGACGGGATTTAAAGGAAGTTTTACCCTCTACAAAGAAAAGTCCTTAGAGCAAGTTGGAAAATAATAAAAATAATTAATCAATATTATTTTTGGACTCTGATATCTGTGAAACGGTTTGATCTGAAAAACCTTGGTCCTCAGTTATGTAAATTCAAAAATAAAAATAAATGTTTCATTGTTATTTAAATGGAAAATGAAAAAATGGATTGATGCAAACCTTAATATTGATATGAAGATCTCGTTTTGGCGCCAAAATCTTTGTTTTAATATATACAACTAATTTTTGGAAATCACTCTAATACATGATCAACAGTAAGATGTTAAAAATAGCTAATTGTTTCCAGTTGCTTTAAATATAATTTAACTTAACTACAGTAAACTTAACTAAATAAAGAAGTGCCATATAATATATGTATATCTATGTGAGAAAAGGAAAATTCTATTACCGCAATAACAAAATTACTATTTACCATATAGGTATCGAAAATTAACTTAGAGCTAAGTTTCAAAGGATTTGACCATTTCAAACTAGGCATAGTTAAACATAGGCATATAAATAAAGGTAATATATTTTTACTTTCTTTTACTACTATGTAGTAAAGGTATTGTAATCGGGTCGAATTTTCGAAATCAAGTTTTCACTGAATATACATGTTTTGATGTCCCCTGAGTCCAAAAAATTGATTTTTAGAAACATGTCTGTGTGTGACAGCCATATCGCATCGAAAGCTTTATCCGAATTTCAACAAACTTGGAATTTTGTCTCCATATTATATTTAACTGTGCCGCAAAGCTTTTGGTTGTAACCGGTTAGCTGAAAGCTTTTAAAAAACTTTTTCCAAGAAAAATTCTAATAGGGAGGGTTTTGGGGTGAAGTGTGGGAATTCGTATATACATAGAGATTTCATGCATATACTGTTTCTATAGTTATAAAGTGCTTATAGTTCTTTTAACCAACAGTGAGTTTCATAAAAGAAAGTAGAAGAAAGTACTGTGACGCCTCGCAGCAGATATTTTGTTGAATGTGAAGAAGTTGGTAGTTGTATTTATTATACCAGCGCTCGAATTCAATTAAAGACCAAATTTAAAAAAAAATACAAGTCTACTACTAATAAGAAAGTTGTAACTTTTAGTAACTTGTAATTTCTGATTGACTAAACCAACTATAATAAGAACTAAATTATTGAAAAACTTTTTAAAAAAACCTAATATTTTCAACCGAATTTGAATATAAGAAGAATATACCAGTATTAAAAATTACTCTCAGATACTTTTAGAAAGAAAAGAAATGTAAGCCCCCTGTAGGAAAAATAATTTCTCTTGAACTTGAGTGTGACGGAGAAACAATATTAGGGTCAATAGGATATCGTCGAGTCAATATACCTTTTAACCTGGAGGTCCTCAAAAACAACTTCGATTTTGATAATTTTTTTAAATTTTCATATTTTCAAATCGCTACTGAATTATATATACAATAAGGCTCACAAAAATGTTACCAAAGAGTTTTGTATTGGAGGCTTAGGGAGTAAATGATTCATAAAGGTTTCTCCTTAAAAATATTTTTTTGACTATTTTTCTGAGAAGCTTGATTAAATAACTTTCATAAAATTAGTAAGATAGGAGTAATATGGACATAATATAACAACATAATAGGAGTAAATAATATTATTTAATATTAAGAGACAAAATGTAACATATATTACCTACCTACTAACAGTTTTTCGACGAACAAGTTTTGTTGAATTATATGATAAACTATACTTATATTAATTAAGTATTCCAATTTCCAGCTATCAAACTTATCAATTTACAAATAACATTTAGAGTAAAAAAATTATTTTTAACAAGTTTGTAACAGTAAAACAGTAAAGTAATTTAAATGCATACCTATAGGTATTAAATATAAATTCCTTTGTCTCCGATATAAGCAATACTTAGGTAAGTTCAGAAACTGTCATCATTTCAAGGAATATTTCCTCTTTTTCATCTTCTTTGAACACCGTAACTTAAAATCTTCAATCGCAAATCTAGCGAAGTGTGATTAATATAAGAAGTACGTAAAGTGCTTATTACAAGTCACTGTTCGAGCCCTAGTTCATTTTACATGAAGTACATACATATAAAATGCAAAAAAAAATGATTGTGAAGAACTTTGTTAAAATTGAAAAAGTAGTAAAGTAGAAACAAGAGGACTCAAGAGGTTTAGGACTGACAAAGAAATACAGCGAACAAGAACGAATATAAGTGGCCATAGAGGGGATTATGAATGAAAATTCACGTGGAAAGCGCAGCGAATGTAACAATGAAATTAGGTATGCAAATCATAAGAGAAATTGCATGAAAGATATTTTCTATTTTAAATGTAAACCTTAGAAAAGAAAACATTTTACCATTAAACATTCTTTTTGAATTCAATATAAATATGTTACATTTATTTAGAACGAAAAAAAAATAAAAATGTAACTTTTACAGCAGCTACTTGGGCCCAAGTGACATCTTTTTATATTGACAAGTGAGTTGTATGTGGCCTGAATGTGATGAGCTATTGTCGACCCGTCACCACCACTCTTGCCACCCGACTACCATTTACAACCCTTATCCAATTTATTTTGCCATCAGAGGAAACGAAACTTCTTCACGTCGCGCCTGATATACTTCATTTCTTCGTTTCTTCATATCTCCATCTACTTGTATAAAGAGCTCGTTTCGCTCATACAAATACATATTTAACATACATAAAATTGATCCATATTCCATTTTCGATAGAACTCGATTGAAATAAAGTTATGACAATAATTTCAATTTGAAGAATTGATTTATTAAGAAAAAATTCTCTCTAAGTATTCAATTCGATTCTGTATGCTCGAGTTTACCATATTTTTTCTATGATGAAAAAAAAACGAAAATTAACCGTCAACGTTTCTAGTAAATTTATCCATCTTCGAAAATTGGATGCTTTCACATCCAATTTCTAGTAGATTTATTTTATAGAAACCCTTCGAAAGCTTTATGCTATACGAGAGACATTGTGGGAGTGACAGTGATAAAAATATCACAGTTCATTTCTCTTTTGCTGTTATCAAGATAAATGTGTCGTGGAATAGAAATAAGACTGTTAGCGGTGAACCTATTACTTTAAGGACATGAGTGCTTATCTGACGCTACCATCCCCTATAGTCGCAGACAACAATATAATGTAATGACATTTCTATCAGCAAAACAATTTTATTTTTAACTTTCTTCAACGGCAATAGCTAAGTGATTGTGTAACATTCTTTTTCTTTTCTCGTCTTTTCTTCTGAATTTTCTTTCAATTTCTTCATTTTTGTTTTGATTTTCATATTAAACTGTACGAGCGATACTCAAATCAAAGATCTGGAAAATCACTCGAGATAATAGATTTAGTTTTAATTCCCCTTAAATGCATTAGCATTATCTACTACCTACCTCTTAAATTGTTAAATACATTTTGTAGTGTATACTTATTCTTAGTACGTATACTACTTTATTATATGCTGATTTTTTTTTTGCTTGAAAGCTTTAATTGACAGTGACATACAATTTTTATTGGACCAAAATATTTTGGTCCAAGAAATTTTTGAGATTCAACACGTTAACAGGTACTTTACCGTTTGAGTATAAAACGGTAAAGGTAAACTTTTGGGATGTTAAGGAGCTCCGTAACCGTAACCGAAACTATCGGATATTCGAAATAAAAATCTATCCGTAATCGTAGCCGAATCTAACATAAAAGTTTCATTTAATTTCGGATAGGAGTAAGTCTTTTATAATTTTGTTATTTTTGCAGTTTTAAGTAAATAACAGTTGACATTTATAGCTATAGTAATTACAGTAGAATCTAATAAATGCGGCACTTCAGTAATTCGGTGCGTCCAATAATCCGGTAACATCCGCTCATCCTTTCCTCGCCTCTCTTTTCTCTCATTTCGCGCTTGCAAATGCTTTATTTTATGTACAGATTATGAATTTTTCTATAAAATCTAATAATCCGATACCCCTTAGTTTTTAATAGCGCCGGATTAGTGAAACTCTTCTGTATATCTGCAACATACTTTCATATCTGTTACCGTATCCGAAACCGGTACAATATTATATTCATATCCAAAATTTTATATCTATAACATCCTTGATATAAAATAACTACTATATATAATAAAAGAAGCTTGATACTCCATCTTTATTTCGTAAATAAAGGTGCTAGGCTATAGCGTATAAAAATATTTTAATTTGATTTAAATATTAGAATATTCGCTAAAAAGTGTTACTAGAGTATTTAATAACAGCACTACCTTATTTTGTTGTTATTTTTCTTATAAAAAAGCATATTACAGCTATTATTAATTGAAGTCAGGCGTTTTATTTTACACGATTTTGAACGTACACTCACAGATATGATTTTTTTTAATATTTATATGCGAATGAGTCTCGAAATTACGCGATTTACTTACTTGAGTGTACACTTGAGTGATGCACAGAAGACCAAGACGAGAAAAGAGGTTTTAATTATGAAAAATCATCGCTTGATGTGCACGGTAGTAAAATATATTAGTTTATGCTTTTGGGAAACAAAACAAACACGTAAATCAGGGGATGACTGATTTTGCAGAAATTTTATAAAATCTACTGATAGTACATAATATTTTTTTAAACGATAGTCTAGAATATAAATAAAATTTCAAAACGTCGTATATCTCTCAAATTCCAAAAATAAACAACGATTTCTATTTTCTCTACAAAGCAAAAAAAATTAATTTAAATAATAATGACAACGACAAGGAAACTATTGAAACTATAAAATCTACTATCAAATCTAAATATACTTTAAGAACTTTAATAGCTTCACTAAATAATTTTATAAATCAAAGAACATTATATCATTAAATAATTTTGTAATTATAATATTTTTCAAATAATTATAAAATGTACCTATATTATTTTTTTGCCTGTGAATAATAATTAGTTGAATCAAGTAGGAATAGAAATGATTGAAAACGGAGTATTTGTAAATTGAAATTATCGCGTTGAAATATATCGTACCTACCTACACACTTACAGTATAGTAAGCATCGCGTTGGCCGCTCTGCTGAAATGCACGCAAGGAGTAGAGGCTCTGGAAAGTAAAGGAATCGACATTGAAATATAAAAGCTTTAGAGAGGAGGATTCGCGTATATATAAATTAAAAGAAGGCGTTGCTATCAAAGCCCGCAAAGGGTGTTGTCATCATCAACAACCCCTCTAAAGCCAACTTCCCCTAAATTCAACCATCATATTTATCTACGTGTTTGGAACCCTTCAAGATTTTACCTTTATGAAAGTCCATAACATCGATTGTTAAGATATTAATACGGCGTAAATATTTCGAGAAAAATCTAAAACAAAAAATATTGATAGTTTTGTATCTTTCTTATTATTCTTTATTGTTTATTATTCTTTCTTTAGTATAGATTAAATTAATTAAAATAAGTCAATGATAAAAATTGTATGAAGCATATTTTTTATTTTTCAAATTATTTTTACATTTTAAAAGTTATTTAAAATATTTAGCTATAGTTTTAAAAAATATTAGTTTTTTAAATCATTAATCTTAGTAGTTTATGTTTGAAAAATAATCTGATAAAGGAAATACAAACTCGAGGTACTTAAAACTAAAGTGCCTCTTATTTGTAGGTTCAGTGCACAGCAAATATGAAAACTGTGTCTATGTAATTTGAGAATGATCGAATATTGACATACATACACATACATTCGTGCTTTAAGTATTACAAAAAAGCGTAGCTATTTGTTGTTTAACAAAAATGTTAATGTGTAATTACAAAATTGTGTGTATAAAAAGAGGTTCCATATCAACTATTTCATTGTAACTGGTTCGATACAATTTAACATCGAAGTAAATACATATTTCTAAGGACTTTAACTCAGTATTTTAAACTTCCAAGTTCTCATAAGACTTCCAATTTCTTCGTGTTTTGTTCCAAAATCCATAGAAAATAATCGTTCAATCCAAAAGGTGAGCACTTTAGTTAGAAATTGAGCTACTCTCTTCTAAAAAATATATCAAAATCAAAGTCATTCTTAAAATATATCTAAGCTATTTTTTTCAAGCTCATTTCATATTGTATGAAAATTGGATATGTTTCAGGTTTTGCTACAATAACAACGTAGTATTGACAAAAAGGTTAAATGTTGAAATATTTTTTGGAAACTTTTATAGATAGAATGTCATGGTAAAGCTTAAAATACCGCCTTGAAATATTATTTTAATGCTACTTTGATAAGTACCTAAGTGTATACTACAGAATATAAAGAATTGGTATATCATTTTTATATTTATGATTCTCCAGTTTTTAGGTAGGTATCTACCTTGAATTTTCTATCTGAAATTTTTGGAAATGAGAAAAAAATGTCCCCAGTTTAAATCAAAAATGTTCAATTAAAAATGTTTTATTATTTTATAAGATTCGTTTACGAAAAAATTTAAAAGTTAAAAATTCGTTTACGAAAGGTTATAATAGGTAGGAGAAACCCGGGCAAAACGAATATGTTAAGGGTAAAAAAACAGAGAAATTTCTAATCAACAACCGTTTTTTTATTATTAATTTGTATTTTGGTTAATCATCATTGGAAAATATTTGTAAAAACTTTGAAACTTAGTGCCTATTATTCATTTTGCGCGACCCCCCCCCTATCTCGGGTAAAACGGACAAGTAAGGGAATTGGTGTTTTAATCTTCGAAATCATCACAGTAGTAGTATCCTACCCCTGAATAAGAAGTACAGTTCTCGTGTGCCCACTTCTTGCATTGATTGCACTCCATCCAATCTTCGATAGGCGGTTCAATATATAATTCTGTGCACACTAAACATAAACAAGTTGTTTTATCCTTCCGATTTTTATTGCTAGATTTCTTTATTATTTTATGGTTACTAGAATCGGCCAAATTATATGAGCAGCTTTACTGAGGCCTGCTAACTCAGCTATTTTTGTATTTTTATAGCTATCTGTTTTGCCCATATCCGTCTTGCCCAAAGCACTAGCATTCAAAAGTTGTTGCCTACTGTAAAATTTATACCGACGAATAAAACGTTACAAACACAAGTTACACTTCAAAAAACACGCAATCTATTAACCATACTCTGTTCGTTAACATTTAATACATAATACATAATATAAATATACAAACCTTTCCAAAAATCATAATAAAACAGCAAAAATCTTTTATTTTTACAAAAAATGACAGTAATTGTTGTTTTAACTGAACTGTTATAACGCTGCTGAGTCGCTGTTTTACCGAACTGAGCTCATCCAACAGCAATATCAATTTTAGGTTTTTAATAAAATCGAGTATTCGTCTAACCCACACTATGCATCTTGCCCGAACTTCCCCTACTTCTAATTGCATTAGCTATATATAACTTACGCTTTTATTGTACCTAGGTCCCATATATTATAGAAAAATAATAGTTTGAGATTGTACTTAAATCTATTTCACGTAACTGAAATCATCTGTCTTTATTAAACTTTACTATTTAACTTGGTTTATAAGAAAATGTAAAGTTTTTTTTTACTCTACCACAACAATTAATCATCTTGCTACTAATCACAACCAAAAAAAAAAATGCTTGAATGAGAGCTTTCCGGTGTCTTAAAAATTAGTAATTTTATAGATGTAGATGTGCTCTTTCCGAATTTCAACTTTGGCACTTCGTATCTTTGCCGCTCGCGTCGCCATATTGTCGCCAAAATACCGCCAATAACATTGCTTCTTGATAATATCTCCTTTCCGACTCATTTAGCGGCAAAATTATTTCTCTACAAAATGACAGTATAGAAAATTTCCTACAACTTATATATATCTTTTTTTTGGTTAAATCTACAGTTTTGTGTACGAGCGCCGCAAACTTTTACAATACGTGCCATTACAATACACACATGTACACAATACCCAAATGCATAGTTAAAATTGTATGTCACGGGTAGCGTAGATGTATAAAAGTTTGTGGCACTCGTACGCCAAAACTGTTGTTTTGTTTTTGTTTTTGAAAAAAAAAGTTATAACGTAAATTTTAGGAAATTTTCTCTTCTTTTATTTTATACAGGAATGTTTTTGTCGTAAAATGAGCCGGAAAGGAGATATTTCCAAGAAACAATGTTATAGGCGGTTTTTTTCCAATATGGCGACGAGAGCGACAAAGATACGAGGTGCCAAATTTGAAATTCGGAAAGAGCACATCGAAATCTATAAAATTACCAATTTTCAAAACTCCCGAAAAACGTGTTAGGTAACTTCTTATTCTAGAACTAAATGACTGTACTAAATATAAGAAAGCATTGAACTATATTTGATATTCGGTTTCTAAACCTCCAACCATATCTGGTTTAACAACTTTACAATCTAAAAATTTATGATATAATATATTTTTTTAAATCTTTTAAAATAAAATAACAGGATTTTTACATTAGATTTCTAATAATAGCAAACTGATAAATAGTTCAACATTTTTTAATCTAGATTCAAAGAAATTTTAAAATGTTTTATCAAAGTTTTAATCAAATTAATTTTTGTTTATTTATAGGTATATGAGAGTAAATTTACCTAAATTTTCATTGCAATGTTCATTGTTCTGGTTCATTTAAGAAATAACAAAATAAATTTGAGTAATCTTTTCAGAAAAAAAAAATAACCATTTTAAGCAGTGATAAAATATAAAATAATCTTAAACAAACATTTTGCTGCAAAGTATAGTAACTACGATAATTACGTAACATAATTGTTCATTATTCACAGTGATACGTAGATGATTAATCATTTAAACGATTTCAACCAAACAAGTTTACAAGACAAAATAATCTATATAAATGACCCAATATTCAAAAACATAAATCATTTTTACTTAACTTTCAATGGTAATTTTCTTCACTAAACACCGTGTTAATTGCAAAAAAGAAATACCTAGATTTATGAAAATTTGCGTCATTTCTTTCCAACTTAAAAAAAAACTAAATATTCATATTGTTGAAGGTTAATAGTTGCATCCATGTTTATTGGCGTATTAAAACACAAAGAATTTATTAATATTGATAAACTGATTAAAAATCGTGTCAAAATTACATGGTACATTTGTGAACGTTACATTCATACTCAAACACAATACGGAAACTAATGAATAAATTTATAACTCAAGTCACATGTGAATTTGACTTTATAATAATGTTTTCTACGATAATTCTATAATCGCTAGATTTTTTCAATGTGGTTTAATATCTCATTAACATAATTAACTCTGAATCAATGAAATAATACAATATTATTTTTACAAACTTCGGTTTAATAGTGTCAAGTTGCCATTAGTTTTTTTTTTAATATTGCTATTATCTTTCTTAACTTTGTATAGTTTTAAACTAAATAAATCAAGTGTATAATCAATAAGTAATAGTATTTGTGTTACATTGTGTGCAAAGAGACGCAAAAATGGATTTCTTTAATTATTTCAGTCTCAACGAAAGTAATTATGGTAAATATACTTATCTTTATTACTTGTTAATATTATAATTTATTGCTTATATATGCATTATTTTGTTGTTGAATTTTCGTTAATCTTTACAAATACATTTGTATATATACGCTTATACAATAAGTGTGAATTGTTAATCTTGCTTAAATATCAATGGAAATAATGAATAAGAATTCATAAAATGTCTTCGTCATATGAAAAGAAAGATCAAAATTATAGATATTTGAGAGAACGAAACAATAGTTGCAGTATATTTACAAACACAGCTGAAATTTTTTTTATATCAATTTGATTGACGGGGGTTGCACCCAAAATATAAAATATGTTTGTGTAAGCCCTAAATATGGCTTACAATAGGCGTTATTCAACATGTCGAATGTGTTTTTAAATAAAAATTAGCTGAAGTTTTATCAGAGTGATGACGGAGGATTCGAACAATTCGGCTATTCATGTTAATGTGAAAAAAATGTTATTCGGTGTGGTGAATAAGCCTTAAATTTGATAAAATGATAATAATCATAATGAATACGTGTGTGATGTGAAAAAAATGCGATAAGATTTCTTGTAAATAAATGATTTGATAAGAAATAATGAGATTATGCATAAAAATTTATAAGTGATTATTAAACATACTGAAGTTGAAATGATATTGTAAAATGAATTTATAGAAATATTACAATAAAGTTACAAAAATATGTTTATTGGTACCTTTGAAAATAATTTTGTTAAATTTTGAGTAAGGTTATAAAATACTATCGTCTAGTGTTAGTGTGTAAATATGTAATGAATATCGCAAATTTTATTTCAACGTTACAGTGAACTTAAGATAAATCTATTGCTAAATATAGAAAATCTTGAGAAAATAATCTTCATTGAGTTTTTTTTTTATAATATAATATAAAATATTTTTATATTGGTCTAGTTTTTCAGTACAACCGTTCAACGTGTGTTTTTTTTAGATAAAATTAAAAATTTGGTAAAATGCTTACTAACGTCCATTCATTTTTCTAGATCATAATGACTATAGTTATCTTTAATTATTGAAATTTTTAAAATTTTCAGATTTAGAAATATCTTTCATCAAAACTCAACGATGAATATTTTTCAATGAGATAATTTTTAAAAATATAAGTAATACATTTTTAATAGAAAATAAAAAAATTTATTTCAGATTTAAAGCATAACTAACTTTAATCGTTCATGCATATGAATAACGTATATAAAAATAACAATTGAATATTTGATATAGAAGGAAATAAATAATAAACATGATAGAACATTTATGAAAATACATTTTCAGTATTAATTTAGGTAAGTAATATCATATTAAAAAAAAAAAAAAAAAAAATAAGTACTATATACATAAAATCATTTCTTTGCATTTTATGATTAGGTAGATACATATTACTTACAAAATGTTCTAAAGCCCTAAAGAATTTAAAATTTTATTTAGTTGAATCAAAAGCCCAAGATAGTATTTTCATATAATCATGTGGGGCAAATGTGCGCAGGCTTATTATTTCCGAAACCGTTTAGATTAAAGAAGGAAAACGAACTGACTTAAGTGCTTACTTTGACGCTTGAAAAAAAGATTTGAAGCTTTTCCTGTGAGGATACGTAGTTTTGTTTATATTAAATATAAATAAATTGGTAAATAAAAGTTTTGGTTAAAAGTCTTACGATATTTTTTTAATTTTGAATTAAAATCTTTTATATTTGTGTTACGGTAATTATTACTTATTGGGTACCAAATATTCATCAGTGTATCTAGTTTAATGGTCTATCATGCAAAACTTTATAAAATGACACAATAACGTGTAATTGCAAATTAATTTCATACGGGTCACTAGGGTAAAGTGTGCGCATGAGTTTGTGGGGCAAGAGTGCGCATATTTCAATGCGTATTTTTATCCTGACTATGATAGTTTTTTGAATATTGACTAGAATAAATATTTTCTCAAGTTAAAGACTTACGTTGTATAAACACAATGCCTCGAAATTATAAGTGTAAGGGCTCCACACAGATGCGTAGCTAGTTTGATGCTGCTAAAATATTAATTGCTGAAAGTTTAAGTCAAAATAAAGTAGTATAACAAGTTGGAATGAAAGAGAGTACTCTGAGAAAATGGTTAAAGTTTAACTAAACATCAGTTCAATTAGGAAGATTTTGGCTAACATTCACTAATGAACAATAAAATGATATATAAGTACAATTACTTAAAATGTGTGATGATCCTTATTATGGTTTCTAACTACGAACACTAATCTACAAGTATGTTGAAACAAATCATATTCCCAATCTAAAAACATGGAAGATATAGAATTCAGGCATAGAAAATGTTGAACTGTTGAAGCAATAAATATAGGTATAAATTTCGATAAATAATATAACTGAAAGAATACATAATTAGTAAATAAACACTATAAAATGAATATATATAAATAAATTATTTAATTTTTATAGTTAAGTTAAATTAAACTATATTTAAATAAACTAATTTCCCTGTTGTTACGACTGCGCACACTTACCCGTACTGCTGCGTATACACATGCCTCTATGATGGGGTAAGTGTACGCATTCTGACAAAGATTTATTTTAACTATTTTCCAGAAGTACACGTAAGTAAATTTGATTTGGTTTTTTGTACCTAATTGTTAAAATAGTAAAGCCTTAACATAAATTACTCTGTTTTATTTTATTTCACATAAAATTTTGAATTTTATAACGGTTTAAAGAAAAAATGCGCACTCTAGCCCCACAAGACTCTACTGATTTTGTTTAAGTCTGTCTTATATTAATGGCCCAGATATGCTGGTATTTATTGAAATTATATTACTTATTATATAAATAATTTAATAGGCACATATTTAATTCTTTGAAAATTTCATTAACTATGGTATTGTCGCATGGGAAGGTATACATATGATAATTCTGTAAAACATATTACAGCTATGCAAAATAAACTAATAAACAAATTTCGTCTTAACAATGGGGGTGCAGCTCCGCTGGTAATGAGGGGTGATTTTATAGTTAATGCGCTAATCTACTAATTTAAAGACTAGATCAAAGACTGTATTCAGACCGACAAACTAATACGAAATCCAAATTACTATTACTTCCTATATAATTAATAAAGCTATCAGTACCAAAATGCCTATTATGTATAGTAATAAAATATTTCAACAAACTGCAGAATTCCTTGAAAATGTTAAATTGCTCTATGAAACTGTTGAAACGAAAACTAATTAGTCGAGTAAGATATTTTGATATTTAACTGCTTTTATAATTGTTATTTTTGTTCACAATCGGATAGAATTTAATAAATTGCTCAAAATTGTACCTACATAATACAATTTTGAGCAATTTATTAAAATTTACACTTTAATTATTGCATTTTCAGGGAACATTTAACATTGTAATGTATATTTTTTGCACCATCAGAAAGTAGAGATTTCAACGAACAAAAAGCCCACCGACTTTATTAAAATAGTAGATATTTTGACGTGAGAATTTTCGATTGAAAATTAGGATACTTTTTCAATATAGTCAAAATAAAGTGGAAAAATAAATAGTTTAAATCAAAAAATTATACTGTGTTTTGGGACATTAAAAGGTAAATTTTCACCAAATTTTGTTATTTTTTTTTTTTTTGTAAAAGATAAAATTTAAAAACCAAAAGCTTGGTAATTTTCATTTTTCACATAAATTTTGAGGTTATGTGAAAAAAATGTTAGTACAAAAGTTGTAGATCTTCTTATTACCTACAACTTTGCTATTTAACTTTTTTCCATAGGACTTGTAGTTTTGTCGGAAATCGAGATAAACCGTTTTTACCCTTACCCCACCCTCTTCCCACTTCCCGACTACAGATCAACCGTAATTTATTTTTCCTTTCATTTTTGTTATATTCTCTTCCTTTTCTAATAGGTTTCATTTTACTATAATATTTTTTGGGCTAAAAATGTATCGATCCTGGTCTAATTTAACAAATTTGATTTTACAAAGGCAACAATGAAAATTCAAAATTGCGTACTTTTATTTAAAGTATACTTGGGGAACCGAGCTTTGCTTTTCAATTTATTTCTCAACTTTAAACTTTTTTCCACTTTAAACAAAACTTTTCAATAGCTTTTGCAATTTTGTTACTAAGTATGTGTAACTTTCTATGCATTCAAATTTCAAACCATTAACTTATTATAATGTTGATGGGTAGGCAATCTCTTATTCATTAATGTATCTCGTATTAAAAAAAATTTGAAATTAAAAATATAAAAGAATTTCCCCATGAATGCAATCAAGCTAGAGTAATTTTTTACTCTTGAAATCTTCTAGATTGAAATTTTAATTGAAACCGATAGAGTTGTTTGTTTAAATATATATGATTAAATAAATAAAGATAATATAATATGAATATTGTATATAAATTATAAAATATAATATACCTATAATAAGATAAATTATAACCCGGTAGAAATATAAATTATATATTTAAAGTAATCAATTAACTGATTGTCTTGATGCGGTTAAGAAAAATCACGAATTTTGCCTTGAGGTCCTTGATACTTATTACTATTAAAAATTATTATACCTATCCACTAAAAATTTATAGTTGCAAAATGATTGATGATAGCTCGACCCAGTCTTTGTATTTTCTCTTAGGAATGAGATATTTTACCGCAATAAAAATTATCCTAGATATTGATCCGGATTGTCAGTTCTCATCAATTTTCAAAAAATATTTAATGTAGAAAAACAGCCAAGTTACATTTTTAATATAATATACGATATAGACGTAATATTTTCAATACAATGATGGCTCGTCCTTGTAGGCAAGAAAAGCAGTGCCATTCCAAACAAAAATTATATATTTTTTAATAAAAATAAACTCCAATATCTTTAATATTATCGTAAAGAAAATGAAAACTAAAAGTTACTTAACAATTTTTAAATTGTTAAGCTTTAAATTGCTCTAGGGCTCCACAAATTCACGATCCGCCCCTGTAGACCGTATAACATTTGCACAAAAAATACCCTTCTTCAAAGTTTTTTGTCATAAGCCTCATTGCTCTAAAACAATATTATAATACTGCAAAGGTTGTAGAAAATTTTCTTATGCTTCTAATTGTTCTAATTATTTAAGTTACTGAATGTGGTGATATTTTAAGACAACTTGAAATTGTTTCATAGCTGTTAGAAATTAAAAAAAATGTATTTTTTTATTACAACGAAAAATCATTAATGTTAGCATTTTTTGAATTTACAATTTTTTTTTTTGTTTATTTTGTAGCATTTACTAAAATCTTGACGATCTTTACCGTCTTTACCATTGTTTTCATTGGTTTCCATTTCCATGTATTTTCATTTAGTGTTATACCCAAATTTTAGTGATATTTATTCAAGGTTGGTTTCATGCTCATAGAGTTGTATTCCTCTAAACATTTTGTTCATTAATAATTAATGACAGAACTGACGGCACTGACAGTTCATCGAAATATTTAACGATCATAGTCATATGTGTAATGAGTAAGTGTTAGTGAAACAATTACTTATTTTCTTAAAACTAATTTTTGTAGATTTCCTGTGAGTGATAACAAATTTTCCGAAAAATCAATTTTTTCGTTGCTAACACATTAACGAAAATTTGTTTCTTAAATGCGTATTTGCAAAGTTCATTGTCATCATGTTTATCTTGTATTTAGATCAATGTCACACAATTTGAAACCAATAACTTTCTATTTCTTAAATAGATTGAATATTAAAAATACTTCTATCAATGAATCTATTTGATTTATTTTTAGATTTGTGTACACGTGCTCCAGGACAATGATTTTAAATCCAATCAAAAACGCCCGCGCATTTTATTTATAAATAGCATTGCTATAATTTCAGTAATTTGCAGACAAAATTTTCTTTGTCCCTCATTTTATCTTTATTACCTGGCGCATTTAAACACATTCACAGTTGCAATGTCATAAATTTTAACTTTAATGTAGCTTTAGTGATTTATTATTTTTCTTCTTTTATTTTGGCTGGATAAAATGAAAATATGTATTTTTGGACAGTTTCCCGAACCAATGCATCGTCTTTGCGGCCACCGAGTACTGATTCCGCGATCATGCAATCCTTACAATCGCTGGACTCGCCGTCCTTATTCGTGCCATCAACAGATCACTTAAGCTCCGATTTCCATTCCTTAAAAATCAACGATGAGGAAACAATGCATCCTGTGCATGGAAGTTTTTTATTACTCGATAGCCAGGAACAACTACATGTGAAATCAGCAAGCGCCCTACAACAAATGTTAGAAATTCCAAATTCCGACGTAAAAATAAAAGTTGTTTCTATATTTGGAAATACTGGTTAGTAGCCTTGTCAAAAAGCACCAAAAATAAGCTTGCTTTATGTTTTTTTTTTTTTTTTGGATTTAATTTGTAGGAGATGGAAAATCGCACACATTAAACGAAATTTTTTTCCAAGGTCGCGAAATTTTTGGTACTGGCAGCGAACAAGGGCCTCGTACACTAGGCGTTTGGGCAGCATGGGATCCTACTTCTAAAGCGTTAATTTTAGATACTGAAGGATTGCAGGGTGTTGCAACGAGTAAAACGGACGTCTTTGGCGCAAGTCATGAAGAACAAAGGACTCGACTTTTATTAAAAGTATATTTTTATCATAGTCAAATATTTTTCTTTATTCTCATGCCAACTTTTTTATCGTAGGTCTTAGCGATTTCTGATGTAGTATTATATAGAACGAAATCAGAACGGTTAGGACGAGATTTGTACTCGTTCTTAGGATCAGCATCGCGTGCTTATATTCAACATTTTAATCCAACTTTATTAAAAAATACAAGCGAAACCCGTAGAGATTTTGTCAATCCGAATGTCAATGAAATTGTTGGACCTGCATTAATAATTTCACAAGAAACTAAATATACAAAAATTTTAGAATCAAGTAAGTAAAATTTACTCATACAATAAATTAGTCTACTAATTTCTACTAATCGTACCAACAAAGTTTCAAAATACTTGAAACTTCTCAGAGGCCATCCATAAATTACATCACACGAATTTTATGATTTTTGACCTCTCCCCCGTTCTTGTCACAGCTGGTCACATTTGTGAGACCCACCCCTCATTAGTGTGACATCACATATTTTACAATTTTACATCTACAAATAATTATTTAATTAAAACATCAGTTCCAAAATTTGTTTTATTTTATTTTAAATAAATTTTTAATAAAATTAACATCAAATTAAAAATTTCAATAAAAAAAACTACTAATTTTATTAATTAATGAACAAACTTAATCGCATCTTGAAAGTCAATTGTCTAATGAAATAAAAACAATATCACCACTAAGCACGATGCAGCATTTAGCGGCATTTATCAAAGGGCAATAGTATCGGTGCGTAACAATACACCGAGAAAAAACTTCTCTTCGGACAGTTAAATCTAAATATTAAATATTTGATTGGCAATGGGTTAACAAATCATTTTGTTGGTGTAAATGAAATTCAGTTGTCAAATGAGAATTTTTTTTCTTAGTATAGTAGAGTGAATGGCCGACAAAACAGTTTAAACCTTATGTTTCTACAGATAGTGTTACAAATGTTTTTTTGTTTTTCGTTAATAGTTCAATGTTTGTGTTTTACTTAACACTTACAATTAGAATAGATTTCGAAATGTGACGTCACGAAATTTAGGACCCATCCCAACCGCTTGTCACACAATGTCACACTTCGTCGACCCCCTCCCTCCTCCTTAACGTGTGACATAATTTATAGATGGCCGCTTAGTCCTTAGGGCTAAGAAAAGGAAATCTTCATTGACCCGATAATGATTTTATTTACAAGGTGTTTCTGAAAGTCCTGAAGACGTGATTCGGCAACGTTTCAAAGAAATGGGATATGATATTAAAGCGTTTTCATCGCTACGATATGTGGGAGTTCAATCAAGCAATTCATTAGCAGGATCAAATCAGCAATGGAATCAATTGAAAGTCGCTGTTCGTACAGTGTTAGAAGATACAACAATTAGACCATCAAGGGACTTAAAAACTGTGTTCGAGTCATTGAGGTGAGATCTAATTTTTTTCTTAAATATTTATATTGCTATCAGAAAATTGTCAAATGTAGGGCCTTAAATGATAAATTTAGTGGCACAATCCCGGCAACGATTGAGGCATCGTTACGTAACGTCCAGTTCCCTGATCAGTATTTCACATGTGGAATAGAGTGTGACGCTTGTTCTTCTCATTGCACTAAATCAATGGGACATTTACAAGAGGGCATCGATCATAATACTGATAATACGTGTAAATATCAACAACAATACGATAATTGTGTTTTTATTTGCAAAGTAAGTTATTCATTTATCTTAAAATATAAAAAAAGTAAAAATAAATTTTTAGATTTGTAAAATGAATGGAAAAGAAGTTGTCGTTACTCAACGGCAATCCGAAAACGAAGGAAGTTCGTGGTTTGGTGGTATAATGAGATATGCTTGGTCCGGATATGTTATCGATTGTCCAAATTGCGGTGAAATATATCGTAGTAGAGAATATTGGTATGGAAATCAAGGGCTTGAAGAGTCGGCGAAAGTTATTAAAAAAATTGTTCACATATGGCCAGGAGTAATTTTTCAAGATCTCTTATTAATGAAAACAGGTTTCCTAAATTTTCTATTTTTAGGTGAGAAAAGCGAGCGTGAACCAAAATAGTTCAACACAAATTTCGGCACAACGAGTTATAGATGGAGTTTCGTATATAACAGAGGCCGTAGCAACTGTGGGAATGCCTCCTACAAAAGCGGTCACATCTTGGATAGCTGATCAAATCGCTCCTAAATATTGGCGACCCAATAACGAAATTAAAGTAATAATTGCAAAAAGTTCAATGAGATTTACATTTTAAAAGGATTTTCATAATAGGCTTAAATCTTTTGTGTTGTTATCGATAGTACTATCATCGGTTTTATTAGATAGTTATAGATGGTATTGTAATCGATTTATATTAGAACTACTATAGATTTCTTTATAATAGCACCAGAGTCTACCTGACGTTTATTTTTATACTATGTAATTACAAATGTGTTCAGCTTTTGATATCCGAAAAGGGGTACCTTGAATAATATGCATATTCAGGACATACATAATTGTAAAATAAGATAAACCATCCTTAGACAATAGAACTTTTGAAATAGGAATGTTTTTTGGAGTGTTTTAAGTCGCTTTAACATCTAAGGTTATATAACGACTGTAAAAGCACAAAGAATTTCTGTTGGTCAATTTTTACTTAGGTCTAGGGTTTTAAGTCTAGGATTCAACGGGGATCAAACCCAGAACCAATTTTAGTTTACTTACAATTTCATTATGAGTTATAGATAAACGGGTACATCTCTTACAGGAGAACAATTCAAAACCCTTTGAAATAAAGATATTTAACGATATTGACTAAATAGTTTCAGACTAGTCGCCGTGGCACTGTTAGTTACGAAGTTGATAATTGTTGCGATTGGACAAAGTTCCTACCGGAGTTGGTCACTTAATATGTACTTATACCGTATCCTACAGGACGGCAGTAGTATATTGCCTGGACTACGACATTACACATGCACAACTAAGATCTAACAGCGCCAACTGGTGGAATTTTAATTTACATTCGCATTCATTTCTTTAACACAGAGTTATTTCTCTTTCTATTTACTGCAAGAGTTTCATAAATACAACATTACTTGGTATAAATACATTGATATCTATCTAAATGAATTAGGAGATACTCTACAACCCACTACTGTTGTCTTCTCTTTGTACGGCCGCAGAAACTCCATTGACGCATTAAATATGTTTTTTTTTCGTTTTGCGGGTCCCAGGATATTCATTCCTTTTATCACTGCGACTAAGGAGGTCTATTGTGATGTGACCCTCTGTGTTTACTAGGGAAGCTCCAGGGTTTTAAAGAAAACCAGCACCTGCCTAGAGGCTGCCGTTGCTATCTTGCCAGGCGACATGTTCGTCTTTCCGAGATGCTGCAGTCTTCTTTTGAAAGTTGCCTCACATGAGCACAAAATGTGTTCTGCCGTTTTCCAGCAGAGACGATATATGTTAGTGTCGCATTTACCGATCTTGTGAAGATGGTAATTCAGGGTACAGTGGCCCTTATAGAGGTTTGCTATGAACCTTACGTCCCTTTTGCCGAGTGACAATATGTCATGAGTTCTCTTTTTGGAGTACTTTATGAACTTCTTAGGTTGTCTATGCCCCGGAGTATTTCCTCCAGTGCGAGGCCTTGGTTTTGGTCTCCCAAGCCAGAAAAGCGTTTTTGATTCTACTTTTTGTGATTCCACAAAAAGGTTCAGGTCCTATGAGGTCTGATGAGGCGCCATTTTTGGCCAAATGGTCGGCCTTTTCCTTGCCTTCATGTCCTGGAGCCCACCATAGGTAGACTTTGTTACAAGCTGCTAGCTCCCTGAGTGTTTGTGAACATTGCCAAACAAGCTTAGACTTCATCGTCTTAGATGACAGTGCCTTTAACGACGCTTGGCTGTCACTTACAATATTAATGTGTGCTTCATTTAAACCCTTTGCGAGGTTTAGTCTGGCACATTCATCTATTGCAAGCACCTCAGCCTGGAATATGGTAGTGCAAGTCCCAAGGGATTAAATATGTTTAGTATATGTGTTCATGTTCAAAACCTCTAGTTAATACAAGTAGTCACTCAGACTACTAGACAAGTAGTCGAGTATACATTAAAACAAAAATGTTGCCGCCAAAATGAGCTCTTAATATCAATATTAAGGGGGGAGATACCTGTAAAATTTTGAAATTTTGCTTTTTTTTTTTTTTAAGAAATTGTTAGTATAAGTCCTTAAGAATAAGTCACCAAATTTTTAGAACATAATTTTAAGTATTTAATATATTATTGAGTGTAAGCCGTGACGACCCTAATCTTTGCGTTCGAGCGCAGGCAGAGGTATAGTTAAGCGGCCGATTCTTTTATCTGTCTCTTGAATTTCTGTAACTTTTAATCTTTCTTTTGTTAAAAATTTTAATGAACAAATGATTTTAAATCCTTTTATTGGCTAATTCCAAGTAAAGGACAATTTCACAGATTCTACAGAGTATATTCGTACAGGCCAGATTCGGTTTTGCTGTTAGAGATCATTTTAGAGATTAATTTTGTTCAGTTTAGTTTTAGAGCTCATTCTGTTTTTACGATTTCGAAATCAAACAAATATAAAAATGAGTTCGTACCCTAAAGGAGCTAAAGATACACCAGATCGGTCAGGACGCCCGCGTAAACGAAAATTCCTTGGGAATCAGCATAGTAAAAATGTTGAAGCCGAGCAATTGAGTGCAAGTGCGAGAAAATTATCTACTTCGACTAGTGAGGACATTCATTACAACAATATGCATTGTTATAAAATTATTGAATTTTTTACGGTGTTCACTGCGTTGTCAGAACTTGTTGTGTGTCGCGAGTGTAAAAATGCAGTGAAATTTGAAGAAGCTGGCAATCGAGGATTGGGTTTCAAGATAGTTTTATTATGCCATTGCGGTCGTAGAGATATAAACTCTGGGCCATTTATCAATAATGGATTTGAAATTAATCGTAGGATTGTACTGGTTATGCGTCTTTTAGGGGTCGCTAGAGAGGGGATTAATATATTTTGTAATTTTATGGACATGTGCGACGGCTTGAGTGAAACTGCATATAATAAAATTATTATGCGTTTATATACCGTCACACAATCCGTATTTCAATCTTGCTGTAAAAAAGCTGTGGAGGAAGAAAAACTAGAAAATGAAAAACATGGCAGGCAAATTTCTAATTTAAAAATATCAGGCGATGGTTCATGGAAGAAACGTGGCTTTAAATCTTTATATGGTGTAACAACGCTCATTGGATACTACAGTGGTAAAGTTATAGATCTAGTAGTAAGATCTAGCTATTGTTCAGGGTGTAACTTTTGGAAAAATAGACAAGGTACTGAAGAATATGATGCATGGTATGAAGAACACCAGTCAGAATGTCAAGAGAATCACCAGGGCTCTGCGGGTGCGATGGAAGTTGAATCAATAAAAGACATGTTTTTAAGATCAGAAGAATTGTATAGCGTGAAATACGGTAATTACATAAGAGATGGTGATTCAAAAACTTTCAAAGGAATTTTGGATATAAATCCGTATGGCGACGATTTTCCAGTGGTAAAAAATGAGTGTATTGGCCACGTTCAGAAGAGAATGGGTACTCGCCTCCGAAAAATTATCAAAGACCAAAAACTTGGAGGAAAAGGCAAATTAACACAAGCTCTTGTCAACAAACTATCAACGTACTACGGGTTAGCTATTCGAAGAAATGTCAACAACCTCGAGGATATGAAAAAGGCTATAATGGCCACCTATTATCATATGTGCTCCACGGATGAGAAGCCAAGACACGAGTACTGTCCGTCTGGTCCCGATAGCTGGTGCAAATGGCAAAAAGCTAAAGCTTCTGGAGAAGATTTTAAACACCCTGCACCATTACATCCAGATATCCAAGAACATATAGAGCCAATATTTAAAGATTTATCGCGAGATGAATTACTTGAGAAATGTTTGGGTGGCCACACGCAAAATGCAAATGAGAGTTTCAACTCTACCGTTTGGCGTCTCGCTCCCAAACACTTACATTCGGGGTCGAAAATTATTGAAATAGCCGCATTCATTGCTGCTGGTTTATTCAATGAAGGATATTCGTCAGTTTTAAAAATAATGAATTGTGGAAGTATAATAGTTGGCCGTCAATGCAAGTCATTCGCCGAAAAAATCGATGAACAGAGAGTGAGTCGAGGAAATCGGCGCAGTTCATCAGCCACTAAAGAAGCTCGTCAAGCACGTCAACGGCAACTAATTGAGCAAAATGAGTTCTACGAGGCTACAGAAGGACAATTATATGGTGCTGGAATTGCTGATTAATCGGTAAGTCACTATAATTATTGAATTTTTATGTATTCAAACTTTAAACGCGTTTTTCTCAAAACCATATTTTTCAAATTGGCGTGCACGATAACTCAAAAAATTATTGATCGATCTCTCGGAAATTTTGCACTAACCTTCTCAATGATATTATTTTCTATATGAACCTACAAATTTCCGGAAATTTATTTAAAAAATAATTTTATCGAAGCAATTACAATAGAAAAATCAGCCTAAAATTCATGTTATTTTTTTCAAGTATTTTATTCCGCGAATTTTAATTTTTTTAAAAATTTTTTTTAGGTTCATCTAGAAATTATGACTTTAATAAACACATAGAATTTTGTTTTTTTGTTTTCAGATTACTGTAACCGATGCTGTAATGCTCGCCGATTGAGCAGTCTCGCTGACACCTTCCTTGAAGAATCTAGTATACATCAGCCATTTTAAATAATATAAATAAAATAATGTATAAATATATTATTGTAATGTTTGAATAACCCAGGTGCCAATTTTCAAAACTATATAATGACTCTTTCATTAAAAAAAAAAATCATGAAAATCAAGCAAAATTGAAGCGTTTACAGGTATCTCCCCCCTTAAGGATTGCCTCAATTCTTTTTTTTCATTTTCCATTTAAATGACCCCGGAATTTTTTTTAATTCTCATAACTTTGAAATAGTGTATCGTAACAACAATCATTACAATTGAAGGCATTTAAAGGAAATTTCATACTCAACAAAAAAAGTCCTAAGAACAAAGTAACATAACAAGTAACATAGATTAATTTTTTTTTATATATATTTTCCAACCAGACTGCAAAAAAATAATGTTTTCATGTTGTAGAGTATAAAATTTCCTTTAAATTCCTCTTCTTTCAGATTGTTGTTAAGATGAAACTGTTCCACAATTATGCAAAATCAAAAATAATAAATAAATGAAAGAAGTATGAAGAATGAAAAAAATGTATTGAGGCCAACCTTTAAACCTTAAGAGCTCGTTTTGGTGCCAAAATCTTTGTTTTAATATTTACTATCAATTTTTAATAAATATGTATTTATAAGGAAATAGTTGAATAGTAAATCTCTTTATAAAACGAATATGTATCATGATATGAGATCTTATGTTCTGTAGAAATGTTCTGTGTTATCAAATTATATTAGTTCTTATATTTGATTAATGACTTGTTTCTTTTTAAAGTTTTATTAGGTTTTATTTAATATTTTCATATATTTTCTAGAATTGTTGCCAATGTAAAAAGAGCTTCACCGCATTAGATACAATACATCACTGTCGAGCGTGTGGAGACGGTGTTTGCAATGGTTGTTCACAAAAGAAACATTCAGTGCCAGAACGAGGATGGGACTCTCCTGTTCGAGTTTGTGATACTTGTTTTTTAAATCTAAACCAAGCATCCAAAGACCGAAGAAAATTTGCAAATCACAGCAACGATTTGGAATCGGAAATACGAACAAGACGTTATGGAGAAGCTGTCGTCAATACAATATCATCATTCGCATCTGCTGCAATAGAGGTAACAATTAAATCGATACATGTTTCAATAGTTAATATTAACGATTTCGTCCATTGCAACTTATTTTCAGTACCCCCGGGATTTTATCAAAGATTCAGCGAGGCCGTCATATTGGCAACCTGACTCGGAAGCTTTTAATTGTGTAGTGTGTAAAGGTGCTTTCGGTACAGGACCAGAGGACAAAGGACGATTGCATCATTGTCGTGCTTGTGGCAAAGCAGTATGTGGCGAATGTTCTCGACACAGACAGCACGTTCCTGAGTGGGGTTGGACTGAACCAGTCAGAGTATGCAACATATGTTTCGATAAAAGAAACAATTAATGCAATAAGTTAAAAAAAACTGTTGCCCATAATATTCTTAACCATGCATTTTAACTGTAAATAAAATAAATTTATTGTATATTAAATGGTTAAAGAAACTAAAAATTGGTGACATATAGTATATACTATTATGGTTTAGATATTTTGGAAAATTGTATGGTTAGCTATTATGTATATAAGCAATTTATGAAAGTATTTTTATTATATTATTTATATTTAAATTTTATCATAAAAGCCACATAATTATTTTCAAAAATAATACATATTTGAACAAGTATTGCGAATCTCCAATCGTGGTATTAAACGAAAATAGGAAAATACGGATTGGTATTTGATGGCTACGTTCCACAATGCGTTTACAATGATTACGCTCATTACCGTTATTTTTTATTTCTTCCACAATTTTTGAAGCGTTTATGCGATATCCACGATTAGCCATCTCTTAACAATTTAGGTGATATAAAACGAAAATAATGACGTTTTACTCAACACAACAACCATGCTTGTCATATAAACAGCTGTAAAATCGATTCTAAACTAATTTCTAAAGTTTTTACCACGTTAGTGGAACGTAGTCGAAATGTTAATGAAACTGTGATTTACTAGAGAAATAAAGAAAGAGATTAATGTTGCAAAAAGTTGTGTATGAAAATGTAAATAGTTTCTGGTTTTGAAAGACTGATTTATGAAATTGATTTGAGAATGAAAGCTATTTTTTCGTGGCATTTTATTTTTTTAATAGAACTGTTGTATAATTGTATATTATATAAAAATGTGCAAATTGCAGGGATAATTTACTTCTATTGACTGTTATAAAACAGACTCCAATTTCCATTTGTAGCATTATCTTGAGACATATTTGATAATAAATTTTTTTTTATTATATGTATCTTTTATTTATACCAAAATTATGAAAATATTTTTAGTAATTAGGGTTGGGGAAAAAATCTGGGTGAACCATTGGACCCTCTTTTACTCTTTGTTGTTTCTTGTTTTATTTATACAGTTTGCTATTCAAATGAATTCTTGATTTTAATAAATTTTTAAAATAAAATTGAACTGATGATTTTGGAGAAAGTTGCAACTAAGTGGGTCGTTTAATAGTTTCTTGGGGTTATGAATCTTGTTTCAAATACAATTTTGCCTCATAGAAAAAAATATTGTGTGGTTTTACGAAACCACGATGCAATGGAAACTTTTTTTCGGATTTTAGGCACTTAAGTAACTGAAAATTTTTGGAAAACTATTCGATTTAGGGTAAGTATGAAAATAGAATAGAAAGAAAGGGATGTGGCACGAATTCGCTGTCTGACTTAACGCGCGCCGTTGCAACTAATTTTGAATTTCCATTATTGATGTTAATACTCGAAAATAGCCATTCAGTAATAACTCGCGCGACTACCCTGGTAAAACGACATGGTATTAATAATATGTAAACAATTATACGAGCCCTGCGGAACACTTGCCGATTCCCTGCCAAGAATGTAACACGCGACATGTTAAAGACAAGCCAAAAAATTTGTGACGATGTATAAAGTTTCACTTTAAAAATACTTTTCTAAATTTTATTATTTTCTAAAAAAAAAAGGATAAATATAAAAAACTCAGATTAATGGAAGCATAATATATTTTCAATAATTGTTAACAACAACGTTTTCATACATCACTCTCCACCAATTGGTTATGTATATTCAGCAAGCTCTGAAAACATAAATTTTCATTAAAAATCTTAAACAAAAACAATATGATAAGAGAGAAATTTTCTCTCAATAATAATTGCATTGTTATAATTAAAATTTAGAAAATAAAATAAAGAAATTAACTCTCTAATTCAACTTTAAAAAAATCTATTATAACATTTTTAAATAATTCCAATGTTCATTTGGAATAACATGAAAAGATGAAAAATGATTTTTAAATCTTTACATTACCTTAACAATATACTAGAGTTAATTATTTAAAAATTTATGTAATTAATATCACATACATAAAAAAAGATAAATTGATTGTAGTAAATATGTACCGTGATGGTAAATGGATAACTCTGGAATCAATTATCGATCACAACATCTTCAACGAGCTTGTGATGAACAGCACTGAGAGCCTGTTAGATATATGTTTGATTGACTAAGATTATTTCTCTAATAATAATATATGAGATTACACATTGATTGCAATAAACGTTTCATCGATCTTGTTAAAAATAGCTACCACCAATATCACAGTAAAGAAATGTTAAAAGTTCCAAGATATTATCCACCACCAATTATTTCATTTTATTGAACCATGAATCAGAGATTACAAATGGAAAAACACATTAATTAACCAGGACGTAGAGATTCATCTTTCTAAAGGAAAATTATGAATGAAATGATTGTTTCATAAAAAAAAAAAGTTTTATGTTGAACACGATGGTTATAAAATATAAATTGAAAAAATATTAGTAAAAAATGAAATTTGAAAATAGTTAAAATGTTTAGCAGTAATAAGGCAGATAAGGGAATCCCAGAAAAAAAAATGAAAGTGTATTTTTTTCAACGCGTATATTCTCTTTTTTGTTCCTTTAATGTGAAAACACGTGTAAATAAAATTTCATAAATTTTGAACCAAGGGGCTCAGACCAATTTGCATCGATGGGTATTATAAAACATGCGATAGTATTCAAGAGTACCTACACAAATTATCAACTTTCTTCAATTTTTATTTGTAATGAATGCAAATGTAAAGAACCTTTGCTTTTATAATTTCTAAATTCGTTCATTTAAAGGTTGAAAAAAGAAATAAAATTTTTTCTTAATCCACAATCTTTGAGTTAATTCTTATACTTAACAGATTTTATGTTTAATTTTTATAATTTAATTTCCGAAAATTGTTCTGCTACTTTTAGCACAATAGTCTTATAGTTTCTCTCTTTGTATAGAGGGTTGTTTTCTTAAGTCTGTCAATGAGCTATGTTTACTTGTTTGTTAAATTTTATGTGAAAGAAGTCATGGGTAGTCACTAGTAATTATATAAAAATAATTGAAAACTAAGGGCGGCAATAAGCCAAAAATAGAGAGTACATGTTTCATTTCTTTTGTCTTGGGATACCCTATTAGAATGTTTGATTAGACGATGAATGAAAGAACGTTTATAAATTAAAACAATTAATTATTACCTTAAAGTATTTCACAGTTTTGACTCGTAACTCTAAAGTGGCATCTTCATCACAAATCATTAACGTATGGGGGTGTTGTTGGAATGCAGATACAGTCCACATATGATTTACACCTTCTTCAATAGCCTTATACAGGGCGAATGCTTTATGGGTTCCCGTTATCAAAATCATTACCTTATTATTAAAAACAAGAAATTAGTGCCTAAAAATATTTAAGAAATGTTGTTTAGATCAACCTCTTTAGCATCCATAACAGTTCCAACCCCAACAGTTAAGGCTTGTTTTGGCACTTTATTCATATCATTTCCAAAGAAACGAGCGTTAGCCTCTAAGGTGTCTTGAGCTAGAGTCTTAACTCTGGTACGACTTACTAACGATGAACCAGGTTCATTAAAAGCTATATGGCCATCAGGACCTATTCCTCCTACAAACAATGCAATTCCACCAGCCTAAAACGGGGAAAAAAAAAACAATAAAAATAATACCAAAAAAAATAGATCAACCTTAATTATCAAATATAATAGTACAGTGAATCAATGGAATTTAGAAAATCTAAATTTTATCTGTAAATATGTAAAACGTAACAACTGGTGCTACTGCGGTGCTATCTCTAGGAAAAAGAGGTTGTGGGCATTAGACATGCATGGTAAGGATTTTTTTTTGTTATTTAAAGTTGTTTTAAGTGTTATGATCATAAGCGATTGTCAAATAGTATTTAAAGTGTACGTATCGGTTATAGCTATCAGGCAAAGTCTAGTGCTATCCTTAGCGGATTCGATTGAACTGAAATCCCAACCCAACTCAATCCAAACTCCGTGTAAATGTAGGCAATTTACACGGTGTTCACACTGGAGTATCACTTTGAATAACCGGGAATATACGGAAATCCTACTTTAAGTTTACAAAACAGGTGTTACACCGTGTAAACTCTGAACACAGTAAGTTTTATAAAATTTATTTTACAGTGTATTTAAAATGTATTCGTTATAAAATACACCGTATTTATTAGTATTTATCGTGTGTATTACTCATTCAGTGGGAATTCGGTGGTTATAAGGAGTGAGCCGAGTGTTTAAATATCAGTGTAAAATAAGTGTGAACTAAAGGCAAAATTTTCACAAATCCATCGTGTTATTTTAGTTTGATATCAGTGTAAACTTGGTGTAATCTGCATTTACACTGAGTTTACTTCGTAACACATCGTGGAAATGTACCCATTAATGATTAAAACATTACTTGAGAAAATGAAAATTTGATTTTGTGAATGAACCTGTTTGATTTTTTCTTCAAAACTATCACATTCTGCCACCAAATCGGGTGCATTTCCATCTAAAATATGTACATTGGCCGGATCAATATCGATATGTTTAAAGAAATTGTTCCACATATAAAAATGATAGCTCTCGGGATGGTCTCTCGGGAGTGCTACGTATTCGTCCATGTTAAAAGTTTTTACATATTTAAAAGATATTTTTCCTGCTTTATAATATTCAATCAACTTCTTGTACATTCCCAATGGGGTTCCACCTTAAAGCATGACAAATAACAAATATTATTTTTTTTCTTACAAATATAATAAATCTATGTTACCTGTTGGCAGTCCCAAAACGAAATATTTATTAGGTCCTGGTTGGAAATCTTTGATTCTTTTTAGGACATATTTCGCTGACCATTCAGCAACGTTATCGACTGTGTCTAAGATCACTAGCCTCATAGTGTTTTTGTTTCAGTCTGGAACAAAATATAAATTAAATTAATTTTTAATTGTTTCATATTTATATATTACAGAAGTATGTACTCTATTGGTAAAACTTCTTGACAAATTAGTGTTTGTTGACCAGTAAATTTATCGTAGACTGTTGGAAGAAATAACTATCTTATCAAATTGACAATAAAAAAATATATTATAATAAAGACATGGTTCATTCAAAAGATAAAAATTACAGCATAATCTTATTTGAAAAATATATAATATTCAATATAAAATATGATACATATGATAGGTGAAATGTGATAACGTCTAGTTTAAAGTAAAACAAGGATAGGAACATTAAATGAGGTTTAAGTTGCATTGATTGTGTTGGAATTCTGTCATTCAATTGATTCGAAGCATTGGAGTATTATTTTTCCGTGTATAATTAAATAATAACCACTATGTTAATTATTATAAGACGTAAAATGTTATAAAATACCTTATTTTATAAAAATGAAAAGAATAATGGTATATTAAGAATGTTAAAATCGTTGTAGAATGTAGACACTTGACGTTTTATTAGTGAGATTCAGATATAATTTTGACCTTAACTTAGTTGTTAAGGCCCGTCCCTCTCCCAAATTTCTGATAAGGGTCAATGTCCATTTTGCAATGGGTTTTTTTCAAAAAACAACAATATATCTTGAAACCTCAACATATAATTGGTATTTTCATACTTGAGAGATTTTTTTTCGGATTGTTTCAAACTTGAAATTTTGACGGACTTGTGGACTTGTGTAAGTCTACTCGAGCGCATATCGTTCACTAGCAACGCCATTTTAAACTAGCTTGAAGTAAATTTAACTTTTATTAAAGTTAATATTAAATCTATTTTATTGAATTTTTAATTTAAATAATATAAAATAAAAATGTTATTTAATTCATCAATGTACATACATTTTATATGACTATTGTGTTTGCCATAATTCAAGAAAGTAACTAAATGGAATATTACAATTTGCATCGAAATTGATGCACTGGCATCAGGAAATACCTTTGGTGGTCCTTTCGCCATCAAAGGAATAATAAGGAGCTCCTTTACCGTCAACTATCGAATATTCGAAATAATAGATAATCTGTCCGTATCCGAATTGGGGAGTCTATTATAATTTTGTTACTACGACATTTTTTAATAGATAACACTTTAAATTGAGGAGCTTTAAATAATAGTAACTACTATTAGTAGCTATAGTAGTAATACAACGGACTGTAGTACCAAGTCAAAACTTACAATTAGGTACAACCTAGTAAACAATTACGATTTGTGTTTTACTTTAAAAGTTTCTTAAAAATATCATATCCGTAACCGAAACTGACGGATAATCAGAAATAATTTCGTACATACATAACCGTAAAATTATATTTTTATATTCATATCCAGATTCGAAATCTCATATACTCATAACATCATGGTTTGGATATGTCGATTTTTGTAATAGTAAGTAGGGGATATGAGGGTAAAATGATCCCCTTAAGACCTTAAGAAAGCGGTCAAGGAACCGGGGTAAATTACCCCAAATGGGGTAAAAATTAAATTTTTGGAGGTAATAATGAATTTTTTACGATGGCTATTTTATAAACGTGTTAGTTTAGCTGAAGACTGTATTCAAATTGTGCTCACATCAAAAATCCCCAATTTTTAAGTTATTGTATCAAACATGAAGCAAGATTATTTATCCAAAATCTGAACGGGGAAAGTTTTGAATTAGTTTTGGTGCGTATGAGAATTTTATTACTTTCTTTTACTACTATATAGTAAAGGAGTATTGTAATTGGGTCGAATTTTCGAATTCGAGCTTTCACTGGAAATACATCTTTTGAGGTCCCCGGAGTCCAAAAAATTATAATAGTTTTTAGAAATATGTCTGTGTGTGATAGCCATATCGTATCGAAAGCTTTATCCGAATTTCGCCAAACTTGGAAATTGGCCTTCATATTATGTCTAATTGTACCGCGAGGCTTTTGGTTAAAATCGATTAATCGGAAGCTCCACTTTATTCTAGGAGTTTTTGAGTTTTTTAAATTTTTTTGAAAACGGCTTCAACGATTTTCTTTAAACTTTCCACAGTACTCTTAGACTCATTGATGCCTACAACTTATATTTGAAATTTTTTCCTGGAAAAATTCGAATAACGGTGGTTCTGGTGTGAAGGTTGGAAATTCGTATATCCATATGTATAAAGACTTTATGCGTTTACACGAGTTCTGTTTATATGTCTCTGTTATAAAGTTTTATTTTTATAATTATTTATATTTCTTTTAACCAACAGCCAGTTTCATGAATGAAAGTAAAAGAAAGTACTGTGACGCCTCACAGCAGATATATTTGTTACTACTTTAATGCCACTTGTTTTCCGTGCAAATTAATTCAATAATAGTATAATATAATGTATAATTTTAGTTTACATTTATTGTCCATTTTTCAAAATGAAGAGGTAATATTGACTTACACAAAAATATTTCGGGGTAATGGTAACAAAAGATACCCTTAAAAATATTTTAATTGTTAAGAATAGTGAATTTACTTCTAAACTTATTTCTGATTATATGTTTGTGGTTTATTAGTTTCGTCATATTTTTAAAAGCTTAGTAAGGGATAAGTCTACCCCCAACTTGATTTGATGAATCCTTACTTATATGAAAATACTAGTTCTTAGAGATATTTATAATTTAAACTTCTTGAACTTTTCGAAAACAGGCATTCAAGGATACTAGTTCTATGATTATTTTGGTCATAAAAAGTATTGTTGGATTGTCGAAAAAGACGATTTTGTAAATTATCGTGACTGGTGAGTTTTTTTTACATGAGCAGATTTAACATTGGGTAGATTACATTTTAGGCATTAGGAAAATAAAGAATGTTTGAGGGACAGAAAATTCAGACAAAAGCAGTTATTTTTATCAAAACAACAATTGTAATTTTCTTTTAACAAGTGTAATTTTTAGAATCAGTTTTTATTTTTTTTTTAATTTTATAACTCGATATGTACTTGAAAATGAGTTGGAGCTGGTGCTTTATGCGAATTACTCTATCATATATTATACTCTTTTTAATCATAATCTCATTGTATTGCTTAAATTGCTTTGCTTAACTCAAATTTTTTACTTTTATAGTTTAATTTTTGAAATTGAAAAACCATTTTTAATTCTAACTCCGCAACAATAACCTTTTTATTTTTCTCTACATTTTATATCTATATAGTCTACATTCCACACTATTTTATTCATATATATATACGACATCATTGTTTCATCTAAAAATTGCTTCTATGCTAATTAAATGAAAGATAATTATTAACCAATCCAATTTCATCCAGTTTGAATGTGAAATGCAGTCATGTAAGTATTTATACCTACTATAGCTTTTCTCACTTCACAATCGTAGTACCTATAGTCAGTGATGAGTGATAGTAACATTAAATAAAACAGCAACACCATGCATAACAAACTTAGTTGTTGATCTGATGAAAAAAATTCGTAGTACCTATACCTACCAAAATTAATTTTTAGATATTTTTTTTTCATAATTTTAAACATTTAAATTTAATTTGTATCTCAAATGATCTGTTATAATCAAGCTGTTAAAACGAAACGAGTTTATTTCAAATCAAATAAATATTTTAATACAACCAAAATCATTCAATTCATTATTTAATATTTCCTACCATTTAAAATAAATATTTAAACTCGTATAACACGTTTTCAATTGCATTTGTTAATGATGCAAATGAAACGTCTGCAAAATATTGATTTTTAGAAAATAAAAATTTAATGTGGTTTGTAATAATTTATTTTTTAATATTTACATACATTGATGAAAATTCTCGATGCATGGTGTTGTATTGAACTGTTGTAGATGTCTACAAATATAGCTAGGTAACACGGATGTGAATAAATCGGTAGTGTTTAATATAACGAATAAGAGAATCCAGGAAATAAAAATGTGGAAAATAAACGCAGATACAAACCATATTGGGTGATTCTGATAGCGACGTGAGAGCGCTGGAGACGCTGAAGTCGCTTAAAAGCTCGGAGTGGAATAAGGGTGCAATAGGTATGTAGGGTAGTGATGTACACTCGATTCTCGGATGCTGGCTGGAGCTGTTATTGATCTAGCTGAAACGGTGGGCTAGGCCAGCGAGACGACAAGCATATCACATTCAGTGTTTCTGTCCGGTCTCAACAATAATCGTCCGTACAAGGGGTAAAAGTGCTGCGCCAACAACCCCCGATCAAATATAATTACGACAACAAACCGTCTTCTTGAGACGAAACAGCTAAATCGGAAAAAAAATAATTTTAATCACAAATTGACAAGGCATTTGCAAGGAGCGATTATCCGAAAGTATATCCAAGTGCGAAAAAAACATATCAGAAGAAAAATTATTATAATGGAGATAAACGAGTGCTATTTCATTTCGTATTCGTGTTCCTCTGTGATAGCGATGTGTGACAATAATAACAACAAAATCCATGTAAATAGATAGCTCTAAATCGTAAACGTAATAAAAATGTAAGCGTATTATTATCGGTGCGTGGTGTGTCTGATGTGATGATTGGACCGCAAACCATAATGGCTACATCATCAAACATCGCGTTTATAATGGGCCTAAAATTTTTCCGGCCGTCCAAATGGTTTTGGAAGTTTAACTGGAATGATGAAGTGCCCGTTGACTATTGGGATTATAAAACCATTTATTATTTATTGCCGGTATTGCAATTATTGTTGTGTGTTCACACGATTCTAAACGACTTGACTAGTTCAAATTAAAACGTTTTCTTATTAAAAATAATAATTTTAATAAATAAATCTAAGCACAAATGAAACATAGTGCAGTGATTCATCTTGTTTGCATGGCAAAATCATGTTTTTTCTAAGACACGCACAATCTTTACGAGCACAAGTTGCTGCTGGGACGATATTGTAATTTTAATACCGCGATAGCAGTGACGTGAATATTTCGCCTTACTTAATTTATCTACTTTTAATCATGGTAGACCTTAATGGTTACGTTATTATCATGGTGGAGACCAAGGACCACAAAACTAAGCTCTACGGTAAGCACTTGATCGCTTAATATAATTCATTTTTTTACACCAACGTTTGGAACGGGCCCAAATAGGTCAAATCTCAAGCACTGTCAAAGACGTTGAACTAGAACCAGATTCAACAATGTATTTGTGTCTGCATTTCTAAATATTCATCGAGGAATTTGCAGAAGTGAACTGAAACAAATCACTTAGACATAAATACGACTATTGTACACGAAATAATTAGAAGCCGAATAAGTTTCATTTAACATTTACAAATCGGCATGTAGAGCATGACTTTCATCGGAATTAGGTCAAAGACCAAACCCATTTGTAGGTGGAAGTTCCAGAAAGTCCACTAGCTGTTAAATAGATGTTTCAGAGATAACTAACTTAATTTCTAATGGAATTTGTGAGTAGCGTTAAATTGCATAAAATATGAATTTATGATTTTTTACGTTGAAATGTCAACTGTTGAAAGCTCTTCACAACGAAAAAAATAATGAAAATTAGGAAAAAGTAAATCCACCTAAAATGTTTCATATTTAACGTGTTGGAATTTATAATGAAAATATATTAAGCGTTTATGAATATTAACTCATTTTTAGCAACTAAAGAATATTTGATTAACATTTTGGTAAAAGTTAAACAAAAATTTTAATGAAATTATGTAAACATTGATAAATTATTCCTCGATTCGAAGCAGGGAAATATTCAAACTGTTGTTTTATAATTTTTCCAATTTAAGAGTTTAATCAAATTTAAAATGCAACTTTTGTATGTAAACGATTTGGGTTTGTCGTTTCTACGTTTTATTATTTTTTTTTTTTAATAAAAATTCAATCATATTTTCATGTTTAGTACTTGAAGCTTTTATTCATTTGAAGTATATAAATTAAAAATTAAACGTATGCAAAAATTTAAAAACAAAGTACTTTGACTGTTTGAGATTTGACTGAATATTGAAAAAAAAATTTGCACAGGGTTTTAATATAAATTAAACTGTGGAAAACAAATAAATTTGTAGCTTTGAATTTTAAATATATTATGTGCATATATGTTTTAAGAAATATGTTTAAATTTTTAATATAAAAAAAAGTTAATTATACTTAAAAGTAGGTTAATTTGATTTGATTAGTATTTAAAGATATTTTTATATTATATTTTTAAAAACTACTACTACTACTAACTACTAAACTCTTGTTTTGTAATATGGAGCTTGAAAGAAATTTAACATGAGTTAACTTTAATTACATCAAAACTTCGCTTAGATATCAGACAATTTCGTTATTTTATTTGTCAATGTAATAAACAGGAAACTCATATTAGATATTAGTTAGTAAATATTAAATCAGGTTGCTGCATTTCGTAGCTTTCGTCATATTAGCATAGTGTAGGTTTGTTGAACGTCTTGATATGAAGGAAATTCTGCATTGTTCGTTGGTTAAAGAAAATAATTCAAAAACGACTATAATTAGTTAGTGCTTAGAAAATTTTCTTGGAAATCTAAATTGATAGATGGTGAAACCCATTGTACCACGTCAAAGCCTTTTTAAAAGATCGATCCAAATTTAAAACACTAATGAACTCAACAATCTGAAAATGTGTTGCGACACAAATCAAAAATTGAATTGAATTTCAAAAATTTACATTTACAGGTAAAAAATGGTGTTGTACAAGATGTTTCTTCCAAGAAAACTTCTTCATAACTATCTAGAAATTTTGCAAACAATAGGCGTTTTGGCAAATCAATTACTTAACATTTTTTCGAGAAGATGGTTTCATTGATGAAAACCTGTATAACAGTTTTTCAAACGTATATTTAAACAATTAATAACACATCAAAAAATCTTTGTATACTAACACAGAGCTTATAATTTTTTCAAAGTTTGGCTAAATCATTTTAACTTCACATCTTATGGTTTAAGCTCTTTTATAGATCATGTCCTAGATAGAGTATTGAAATGGGATACTTTCAAACCTGTATTGAGCTTCTCGTTAAGGGTTCTTTTGTTCGATGGATTTATTTTTTTCAAAACGTTTAAGAAACCAAACTGTATTCATTTATTTTAATTCCTTGATAAACAATTTATCACAAAAATCACCTTATTTTAATCACTTTTTAAATTGCTCATATCAAAATTATTTAAATCACTTGACTGCAAAAACATATGTTCCAGAAACTTCGATTGCCAAACAAGAACAAGAACAATCTCGTGCGTTCCATTCTTTTTACAAAAAGCCTCAATCATCCCCATTACCTATATTTTTAAATTGAAATTATGTCATTTGAAAAAGTAACTTACAGATAAAGGGTTCTTAAACTATTCATCAATTTTTTTTGTTGATCATAACACATTTTTAGATTACATTTTAAATATTATAATATTGCTGAAAATAATAATTTTGACCCAATCTTTTAGTTCGATTAGATATAGATACCTACACATTAAAAAATGTAAGTGAAATAAGTTATAATTAGTTAATCTTAAGTATGATTGAAGGGTTTCATTTTTTTTTCATATTCCATATAACTTTTGTAGTTAAACGATATGAATTATGAGGAAAAAGTCACCAAGTCACATTATTTGAACCTAATTAAAACTTGAAATTCATCTGACACCACTTAACTGATTATATTATACACCACTTATATTTTTATAACATTAAAATCATTAGGCTCAAAAACAAAATATGTACAGTACCTATCTACATATATAGTATTGGAAAAAAGAGTCTTAAAATCTCATAAGTAATTTAATAATATTTTAATCAGATTAATTTGAAATTTTAAAAGCATGCTATTACAAAATGTAATTTTCTAAGAATATCGAAGTTTTTTTAAAATTATTCATGCAAGTAAACCTACAAATAAAACTAATAAAGTCTAACTAATAGCTTTAAGAAAAATATAGGTGAAAAATGACTTAGTAAAAAAATGACTTAGTAGGTATAGTAAATAAATACAGTTAACGAATGCGATATTTTTGAAATAAAAAGAGGATTTAAAAATTGCTTAAACCCTGCCTACGATTATAAGAAAAAATTCCAAATATTGATATCTAAGATTAGTGTGTTTAAAGTAAAAATCTTTCAGTTAATTTATATAGAAGTGTAGATTCAATATTTTGATCTACTTAATGGTAACTAATCGAATAAATCTAGATACTTCCATTTTGCTAGACTTCTAAAGAAATGATAAAGCTTTACATCGTCGTTATCAAGTTTATCAATTAAATAATTAGAGTTCATTGGTGATTTTTAGCATATCAGAAATATTTTGTAACAATAACCCTCAAAAATTGAAAAATATCTAATCCAGAGTACTTATGTAGTTTTTGCTGTATTTTTTTTCACTGAGAATGAATCCGTGCTCAGTTTTTTTCCAGCACCGTTGAATTTTCATAAAATCGCTGAAAAACTTTATTTTAAGAAACTTTAAGTCTTGCAGAAAAACTTAATTCGTGATCAGCATAAAAAAATACACCGAAACCCATATATTATCGCATCTCTGGATCAGATACTTTTTATTTTTTTAGTGGCAGTGCTATAATTCTAAAATATCTGCAATATCTATGCCCTAAGTATTTCTAAACATGATTAACTAGGCATTAGCATTAAGTTTTGGAAAATTCAAAAAGTAATATTATCTGTAATTAGTTTGACTTTAAAATTTGATTTAACTTCAACATCAATAAATAGATGTATTAAGTGTAACTATTGTTGAGAAATCAATTGCACTAGATGTTTAGTATGAGTAGATAAATTAAAATACTTTCAAATTATGCTTATGAATCGCTAGTTTTCAGTACTTTTAGCCATCGAATGTATTTCCAGCTCGCCCTTAACGAATACATACAGACTGTTAAAATTTTTTTGATATATATATAGTTCTTAAAATTTCATAAGTAAACAACATTGAACATTTTTTACAAAACTTTAAAATTTTAGATTTTTAAGCATCATTTTAAAAACTTATTTTTTAAAGGAATTTTACTGTTTCTTAGAAATCGCTAAGTCTAAACTGCAGAATTATTTTGTTTTCTTAAATGATTGTAATAGATTTTAAATTATACGTTCAGAAGTTAATCTTTTGAGATTTAGAGATGAATACTTAGAATCAATCAAAATTCGTTTACATAACAATGCTGCATACATATCTATTAAACAATCCATTTTAATTCAATGTAGTTAATAATGCATTATTTAGCTAAATCAAAATGTCCATACAAGTTTAAATTTATGCATCAAACTGAATATCATGTTGATAAAGCAATTAAAACTTTGAAAATGCTTCTAGTAAAAAAGGAACATGCAAGTTACTAACGTTCTACACAAAGACTAGCTTTTAATTAAAATGACATCGTCAACACAAGTTAAAACTTATTAAAAATAATGCTAAAATCGTAGCATAACACAAACTCTATTAAGTCAATTAGAATGCTTATTAACACGATTCCATAATTAAACAGGACATTGTTAGTAAAATAATTAAAACAACAAGAATCCTAGTCACATTCACTTGCTTTGTAATCATCGTTTGCAATTAATGTTATGATAATGTATGCTTGACAGGATCTCCTGGAGACAGGGACAACCTGGAAGTGGGAGATGAAATAATTGAAGTTAATGGGAGATCGCTAGAGGAGTTTTCCCGTCCAGAGGTGCTCGCCTATTTTTATCAGGTAAATATACACATGCTTTCATAAATTTTCTTATTGTTTGAATATAAGTCGTACCTTTGTATTTTCACTTCGTTCTCGTCACAAATTAGATTAGTCTTGAAAATTATTATTGCTTTGTATATAAAGTTTAGTTTCTTTTGCTGAACTCAGCGATAAATCAAATAATAAATATTATAGCTGCTATTGTGTACGAGCGCTCTTGTACTCTCGCAAAGTTCGCCATTAGTTTCCAACAAAGTAAACTCTCTCAATTGTATAACTTAACGTAAATAAATTTTTTGTATTTGCTTATCGACTATAAAATTGAAGGTATTTGATTGATAAATCCCATTTGTAAATATTAAGATTATAAATAAATAGAGCGCGAAAATTCAAATCAAAAATAAAATAAATTTATATACGTTCTCAGTAATAAACTTTTGTCAACAAGTTGTAAATAACTGATGTGGGAAAAGCGTCGAGAAAAACAGATCGTATTAAATTATCGATATTCAATGCGCTACGAGCGGCACATTTAAAAGTGCATCCTTTATTGCACGCTGTTTGTCAATAATGAAAAATGAACCGAGAAAACTGCTCATCTAAATGTAAATTTTTCGTCTCTTTGAAAAGTAATTTGAAACGCAAGAATTATTAATGGGAAACGATTATGTAATTTTGTCCTGAAATTACGAATCTATAATATGACACAAACTGATATGTTTCGTATAAGGATGGAACAGCCCCTGTGTTCTAAATCGTTTCGGGTGCAATTTATCAAGATAATTGCACATTTCATTCATTTTCGGAAAATTTCACACAGCGTGCCTATTATATGTGACTGTCATCGTTCATATTTAATAGGCGCTCTAAATTTTCATTAATGGAGTTCAACTATTCAAATATTTCAATATTTTAACTTATAAATCGTTTACGTTATAGGACATGCAGTTTCGCTTATACAAATTTTATGGTTTGGAATTATTTTCAGTGTGTGGCTACTCGGACAATAAGCCTGAAGATAAAACGCCGAAGCAACAGTAGATTAGGTAAGTAATTTCTATATCAATTTTAAAAAGGTATCTATGAAATCAATTTGATTTCTGATTTAATGATTTATGCTACTAACAATATTTCGTTTAATAATAAATGATCGCTCTAAAGTTTTAAACTAATGTAAGTAGAAAACTTAAAACACTATCTAGAAACCACCTTGCAAAAAATTTGGGAAAAAATTACGAATATAAAAAAAAAAGCGTAAGGAACTCCTAATTATTAAGCAAATTATTTTTATTTATTTTTTGATAAATATCAATGCTCTATAACATCTTGTAAATACAATATTTATATGTCAAATTTTGCAATATTGTTTAATACAGTCCAAGTAACAAAATTTAAAAATTTTAAACATTTGCCATATTTTTTACATTAGATACTTTTAACTAATTTACTCACTTGAGTGTACAAATCTTCATAAGAACACTTGTTATATAGAGGTTCTTAAATTGTTACAACTTTTGATTGGTGAAGAAAATCATTTTAAAATTTTCACAGTAGATTTTTTATAGAATTACCTAATTTAAAAACAGTATAGTGAATTTTTCTTTGTTTATCATCAATTTAATTTGCCTCCTAAACATCCTTAAGGTTTTTCATTCATAATTTTTACTTGGGTATTAAGCAATCGAAAAATTATTTAAAATAGGTACTATACAAACTTATTTAGTAAAAAAATAATTTGTATTTTATCCAAGTTGTGAACTATTTAAAATAGTGAAAATTTCAATTTAAATAAAAGGTCAATTTTCTTTTAACCAATTTGTAGTCTATATTCGATGAGTCATATATTGGTGAATATTTAAAAATGTCTTGTATAAATGCGATGTAATTCACAATGTAAGAATGAACGATAGTAGCAATAGTTTAGAGAATATCGTGAATAAATTTCAATAGTACGTAAAGCAATTTATTTTTGAAAATACATTTGTCATCCAGCAAGCGACCTAAATGTGTTTTTCACGTAACGAAATTCGATGTCATCTCCAAGATCGAAACAAGTTGTGTGTGTCTGTTCACATGTAGATAATAGAATTGCACTAAAACTGTGGAAAACTCTTCGCATTTAAGTTTCGAGTACAGAAAAGATTTATCGGTAGAATAAATTCTAACTCAACTGTCTGATATCTATGCAAATTTAAAACGTTTTGTTTGAAGGGTGCTTTTTTCGTACCAGTTTTCATTTCATCCACTTTCTAAGTACATTAGATATTATATTGAAAAAAAATTGCAATAAATTTACGAGTAATATTAGAGGAAGAATATCTACGTGTAAGACGAATATATACTCATTTACGGAGTTTTGTTTTCGCAATAAATCGAAAACTCATAAAATTTATTACTATTCTTCATGTACAGATTATTAATGTTCACATTAAAAAAAATCTTAGAAAATAATTTTCAAAATGTATGTTTGAGAGACTTATGAGACATGTGAATTGAGTCGGTTGTTTCATTGAAAAATAAACCCTAAAAAGAAAATTTTGAGGTTTTCAAATAGAGGTTAAAAAATTTATCTCCAAACCACATCTGAAAAAATATTTGTTTAATAGTTTTTAAACCAAGTAATAAGCAGAAAAATTATAAAATAACCCATTGAAATATTTCTTGAAAAATATTATAATAATAACGCAGCATATCTAAACCAGTGCTTCTCAACCATTGTACATACAATGGCAGTTTTGTTTGCCCTGAAAAACTTGAAATGTGCCACCAAATTTTGGAAATGCAAATAGTAAAAATTATTTTGTATGTACGTTGTATACAACAAATCTGAATTCTTCTATAGTACTTGTCTTTGTAGTATAAATATTCTAAAGTGATATACTCCCTTCTCACATATCTGTATTGAGCTTCTCGTTAGGGATTGTTTTCTTCAATGGAAATTTTACAAAACGTTTACTAAACCACACCGCTTTATTTATTTAATTTATTTCGTTCATAAACAATTTATCATCAAAATCTCTTTACTTTAATCACTTTTCAAATCACTTGAATCACTTGTATTCATAGAATGAATTCCTTAGAATCCAAGAATCACTGCAACGTCTCCCTTAAATAGTCAAGCGACGTCCTAACATAGGACAGGCTGGAAACTTCGATTACCGAACTTTCTAAGAACTTCCAATATCTTTGGTTGTCAACAATGGGAGATTCAAATGTCTAATGTCAGAATTCCACGGAACAATATCGAATTTTCCAATCTTTTCCATTGCTCTTTGTTGTCTTTGTCTGTGTTCGTTACAATATTATTTTATTTTACAGTGAAAAAAGATAAATCAAATTAATTATCTGGACATTTTGTGCAATAAATCGAGTTTATTATTTGAACTTTGAAATTAAATAACTTGCAAAGTCAGTGCTTGTCGTGTTTTGATATTTAAAAATTAGCGTTTGATTTAAGTTTGATTTGATTTTTAACCACGTTTAGGTCAAGTTGCTTGACAAATAAGCTAAGTAGTGTACATATCAAGTCAAATAATGAATCTATAATGAAAATTATTATTAATTGTGTAGATAAGTAAAATGATTTTAAACGTAGCTTATTGGTAATTTTTTTCAATTATTGAAATTTTTCAAAGTGTACCACAACAGAAAAAAAGGTTGATAATCTCTGATCTAAACTACAACTCTTGAAAATTTAAATATTTGCATATCATTTTCTTATGCACTTGAGCAGTTCTTTGTTACTTTTCGAACATGTTTAAAAATCTTATGGATATACCTACTAATGGCTAATGCATGTATCAACTTTTTCTTGAAGTCCAAAATTTTTACGTATATTTGCGTGATATTAAATAAGTAATCCTATTTTTTTCAATATTGCTTCTAAGAAACTTTTTTAACGAAAGAAACTTTTGTAATTGTTTTATATCGTATGGAAAACTTGATTATTTTTCTAAGAAAAACCAAGAAATATTTATGATGTAAGCTATAAATATATAACCATACAAAATGTATGGAAGATAAAATATTAGGTATATTCCAATAATTAATTACCTTATATCAATACTTGGAAAAATAAAATAGTTGAAATAAATATTTTAATGCTCCAAAATGTTGTATTTTAATCTAGTCAACCTGATAATAGAAAAATGCATTTGAAGAAGATAAGAAGTTCATTTACAAATTCAACGATTTCATAATGTCGTGACCTGAGAAAAATATTATCAAAAATTGGTGACAATAACGAGAGCAAAAATAAGATAATTCACAACAAACATAATTAAAACAAATATTCTTTTCTCTTCTTGTCAATTGTTAATCTCAAGAACATGCGTCAATTAAAAATGAACTATCATTTAATTATATTTAAGTAATCATTAATAAGAACCGACTCCTCGCTTCATCCTTTCGCTGCTATTTTTCATGTTTTTGAAATGGATTTTTTCGATTTTTATACTCGGGTGGATTTTCTTGGAGATTTATTATGAAATGTAGTTTTACTAGTTTGACCTCGAGTAGTAAATAAATTATCAAGATTTATGTTTCATCCTATTATTGAATAAAAACTGATAAAGATAGTAAGATTTTTATTATCCGGAAACACATTGAATTGTTTCATATTAGACGAATGTTTCTAATAAAATGCTGATTATCTAAATTTTAGGTCGTTCTGTGTAATGATCTACGTTAATGATTGTAATTCCTTTATTGAAAAAAATATTCTTTTATGATCAGAGTAATTTTTGATAAATTGATCCAATGATTACAACATAAAAAAATTGCTATTTGATTATTTCTTTTGAAATATGAGTCTTATTTCTTTATGAATTATGTAGGATTTTATTAAACTTTGTATTTGATTGTTGTGAATAAATTTTAATGGTATCTACCAAAAACGTTACTTATATAAAACTAAAAAAATATTAAAGCTAAAAGATTTAGTTTATGCTATGAAAGTACTGGTCGCATTTGGAGTTGAATGAGAAATAAAAATTCATACTCGTGTAATAAAACTTGAGATTATCATCTCAACTTCAAACTACTATAAAATTTCTATTTATATTCTATTATGAACATTTTAAGAAAACTCTCTTTGTGCTTACAATGAAATCGATACACAAAATAAGCATAACGTACTTATACCTTGATATTAACGTAGATATTAAAGTCATTTTTTTAAAGTTTTTTCCAAGTGAATATTCGTTTATATTTATTAGAAGTTTATTTATAAGTTTTTAAAATATCAAAAGCACAAGAAGTAATAATAATTTACAAAACTGTGTAATTGAAAGTACAAAATACCTACATAAGTGAAAAAAGTACCTACATAAATTGATAAATCGCTTCTTAGGTTTTCGTACGCAATGCGGTTTCTTATGATGTAGAATTAACAATAAGATACATCTGTCTTTTCACGGATCTAAATTGAAGTGGACTTATCCCAGTCCTCTTAAATTCAGGTATCTATTATTTAAAAAACAAAACTAATTTGAGTTGTATCCTTATTCTACGACGGGTGCGATAAACTTTGGGATTCACTACTTGAATTGATTTCAAAGCTACTTGACCTAAATTTGACTTAAAATCAAGTCAAGCTCGAGTTTAATATTGATAAATCAAAATATCAAGTACAATTCATTTATAGAACTACCCAATTACTTGACTTGATGAATTATTCTTTATCTTAGTAGATAGTCAAGTAGTCCTAGTATATATTACGTCCTATATATTAGGAAAGTGTACTCTTAGGTATCACAGGCAAAAAACGAAGTAACAAATTGATGTGATTTTTTTTAAAATAAGATTAAGCTATAAAACAAAAATTTAAAGATTCTTTCAGATAAAATCTAAATGCAATAATGTGATTATTGGTTCCTAACTACAATAGAAATGGGGTAACAAATTGATATGCTTTTTTGAATAGCTGCAGGAATTTTCAAGTGAAACTTCTTTAGGTATGATCGCAAAAAAAAAATACAATAGAAAATATGAAAATATCACGTTAAGCGTTATACAAAAAATAACTGATGCAAAAATTGTACAGCTATTGTTAGATAACTAGGGATTTATCAAGTGAAATAGTTGAACATTTTTAAACAACTTTAAACGACAGATTGACTTCAAAATAAAATAACTTTTAAAATCAATACTTGATTTGATTTAACCTTTAGATAAAATTTTATTATTTGACTTGATTTTGGCTTCGTTTTAAATCAAATTTAAGCCAAGCAGATTGAACATAAAGTCAAGTAGAGAATCTAAGAACCTAACAATAACTAGTTAATTCAATACACTAAAACTAGAGATGCAACAAATATTCGACTACTATTTGGTATTCGGCCTATTCGGCTACATTTTTTAATATTCGGTATTCGGCCGAATACCGAATACTAAATATAACAAAATAAATGTTTAATTCGAAATTATATGTATTCAAATTACAAATTAAAATTGAAAATTTATTAGAGAGAATTAATTATGATGAATCAAAACAATTTTTCTGCATTTGAGTAAAGTTTTCTCGAATAGGAATCTGCTTTGAGTTTAGAAATCACTACTTATTAAGATCTAGTGTCCGATCTAGGCGAATACTTAGTAAATAGAAATACTGGCAAGAAATTCCTGGCCAGAGGCACAGCAAGAAAATAATGGGGAGAATCTGCCCCTCGCTCACAGCTGAGGTTTTACGGCTGGGAAAAAACCAACTCAGAACAATAACAGGACTGATGAATGACACTGTGGACTGAGGAAGCATCTGCAGACTATTGGGGTGGTGTCTCAACGAGACCTCAATTGCTGATTGTGTGGGGATGGGGAGGAAAACGTGACCCATGTCATTTTTGACTGCAAAGCCCTCACAAAGTGGCGACACCTGTATGAGATAGATGACGCCCAAACAGGCTCAAATCGCGCAAGCTTAGTACAGGGACTGCTTCTGCTAGGCAGAATGCTGAACCTGAAATAAGCAAGGATCCTTGCATAGCAGGGATGAATGAGCAGAACAGGAGTACAAAAAGCCTTAGGCTGCAGTGCGGGGGGAACGTTGCCTGGGAACGTGCCCTAACCTGGTTTTCTGCTAACGGCAAAAGAAAAAAAAATAAAGAAAAATCAATTTCGGTTGCCGCTAAATTTTTCTTTTTATTAATAAAAAAAAAATGCGTCTAGTGATACGATTTACTCAGAAATGATTATTTGGTATTCGGCTAAATCACTATTCGTTGCATCTCTAACTTAAACGTTAAAATGAGCTTTGATGAAATTTAATACGAAATAAGTTTTACAATTAGTTATTAACTAAACTTTTTTTTAATGCGAAAAAAACATGCTCTTTTAAAGTAATCTAAAAATAATGCATAGGTATGGTATATTAATTTGTACATTTATTTTTAAAATATTTTTTTTTAAATATTTTTTTTTAAATATTTTATGCCAATTAATAGTGAAGAGGGTAATGTGAAGGTAATATTTTATCATTGGATGTACTTCAATAATTATTACAACTGTAATAAAATATTGTGTTAAAAAAGTTTTTTGAGGTTTTTCGACACCTAAGTACTTCCGTTCATATTATGTCCAAAAACTCAACAGGAATGATAAATAATTGACACGTGTAAAGAGAAACGATTCATGGAAAGTCTTTATACCAATTTTAAAAATTAATTCTTTTCTTCTCGCAAATGTAAATTATTTAAGTAATACCTACTTCGTTGAGTTAATAAAAATGAAATGTTTTTTTTTAATTCAAATATTGCAAACACTTTATAACGTTTCAATTTAGCGAATCAAAATTAATGATGAATTAATTCCATTCAAATGATTCATACATGCAAATACAAATTTAGTTATCTTTTTATGACCCATTTGGGCAGAACTTAACAATTATGAATTTCGGACGTGCAATTAATGACAAATATTGTCATATTTAATAGCGGTTCAACCTACATACAGCCAGTTGTGGAAATTACTTTTTAATTATAAGTAAATAATAAAATAAGAGAGGCACTGATTGATATGTAATATTGTTGAAAACCCTCGTTTACTAATTGATCTATAATATAATGCTTTACACGTGTGTGTTTTATACTCAATTTTAGTGAGATGAAATATTGAAAAATCATAACTTGTTATATTTTTTAATTTTTTCGTTTTATATTGTGTTTTATTGTTGTATGTATTTAGTATTGTTATACGTATATGTGAGTAGCCATGCATATATGGATGTATAAAATGTAGGCGTACCTGTTTGAATGGACACTACACTCATAACATTAATCAGCTGAAGAGTAAGACATTTGATTGTATTTTATTAGTATAGAAGAGAAATGAAAGACAACACATTTAAAAACTTTCATAGAATAGTTTGAAAATTGATGAATGGCTTTTACACTAATAAAAAGATAAAGATTGGAAGTTACACGTTAAAGATAACTTTCAGTTGAAACTTTTTCGATAATAATGTTTTCTATCAAACTTACAGATATGAAAGACAAAATGAATTTTTCACCTAAAAACAATATGACAATGATAATTAATCAAAACTTGTATATAGATATATAAAATCAATTAATTAAAAAGGAAAATATTTGGGCGTCAAACACATGATTGTTTGAGGAACAATAAAAACTTGTTTCGGGGACAGTCAAACAAAAAAATATAAGCCTATAGTGAATCCCAAACAAAAATTGATATTAAGTATTTTTATTGGTATAAGAAGAAAACTCTGTATATAACAATATATAACCTTTGCCATTTAATAGAACAATAATTGATGTACGTAATAATCCTATTATTTGAATTTTTAAGTTTTTTTTCGTACTTATATAATATTAATCAGTGGCGGATTTAGGTTTGATGCCGCCCGTTTTCCATAAAAAAGTTAGTTTAAAAGTTATATACCTAGTTATGAATATTTAATTATCTAATATCATTTTAAATATACCTTTTTATTGGTTTATACTTATACATATATACAGTGTTAACTCTATAAAACGAAACTGAAGGATCCGGTTAACTAATTGAGTTACAAAGCGTTTTCGTTAAACAGATAGCCAAAAAAATAATAATTTTAGACATAAACGACAAGATACAGTTAAAAATAACAGTAAGCAAACACATGCTAGGCAATTATAACTAACAGATGCACAAATATTTAAAAATCCCACTGTGTCTACAAAATGTTTACGACTCTACATTATTATTGTGTTTAAAAATAAATGGATAACAATGTATACTATACGAAGCTTAACAATTTCTATGTCTTAAGATATTTTTCGTTAAATAGATCTTCGCTTTATAGAATTTATACACTTAAAAAATGTATATCAGTGTAAAATAAATCCAAATCACATATTTGATTAATAGAAAAATTATGGTATAAACAAAGCTTAAAAATTCCCTTGTAAGGGCTTAAAAACTGGCTATATTATGTAAGTAGGTATATCTCTCTCTTTATCTCTATATCATAGTATATTTCTTCTCTCTCATGTAACGAATTGTGCCTAAATCTAACGCATTCTTTAAAGTTCACTTTCAATTACTGCCCACCTATCGATTATCGAACCGCCTAAGAAGTTTCATTTCAAAAATAAACACTATATATAAATAAGTCTCGATACACTTACTAATTGCCTTATACAACAACTATACAAATATAAATGGTAGAACGAATATAAAAACTTTTTTTAAGATTAATTTAAATTTCAATATGTGGGTAATAAAGTTTTTTAATCTTATATTTTAAATAAAATTTGTCGTTTAAAATTTTTAATTTTATTTTATATACTTTTTACGACGTTTTGCATAGAAAAAAAAATTAAGAACAAAAATAATTGAGTATAAATCAACTTTCTAGCCAAAGTTTAATCAAAATGATTCAATTGAAAAATGTTTGCCTTGGTTTACTCAAATATTTACGCCTCAACCTTAACATAAAAATTAATTATTTTAATTTAAATTAGTTTCGTGTATTTAATTATTTCTTAAGTTCAAATGACATTCATTCTAATTGAATTTATTTTGACGAGGGTTTATTTGTCGAAATATAAAAGTACTTGAATATAAAATTTTTGTGGATTTAAAGCCGAGATAAAACACGGACGTATTGTGTGATATTGTTGGAATATAATTGGCGATCACTTTCGATCTAAAATGTATTATATTTACAGTATAGATGTAACAAAATGATTAGATTTGGTTGTAAAAGAAAGTATGATAACATTTTTGCAATGTTTTCAAATGCCAAAGTTAATTAGTATTATTTCTGAGTCAAATCATAAGAGTTGGTGAGTTTAAAACGTTGATATCTGTTTTTGTGTATTGTTTTCATAGTAATTATCAAAGTTTATTTTTCGTGTTGAAAACACAGTTTCACTTTGAAGTGAAAATTCTTTTGTATTTGAAATAAAACATTTGAACGATTCATACAATTTCTAAAGTTTAAAGAGAAACCGAAATTTTTATTTAAAACAAGCAAAATACTCCAATGCATTTTTTAAATTCTCCCCTTCTATATATTTTGCGCACGTGTCGTTTAAAATGCGCCACCTGTTTTGAAGTATATACAATATGTTGTTTATTTATTTTATTCATCAGCCCTTTTGGCTTAAAAATCGTATTCTGTTGAAGGAGTTAATCGAAAATTCAACTTAACATCTAAATGAAATGAAAAAACGTATTTTTAAAATTTATTTTCACACAATTATATTCATTTCATAGGTATATATTATATTATGTATTATATGAAAAATCAATACATCTTTGTAGTGCAAAAAAGAAAACTCACTTTATATTTAAATTCATCTTTTCACAAGTTTGATTAGATTTTTTTTTGATACCTTGCATCTAGCAATAAAATAATCCTTAATAATCTAAAAACAAATCCAACTTTTACAATGCAAAAACTAAAGAAGCAACATTTTGAGAATAGTTTTTCGAGTTGTAACTATTTTTTTGATTTTTCAATTAAGTTTCATCAACATTTTCATGAGACCAAATCTTTACTTACCTACTGTTAAATAAAACCGCGTTTATTGAGTTTGTTGAATACACTTTTATAATTTTTTTGTAGCTTAAACTTGAAGAAAATATTTTAGTAACAGACTTTATGTTATAGTTACTGGTCTTTCTTTATTATTTGTCGTCTAATTTGTAGTTGACGAAAGTTTTTTTTTATCATGTAAATAAATATTTATTAAATGTTTAAAAGAAAAGAGATAATGTTTTCTTGATAAAAATAGTAATAAAAGATTTAGCACGAACTAATCAGTTATTGTTATTTAAATTTGTTATGGTTTTCCTGTCTGTTATTGCTGAATTGGTGAAAAATTGGCGACTTGTTAATGCACCAATTTGATCAAATATATCATCAAAATCTTTTTATTTGCTATACTCTTGTTTCTAGATTTTTCATCTTTATTGTACCTGCTTTACACAGCAACAGCTCATTTTTGAGAGCAAAATAAAATCTCGAGACAATCTTCAAAAAACAATCAAGAATATTCTGCATGTTTCACTAGGTACTTAAATATAAGTTTTATCATTGAGATGAAATTTCATAATTAGAATGCATTTTAATTCAAAGAAAACTTTAACGGTTCATTTTTAAATAATGGTGAATAATATTGAGAATTTATTTAAAATTTTGATTAGCAATCATCTTTTAGTGATAAAAATTTCAATGTGCTAGTAATACTTTAAACGTTTGAAGACGAATCTTTATGAGCAGATAACTACGAATTAAATAAAGTCTATTTCAGGCTAGAATAAGGAATTTGTCTTGAGTATTGAACTATTTTATTATATAAAACTATTCCAAGAAAAAATTCTTTCGCTAACCATAATTACTTTCAGTTTAATTTGGTGTTCCTCAAAAACCCTTCGCATGAGCACTTTCTTATTTTGCTTAATGGTAATTCCGGCTATGGCCTTACAATAGAATATGGAACAACAATCCATATACACTTTACTAATTGAGATGCTATATTCATAAAATATTTTTATTTAAAATAATGTTGTAAAACTTCTACCTATGAACTAGAGCCATTTATTAAGGATGTATAGGAATGCTATCGGAAGCAGAAGAACCGAAAATGAATACTAAATATGCATGGATATCTATTGTTTGTAGCTTTTAATAAAGTTTTAATACTAAAAGAAAAACATAAAATTCATTAATTTTGATTTAAATATGAAAAAATTCATAAAACGAAAAAGGTTACTTTCTATTGATGGCGAGTATACCTCAATTTACAACAGTGAAATCAGATTTTCGATTTGTTTTAAACGGTTTAATCAATTATTTTACAATTTTAACAGTAGATTAAGGATTACCCAAGTAATGTTCTAGTGAATTTTCGTTTGTTTGTTGTCCTTATTTTGATTTACCTCCCAAACATCCTTAATAGCAGGCGACGAAGTGTCAACTGACAGTTGTCAATTTATAAACCATGGCATATCAAGAACTACTCAACTCAACTTCTCTTCTTGAAAACAATTTTCGTTGAAAGGGGTTTTAATGCACTGTAACATAATTTTTTTTCGGGATTTTCAACCATCTCGTAAAAAGTTGAAGGGTAGCGAGTTATATAGTAATCTAATAATATTTTAGTTATATTTATTTTGATTTTAGAAGTTAATACCTTTGAAAGTATTAACTTAAATTTAAAAAAAAAATGAAAAAAGTTAGGTAAGTACTTACTTCCTAAGGACCTATCTAAAAATATTTCGTATACTTTTCTACAATGAAAATTCTTTTGTTCACTCTTCATTTGAATGGGTGAGTTACCACTCCTAATTAAGGATGTGGAGAAATTGGTTGATTCAAATACTAGCTCTTAATTACATTGCACGATGTTTTGTCTTCAAATTTTGACTCCTTTAAGTGCAAACGTTTTATTTTCTTTTATGGTTGAATCATTAGATATTATCTTTATTTTTTATAGTTAAGTCATGTTTTAGTCATTTAATATACTCTCTTAAATCGAAATAGTGACTATAGTGACTATTCACTATTTTTGCAGGGCAGAGTATACCACTAAATTCAAATAGTGGTATACTTTTCACTACTAAATAGTGAATAGTCACTATTTGATAGACGAAAGTCACTATTTCGATTTAAGAGAGTACATTTTTACATACTTATTTGTGGATACTGGACAGATTAACAAAGCAAGATCCAAGACCAAGACTATACCAATCTTAGTATTGGTCTTGGTTACAAGTTATAGTAATGGTCTAACTCTTATTACTATAAAGACAATCTTGTTCTTGGTCTTAATTTTTCCAAGATCAATTTGCTCCAATTTTGCTCATCACTATTTATTTGTACCGTATAGTGCTATATAACTGTAAAAAGTTAACACTTCCTTTTTTTTTTCTTTTTCGTAGTTAAAAATCAAAAGAAAATGGTGGTATTTACACAGACAAACAGACAGAATTAAATTATAAGCAGTCTCTAGTTTAGGCTTAATTTTGAGTTTTAATCAGTTGAGTTTTTTTATATTTTAGATTCAATTCAAGAAATTAGGTCAAAGCCCAAAAACGATAATTTTATCATTAAAAATCACTAATTTATATTAACAATTTAAATATTTTCTCTTATTTGAAGTTGGGAATCTAAATTTTTATATTGGAAATTCAAATATTTCTTGTTTTTCATGGAAATAATTTATCACTTTAATTTGAATATTTTTATTTTTTTGAAAAATTTCCTTTCAATTATTGTAAGAACGCACAGTAAATCAAGTTGAAAACAACCTAAACCTACCACCTCCTAAGTGTGTGAGTGTAGATAAATAAAAGTGCGAAATTCAAACATTGGATATTAATATCTACTTATATAAGTCGATCTATGTATTAAGTATTGAAAGAACTTTCAAGGCCTTTTTCGGTAAAAATATTTGAAAAATGTCAATATATTTCAATGTTTACATTAAAAATTTTGAGTAATTTTGGTCGAAAGTGTGGCTTAATTGCGTTTCAAAGAAATATATGAATAATAAATGTATATGTGTAAGTAACACAATAATAGCGATTCGATGAAGAATGCTTCCATTTGTATGGGTTGTGAAAGTCAGTTTTAATATACACAGGTAACTTGGAGCAGTCAGTTTGCGCCATGTCAGCGCCGCGTAACTTACATCACGTTTCCTAAAAAATTACACAAACACAGAGAGACTTAACGTTTATACATATCAAAGCATTTAACATAGTAACGCGATCAAACATTGAATTCTTCATTGGATTTTGCCAAATTCCTCACATTTATTTTCCCTGTGCATTTGGAATTGTTACAATTTTTAGTGATTTTTCAGTGTAGATTTTTTTATCAAACAGATTATATTTCACAGAATATGTGTGTTTGATTTGATGTGTTCAAAGTGTATTTATTTTACATTGTTTCATTTTTTCTGAGTCAATTAAAGCCAAGTAAATCAAAGTGTAAAGTTGAAATTTTATTGTGAGTTAATTCCATATTGGGATTTGAAGTGAATATTATCTACGTAGATGGCCAAGTGGCCGGTCAACTGTTCATCTTGGGTCTCTCGCGACTCCAAAAACCTGTATGTACTGTTATGTGTTCCTATATTATATCATACTTACACACGTTTGTTCTTATATAGTCTTCTCTATTACAAATATACTTTTAAAATTCATTTTTGAAAATATTCAAGACGTTCTGCTTGGCATAGGTATACTTAACGTGAAGATATTCAATCGAAAATTGGGTCTTGCAAATTAGCATTTCATTTCAATTCTTTTCGGTTTTATGAATGAGAGTATCATTTTGACTGTGTAATCGATACTGTTTGTAAATACCTACATTTAAAGAGCATTGAATTTCACTTCAGAATGAATATCTTTTACATTTTAACTTTTTTACTAAAAAATTTAATGTAGGTACTTCGTTAAATTCGCCTTCTAGTAATTTCGTTTGAATCTTCGTTTACTTTGCCAATGATATTTAATTAAATCATATCTATCAAATATGCTGTGTTCAATTGGAAATGCAGTTTATTTGTATGGATAGTTTAATTAATTAATACTAAGTTAGTTTGGATGTATTAAATGATTCGATTTAATTAGTAAAGCGAATATTTCTACAAATATGATTTTCAATTAACAAACCGACGTTTGAATTTCGTCGAAAATGAGGAAACTGGAAAATAGCATATATATTGAATTCAATGATTTTCTCTTACAATTAGTCAAAAGCTTAAAAATGGGAAATGACTATGTGATTGAATGCAGATAAACTGAATACATCTCGTCAATGACTTAGAAATACAACGAGAAGTTTGAGGAAATGTATCTTTTAAAAATAAGATTTTGATGTTTTACAGACTGAAAGATAAATGTAAAAAAGATTAATTTATTTTGTCGGAGTTTTTACTGTTTCCTGGATTCTGAGAATTGTATTTTTGAATTTCAAATATTATGATTTGTTGTATCGATTTGAAACAGTAAAAATCTTCCTATTTCCTGTGCTTCGATAAGTTCAGAAAAAAAATATGTTAAGGTTAATAAATCTTGTTAAGGAAAGATAAGATATAAAAGAATTTTTTTCTGAAATTTTTAAAACCTTATTTTCTTAAAATAACGACTTACAATTAGTTCAACGCCTCGAACTATGTAACACTCATATGAAAGGTACAGTAACATATAATGTTCATATCACGTGTATAAAATATTAGTTTGTAAGATTTTTTTTTGAAAATCATGAATTCAAATTTTCATTTTTGAAACCGTAGGTCCTAATGTCACTTTCCAAACAACTTAGCGAATTAGAATAGGGTTTAAGCGGTCTCCTATAAAAAAATTTTACGTTCTTTGGGTTAAAGGATTTAGAGATTTTTTTCTGTAAACATGAAATCAAAGTTCCAAACAAAGAATAAGGTAAAATTAAGATAAAGTGTAATATTATTTTATAATCTCCTTTGCTTATATTGTTTATGTTTCAAGCAGTAGAAAGTAGTAATCTAATAATTAGGCAAATTAGTAACATAGACATTCATTATTGAAATTTAACTTTTTCTATCTCATTTCGTTGAAACTCTAGACAAAAATAGGTTTTTCATTCGTACATATTACAGAAAGCTTTCTCTGGGCAGTAACATACAAAAAACACATTTTGAGTCTATTGATTTGCTTAATGTGTGTAAAAATTACATTTGAGGGAGTGCATGACTTATACTCTCTCTTACACCGTTGCCATTCATATTTCTATTTCCACGTGACGACGCAAATTCTATACCTTTTTGATCTAACCCTCACGTGAAAACGGAAATATGAATGGCATCGGTGTAAGAGAGAGTATAAGGCATGCACTCCCACATAATATGTATCTGTTATAGTTTTTACTTTTTACACACATTAATCAAGTCAACAGACTCAAATGTGTTTTGTATGTTTGGTTATGCCAATTTTCCAATACTGCTGTAATTTTGTTTCCGTATACATAACAGAAAAACTTACCAAACTCTTTTATTTTGCTAAAAACAATGAAATTGTTTTTCCGTATCTTAAAATAAATATTGTATTATTATTCTACAATTATTTTATACTTCTATGAATAATGTATAGATATACCATTTTATACCATTTTCAAAGTTCAATTCGTTTTAACACCTCTCGTATTTTATAATCCTTAAAAATTTTTTGCTATCAATTTTTATTGCTTCTTTCTTCATAATTTTCAAAGTCATTTTTCTGGAATTGAAATTTTTTACTTAAAGCAATGTATAATTGTTCAATCCGTTACGTTGCAACAACTACTATTAATATTTCAGGGTCTTGAACATTGAATTCTAAAGGTTCTCTTTCATTGATTCGGTTGGTTAAGTCTTTTATTTTCTTTGGAAAAAATACAAATAAATACAAGTAAGATTAACTGCATTTTTTTCATCATGATTGATCTTGTTTAACGCTTGATTATTTCATACGAAACGCGAAAAAAAATCCAAAATAAATAATTTCATAATTCAGACCCAAGAACAATGTTATCTTTTTATTAAAAATATTTGAAATTAATGGTTCAATATCATATAAGTACGATTATATCGACAATTTACGTCATCCTTTTAATTTTTATTCAATCTTAATTGGTTTTCATACTGAGTAAGAAGAGTAAAATATTTTTTCTATAAAATAAAGATTGATGAATGTTCCATTAAATGACGGAGAAAAAACCAAATTATTATATATAAAACGTTAATAATTTCCTCGAAATATCTTCAAATGGAAAAATAAAAAGCAATCGTATTAAAAGATATTGATTGCTTTATTATTTTTATTTTTCGTAATTTTAGGTGAATTATATAGAATTTCTCGTCTATTGTAACGAGAAAATCAAAAATTGATAAAAGAAAACATTAGAATGAGCTTTTAATAAAGCAAAATTTTATTTACACAAAATAAATCAAGTAAATTATTTTTGAAACTTAGGTATAGGTAAATTTTTCATAACTTAAAAAAATTCTTAAATTTCCATTGACACAAATATATTTCATGGGTATAGTATTTTAATTATTCAGTCAACAGAAAGTGCTGATTTTTTTTCTTCTACGTAAATATTATGTAACTTATTTCTATTACAGAATATAAAAGTGAAAATATAATATACTTACTTACTTACTGGTATACTCAGAAAATATGTCAAATTCATTTCCTAGGACGGTATAAACAATGAGAATATATTAACAATATGTTTTACTCATAAAATTTTGAATTCATTATTAAAATTTTGAAGTTATTTCTAATTAGTTGTGTCTGCATACTTACTTTTCAATTTTTAATTAACTTTCTTTTTTAATTCATTAAATAGAAGTCATACATTATTAGCGTTGTTTTTGAAATGCTCTGATTTTTAGAGGAATAAATTTAGTTTTTCTATATTAAACTAACATGCAAGTTTATAGACATTTTCAAAATTAACTTATTTTATTAAAAATTACTGGATTGTTTAAAAATCAATAGAAGCAATATATTTTTATTTTGACCATAGTTTAAATATTATTAATAAATTAATAACGTATACACCTTCCAATTTACATTATCCCTCGATTTCAGTTCCTATCTAACTGTATACGAAAATTAATTCTTAAAGAGTAAACCTCAAAATTTTTGCAGATTCCATCTTAAATTTAACAGTTTTCCGCAGCATTTAAGATTTTATTCTTACTCAATAACATCACAGGCATTATTTATACTTTATTGTACATATTAGTAAAGATATGGTAAAGATATATAGCCGATTAATAAACAATTGCGATTGTCTCGTATTTATAACCCTATTTTGAATAAGTAGGGCATTTGATTAAAAGGCAAAAGTTAGGAGATATTAAGTTAATGCTTAATTGTTTTTTTTTTTGTACTATTCTTTAAAACCCTCTTTATTAGACCAATGATGGTCTACCTTTTTGCATTGGTGGTTAAAAACATGGTAGTTTGTGAAATTTGATAGTGGGTTACGCTAAATCATTTTTTCTTTTTTTTTGTGCTTTTTGTGCTTCAAATATAAGAAGAAAACATTTTGTACCCTACTTCTTCATGGGTCAGTGTCTGACTCATAATATAAAGAATCATAAAATCATTATAACTGATTTAGGTTTAAGGTGATTATGATTATTCAAATATCAACTCTAATATTTATCTACATTTAATTAACCTTATGAAAAAGAGTGTAAATGGTAACAATAATTTATTTTTGAATCCATGCATGAAAATTAACTGTATATATATTCTATGATATGAAACTGAAAAGCTTGTGCTCTGAGCGCCTTAATCTCAGATACTTACCAACATTCAAAGTTTTATAAAAACATTTTAAGTAACTAACATTTGGCGTCTTTTTTATCTACAAATAAGAGCTAAACAAACTACAGTTTATAAATTAGCTGATTTTTGATATTGGTACGTCTTGCGTTGAATTAGGTTCGGATTCAGATCGAACAAATGTCCGATGACTTAATCTTTTAACCGGCATTTAGTCTACAGCACTGGCTGATAGTAGGAGTTTTGTGGAAGTGTTTCGGAAAGCGGCATCTCTAAAATTTCCGAACGGCTTTTCGGTTCCAGTTCGGACCTATTTACAATGGTGTAACTGTCCAAAGTTTAAGAAATAAATATGTAAATATAAAGGAATCATTACGTTATTTAATAGTCTAAATCAGGGGTCTCCAAACTTTCCAGCCTTAGGGCCATACTGATTACTCCAGTAAGTTCCGAGGGCCAAAACCATATTATCATTGTTGCCGGTGGTAAAAAGTGAAATAGTCTACTGATGAAAAAAAAAGTCCGAAAAAGTACGCAACGTTTAAAAAAGGCTGCAAATCGGACTAAAGTCCGCAAAACGGCAACGCTGCATATTATTAATTTTCCTGTCATTATTTGTAATTTCTAGATTAGTCGTAGACCTTCTCCAAAATGAAGTACACAAAAAATGTTTACAGATCTAAATTAACTGATGAGCATCTTAAATCTCTTTTAATAATTGGTACAAGTAAAATTAGTCCACAACTACAAACTATTGTCAGTGGAAAATCTCAATTACATAAAGCTCATTAGTATTTCATATGTCATTATGCTTGTTATAAGTTATGTTTTTATTTAAAATGTATAAAATGTTAGTTGGATTCATTTCAATAATTTGTTAGTTATTATATACTGAAGTTAAATTTTCTATATATTATATATGTCTTTACTCATTACAATTCTGTGTTTCTTTATCCAACTTATCACAAAAACAATAACAATAAGCCTACAACAATGTTATGAGTAGTTAGCCCATGACCATATCAATATAGATGTCATATTAATAATTATTCAACATAAAATTAGAATACTTCAGTAAACTAAATTTAATTTGCTATAAAAAATATGTTCTCTAAAAAAAGTTTTCAAGTATGCTAGCTCTCCGCGGGCCGGATGTGGCCCTCGGGCCGTAGTTTGGAGACCCCTGGTCTAAATCGTAAGATCTCGATATAGATCAACCTGTCCACGCCAAGTTTTCAAATCAAAGCAGCTTCTGTTGTTATTAGAATGAATCATTAAATGAATTAAAATTCAAATAAGATGTGCATAAGATTTTTCAATATTTTTTAATGTATATAAATAAAATGATAGTGGTTTACCGTTGTGTGCTAATAACGCAAAAACTACTGAATAAATTTATATCATTTTTTCTTTTACGTCTTACAATTAGATACTTGGCCCTTATTTAAAAAAGGAATTATCACGATATCTTCATTTAATACAAATTTTAAGATTTATGAAGATAGAAGTACGTAATTTTTAATTTTCATTGTCGACTTTCTAAATTTACATTAGCATTGTTATATTTTTTACAATTAATATGTACTTCGTTAAATTTTGAGCTCCAAAAATGTTCAAAAGCTCACGTGAACGAAGTTGCAGGTTTATATTTTATTTTTATTTTAATAATTTATATTTCTTATAATTATCAACATGCAAACGATTTTAAATAAAATTAAGTATTCATTATTTAATTTTATTTCTTTGTAATACATCCAGCAATCAATAAAAATAATTTTAAATCTTTTTGTTATTGATAAAAATTATCACTATAAAAATAGTAAAACGATACGCCTGATTTGTAATCACTAACCTTTAAAAAGTACCTACTTAATAAATAATTAAATTGTTTATCTCCATGCAAAGCATTGTATAATTTAATACTTTTCAAAAACATTAAAAAATTTACGATAAACTATAAAAATGAAATATGTAAATTTACAAAAAATAAATACAAGTTTATTGCAAGCAGATAAGAAATAAGTGTAAATAATTAATTGTTTATTATAACCATTATATATATTGTATATTTGTGTTTCGTTTGAAAAATTAACAAGTAAGCAAATAAATGTGGATTACTTATACATTTTAGATGTTCGCTTATATAATTTCAACATTCATAAATTAAACGCATAATATACCACAAATCAATACCAAGGTTTGATAGAATCTCAAGCCGAGTAACATATTTATTTACAGTTGGGATTTTAATGAGAAATATTTTCGCTGAGCTAAACCTGTAAATCGTACTGTTTTTAAATAAATGCCCAAAGAATAAATCATTGTTAAACACTTAATTACTTCACTCTTTGTTAATTTTTCTTTTATTTTTAAGACACAATAATTTTGTATGCTTTTTATAGAATGGGTAATCGAACGCTAAATATTTTGGTTAATTAAAAAATCAACACGCTCTGGCATTATATTCATTACGGAAAGAATCATTAATCATGGAGATTAGAACATTTTTAATCTAAGTTTTTAAATTTTATAGTCAACAAAATAATATTCGTATAGGATTTAAACTATCTTAGGCATAGAACAATGAAGAGAGTAAAAAATGGCATTAATTTTAACATTCCATATTAACACCTCCTTATAGGAAACATAACAATAGGACCGGGGCTTACGTGACCCCAGTAAGCATAAGACATGAAAGCATTGTAAAATTTCGTCCTAATGACACAAAAAAAAATCGATTTATAACATATATCAATATCTACAGGCATCAATCAATCAGCCATCAGTAAATCATGCAATCATTCAAGTCAAGAAGCTAGACATTTTGAGAAATTAATTGAGCTTGATATTTATCTTGAAAAAGAAATAAGTAGTGATTTGAGTTAAAATAAATTTGAAGTCAAGACTCAAGAAGCTTGAAAATCAAGCCAAATAACCTGAAATACAAATCAAGTAGGGAATCTCTAATGCTCCCAATACTCCTAATATCTAATTTTTTTTTTGAGCATGGTAAAAATAAAAATAAAAAATACGTTTTGTTAAAATCCGTAAAGAAACTCTTTCTATTGTATATGTGTAGCGGTTTTTATATTACTTTTAAAAAATGTACACCCCGAATTGTTTTTTACTTTTGATGGCTGTATAAACTGTACTGTAGATTATAACGCTTTTAATAGTATCAATTATCTCTAGGAGTCAAAACCGCTTCTTCCTAGAAATAGCGACAGTAACCACGCTTTCAATAGTCTAAAGTTGTGGTTCTTAATTTTTTCGAAGTCACGGTGCACTTTTGTACAAGGAAAAAAGTGGCGGTGCACCAGAATTAATAAGTCAAGTTAAATTGATAATTTTGCAAAATTGTCCTCTATTGTCCCCTTAAAAAATAACTCAATGATAAATGAATTCCTTGACACATATTCTTCATACTTCATCGGTTTAAGTAATTTAAGGCAATTGATCAAATGAAGAACTTATTCAAAAGATTTAAAAATCAATGTTCAAAGGGCAACAAAAAAATCTTTTTTAAAACTATGCCTAAAAGTTTAATCATTTTATAACCTATTTAAAGATTCAGTACTTGCTTTATTTTCAAGCTACTTCACCTTAATGATGATTGACTTAAATTATTTCATTTATAAGCTTAAATATTCATTTTCATAAATGTCCGAATACTCTACATGATGAATTCTGAAGCTTATAGTAGCTAGGACTTATAACGAGAAAAAATCTGGTTCAAATATTTCATTGAGCCATTTAATCATTAATTGCACTGTTATTTAAAAGAAAATCTTATTCAACCCCTTTTTACTTCAAAAATGGTTGTAAACAATTTCAATGATAAATGAAAACTTATTAAGTCAAAACTTTTAAAAATGAAACTTGTAAGTGGAATAAAAAAAAACAAAGTTCTAAGGTTTTAAGTACTTGTTAAAATATTTAATAGACCTACAAATACATAAAGAAAAGTTTTGATTTCACCGTAAGAAGCCTTATAATTTTCCTTGTGTTACGTTATATTTTTTAAAATTAAATTTTAACTAATTACAATTTCGTCTGAAGGCCAATGAAATTTTTCATGATATAATTCAATATATAAACTATGAAGCTTATGTTAAAAATTATATTATCAATATTTAATTTAATGTTACTCGAGGGAAAAATCCAGAAGATTAGGCTCCAAACAATAATTTTTCCTTTCTACCTCATCAAGATAATCAAATCGAGGCAGTAGCTTGGAAAAAACTTCATGCATAAACTACCGACTACCTTATCCTATTTAAACGGTACGATGCCAACGTAAAGATTTAATAATAAATTGTGCGTCTCAAAAACCACTGACCATCCCTTAATCTGTGCCAACATTGAAACACAATTCCCTGGCCGAATAAAATATGCTTCTTTTCACTGCAGCGGATCTTTGCCCCATAAAGTTCATTTTACGGAAGAGATATGAAGTAGAATTAAAACTAGAGAAATTTTCATCGTTTAAAAATTAGTTTAGTAAATGCGAAAGAAATTGTGGTAACCATTTTTTCTCAAAGTGAACATACATTACGCATTTTATAGTGTCGTTTAAATGGAAATTTTGAAGAAACTTGTTTTTTTTTTCTTTTCTTTTAACGTCTCATATCTGGTACTATTGCGAGAGAGTCGTATAAAATTTTCAACTAAATTTTAAAACAGTAAATTCAAGTAGTTTATTGACGACAAACTATTTTATTTTCCTGTTCCGGCATTAGATCATTTCTATTCTCGTGTTTGTGTTGAATTTATTTTTCAAATATTTCATAGTTTGTGGAGAAAAAATCTCTGCTGTTGTAACCATTTTTATTTTATTTATAACATGAATTTTTTACAAAAATATATATTGTCATGATTGAACCTAATTATTTTCTGTATATGAAGTGGCATAAATCAACATTTTTCTCTCTCGATTATTCTGATAAAATATACACGAACTGTTATAATAGCAACTTAAAAAATAGTTTTTACTGTCATAAAATACGAAAAAAATCTATTTGAAACTTTTTCTATAAAAAAAGCTTTTTTTGTCTATTATATAAGTTACATTTTAAGACTTACGAGCATATGATTATATCAAAAACAAAAAAGTATTTTAGATTAATAGATTTTAGCTCTCAAGCACGCTTCATATAATAAGTTTATGCGGATATTTATGTAGTCATTTTCACACGCAATTTGTGTTTTTAACTAAAAAATTATATTTTTCAATCGATATTTATTTCCTTATCAAATAAATCTAAATCCCAACGGTAAAGCGCGAGCAAAAAAACCTACAATTTTTCGAAGGAAAAATGTGAAATGCCAAACGTCTTAAGAAATCGGGAGTTAAAATCTAACTTATATAATTTATGAAAATGAAATCTAATAAATTCAAATATTTAATCATGAATGTAAATATACCTTATAATTTTTCTAATAATAAGTTTTCATTATTTTAAATATATCATTGAAATGACATTGAAAACAGTTTTTTGAAATCAACTTCCAACATATTGATCAACTTTATTATTTTCTTGAAACTAAATTGACTTTATCTTTTAGTAGGGTATGAATAAAGCTTAATTTTTGAATGTCACTACATTTATTCAGTTTTACGGATAAATTCCAAAGAGTTTAACTAAAATATAAAAACTCGCTCTCTTAAATCGAAATAGTGACTATAGTGACTATTCACTATTTTTGCAGTGCTGAGTATACCACTAAATTCAAATAGTGGTATACTTTTCACTACTAAATAGTAAATAATCACTATTTGATATTCAAAAGTCACTTTTTCAATTTAAGAGAGCAAATCTTATTCAGATAAAATTAATTCTTCAAAAATTTTTGAGTAAAGATCATTGTTGCATAAAATGGACTTATTGTAAGAAAAGTTTATGCGCTTTTCATAATATTTCAATTTTTTTTTAGAATTATAATAATTTTTAACGTTGTTATAAATATTTTAAGAGGTCTAATAGTTAATTACCGTGTTACATCGATTATAAGACGCCACTATAATTATACGATACGACCCTAAATACGTATTGTAAGCTAGAAATAAAAAAAATACCTGAATAAAGGTATACCTTAATTAACCATCTAATTTAAGACTAATCACGAATACATATATGAATAAAAGCACGTAAAAATGTACGTTGTATGTTTGATGTAATACGGTATTAATAGAGTAATTACACTAAAAGTTGATCTGAATTTGAAATTATATTTGATCGTACACATTGATTTCTATGAAGAATTTTAAAGTCAAGAATCTTATAATTTATAATTTTTAAATAAATCTTGCTCTTCTTGTTCTTGTAAAAACTATTCTCTCTTAGTATTGCACAACTATTAAAATTTGTTCATGAATTTCTCTTGAAGGACTACTACTATTTGATTCATAACTATATTTACATATTGAAGAAGGGACACTTAGATACTAAACAGACGTATACTTACCCACAACGTGGACCAGAAATTTAATTAAATTTCATGTACTTACGATTCGCATAGAGCTATAATCACTCTTATGTAGGAGTTTTTGGGTAAAGTTAAATTTATCAGGTTAAAGTCCCAAATTTAAAATCAAATCATACTTGATTAAGCAATTTTAGATCTAGGTTTGGCATTATAAAATTAAAATTATTATTATCAATCAAATTTCCCTTAAATACAACTAAACAATAATAGTTGGTAAACAAAAGCGCTATATACTATATGATTATTTTAAGAGTTATTTAAATGATAAACAAATTTGACCATGATGGGAATCAGAAACACCAAAATGATTTTGAAAATGGTTTATTCCAAAAATAAATGTTTAACTAAATTCAGACTGAATTCGATAAAATAAAACAAATAGCGATAACTATTTCAGCTTAAAGTAGTTTTATAAGAATTAATCTCCCAATCAGTTAATATTCCCCGATTTTAGATTGAATTTAGTATATTTCCAAACCAACAATCACCACAAACGTTTGTGTGAAATTCTGTCTAGATAGTTAGCAGTAATTTATACCTACTCCAAATTCAGTCTTAGGACTGAATTTATTCTGAAAGGATTTAGATACATTTCTGATTTTTTGCTGGAATTCCAAAAACTTTCATACAAGTTTTGTTCTGATAATTATGAACACAAGAAATTAGTTAATCGTCGAACCTTAAGTAATGATTATTCATACAACACTTGATTTTTGATGATAAAGCTGCAATAGGAGCAGTAATATTCATGTTTAAGTTTTATGTATGCTAGCATCCATTGTTGAAATGTAATCATTTTAACTTATTGTTAGTCTCTCTGGTTGGAACTTGAGCCAGAAGTAGTTCTTATCCCTCACGTACTACTGCATGCCTTTTTTTTAGCAAAATACTAGATGCAACGAATATTCGGTTACTATTCGATATTTGGCCTATTCGGCTGCAATTTTTAATATTCGGTATCGGCCGAATACCAAATACTAAATCATAACAAAATTAATGTTTAATTCGAAATTATATATATATATAAATTTCAAATTACAATTCATAATCTATTAGGGAAAATTAATTATGATGAATCAAAACAATTTTTTGTGCATTTGAGTAAAATTTTTTTTCCTCGAGTAGGAACCTGCTTTGAGTTTAGAAACCACTACTTATATGGATCTAGTGTCCGATCTAGGCGAATACTTAGTAAATAAAAATAAATTTCGGTTGCCGTTAATATTTTTTTTTAATAAAAAATAATGCGTCTCGTGATATGATTTACTCATAAATGAAACGGCCGAATATTCGGCTATTCGGTCGAGAGTGTGACCGAATAAAAAAAAAATCGGTATTCGGCTAAAACACTATTCGTTGCGTCTTTACAAAATACCCTTTATAAGTTGGAATTGAAGCTATCTTTAATACAAATCTTTTCAATCTCTTATAAAAACTTTAAAACACATTTTAGGAAATTATTAGAAATATGAAAAAAGTTAGAGAATATTTGTCTTAAAATCAAAAAAACAAAAATATATTTTGAAACAAAATAACTTAAATTATTCTTGTTAAAATGTAAGCAAAAGAAAACTAAAATTTAGAAAAAAAAATTGATATCAAGAATAAATTAAGTATAGAGATTTGTGGCTCAAACATTTTTTGCAATAAAAAAATTTGTAACTGGATAGTCATGCAATAAGTGAAAGTACAAATTAAAAAAAAACAACAACATAGAAAACTGAACTTTTTTGCTAACTGAAGTGTAGAAAACTAGGTAATCGATACTCTTCAACAGTCAGTAAAATAAAAGAATAAGGGCCATTATCCATATAAAAACACAAAATCCACATAGAAAATATGATATATTTTTGCTATTAAATATCGACCGAATATTAGTTAAATATTCATGGAAGCATCATGCACGTACTTCAAAACTAACAATAAGCTATTAAACGCATAGAACATTACGAACACTTACAAATGTAAAAATATATAATATATAAAAGCAATTACTCAAAGTTCTAGTAAGAAAATCTAACAAAATATGAGTAAAATTCCATAATAGTCCAGCAATAAAAAGATTGTTTTGGCCTTTTTAAGAAACATGTAATAATTGAATAAACACTCTATTATTATTCAACCTTCATCACAATATAAGAGATATAAGATAAATAATTCTTTCAAATACATACACCTAATACACGTTTAGTTGTAAAAAAATCTTGTCATTTCATTATTGTACAATCTCAATGTCTTACAGCAAGATTGCAACAATCTTCTCAATCATCAATTCCCACAACTTGACGTGAAAAACAAAAACAAGTCAAAATAAAATTATCTGTCTAATAAAACTCGATTAGCGATTTGATTAATTATCACGTAGCGAATTCGATAACTTTTGAAAGATGAAATTTTCAAGTAATTCGACCATAACGAAATGCTTCATGTTTGAATGCAAATTGTTACTTTTTTGGACGCTCTACATTTAGATTTTTGAAAGTGAATTGCACACACTCGAATTTATGGACTTGCTAAGAAGTATTTGCCGTATTTTTTTAATTCACGTTATAACTTTTAATTTGGTCTGGTAATAAGATGTTAAGAATAGAAAGGCGCTTGGTTTTTAAAAATTTGTTTCGCTTGAGTTACGTTAAAATAACCTGAAGCATTAAGTTAAATAAAAAACGCAGTAAATCTAGGCTTTTCTTATGTTATACGATTTATTTTAGCCATATCAATAACTGTTTTGAAAATATACCGTTTTTTTATTGCCAAATAAATTTGGAATATTAGGAATTGATTCATAAAATTTTATTTCCACTGCCTGCTCTAGAAGAGTGATAACATCCTTCATTGAAGTTAAACGATTTAAGTAATCACATATTATCAACGTATTTTCACACATCCAAGAAATTTCCACTCGATTATGTAAATCGTTGCATTCTCGTATAAGTAATCAAGAGCCATCTTTACCCTTTGATGTTATGAATTTCTCCAATATGGATTAATTATAGGTATCATAGAATATTTTAACACTTGCTGCGTATATAAACGTAGTATATATACGAATATATAGTTTTGGCGTTCGAGGCTATCAAGTCTATACACACACCCTTGTGTCGATTACTGATCTTTATGTCAAGCACGAATTAACCCTTGATATAAGCACGTTAATTAAGACCCTTATATTGTATATAAAACAAAGAGCGAATTTGGTGAGTGGGTAAAAGGATCATAATTTGTTTGTAAAAAAAATCACTTAGGCCAACCCTTATTAATAAACAACAAATTTCAACAGAATCAAAAAGTAGAGTTTGCATTTGAAAAATAATTAAAGTTTATGTTTGCTTAGCAATTATTAATATTGTATACAAATGTTATAGAAATTCTAAGGTTTAAAGTTACCAGTGGCTTTATTAAAAGCAAATATAGAGAATAAAACAGAATGAGTTTTTCAATACTTTGAACAAAATAACAAACTTGTTAGTATATAAAAGTTATACGCTTCAAATAATATTTACATACAAAATGAATGAGTCGAAGATTCCAAATATCTACAGCCCAGGCTTCATTCCAACGGGAGCGTATTCTAATATTGATTTTCAAATGATATCGTAATGCTTCAAATACACGTAGATTCTGGTACACACAATTGCAGTCGCATATAATAATAATATTATACATAACTATTAAGTGTTAGCGACTTGTTACATAACGTATGATATAATAACAATTTTATTTGCCGTCTGTGAAATATTCAAATATTCAAAAAGTATGTTTCAACATATTTTTGATCTTAATGCCTCAAAAACATTTAAAAATATTTTTTTATTGAAGTTATACTTCTTTAGGCGCTTCTTTATGAAAAAATGATAAGAGTGAAATTTTAAGATGCGCCCGCATTTTCAGCCAAAAATTAACAAAATGAAGTTAGTCGCAAAACCATTGGTTTTCCTGGCGCGCGTAATTTGAATTTTTGTTGTATTTATTTACCAATTTATTAATTTTTATATTTAAATTAAAAACAATTATATATACAAATGACACATATTATTAATAAATAAGTTATTACTTTTCTCGAATTTTGCAGTAGCTGTTATACTATTTGAAATTTAATGATAAAAATGACGTCTGTATTCCATGCATATTCTTAGTTATCACGAAATCTGGGATTCTGAAATGTTTCAACCATCTTAGAATAATAATTTAGTAACACAAGATATGAATAAGATTAAGACATTTACTTTGACAAGTAGCTACTTACTTTATTTTGCAATTTCTATGAAGCTTCGTTTTCATGACATGCATGAATTGTTAACCAGAAAAATGATCCCGACAAATTTTATAAACGTCTTGCAGCTTTCTTTGGATATTATTTATTGATAAAAATTAAAATATTATTCTCTTAATTTTATTTTTAACAATTATATCTTTTAATATATATATTATTAGTATTAAATATTAAATTAAATTTTTTTAAAATTGATTATTTGAATAAAATTAATAAAAACTAATTTTTAATGATACCAAAGAAGTATAACTTCTCACGCGCGTACATAAGTACACGCAACCACTTTTTTTTTATATCCAAAGACTTTTTCCGTTTTTTAAAGAACTGTTTTAGTAATTCTATGCTTCAATTGAAGTCCATATTCCATTTCAAAGGTTTCCATTTTTAACTGTTCAAGAAATTATAATCTCTAACTAGAAATTTGCAAACGATATTTACACCATTGGAATATTAGTTTCGTAGCCAAACACAGTCTCGATGGGTTTCTAATGAAATATTGAACAATGTTTGCATTTTGCTTCCATATCCATATTCTTGACATAGTGAACACGTTGAAATATAAACTTTAAAAAATTCTTCATCAATCTTCTATGTTTTATGGATATCGGAAATAACTGATTACAAATAGCGTACAGAGTGACATTTGCAATGCATTTCCATTAGTTAAATCTAAAAAAGTAGGTACGGATTAAAGTGGTCTTTATGTTAAGATAAATTGATTAAAAACAACAAGATAAATAGAAGTTTTATATTAAAAATACATTTCCAATTTGTAAACATTATTTATAATAAAGAAAAACTTTAACTGGTTTTATTTTGTACACCTACTTATATATTTGTACAAAAACATTTTATGCAAAGTTCGTCAAAGCCCTAGTTTAAGCTCAAGCCTTGCACATATAGTGATAGATACATTTTTAGTATCAACCAAACTAGAAACCTTTCAAGTAAAATAGCAGGACACTTTGTACAATGAATTGAGCTTAATATTTTAACTTTGATATGAAATAATTTACATACCTATTTAATGCTAGATTTGATTTTTTTTTATCATCTAAGGCCACTGTAACTGCTACAGTCATTAGCGATCTGCGAATTCAACTTATGAAAAAAAGGTTTACGTATTCATTAAGGTTTGACTCCTGGCGTATAGGGTGACAATCTACAATCTACACAATCACTACTCTTCTAAGTGAAATGAGTTTGACTTAATCTTAAGCTAAATTTAAGTCAAGTAGCTTAAAAATCAAGTCCAACAGCTTAAAAATCCAGTCATGTAGTGAATCCCTAACTTCATCTATAAGTTAAGGTCCGCATGATTTATTAATTAGGATAATATTGGACCAAGTTCGGCAAAGCGTTTAAGTAATAAACTTATGGAAAAGCTTGGTTATTCTTCGTTTTTAAAAGATAATAAATGGTGCGAATAAATATTGTAATTGGAGTAAAGGGCTGTAAAAAGGTGTAATAGAGTGACGCTTAACATAGCCACATTTCATACGAAAAAGAAAATATATTTTGATAAAACCGTCTCGAAAAAATTTGATTTTTCTAAAAGAAAATAACATTTTATTGTTGAACTTATATTTATTTTTATTTTCAAATGCTTAATATGTGCATGTAAGTATTTATGGTCAATGAATAATATAATATAGTAGCTGTACATAGTCTATGATACATAATATAGCAACAAAAAATAAAATTTAAAAAAAAACTGACATCTTCGAAAGCAGCGTTTCTTTTAACACGAAGCAAGCTCAGTTTTTTCAGTTTTGTTTAATTTTTTTAAGTAATTACTTAAAGTTGCCTCAACTGCTCTTTCAGTTTTATGTTAACCATTTTTCGCTGCATTAATTTACTTAGAGTACTTAGTATTTAACCGTTCGTTAGGTTTAAAGTATCTATAAGTAAATCTTATATTAGTTATATTTCATAGTAAAATTCACGTTAACTGAGATCCATAGCCATTTTTTACGTTTACGAAAAATAATCGACTCTCTAATTATTTAAGTTACAGTGCATAGTTCAACAACTAACCAATTACTAGTTTATCAATTAATGCTTATCAATTTTATCGGCTTAAAAATACTAATTATTAAGTTACCGATACTCTCAATTCAATTTTATAGACGTAGGCACAATATTTATAGTTATGACGTCATATACAATTATTTCAAAAATTTGCACGTTTAAATAATAACAAACCAAGATAATTCAATTAATTTTGTGGGCAGCGGTTTATCGATTATAGCAAATAAAATAAAACATAAATTGAATTAAACTCGATTTTTTGAAACGAAAAAATAATTCAAATTATTACAACCATTTGATTTTGATCCGAAGCAAATAAAATAAATAAAAATGATAATTGCTCAATTTAATTTCTTAAATTATTATCAAATCGCTAAAAGGTCTCTCATCTAAATGTTACTGTCAATTTCGATTTTGCTCATTGCAAAACACGCAATGATAATTATTATATACGATATTTCAAACCACCTGGGTTATTATCGATTCCATATTATAATTAAAGAGCGATCTTACATTATCTATTTAATAACACATTTTAAAATCTGCTGATTCGTAAATATCGTACCTCATAGTAATTTTAATCATCTGCAAGTTACTAATTGCGTTTTATACACAAGATAATTGGAAAAATTTTCTCAATTAACGCTTTAATTCATTAAGTCAAACATTACATTTCCACGGTACAAAATTGGCTTAATCTAAACAGGTTCATTAAATAAAGATTAACTCTTGATCCAGATCATTTTATGGTGTTCATATAGTGTAAATCATTTTCAATCTATTCGTATCATAATAATAGGCGTCCATAATAATAGTTTTGTGTAAAGCAATATGCAACTGCAATACTCTTTGATGCTGAAATGAATTTATTTAAATAACAAATCTTTGCTTTGAAAAGGTGTGTCTCGTGTCCATGTTTGATTTTTGGGTAGGGTTTCACGATTGTTGCATATAACACTTATTCTATATTCTATATTCTTTTTTTTATTTTTTTCGACAATACTTTTTTCTAGATAATGTGGTCAACATGGTTTGAATCTCATTGACAATAACGTTGAATATTTAGTTTGATTTATAAACTTCCTCAGTTTGTTCAGCCATGAGAAACAACCCTAATTCTATAACAGTATAACGAAAAAAAATCGTTATTGTTCGCTAAATATAATGATTTTGTAAAAGTTTTGTTCATTTGTACTTCAAGGTATTTAATCGTGAAGCGATATCTACATGGATTTAATTACTTTTGTTAATTATTACATTTTTGAAATGGCTTAAATTCTCTGCTTTACGTACTTCATAGTTAATAGTGATTTCATGGTCTGTCAATTCAAACAGAATGAAACAATTTCATTGATTTTATACTTAATTTTATCTGAAAACACAGATATAATGTAGGTAGTTCAGGCTAACATAATAACAACTTACCGTTAGTGTAAATGATCAAATATACTATAATTATAAATTCTAAGGCTTTGTATTGTTTTTGGTGCTTAGTTTATTTAATTGTTCAAACACCATTGGAAAGATTTTTATCAACCTTAGAAAAACTATGCATAAAACTCATTTCTTTCATCCTTATTTTTTTTATTACCACGAGTTTATTCACTTCATCTATCTGACAGATCTTATAGTAAATATACTGCCCATTTTTCGATATCTAATCGAATTTTCCACACACAAGTTTTATTGGTGACAATATAAATTAAATTATTAGATTTGATTTATTGAGTAATTAATCACTATATATAAAGGAAGAAGCTGATTGACTGACAGACACGCTGACGACTAAATGATTGAAAAAACAAACACGAATTTTTGAAGTGTTATCCTGAGTAGATTGTGGTATAAGCAAGGCTTTTTGAACTCTCTCTTCTTAGGTAGTTCAAAAAGAGGGTTAAAAGTTCTGTATTTTTTAATTCTTTCTCCTAAAATATTAAGTTTCTTAAATTTTATTCTTGCAGTTATCAATGGAAATGTTAAGAATCTCTGTTGCAGTTTCTTAATAATTTATTTAAGGGTAGAAAACAATTTTTAAAAATTTCAAAAAAATCTCTAACAAAGAACAAGAACACTAACTCTTTTAATAACTTTTAATTCAGACAAAAATAATACCTAATAGACTCTTCAAGAAAAATGACGATGATAGAAATCGTGTTGATGCTATTGAAATTGAAAAACTGTTACATTTCATACATTATCTTCTGGGAAATTGAAAAGATATTAAAAATAGAGAGAAGTTCCTATTCAACAAGTTGTGTTTGACATATTTTCATATTCGTAAGTGCAAGCCATTTAGAAATGAATCAATGACAATACAAGATTTTTTTTAATGAAATTCTTGGCTGTGTGTCAAATCTGTTGCATTTCTAATCGATAAAACATTTACAGCAAAAATTGGAAAACACAAAATGTCTATAGTCTAATTTCAGACCTAGATAGTCGATGATTATTTTTTAATATAGAAACAAAATAATTTAAAAAAATTGGTTGAGGAAATATATTAATTAAAATCACAAATTTTAATTAAAACTTACAACTATAAGAATGAAACAAAAAGTTGAATTAAACTCAATCTCTTTCTGTACGACACAATGTCGTGTAATTTGATTCTTAATAACGTAAATAATTCGTTTATTGTGATGAAAAAAATGACGAATGCACATGCAAGATGATATCAGTTTCAAGTAAAATATACAAGACTATACGATTAGTTAGAAATTAGAAGAAAAAAATCTCGAAAGACTATACGTAATACAATCGTTGAGTAAAAAAGGATTTTACTTTGACGTCAAAGACAATTAAGATGAAAATTTAATTGCTCCAATCGATTCGAAGTTACCTATCATCTATTTTATGTTTATTAAGTATATTGCAGACGTTGATGATTGACTGAGATAATTAAAAAATAAGGCCATAAATATTAATTCTCTTGCCTCTATTTTGATAATACCTACTTTTCAAGTTTTTTGATTATTTAGTCTTGGAAAATCTTTGTTTTAACAAGCTATTTGCTGCTAACTGTAAAAGCCACTATGAATAAAATATTGTTGTAACTAAGATTATATACTTTTGAAAATTGAAATCAAAATCAAAAGATTTTTTTTACTCTAATGATGATATTTCGTTTTACCTTTTCACATTATTGTAATTATTTTCAAATTTTTTTCAATGCTAAACAATCTAAACCTATAATTTCCTTTTTTTACGGGATAATTATTATCATCAAATCGATGAAACAAAGCATAATTCACTTACTTCAACTGAAAAGCATTCTTAGACAAAATTCAGAGATCATGCAGAGCAGAAATTTCGAAACGAATTTTTCCTCAATGTCAATATCACACCGAAGAACAAAACTAAATGCTACCTCATCACTTTTTCTAACAATTTTTTCTATTTTCTTGTTTTTAAAAAATCTTCCATTGATACTTTACTTACTAAAAAAAAGATTTATTATCTTCTAAAGTTTTTACACGTATAGAAAATTGTTCTTGTCAAACATAATTCGGTTTCTTACTAACTTTTTTAAAAGATAAAATATCGAGTCGTGTATGTGAATTACATATAGCTTACAAATTTTATTAACAAATGTAAGCATCGGCATAACTTAAAACTTACACAAGCCATAACAAATAAATCATTATTGACTTTAACAGATTACCAAAGTCAATTTTGCATTATTAAATCTAATCTTAAGTGAAAAATATTTACTTTATGACGGCAAAAGAAACTCGGTTATTGTTATAGTGTTGTCCAACAGATTAAAAGTCCTCAATTATTTTAAACATTACGGCTAATAATTTATTATATCACTTATGTAATATTGTCCTTCATTTTAAAAAGAAGAAAGAAAAGTCTATTAGAGTTCTTTAATTAACTTACCCTAGATTTTTTTCAACGTATTTGTCAAGTCATATTTCTAATGAAATTGTTCTCAATTGCGTTATAGAATTTCATCAGTGTTTTGATTTGATTAGAGGATGTATAGCAAACTATTTTAATAACATTAGTGTTAGCCGAGTTTGTTAAATGTTATCTATTGTAAAAATAAATTACAAATTGTTAAATTTCGCAATGATATTTCTTATGGAATTATAATACACGACAAATAGACTGCAAGTGTTACAAAGAATGCTAATTTTTGATTTTTCTATGTAATCTATTGTTGTTATTTAATTATACTGCAATGATAAGTTTTTTTTAATTAAGTATTTGTTGTTAATATATTAGCATAACTTCAATTGATTTAGTTGAATTTTTCTGTAAATTGTTATTTCTCTTAGGAAGAGAAATCAAAATTTCTATCATGAATTAAGAAAAAACTCAGGAAAATGTATCTTCATATTATAAAATGTTCCAATTAATTTAATTACTCAATTTTCTTATATGTATAATCATCATTTATTTTATAAAATAATGAGAGTTAAAATTTAAATAAGTATGTATAACAAGACAGAGGTGGCTGCAATAAAATTTAATTTTTTGCACTTTGTTTCAACTAGTATTATTAATACAATAGAACATTTTGAGATACTCAAATTATGATATACTTTTTTCTTTAATATAGAAATATTAAGTAAAATGCCAAGTGCAACTATGATTTTTATTTTTGTACATAGGTAGGTAGTATATCTCAAGTTATATATTCTAGGTACTTCATCATTTTTATTTTTTTAATCAAATGCAAATAAAATAGCACAAATTGCATGAAGATCATCGATATTATATTGTTATTTATTGTCTAACAAGTACCTAGTGATGGCTTGTAACAAACCGCTGCGGAAAATATGTACTCAAAAAATTTAGTTTTAATGTTTTTTTTAAAGTAATTATCGAATCTACTGTATGAAATTATCGACCATTAAACTGGGTATGAAACTTGTTAATATTCATTTGGCCCATAGTTTTCGAAATATTCTATTTGTAAAAATCAGATAGGGCCTAAAAATTTGTCAGAAGGCCCTTTTCGACGTCTGCTTAAGTTAAGCGTAAGATCTTAAAGTTTTACTGAGGTTGAATGAAATCAGTGGCGAATTTACCATCAGCTTTTCGGAACGGCAAATTAAGGGCCCACATTTCAAATACCAAGCATAAAATTACAATTTCCGTGACAAAAAAATAGTTATTAAGGTGATTGTGAACTAAGATCGAATTGTAGAGGTCGGTAGGGGAAGCAAAATTTGAATAGTCTACTGGTGGAAAATGTAAAAAAATCTGTCACTGATTGTGAATAATGCTTTACAAATTTTTGTTAAAATTGAATGCCCATTTGATTTATGCGGCTGATTTGGTGGTAGTCACACCCCTGGTAAAGATATTACAATTTTTTTAATAAAGTTTTTATTTTTGAAAGTGGTATTAGTATTTAAATTATATTATTCATATTTTGGTATAAGGATAAAACTATTAAAAGATTTTTATTTAAATACTGTTTTACTCGTAAGTAAATATAGCAGCTTTAAGCACGTAAGCAATAAGCATTCATTTTATTTTAAACTAAATTTTTGTCAAAAGTTGCCTCACTGTATTTTCAAAAAAACGGCTTAATTTTTGATACGTAGATAATTTTCCCGCTGTTAATTTTTGAAAACCAAGATCAAATTACAAGTCTTTACAAGCCAAGGTAAAACATTTTTATTAACAAAAATTAGTAATTTTTACACCTTCATAACGGATCTTGATCACCATTTCAATGGACTTGACACCTGGGATAAGGTTTTTTAAAATCCTTTTCAGAACTTGTACCGTTGAATAATTAAACTATTTAAAAAAAAACAATATTTTGTTTTTACTTAGGAGTAAGCATTATCTATTTTTGTCATTCTCTAGCTAAGTTTCTGATGTACGTAAAATTACAATAACTCAAAAACTGATGGTGTTTTATTGGTACAATAAGGATAGCTAGTTAATACCGCGATTGAATAGTTCAAAAAGGGAAAGAAACCTATTATTAAGTATATTGTTATTTTGGATAACAGATAAAATGAGCGGGCCTTCTAAAGGTAGTAACGTTCATGTAACTTTGTTTGCCTAACCTCTACTTTTCCCTTGTACCACAATAACTAGAGCTCAATTAAAGCTACTCATTATATTATAATACTAGTCGATTTCAATAGATATTTACTAGAAAAGCTATCGATGGTCAAAGCTTGTATACATATTTAAGAGCCAATCATATGTTATTAATATTACTGCTCAAATAATTTCTGGCATAACACAATACATACTTAACTGAATATGAAATGTTGCTTTTTCTTCGGTTAAGATATGTATAATATCTAGCTGTATATACATAGTATAAGAATATTAAAGCTAAATTTTTATAGCGATCATCAATATAATTTTTAATTTAGTATGATGTTCAAAGAGGCAAAGATATTTATTTAATCAATGCATTTGAAATAAAAGATTACCGAACTTAATGAAAAATTTCAAAAGCACCAAGCGATTCCGTTTTTATTTTTTTTAAGTAAAACATGAAATAAAAATTGTTCATTTAGTGAAACTACGCTTCATTGTTTTAACTCCACTTTAATTACAAAATACTTTGCTTCACTCACATTTTGTTTTATTTGCAAGTTCTCTTTGCATCAAACAAAAGCAAATATTTATTTTCAGGGTAAATTAATAATGCGAACTAGTTGTTTTATTGGAAATAATTGCAGTTTATTTAACAAATAGGTAGACAATTTATTAGATAGTTTTAAACATTTTTATTTTATAAACATTATACATTCTTTTTATTTTAAAAACCAATTACGCCAGTGTCTGTTTTGTAAATATAATATTTTTGCAATATATTTTTTACACTGACGTAGTAAATCAAATAGGATTTTTTTATATATTTAATTCAACAATGCCGTCGTTTAAGCAGCAAATAAATTGATATAATATAATTTGTTTTATAATAGATTATAAATTTACCAAAAATACAAACAACAATAATTGTAGTAGTTAGTTTAAATATATATTTATATTTAACCCTGAGGTGGTTGTAATACCCTTAAAAGTGCTTCTAGTAAATCACATTTTCTTTTCTCCGCGTCGAGTAGTTCTCGGTGCATTCGCCTTGCTTCTGCAACACGTGCCCGTTGATCTGCTCGCAAATTTTCCATCGCAGTTCGAAACCAGGCTGGCCCCTCGACTTCCTTATAATGCACTTCTAACTCCTCAAATGTTATTTCTTCAGGTAGAGGATCTTCATTTTCTTCTTCCTCTTCTTCTTCGGTACAATCACGACTTATTTCCATTTGATTATAAATAACAGTCTGATTTTCGGCTTCTGTGTTTGGTGTTTGATACGTGTGGTCTGTGTAATAATCTGTTTTTGAGTACCGAATTCGTTTACGTTTTTGTACCGGTGCCAGTAAATTGTCATTGTCCCCATCGTCGTTATCTTCGTTTTCGGGAATCGGTGGCACCAGACGAGACTTCCGTAATATTCGAGTATTGTTGCGAGGATCGGGTGCGAATATGATCTGTAAAATTTCGTAAAATTCCCAAGTTCTTTGTCGCTTTTTTCGCCGGTCGTAATATATACTTTTGAATGTTTGTTTTAAGTTTCGCCATTTGCGGTCGCACATTTGATAGTCGACATTGAATCCTTTTAATCGCATGCCGTTCGCTACTTTTATCCATAAGTCTTTCTGTCGTAATTTTGGGTCGCGGAATTGAACTATTAATTTTTGATATTCTTCGATTAATCCGTACACCATGGGACTGGTCCATATAAATTGTGAGTTTCGAAGTTTAGGATCTATCGATTCGTCTTCATCCTGTTTTGAGTGGTGAAATTAGTTGTATAGCTTGTTTTGATTGTTATAGGTTTGATACATACGCTTAATGTTTGTTGGTGTAATGAATTCAGGAACTCTTGTGCATTTGGTTCGTCTAACGATTGATGTGGACTAGAATTGTCTTTTAATAAGTGATTATTTTGTACTGTTTGTTGGTCGCTGGTTTTTGATGAGGTTGATGTGCATGCCTGCAAATATAAGAAAAGTTTTAGTAAGCGATTTAAAATTCCCGCTAGCAGCTGATGGATGAGCAGCGCGCGCGCTACATATCTATTGTTAGCCTTGGTATTCGCACTATATTCTACCTACCTGTTCATCGATTTCTCCGCAATCCACACCTTTGTTCGATGGCATATTTCTCTTGCAGGCAAATTGAAGTGTGAAACAATAACTGATAAATAAACTATAAAAACATTTGTAAAAATATACACACGTTTTAAAACATTTGAAATCAATTAACTTAGCGGAAAAATCGCTTTCAAGCACTTGTAAGCAATGCTGCCCACTTTTGTCGACTTTCACCGGATTCTGCCGAGTTGCGCCGCTGCTTCCACACACACATTCGTCGGGTCGCTTTCGTTAATTTGTCATGATCAGAACAATCAGCTGTTTCAGCCGCTCTCGCTGGACATTGCGATACGATGCCAGCTCGATGTTGTGTCCCACTCGATTCCATTATGTGCTCAAACTTCTTCCTCTTCATTTACTTTATTTATTCACTAATCCAAATCGATGAAGCCGCTATGTATCTCACTACTCCCTTTTAATTATCTCTATATTAATTAACAATTCAACAATTAATTACAAATACCTTTCCTATTCAATCAATACAAATCCTATAAATTACTTAAGCTAAATGACAGAAATTTTTATTCTTTTTTCCTAACATTTTTCACCTAAATACCATTCGATTTATTTGTTTTTTCGCACTTAAATAAAATTCTTTTATGACCTCTACTTAATAGATTAACTGTTATTTCTAATACTTTTCTCAATGTAGAAAAATTAAACTATCTATTGGTTAAAAATACTTTGTTATACTAAAAATAAAAACTTTATTTTTAAGTGTAGATACTTCTTAAGTAATTTTTCCGAAGAATTTTTTTCAAAGAATATTTAAAATGATTTAAGTACTATTAAAAACATATTATTTAAATTTTAGTTGGGGTTTACTTTTATAAAAAATACTCTGTTAAAACACTGTTATGGAACTCCGTAACCGAAACGATCGGATAACCGAAAAAACAATCTATCCGTAACCGAATTCAATGTAACATTTTCCGATAATTTCGGATAGGGGAGAGTCTATTATGAGTTTGTTAATCTTGTAATTTCAAGTGAATAAGACTTAACATTGAGTAGCTATACAGCAACTATACTTATACGACTGATTATAATGCCAAAGAATAGCTTAGTAGGTAATATACTCAAATTATTACCAATTTGCGTTTTACTTTTACTATTTCTCAAAGATCTAATATCCATAACCGAAACTATCCGATACTAACAGATAATTCGAAAGAATTTTGCATTTTTAACCGTATCTGAAGCCGGTATAAAATTAATTCCAAACATCCCTGTTATTAAGTAAGGTGGCCAGTTTTTTTTTTTTTTTTTATGAAGGACTGTTAAATTACAATCAACATAAAAATTCTGATAGAAAATGTTCATTTTCATTTATTTAAACGTATTTTTTTTAGAATTTAAAAATGCATTTAAAGAAAACTGTTTAATTTAATATTTTGTATAAGATACAAACTCAGAACGTCCACTTTTGTTAGTGGCGCAGTTTAGAATAGTTTGCTCTCTCCACTACATGTGACAGGGGTACTGGGTTCGATCCCCGTCGAATCCGTATATTTAAGACTTATGATCTAAGATTTCAGACCTATAGAAATTTCGTGGTATGACCTACATTTTAAAGCTACTTAAAAAAAACAAACTCAAAACAAAATTAAAACGAATAACGAATAACATGATATGGAAAGCGAACAAACTGCGTAAATCAAAGAATAGCTAAAACTGTAAAGACAGGCCTTTAATAAAGAATTAAGAAGAACTGGCATATCTTCAAAGCAGACAAAAGTATTAAACTATGGTTTTATCTTTTGGATACTGGATAGAACTAAAAAGTTATCATTTACCTAATAAGACTCTGTGTTTTTTTTTTAAGTAAATAAAGGTGAATAATATTTTTAAGACTTTTAAGTGAAAAGGGGGTAGAAAAGTAGGCTAATTTCAAAATAATTAACTTACAAAAATGCTTCAAAACACGAATTTCTTAATTTTTGGTCTAAAAGGATTTATTTTTCTCACTTAAATAAAACATAGAGATAAACTTTTGTTAACGTTTTGTTGTAGTATTACTTCGTGTTAACTAAATTTCATATTCAGCTTGTTGCGCTAAACGTTTTCTACTGTACTAACAATAAGTTATCTTAAAAAGCTTAGTTTTACAATAAAATTGCAAGATCATGACTTTTGAAATATATAAAAAACAACTCTTAAATTCAATACACTTTTAGTTTTAAAACTTAAAGTACGTATATTTTTCTTTTTTTCATTTAAAAAAATGGTTACGTTTACTACGTTTAGTTTTGCTAGAGACTATTTCTTGAGGATACAGAAAAAGATAAAAGTCAAGGTAGATTTGAAATAAAACTGATGAATGGCCCTAATGCTTCCCATAATTCTGATTTGTGGTAAGATTTGTCAAGACGGAATAAATTTTACTTAATTCTTATCACACGACTTAATATTTCTTTTCCAATTACGTCTTCGAGTTAAAAGTATTCTTACTATAAACCGTTTTATAGTGAAACATATTTTAATGTTTTTCTTTTAATTTCAGCGGTCGAATTGGGACTTTGTGCAGGCAACATTGATACGTATATGATAGCAGTTGAACAACAAGCAAAGGATCGACTTGAAAGACTAGCGGAATTATTTCACATAAAGCCTGTCGATTTACATAAACTTTCTAAACAGGTAATGACAACCTTATCTTCCAAAGCTTTAAGAACAAATATAATTTAATAAATTTAAAGAAAATTGGGCTGACCTTTGAGAAAATCTAAACAAGTTAATTTTATTACAAATAATTGACGTCAAAAGTAAATGGATATGTGCGTCATTTTGTCCTACAAAGATTAGATCTGAAATGGAAAGCTTCTAGGAATTTTTTTGTTCAATTTAATGGTTTGGAAAATAGTCGTTTGGAGTAATAGAAGTGTAGAATTGTCACTGTCTTGTATGCATGTAACGGCGTAATAGGAAAATGTAATTTATGTTGGTTATTTTAATTACGTTACAGATACAATTATCAAATAAATCTTCCACTCGAAACCTTCAAGATACAAATGGTTTAATCGAAAACTCTCCAATTTATCTGACCTCTTTGTCGAATAATGAACCGCTAGTAAGTAACCATGTTACCTCGACCAGTACAGATGTACCTGCAATCGTAAACAAGGAGGTCGTAAATAAAGCGATTGCGACCGTTGAAAAATCGCCGAAGTTAGTTCAATCGGAAAATATTCCAACGACTATTGTTGTAACAAGTGCTTCGACCGCTGTTAGTGCTGTTACGGTACCGACAGCGCCATCCACGACGCTTGCGACGCCAACGACGCCGGTAACCAGTGTACAATCGGTGGTGCCACCTCCTCTATCGCTAACCGAACGACGCGCTTCGTCGCCGTTTCAAAACGGCAGAACTGAGGTTCTCATTGGGGCTGATGATAACAAATTCAAAACAACCGCTCTTATTGAGAACACAGCTAGGCTTGGAGTCGATTCAGAAAATAGGTAAGCTTTGATAATTTTTTTTATAGATGAAAAACCGGCTATGTGTGTGTTACACCACGTAAAGAGTTCCATTGTCGGAGTTTAATTGCATAACAAATATAAAGTTTCACTCAAAATAAGCTTCAAAATTTTTTTTGCGATTTTTGAAATGATTTAGTGAATCAACTTGATATTTAGATGATAACTAGGCATATATAACAGGAACGACTTAATTTTTAAAAGGTTTCATAAGAGTAAAAATAAATATTTTATACCCTATCATCCATTGCTTCGTTCACGCAAGACTGGAAAAAACACAGTTCTCTTGAAAATTTCGTTACAAAAATTTGACAATGACTAAATGATAAGTAATCTTCGTTTCGCACAGCATTAAAATCAATGCTATAGTAATTGTTACAAATATACTGAAATCACGGTTCTCTTAATAATATAAGTCATGAAAAACATTGAATTCTCCCCCTCCCCATTATATTTAAAAAATTAACTTTTTATAACAAATATTGCATAAAGCATTTCTTTGAAGATTTTCTTAAGATAAAAAAATGTTTTAACCATTTATTGAACGGATTAAGAAATTACAAAAGTATAATTTCTTTACATTTAAGAGTAAATTCATAATAATTACAAGAATAGAATAATTTAAGAAAATTAATATTTTAAGAGAAATGCTTAAAAAATGCAAAACTTTTATCTTTTAACTTTTTAGTGACGACCTCAGTACACTCAGGACCAATATGTACTTTGAAAATACATGTTTTTATCTTTAATAGTTTAGCAAAGTAAGTTAGGCAGTTTATTTTATTATTTATAGGTATAATAAACCTGAAATCAATTTACTTTCATACTAAGTACCTAAATACAATGCACAGCAAAACAGAAAGGGTTTGTTTATGTCTAAATCAAGTAAAATTTGAAAATCTTACCTTACATTTTCTTTAATTACATTTTTTTTTCTCCTTAGCGCCTATTCTTTTTTATTTATGAAGTTGACTGCTTTTCTTTGGAAACGTTAACGTTATTTAATTTAGCTTTTTAAGCGTAGTAAGTTTATCCCAAAATTAAGAAATCAGTAAAATGATATAATACTGGTGTTCCCTTGATATCTTCATATCAATTGATTAAAGTTCGAATTTATACTATATTATACATATACTGGGTATTTTACTGGGTGTATAATACATAACATTTTTTGAAATAATTATTGTATAGTCTACATAGTGCCGCAACGATTTGATCTGTTAGAACTCCATTATGCGTTTTGCTTCTCGGTGACACCTGTATATTTCTAGACTTTTGAACTACACAGATTTTTTGTGTTTAGACAACGTATATATGATCTTAGATGTTAAAGCGACTTAAAACACCCAAAAAAGGTAAAATTTACTTTGAAACTATTATATAAAATGAGTATTTAATAAATATATGAGCTTTATTTCCCTCATAGTATAGCGTATACAGTTGAAACTTACATTAACCGTGAATTGATAAATTGATAAAACAATTTTCAGGAAAAGTCTTACTTAACTTCTACAACTTCATTTTTTTCAAAATTTTAATTCATTCAGTAAAAAGTAAAAGAGCGAAAGAAAATTGTTTCTACTTTAATATTAATTATTTTCGAAAGTTTAGTTTTAAAATGATGTAGATTATTCCATGCACAAATGAAAAAATCAATACTGTTCTTGCAACAAAATCTTTAGATCAACATGCGTAGGCCATTAAGAAAACCACACTTTACTAAGGAGGTAATTTTACAAAATACTTTTTTTATTATATGTTGCATTTTTAAAATAAAGCTTCGGTTCCCAACAATTATAATTAACTTCCTCGCAATCTTAAGTATCTTCTTACATAAATTGGCAGTGGCGGAACGAACGAGTTAAACCTCATGGATCCCCCGGCTAAACAAGTTTATGAATATGATATTAATAAATGTATCATTTTTCGTAATTACAAAACTCGCACGTAAATGACGCTCAACTTTTCAAATAGTTTCAATACTGAATACTTAATCGAACCATAACGATTTAGCTATTTATGCAGCATATCTTGGGATTTTTTCAACGAACCATTTAAAAGACTGATTACCGCACTCATAAATCTTCACTGCTTCCAACAATAAATTTTTCCAGCACCTTATAATTTTTTTTAAAATCTAGCGAGCAAATGCATTAATATTTCTACGGTAGAGATACATACATCATAGAATATGTTTGTGTTATGAAAAAAAAATCTAAAAAGAAAATCTCAAAAACGTGACTTTATAGTTGTTTGCTTTTTATTGAATTTTTTTGTAAAAAATATCTCATTACTTTTTGTATTACTTTTGAAATTGGTTTCAGCTGGAAAATTATCTAATATTTTTGCATGTTAGTTTTTTTGATTCAGGGTCAAAATATGTAAGTAACCGAATTGGATGAGAAAAAAAAAAGTAGAAACATAGTAAATGTATGTGAACATTTTTTGGTTTTATTCTTATTTCAACGGAAATTGGTGATTTTGGTAAAAAAAAAAACTGTGAACGTCTTAAGATTTTTTTTAATATAAATACAAAGAAAATTAAAACCAAAGAAGACAATGGCAACTTAAATTAGTTAAACGATTCAAGTATCAATTAAAATTACTATTATCAAAATATTAACGAGTATTAATATAAAAAACATGATTTGAGGAATTATTTCGGATGCTTAAGAACCGAAAAATTTAATTTTTGATAAATTAGAACTTTTTTTTGAGCAAATATTGACATTTTTAGAGAATAACTTTTCTGGATTTTAAAGCTACTATGACTTCAATTTCAAGCAACTTGACCTAAATTTGATTTAAAATCAAGTCAAACTTGAATCAAATATTAAAATTTAAATATCAAAGCAATTTAAGCCTTGACTTTGGATGTTATTTCATTTATAAATAAAAATATCAAAATAAATCATTTACAAAAATTGTTCACCTATTTGACTTGATGAATCCCTAGAAAGTTGAATGGAATCAAAAATTATAAATTTTTTTAACGGGATTTCTTAAGCCTAGTATATTGAGCTTCTCGTTTAGAGTTCTTTTATTCCATGAAAATTTGACAAAACATTTAATAAACCAAAATGTTTTATTTATTTAGATTCGTAGATAAACCACTTATCACAAAAAAAAAACTATATATTTTCATAACGTTTTAAATCGCTCGTATTACTATTATTTGAATCACTTGTATTCATTGATTGTATCACTTTTAATGACTGCATTAGGCTAACTGACTGTCCTTTTATTGACAAAAATATGTGTCCCAGTAATTTCCATTGCCAAACCTTCCAAAACCGTTAGTTGTCAATAATGAAAAGGTGCAAATGTTCATCATTAGAATTTCCATAGAACAATCTAGATTCTAGAATGTTCCATTCTTCTCCATAGCAATTCGATGTCTGTTTTTTTTTTGGTCGTTACACAATGAGAGCTGTGTATTAAATAGTATACCAATCTAACAATGACCTACTCGATGTACTCGATGGTGCTGGTATATTTGTAAAAAGGTTTCTAGGTTTCTGTAATACAGCATACAATTTCTTAATTCAAGCCTTTGGGAAATTAAAAGGTTGTTAAATTGATAAATTCTGGCCCTCACTAAATCTTAATCTAAGAAGTTGGAGGATAATATAGATAGCTATTTACACGTTAAAAGTCTACTCATCAGTTACGTCACAGTTTAGTCATTATTCTGAATCAAAACCGTTGTCACTCATTGTCAGGCAAAATAGATAATATAATCATATCTATTTGTCAGATTTTTTTGAAAACTGCATTAGTCATTCTGTAATTTTGTTCTCGAATGTAGCTAAGTATTAAGATATACCAGTATATATCTTTTTTTCCAAATTTTGAAACACAAAACCTTAATATTTTCCTTTAGGTCTTATATCTATAAAAATTTTCAAGAATGATATAACTGTAATAGAAACCCGTCTTTTCTTGTCGTCCGTCTTGTCTATCGACTTGAGGTCAAAGTTTTCCAATAGCATTATTAACTGTTCGAATAGACCAAATAAATAAAGATATAATGTAGGAGACCAATTTGGGTTTTCTAAACGATTAAAGAATGTTCTAAAACATAATACTATTGGTTGTTTTTTGTAATAAAGTAAATAGTTCGATCTTGTTGAAACCACATCTATTTATTATCGTCCATTTCAAGCAGAAAAATCTATTTAAAAAGATACATGTCGGTATTTTTTTATATAATGCTGATATATACCCATTTATTTAATAAATTTTATCAATTAATTATGTATCAATATGTCAAAAGAAAAACGAATAGTAAAAAAAATTTATTTAGCATTAGGTACCCATTTTATGAACGATTTCTATTAAAAGTCCGTAAAAATATTTTTTTCTAAAAAAATTTATTCCAAACAAAAAGATCTTTATTTTAAAGTTACGACTTTGTTAAGGTAAAATCCGTTTTATGATATTCTAAAAAAGCATTAACTTGCCGATTTTTGCATTCTTAATGGCTTTTTGGCACGTTCTTAATGCCTCCAAGTTTTCTTTCTAAGCGACAGAGTCACGTCATGTCGACTCTGAAAAACGGCACGGCAGGCTCTTGCAGTCTCGCTTAAATGACGTCACGTTAAAATCTTTGAATTTCTACCTCAGATTCCAAAGGGTTGTTTTAATCTTTTCAACGAAATTCTTAGTAACTGTTACGTAACATTAACAAATAAAATGAAATGAACGTTTTGTGTTAGCAACAGCTTTCGTTTAGCTCGTAATTAACATAAAAAGGTTAGTATAATAAAGTAGCGGTAAAATTATCAGAAAACACACGGAAAAGTAAAAGATAATGTTATTCTCACCACTTGATTTCTCACTTTTTGATATTGTATTTAAAATCAAAACATTGTTTCGTAGACTCATCTTTGTCATTTCCTTTTCATACGTGAGAGCCATTTACTTATATATTGCTGCATTATAATTTGAATACTCTATTTTTAATGCTAATTGAGATTGAAATAATTTCAGTTCATTAGAGAAAAAATAGTGTGTACTTATCTTGAGTGTAGTAGCGAACAAAACCGGAAATGTGGAAGAAAAGAAAGAAAAGTCTTAATATTGATAGTCATGGCTTTGAAGAAATAGTAAGTGCCAATTTGGTTTTTGTAAGTAGTACTTACTTTGGAAATGTTTTGTTACTTTAGAATCTAATTTGCGATTTTAACGTGTTGACGCTTGTTAGACAAATCCCTATGGAGTTCTTAACGCTAGTAATTATTTTAGGTTTATTACCAATACTTAAGAATAATTAATATTTTTCATTTGGTAAGTATAGACTGAACACGTTAATAATTAAATTGCAATCAGCTTCGAAGAAAACGAGAAAGTTGAATTGGTAATTCAATCTCAATGGATAAGTTTAATTTTGGTGTTTATATCTTATTGTTTTTATTACCTAATACTTATTGGCAGCTCGTTATAAAAATGAGAAGGCAAATTTCTTGTATCACTTTTTTAAAGCTTTTTTTATGACTAAATTTTTTATAATTAATTTTTGTTTACGGAGAAACAGAAAACTGCTTTTCTTTTTTTCAGAGACAAGCCGCTTCTGACTTAACGTAGATAACATTGAAAGGCATAAAATAAATATATATATATATAAGTATACATTAGTTGGAAAGATTTAATCATTTTTTTCATTGAAGTTGAAGCTTGATATGCAACCAATATTTTAATATGTAAATTAATAATAATGTTCTACATGTTTTGCTTTAAAAAAGAAAAAAATATAATACAAAAATAAATATGTCATTGTTCAATTTATCAAATTTGAAAATTAAAATCTTTTAAAAAGACGAGAACCGTTATCACACAAATGACATGTGATTTCCATTCTCCAATCTTTCAATCACTTAAATGAATTTTATGAAAATCAGTTCGACACACACAATTCGATATTGATTCATCTCTCGCATATACGAAGATGAGAAATGTGACGCATCACTTATTTAAATGCAAAAATTGGAATGAAAAGTTGGTCATACAAAATTCTTATTTGCAGACGACTACTGGTTAAAAATAACCCATTCATTTATATAGAAGTGAATCATGGGAAATAAGATTTTTCCTTTTTGATTAAGTGTCAAAATTTCGTTTTTTATTAAATAGACATGTTCCGTTTTTGATATTAATTACGTTCGAAAAACATCACTATATAAAGGCTGATAAATTATATTAGAAATTCTAAGAGGAAATTTTGATTGTTCACCGTATCTTATATGTATAGTAATTTGACATTAAAGATCATTAGCTTATATATATTAATGCGAAAGAAAAATGAGTGTTGCACTTTCTTTTTTATTATATACTTTTTCGCTAGTTTCTAGGTTAAATATTAACTTTTCAATTGGAGTTTTTTCAATGCCAATTTAGAATGAAATAATTTTTATTTAGGCTCTCTTAGATTCTCTATGCTTATTCATGAGTTTGCAATTTTAATGTTTCTTTTTTTATTATTTTCAAATAAAGGCTTTAATATCTCATGCATTAGTCAAATCTTGAAAGATAACTTATAGATAGTTGTAAGATTTTTCGCAATGAAATCCGTATCTCCAATCGAAAGTTTTTTAATATACTCGTTGCTCAAAGAAATATGTTGTATTTACGTTTAATTATGGAATTAAATCAAAAATTCTAGACAGCACTGCATATTGCAATTATTGGTATTAAATATTCAAATATTTCATGTTGCAATGCACATAATATTCTCAAACAAGAGCCTTGAAAAATATGAATTTAAAAATCCGAATTGAAACGAGTTATGAAATCGAGAAATTTGTTGACTTTTGAATTTACTGCGCCCACCAGAAAGGGCTTTTTTTGTTGGGAAAAAACGAACCAACCCATGTCTGGATAGTATCTAAAAAGGATAATAAGAGCTATTCGTTTCCAAACGAAACGTTTTACAGTCGTTCCATTCAGAAATGTCTCGAATGTTACACAAGAAATGTACGTTGGGGGTTATTCGTCTGTGACGAAAAACCTGTAGAGACCACTTATAAATTGTGCCCCTACACCCACTGTTCTCGCTTCCCTTGAGCAGGTATTCCTTATTGTAAACATAATACTCTTCCCATAACAAGTGTCTGGACAAGGAACTTGTTGAGTTTCGTTGTGAGTGCAACGCAGATGACTAATGGCATGCATTCACATGATTATATTCAATGGCATTTCTTTCAGACGAGAGTATACTTTTATATATTGTTGTCTTTTATACATCGTATAAACCATACTACAGGTAGGGTAAACTGGCTCAATTTGAAACTTTTTTCCTAAAAAAGTGTTAAAGTTACAATTATTGTAGAGCTTAAGTTCTATACTTAAAAAAAAATCTTAAAACCGTATCTATTTAAATAAATTGGGGAGACAATTTTATTTGTAACACCATACTTATAGGGATTCACTACTTGATTTGATTTTCAAGCTACTTGAAGCTACAATCAACTCAAACTCAAGTCAAATGTTAATATTTAATACTTTATTTCCAAGTCAAGATGTTAAGCTCCATTCATTGTACAAAATATAAAAGTTTCCTATTTAAAATATTTACATTAACTTTCAATAAAAATTATCCTCTTCTATATTAAAAAGTATTGTATTTAGTTGCTAGCTACCCGCTTTGCTGAGCATGAATTTAACTTTAAATATATTTGATTTCTTTCTTAGAAAAACAAATGTTTGGACATTAATATAGTTTGGAAAATCTCTATTTAATTAAGGAACTCCTTTCATTTATCATATTTTATAATAGAAATTCAAATATAAACTCATATTATTGATACAAATACAATTCCTATACATAGTTTCTTTGCTAAACTTAGTATTTTGGTTGATACTTGAAACAAAGGAAGCTCTTCTCTCGTATGTATCTCTAAATTTCTCTTCCTGTTAGCATGCCTATAAGTATATATAATGAATTTCAAGCTTACTGACTTATTTAATTAGTATAAAAGTCGTATATATATAGGTAACTTAGTCTCTTTCCCTCTCTTTTCATTTTTGTCTTACATCACTGTCATTCATATTTTCATTTCTACATTTAATCTCAAATCGTTAATTACTTTAAATTAATTATAAATATTTTAATCATTTTTACTTACCTAAAAACAAAGCATCCAGGGAATAACCTAAAAAATTAATCCAGTCAAAATATATTCAGAATATATTAAAATAAATGTTTACAAGGATAAGATAACAAGCTTGATTTAGGTATCGATAGAAGATGTTTTATTGATAAATATTCTTAGTAAGTTAACTTTTTGAAGTGATATTTCTTAGGCGGTGGTTTGATAATCAACTAGTGGATTTGAAGTGAAAGTAATATTTCAAAAACGCATCAGATCTATGCACATTTCGTTACATGAAAGAGAGGAACAATATGAAGTAGAAAAAGTGAACTCATGACCCTATATGTAAATTTTGTATTGTATTTCTTTTTCTCTTTCTGTCTCATACACTAAATCTCATATTTTCTCTTTTCAAGAAGTTTCACTTTTATCACGTGTACGAGTCTGCAAATTGGGCTGAAATTTTTGTATTTGTTTATAGTATTTTCAATCTGCTGAAAAATTAATAGCGTTGACGATTTGACAATTTAATATATGAGCTTAATACGCTCAAAAGCTTAAAATATAAACTTTTACAAAACTAATTGCTCCGCATAGGGTTTTAAATCGGATTAAGTACCTTATATATGAGTAGTTAGAATCCTTATTTTTGGGATAAATTTAGCCCTTTTACCCTATTAATTCTTCAAATTTTAGGATTTGTCCGTTATTTTCTGTTTCTTTCTGAGAATATAGGTGAAAGATTTACTTATAAGAAGGCAATGCTTTTTGGGATATGATTAAAACTAATGCTTAATGTGAGGTTTTCACTATTTTAAAAAATATTTGAAATTGTAAAATTTAAATGCAGTGCGATGTCCATGAATAGTTAGACGTCGCATCATTGCAATTAGTTGTGCATACTAATATGAACAATGAGTTTTCCTTGAAAATCATCGCCACTTCAATATAAATTGATTTTGAATTTTTACAAGTCGAATCATTTCGAATATGAAATGAAGTACGGAACGATTCTTAGGTATATGTATTATATTCTTTTTGAACGTGTCCATTCTTTCATGTTCTTCATTATTGAAGTCTTCTGTTACCTTACGCGCGGTCTACCTGTACGTGTTTGTGAAGTTCCTATTTTATATTTAGTGACACGATGAGAAGAGGGGGGGAGGGCAAACATTTTTACCTTGTATTACCTCTACGTGGAAATCACAGAAGAGCGAGCCGAGAGCTCAGAACGGACATAACATTCAACGGAGTTTTAGTTTGTTATTGTGACTCGTGGTGAGTTCCACTATTACGTTGTTGTGTTGGTCGGCTTTAGTTTTGGGCGGAATTCAGTGAATGCAGGCTATTTTTGAAGTTCTATCGCAAGTTGTCGGACTATTTTGCTTTTCTTATAAGTGAGGGAAACCATTAAAGGTGAACGGTTGTGATTCTTTTACTATAAAATTTTTGAATAAATTTTCAATTCCAAAGATGAATTATACAAGACATATCGGCATTAAAATTCTAACGCACACGTGAACATAGTGAAACAAGTATTTTATTTATATTGGATACAAACATTTGGAATAATGAGGATATTGAAATTTGATTGGTAAGAAATTAAATTTGATTAGGCATATTAATTTATAAAACTTCAAATAAGTTCAAGATCACCTCTTCACCTTGAAAGTACAAGAAAAAATTTGACTATTTGAAGTTAGGCGATTTTTAATTAAATTTTAAGAATCTCTAAACAGAACATCATTTACCTGTTTCTCAAAGGTTTCATCCTAAATTCCTCAACTATAACGGAATGTTTTCAAAAATGCACTCAAATCATCGATAAAATTCCTTACAAGAGTTCTAACGCTTTCATAAAAATATGAATCATAAATTATGGAATTTTTTTAAACTTTTCCTCTTATAAAAAATAAATAAACAAATATAATAGCCTTAGGACTAAGCATTATAATTTTTTTAATGATCATCTCCTATCTTTTATTTAAAAAATGGATACATCGTATTGAAAACGAGAGTTAAGTTATTGGTTCTTTTAAAGTTCATCTCTTTTGCAAATGAATTCACCATACAATAATTCATAAGAAGTAATTTAATTTTTAATTAAAACTTAGACAATATCCTATCAGTCTTTTTAAAGATATTTTATCATATTATTATAGTTTAACTCAACAGGGGTTGTATTGGTGCCATTGTTTAGTTATTGTCCCAATAAGAACATTGAAAATAATTGTTTTTGAAATCATTAAATAAGAGTGTAAATTATATGTAGATTTTTTTAGGCATCTACTGTAAGATGGATCTTCCAAAAAATGAGCCGACATTAAAATTTGAAAAAACTGAACTGAGCTGAAACTTAAGTCATATTGTCTACTACTAAATTGAGTCTCGTCAAACTAATTTGCCTCATAGTTGGAAGTTTAGAAAGAGTTCAGTAAACAGCAATATGAATATAAAGATTTTTGAGAGTTAAATCAAAATGCTGCCAGACAAACGAAAAATGAAGTAGAATCTTCATCTCAGTAAAAGTTCAAGCTATTTTAAAATAATTGACTAAATAAGTGAAAGGTTTTCATGGAGATTGATTCAATCAGTCGATTAAAACTCCATAAAAAGGTGCTAAACGTTTCAAATTTGCAAACTAAATCACTTGAACCATTTAAAAACAATTTTGAAAAATTTTACTAAACGGTTATTGAGGAAAAAATTACAAATTACAATTTTACGCGGTAATAACATCTAGTAGAAACGTTTTTCGATTTTTTCGTTTTATTTGTTTTTTTTTTTTTTTTTTCAATTTCATTCAATATACATGAATTTCGTGTATATAGTATGACCAATATTTATTTACATCTCGTAATGCTATAAACAATAGAAACCCAGTAGTTGTTAGTTTTTAGTACTTTCGCTTCCGATTGTACGTTCCGAAAAACATTTTAACTTTTTTCAATTTAAAAGACATTATAATATATTCCAACTTCCTCATTTTTCATTACTTTTATCTACTTATCAAGTCAAGTAGTTGAGCCTTTTTCTAAATGCATTGAGCTTGATATTTTGATTTGTAAACGAAATAACTTGCAAACTTCGCGAACTACTTGGCTAGATTTGACTAGAAATCAAGCCAAACTCGAGACAAATATTACGAGTAATATTTAAATCGAGTCAAACTTGACTTGGCAGTCATGACTTGATTTAAATATTACTCGTAATATTTGTCTCGAGTTTGGCTTGATTTCTAATCAAATATAGGCCAAGTAGTTTTGAAAGTAACTTGAGTTTAACTTTAAAAACAAGTTAAGTAATGAACCTCTAACTTTTCCTAAAAGTATAATAACATGATGTCTCAAATTTTATTATTATTTATTAAATTAAACAATTAATAAATTACGATGCTTTTAAAAGAAATGTGGACTATTATAATAGTATATATATATATATATATATATATACATATATTTAGTTAGGACTACAGTATTACTTTGGAATAATCGACTACGTCTTTAACGTTTTCCACTGTATTTTAATAACGCTTTACATCGAGATTTTAAGGCAAATTAAGGCTTAACTGACCAATATTTTCTCTTTAATCGTTTAAAAATTTGCATGACAAGTTTTAATATCACTTTCAATGACATTAGCAATTTAAGTTTTTCATTTAATTATAATATTATATTTATAAAGAAAGTGATTTCACTTAAAAACATAATAAAATTTGGCGTAGAAAAAAGCCATACGTTGATTTTTGGATTAAATACTTGACAATTATATTTATATATCTGACACAATTATATAAAAATTACAAAATACGCCCTCAGATCAAATGTGTCCAACAAGTTATGATATCATTAAATTTACGATAAATTACTCAGAGAAGAAAGTTTATTATTTTTTAATTGAACCAACGCACAGCAAAATGCGAATATTTCTCGAATATTTTATCAATCATTGGCGCGCCTTTAAAACATTCCATCTGAATACAAACGAGAATTTCAATCGAAAGAAACAGTGATTATATTTGAGGATTCAGTAAAAGTATTACCTATTCTATAATTGACCAACTATACATATTAATTTAAAATATTTTCGTTATCACTATACATACTAAAAACGCCATTGTTTATCTTCACATTTTGCATTTTTACTAGGATTTATGTCAATATTATTCCAATGATAAAGTGGAAACATAACAAATTATTTAAATGAATGATTAAAATTTAGGTTGAGTAAATAATTGTGTTACCTCAAGTTATCAAAAATACGAAATCTTGGATGAGTTCTTTTGAAATTATAGGTTTCTGATATTGAAATGGAACAAATATTAACTCTATTGTGTTTTGTAATTTATGGACAGGAAAAAGCTTTTCCTTTCATAAGCTTTGAAGGATGTGTCATTATATCAAATGCTTTTGTCAGTTAAATTGAAAATATCTATTCATCATTTTCTCCATATGCTTTATTTAAATGAAACATTTTGTTTTAAGCCTAAAGAATGGTGTAAACATTGGATGAAATTTGTAATAATAGTTTTACATTGAGTGCATCTTATTTTAATCAATTTTTATTTTATTGTTCTCTTGCAACGAGAAAATGTAATTTTGATAACTTGTAATCGAAACACTGAAACATTAATGGGTTTGTAATGTATACATTTACGTTATACTGATAAGTTTATTATATACTAACTGGAGTCAAAATAAATTTTACCAAACATACCAAGTATAAATTACTTGTAAATAAAAGACATTTACAGGAAAGAATTAATTTGGTGTGAAAACTAAAATTTAAACCGAAAATAATTATCAAGTTTAATGAAATGCTTAGTAAAATAAGATTTGATAATTTAATGAAGCATAAAATTGAGTTTTTTGTGGCTTTTAAAATCGAAAATATTACTCTTGAAGACTCAAAACTCGATTATTATAAATTCGATAGTATTTATAGGATTTGAAATATTTTAACTTAAATGGGTTCATACTTAAAACATCTCATTATATCATGGAAACCCTCCTCTTTATTAGATGGTGTTGTCGTATAATTATAATGGAAGAATATATTCTTAGATAGAAACTTATTACAATAGGGCGTAAAACGTATATTATGCTCTGATAAAATAGTGTAAAGAAAAATATCACAGGACAAAGTGGAACAATTTTCAACAAAAAACTGATAATAGTCAGTCTAAACAAGAACTTCATAGTATTTTAAACGAAAAAGAGTGTGTATCATAAATCATTTCTATTACATTTATTTCAAAAATAAAACTTTTTTTTTATTAGAATTCTTTAGGATTACCTATACATATTTAATATTAATAATAGTCTTAACAATATTTTTATAAACATCAAGACATCAAAATTAGAATGCAACCTTTCTACACTAATATTAAACGAAGTAACTTTTGTACGCTTGTAAGTAGGTATATAAGAGGTAATCTCCAAAACTGCTTATCCGATTTCAATTTTTATATTTCATTAATATGTAAATTGAACCTTAAGGTTGAATATAGGCTATATATTATTGCGTTAAAATATAAGTGTAAAGATCAACGTAAAAATTAAAAAAAAAAAACGGCCAAGCGAACGCATTTCTTGTGAATGCATGGTTTAAAAATGAGAAAAATGTGAATACTTCTTATAGGTACATGTATAGCTTAAAAAAACCTCTAAAAATTGGTAAGTATGTATATGTATTAAAGATGATCTAGTAATAATTAGTATAATCGATGTCAAAAGTAAGATGTGTATGAGCATATATTATAGAAGGTAGATCATTTGTATGGAGGGTTGCCATTATGCCATTTAACTACCAACAATAATTCATATTTTACTAACTACTCTAGTCTATACAAATACTTATAAATATTTTACTAATTCCGCTCAGTAAACTTTAGTTCATCTAAAACAGTTAAGGGCAAACCATACCCTCCGCTACACCAGCGCCATTTTATTTCATATTTTTCTGTGGACACTTTTTGAGTCTCACAGCCATATGAGAAGGTATTCCTTACCTCTACTCTCAGTAGCGTATATACTCGTATATATAGCCGATAGGGAAAACCCTTGTTGGAAAATCAAGTTGCTTGAAATTTAAGTCAAGTAAATTTGAAATCAAGTCAAGTAGTGAATCTCTGCCTGTGAGTACCTTTTATTTATTTATTCTTGAACGACTAATTTATTGGTACTAAAATTGGGTGTAAACGAGTTTTATTTTTTGAAATAAATAGGTGGAATGAAGGTTTCATTTGCCTACCTTAACGAAGCAGGCATGGATCAGTAAGTTATACTCGTAGATAAAATCAATCTCTTGTTTTTTTTTTACACAGATTGATTAAAAAGTTTTGATATTTCCGTTTCATTATTTGCTTCAAATATTTATTTTTCATTTGTTAAACGAGAATTTTTACCAAGAATCGCTTCAATTTGCTCGAACTCAAAAAATAATACCCCATTAACATACATACAATAAACAGTTCTACGTGAACCATAAAAAAGTTACGTAAATCAAATAAATCTTTTTTTGCAATTACAAAATAAAATACTTATAGTTCAATTATTCAGAATTTTCTCTGTTTATTGGCGATTAGTTCAGATAAAAAAATATCAAGTTATATTTACCTTTAGAATTTAGTTTGACATATTTTTACTATAGACTTAACTATGTTATGACTCATTGCTAATCAAAGAAATAACGTTTTGATAAAACGTCTATAAACTTTAACGAGATGATTAATTTTTTACAACGTTGTAGTTTTATTTTGTAATACTGTATGTTTTTATTTGTATAGTATATGCAAATAAATATGAACTGATGGCATTTTAATTATATGAAAAATAAAAAAAAAATATTTTATTGTTTATTTTTAGTTAAGGGTTTTTTTTTCCTTTGGAAATAGAAAAGGTTTATGGTCAATTATTTGGTTTTAATTATGGCCGTTTAAAAATATTTATATACATCATCTGAGAGATGGTTGGAGTTCCCACCCTGAAAATTGTTTAGGTCTTACAAGTTAAGTATTAACATTGACACGACAATTATAAAAAAATTCTATCCTCAGAAATATTTCTGTAGACGATTAAAATAAACGTTGTTTTTAAAAACCGAATTTTCGTATCGTTCAACTTAAAATAGTCGAGAAATTTTGAAGAGAAATAAATGATAATGTATCTTACCTATAATAATCATATAATTATTCCACGAAGTGATCTCTCGGTACATAATACTTGTAATAATGCTCTCCAAAAAAGACTATGAACAATGTCTAAAAATGTAACCTTGGTATGTTTGGTTCATGTACAAATGATTAACGTACACACATGTAATCAATACGTGAGTCTTGAATTCCAGCGTAAACGGTAATTAAATTATGACCACAAATGAAGAACATAAAAAAATTTAATCACAAACTGAAGATAAGTTTTTTGTTTGGAAACATATTAAACCATTGATGAAAAGCAATTTTTCGCATATTTCTAGAAACGTGAGAGAAAAAAAAACATTAAAGTTTTTGTATAGCAATAATTATCCACCTATTTGTTTCAGTTTTAATCAGAGTTTTTGAATTTGTGGAATATCTTACGAAAGCTGAGTTTAGTGAGTTTATCTTTAGATGAAATTTAGAAGGTTCATGAACTAGTTACACGATCGTTCCTTATAATAATTTCATGTTGAAAACTTGTTATAAACTTATGTAACGTGATTCTACCATTCTTGTATTTTGGCATGCACATAGCGTAAATTAGAATAACGTTTGAAGATGTTGAGTCGAATTGCTGAGATAAGGAAAACATTTTCTGAGTAAATAGAAGAAATTGTTATGGAAATTTCATCGATACTTAAAAGATATAACGAAAAGTTTTCTTACTTAGTAAGTACTTCATATATTTACATATTCTTTCAGGCTTAAAGTTAAGATTTACTTCTAAACTAGAAACTTGACAGTTGCAATTGATTTTTATTATGCTTTTTTAATATAAACTGTTAGTAATATTTATCATTTTAAATTTTTTTATAATTAAAATTAAAAATGAATACCTACTTATAATCTCTATCTATTACATATAAAGGCATTTTTTGTTTGTTTGAAAAAAATCTTTCACTAGATACATATAAAAGCTATACTATCACTGTATAACATCGATTACATTTTATCCTGTGAAAATGCATTATCCTGTAGGATTGACATATCCTTGAAACCTGGTGCAAAGATAGCTTTGATATAAAAATTATTAAAGGATGAAGGGATCAGGGTATTTCTGAAAAATATTTACGTTCAGCAATATGTCAAAAAGCACGATCAAGTCACAATCAAAAAACTGCGTTGAACATTTGTTACCCTTATCGCCCTTATTCTTCATCCTCTAAAATTGTTTATATTTATGATTGGATCTGAACTTAATTACCAATAGCTTTGATTTAATAAATACTTTGAATAGTTTTTATTTTAAAAAACTTATGATTCTTGAAGGATGGACATGTATTTATTGGTTCTTCTCACATAGCCTAATGCAAAACGTTGATAATTTGGGTATAAGTTTAGTTGTGAATCGAAGAAACCATAGGTTACCTTTCTCAATAAGAAAGTGTTATGTTCCTGTAAGATGGACATAAAAGAAAAGTTTGTTTAGTAGTTTTTAACCAGGAATGTAATAGTCAAAATTGATTTTTTGGCAAGAAATATTTTTTACCCTGAAGATTTTTTATACCATGAAAAAGATATAAAAGTAAAATATGTTTATTGGATTTCAAAAAGGATTGTACAACTTAATTTTTACAAAAAAAAAAAATAGTTTTTAAGTCACTTTTTATCGTGGAAATATATTCTTTATGTTGAATTGCATGAACTGATTTTAATGAAAGTAGGTGTAAATGTCTTATAGGTTTTAGAATAATAGATAAGATTTTATTTTCACTTCTAGCAACAATGAATTAAATCTCTTAAATATTTATCGTATTATTTAATTTAAAAAAATCAACTTATATACATATTTAGTTTCAAACTCGTTAAATTAGGCTAACACAAACACAAAGGCTAATTAAATAAACGCCTTATTAAGTATTATTATGGTACATTCAGATCATATTTTTTCAATACGAAACAATTTCCTTTTGTAATATCAAACATATCTTTAAATCATTTACGTGTTGAAAAAGTTATTCTAATCAGCTATGCAAATTCTTTTAATTGTTCAACCTCATTATCCAAGAAATTAATAAAGAACACGAACTAATCTTCTTTGAACGGAACAAAAATAAGAAGACGTAAAATGTTAAGTGCTGCATGTAGTTTGGTTAGTTTTTCAAGACATATTCTCTTTTCTCATGCGGTTGTTTTGCAATATCGATTGGCTGTATCGTCTTTTACGATTAAAAATATTTTGAGATGGAAATTGGTTTGTAGAGTTTAAGTTTATTATTATTTATTTTAATTATAATTTTTGACATAGTCTTACGACTCTCGATAATGCTCTTATGGAAGTGTTTAAACAGGAAACAATTCTTAAGTTTTAACCGGCTTTTTCTATACCAACTATATAAACATGATGATAGTTGTTCTTATTAATTTAATTGATAATTTAAACGATTTTCACTTTAAAATGGTTTATATGTAATGTAACATACATTTTTATTAGATATTAAGGTTTTAATTTACTGAATTTAAGATAAAACACCATTATCATGATCCAATTAATTAAGATTTTGTACCGATCGGCATACAGTTTGCGATCGATAGTAAGTCTACGCTTTTTAAATTCAAATCCATTGAGATGGCTTGATGGTTGAGATGGGTTCCTATTGTATATTTTTACAAAAACATTAATTAAGCTATGAAGAAATTATCAGGTGAAAAGATCAAAGTTTTATGTTTTAACAATTTATTTTTCTTTTACACAACGTTTCGTCAGTGTTATTCCGACTTCAGCTGAATATTTGACACCTGAAATTTGTATTGTTAAATTTATATTCAAATTATATTTTTATTATATTTCTTTAAAAACGTTAACTATAATTTGCACGTATGAAATTAGTGAATAATAGGTTTGCTTCACTTGTCTTTTTGATGATGTTCAAACACGTCCACCGAATGGCAAAGAGCAAGACACATTGACAAAGAGACAAGAGTGAGTAAAAATCATAAAGCAATAACTTCCCCCTAATTTTAAACCAGTTTTGCGGTGTTTAAACACCTCCAAATATGTGTCTAAACAAGTTATTGTCACGAAAACGTACGTTCATAGCTACACTTTCGGCCTAAAGCGGCTGAAACATTTCTTCACTCACTCTTGTCTCTTGGTCAGTGTGCCTTGCTCTTTGTCTTACGTGTACGTGTTTGGCTTCAAAGTCTGGAACAATTCTAATAAAAAAACTGTGTCGAAATAAAAAAGGATATGACAATTTTTTAACAGACTTTTCAAGATACCTGATGAAGTCGGCATAACACCGACGAAACGTTGTGTAAAAGAAAAATAAATTGTTAAAACATAAAACTGTGATCTTTTCACCTGATAACTTTCTTCATATATTAAACTATATTAAGACCTGAAAAATAGTATTATTAATTAAGCTAAAACTTTAGATCTACTATTTACTATCAATAAATATGAGACTTTAGCGAATTTAAACAAAAATTCAACTATTTAGATCATTTCAAAAATAACTCAATTTTAAATTCCTAGATAATATTTTTTATACAGGATTTTTTTTTTGGAAGATTTCGTTTATTTTTAGTACTTCCTTATCTATTTGTAATTGTAAAGTGATCGTTATGGTAAATCATGACTTCATGTGCCCAGTTTTTGCTTCTTCTTTATTCAACTGTGATTTTTTGAAGTGTAAAATCTCTTGTTCATAAGAATGGATTTTATACAATTTGGATAAAAGAACGAAACAGCCAAACAAAATAGTTTTAATACAAAAGTTTACCAAACTAAAACTTGAAAAAGTTTTAAATATATTTCCAAATTTAAACATTTATTCTTATCTCACTGTCACTGATGTGTGATGTTTCTATTTATGTAGGAAACTAGTATCAATTAACATGCCAAGACTTCAAGACCTAACATGCATGAGCTTAAAAACCGCGCAAAATTGCATGTCACGTTGAGATAAAAGCAAATTATTTATAATATTTCACGTAAAATATATTAATTACATAAGACGTTCGTGGTATATTGTTTAATGAAGTCCTCGTTTCCAACATTTTACCTCGCTTGATAAATCTTGGCACAGTATCAACATGCGTTTGCATTTGGAATAATTTACACTCGAAACTCGAGGCGTTTGACTGACTCTAAGCCGCCGAGTCTCGATGGTAAATGTTTAGGTCGATGAACGAAACGTACGATTAGAACGACTAGGTATATTACGAAGATTGTAGTGGTTTTCTAGTGCTCAGGAATTCGAGAGGGTTTTTTAAGAGAAAGGCGCCTTTTTAATAAGTATAATGCTTAGTTCGTCTCTTCCATAGTCTTCTATCTACTCCATAATACGTACTTGTAATGACTTTACAACCAGCATCCTCGGTAATATACCAAGCGTCCAAGTTATCTGATACATTTACTTTTTTTCTTTTTTTTTTTTTTTTTCATTTTGCCCCGTGTAAGATTAATGATCAACAGTGTGTTACCTCAGAAGGGATAATATTCTGTTTGATATCACATTCAAAGGCGTGTGCCAACATTAAATGTATTATTTCATATCTAAGCTTCAATTGTAATCTCCTGTAAATGTTAATGTACTCGTAATAAAATTAACGTAAAGTAGGTTAAATACTCTTTGATTTTATGACTAATGCAGTGTTGCAAATTCTTGGATTGTTATCGGTATGATTATAGCTTATAAATCGTAGGATCAAGCAAATGTTATTAACAGGTTTAATAAAATAGTTTTGCAACATTAATGCAAATGGGACTATTTATTATTTGATGTCTTATTTTTGGTATCTTGTGATTAAAATATTTTCGCACAAAAGAAATAACTTGACTATAATGAACTGTGAATAATTGAAACCCTACGCATAACTCATAAAATATGTAAGTATGAAGCTCTACAATTCCTCGCCCCATTTTTCTCGTAAATTTTTTTTCTGTAAATCTCAACCATAGTTACATTGCTTATAAATCAGCCGAAATTCCAATTATCTAGTCTATTTGTTTTCTAGGCTTAGTATATTTTTGGAGATATACATTTTTGTACGAGACCATCGTTTTCATTTCTCACAGAAAAGATTAGTTTAAAATTAAATATTTTTATCATGGTTCAGTATAAAGTCACGAATCTCGTTTAGAAGATGGTTCTATTAGACATCATCCTTATAAGACTCTTCGCTTGTTATGGCATGATTTAATATAATTTTGTAGATTGAGAGATTAGAAAGGTTATTTTTGTCGTCTTATAAATAAAGTCAAATAAAAAGATTTGGCGTTGTCATTTTTAGGCCTAGATATAAAAGATGTTAGTATTTGTAATACAATGAAGAGCTTTGTTCTATTAGGTAGGTATATTCGCTAAATATTTATTTTAACGGTATATTGACGGGTAAAGAATTGTTTTTTTATAATTTTAAGTTCCATTGTTAATATAGATTGGTGAGAAAAACCGCACTACTTAAGAAATGAAACTTCTGGCAGATGTAAAAGACCTAAATTTTACTATCTGTTTAAGGATCTTCGTTGGATCACGCTGGATCACGCAATGCCTTTACGATTCATCTTTTCTTTTTCTTCATGTGGCTTCCATTTTCGAAACTTCTTTCCTTTTTTTATTGTTTCTAGTATCTTAGAAATAATCATAATATGAGATACGTCTTATCTTTACTTATTTAATGTTTATTTTTTCAATGTTAATTCCATCAGAAATTACTCCGTTTTCTTCAATGACTGTATTAAACTAAAAATAATTGAACAAGACTTTTGTTTAAAAAATATAAGATCCATTAAATTACATTTCTATAATACAGATTTTATGATTTAATACTCCAAATTTGACACTTTACTCAATGATGTTTATTTTACATAGTTAATAAAAATTATCGATGAAAATTACAAGGATATATACATGTAAATTTAATTTATGAACATTCTTCTGTGCCAGCTGCTGGTAATTTCATGTACTGACATCTTCATTAAATATTTATAACAATTAGTAGAAGTGGTAGTAACAATACACTGATTTATTACATCTTCCAAATTTGTACAGATTATTTGATCCATAAACAAATTCCTAACAGAAAATTTAATTTTCGAAAATACCTCCTCGGTAGGATTTATCATTAGTGCATATGGTGGTATAAATTTGTATGTATATATTTTTGTTTCTCTATGGCTTTCATCAATAATCTTTAATTACTAAGGAGGTATAACAAACACCTGATGAAACTGTCCAATTTGATTTGAAAAGTGTCCCATTAGAATTTTAAAATATCAGTTTAAAATTTAAAACCCGTAGTAAAAGTTTATATTAGATTTATAGGATTGAAAGAAAAAATTGGGTAATAATTGTAAGTTTTATTTCAGTTTCGTTTCACTTCTTGTACTACCTCACATTATGACTGAAAAATACGTTGCACAGTTGTTATATTATATTTTCACTATATAGTGCCACTTTAGGTATTTAACATCATAATTAAAAATGTCTTTATGTAATCTATTTATAAGTTAATTAATTTCCGAATGAGTGGCTATATTATTGTTACTTTCAGTCGTGTTTGAAGTGATTTCCAACGAATTGCAAACACTTCAGTTAGCGTTTTAAGGGTTAATAGTTCGGAAGTTTTGTTTTATCCTTAAGATGCACACAGACATATAGAAATGTTTGCGAAACATCGATAATCACTTATAGTATTATCGAAGTCAACAACTCATAGAGAAACTTCTCATACTTTTGAAGTAATTCTAAGTAGGTACCTAATTAAACGAAACAAAAAACACAAAGCTCTTTATTTATTGCATAATGTATAGGTATAACGAAATATTTTTCTGAAATTATAATTTTTTTTCTCAACTTCCATATTAAATAAAATAATTTAATAATTAATATTCATAATTATAATTCACTTGTTAAATTGTCTGAATAAATAAATTGCAAATTTCAATTAACTTGTAATACGAAACAGACTCCATACAATTTATCTGGTGTGAATACTTAATTATTTCAATAATTTGATTATAGCCTGCATATTTGAGTGGCTATTTTAATAAAAAAACATGAGTTTTACCACAAAGAAAATATAATTAAAAAAGATTTTAAGGCTTTTTTAATTTGCATCGAATTCAAATTTTTTTCAAGGCGAAAGTTTTTTAGTTTAATCTAAATAATATATTTTGTTAATTTCCCCATTGATTTTTGACGTATTGCAACTCTGTGTTATTTAATCCAAGTAAATGCAATTAATCTACGCAGACATGTGGGTATTATATCTATAGGTATATATGAAAACGTTGTAGTGAAACCTGCAAAATTCTTTTATAAATGGTGAGTTCTCGGCATACTTTCTTCCTAGTTTGTCACACAATTGAAATAACTTCACCGTGTTTCATTATTATAGTTTTGATGACTAAGGAGTAACATTTTTCGTTAGTTTTGGAGAGTGAAAACCGTGAGAAATAGTCAAAAAAATCTTTGTGAATGTTTGCCGTGTTGCCTCGACATTGGTTGAAAAAGGAAAAAAAGTGAGTACAACAATGGCAAGTGTAAAATTATAACAATTCTTTTATGTATATTTTCACAAAGAGATTATTGCCATTTGAAGAAATTGTCTTGGTTATTTTTACCTGGCTTAAATATGAAATCCAAGTTTTATTTGAGAAGTTACGCATCAAAGCATTTCACCCTCTATGTCTTACATTTATATAGGTGCCTATATAGCGATATCAGGTGTATTAAGATAGTCTGCAAGTGCATTGACTAGGAAAGTTGATAAGGTCTACTAGTTCAGCTTTAAACTCTTTATTTTATAACAAACATATAATATTTATTTGCATTTAATGAGTTAAGTTCATTATTCATGAGAAGATTACATTGTAAAATATTTTTGTGTCAAGGAGTGGCTTTGCTATATACAAAAAAAATCTACGTTTATATTATCTTAGGTTCTTTAAGCCATACAAAAGAGAAATCAACGGCGTTGTCAAAAAAATATTAGGCCAACCGTTGAAGAATATTCTAAGAAGAATGATCAAATTACAATTTATTGTTTTAGCTTTTGACTAATGTCGTGTTATTTTGCATCGTTTTGTTTCTCGGAGAGAATTTCTCGAAATGCTGGCTCCAATTTTTAAATTTATTACTTGGGTGACAAAATGTGGCGTCTTGCATTGACACGTCATTGTTATTATTTTGTCTGGAACCCAATGGATAAATGGGCGTTTGTTTGATTTACTGTGAATAATTTCAATATTATTATTATCCATTCAATTTTTGTAAAACGTTTCAAGTTTCAATAAAAATTTCATCGTTTCAGTATAAATAAATAAACACAAAATTCACAAATTTTGTTTAATGAATTTATGTATTTATATAAAACGTGATAATTGTAACATTTTTTTCTCTCTTTAGTATATCACTTCTCGACAAAAACGGTATTTTGTTCCACTTTTAGAGAATTGATTTATTTAATGTTGATATCGTCCAAATTATTAATTTATTTTACCACGTGTAGACACTGATTTTTTATTATTTTTACAGAAAAAATTAATTGAATTTAAAAAAATTGTGGCTTTTTAAAATAAATAACGTGAGAGCGTAAATATTTTATTATTTTATATTCTTCGTTTTATCTCTATAAAAACGCGCTTTGATATTAAATATTAGGTAGATCTAATGTAGGTTAGAAAAATAATTCAATGATTTACATTTAAAATATCTAGAATTTAATATCTGACATAACTTGGATTGTAAGTTATGATTTTTTATTTATTTATTGATTTCAAGTACTTACCTATCCTCAAGTCCTAGTTATAATAAAATATTTTATGTGGGTACCACACAAGTTGGACATAAAATTAGTTTGAAAAATTGATTTTATTTATAACTATATAGTATAAGTTCTTGCCTGCCGTATTACTTACTGAGCGCAATATACCTATGCTCAGTTGATAGTTTTTTTCATAATTAAAACACTTTGTGGCTATTAATAGAGTTTAACAATTGTTTTCTGTATATTTTGTCGATACAAAATTGCAAGGAATTTAGGTCTTTATTCTTGAAATTTCACTTCTCACCATCTTATTTTTTCTGGCTGAGATTTAAGAAAAAAAATCCTCTCTTGCGATCGCTGTATCATGTCTGTTGAGATTGTTCCCAACAAAACATAACCTATTTAAAGATTTAAATGAGAACCAATGGAAAATTCATTAATATCGTTAAAAACATAATTCAGAATTTTAAAAAGTTGTGAAAATTTCTAAATCGAGATAAAATTAAATTTCGAATATACATTATAACAAGTGTTCTTGAGACAAAATGGGAATAACATGGGCAATGGGAAATCGCCGAAAAAAAAGAAACAAAACAAATAAAGAATATAGTAATAATATGTTCTGTCTGAGCATATCACCGTGTATGCTTAGTAAATAAAATATTCCTCAAATACTATAAAGTTCACATACAACAAGGATGAAGTGAGGAGAAAACGAGCGAACGAGAGAAGGTGCGTTTTCTGATCTAGTAACAATTAACATAAGCAATGTGGAAAGCAAGATGTTTATGAGGCTATATGTCAACTGCTGATGAAGGAAAACCCTAAAATGACTTCTCTTAACAGTAACCCATCCTTTTAAGGGAGTATGGTTAAGGCAGCAGTTTTGAAGGGAGACAAATCGCAGCAATCTAATTATTTTTGTTCTAAAATATAGCCATCTTCTTTTAGAAAAAGTAACTCTAATTTTTATATTAAAAAGTTTTAAATTAAAACTGTCTATAGGTGGTAAATTCTTAAGCCTAGCCCTGATAATTCGACAGCAGATCCACTAACTTATTTAATAAGAATAAGCTTTGTATAGGGGTGTATCTTTATACACCGCTACATTAAAAAAAAAATATTTAATAGTAATGACTTAGTTAATTGAGAATATCATAAAATATTTTTTATTTGTTGAAGTCTTATAGAATTTAGAAAATACAATAAACAAAAAAAAAATAAAAATCTATCCAGTTTTTGTTATAGACTGCTATCGATAGAGTTGGTTATCGTTTAATTTAAACCGATGAATAACATAAGAGATATTATTTACTAAACATTGTGTTTGAATTTACCAGCTCTAGATTTCCTCCGTTATTAGTTTTACCTGCACTCAATTAAAAACGTAATATATTTATTATTAAAGTTAACTATGACTTCGTAGTCGGTATAATATATTAAATTTTTCATTGCCTTTTTCATTTTAATAATTTTTAAGTTGATGTTTTTGGTTTCATATTAATTATTGTTATCAATAATAATTGAGTTACTATGTTATAGTCTCATTGTGTTTGTTGGTTGTGGGTTGAGATCATTTGGCATTCATGAGAATTAGTTACCAAAGCTAGCCAATATCCGGCTCATTGAGATGTCTCGGTCACTTTAAATAAATAATAATAGATTCAAATTATAATTTGCAGCATGGCGAAATTAATTTTTCCATTATTAATGCGCCAATCAAAACTGAAATGAGTTGTGAACGATCTAACAAAACAAATATATTATTTAAAGCGAATGCTACATGAATTTAATGCTATTTCAAACTGATTTTTAAACAAGATTATCAAAATATAATTTTGTATCATCGCACCTGATTTAGATCTAAGCAAAAAAGAAAATATGTAATTTCAAATTAAGAGCAAAATCACGAGTGCTTTATATTTACATATTTAAATATAAATTGGTTGAACTGAATACAGATTTAAGTTTCTTCGGAATAAGAAACAGAGTAGAACTTAAGCCATAAATACCAATGCATAGTTAAATATTTGACGTATGTATAAATCGCCACGATCTTATATTGGAAATAAAAGTTAGTAATTACACGTTTTTTTGAAAGAATTGTTATCTATATGCCGTATGCGTTTTTGTTATATTCTTTTCGGTCTAATAGTTCACGAAAAAATAGGATTATTTAGTATAATTACGATAGTAAATTTTATTTAGTTCTGAGCATTTAACATGCCAATAAAATGGATAGTTAACACTAAATTAATAAAAACACAATAAAATCTACAAATTACAGTTTTCTGAGAACAAACGTAATTTCTGAAAATATTTTATTCTTAATTAATTGTAATTTTAGTAAAATTCGGACTGAAATTGTAACCACGTCTTAATTTATTATTATTTAATACTCAAACTTTAAAATAAATAATTTACAAATTCAATGTTTGACTAGACTTGATATTAACAATTGTTAACTTGAGTTTGACTTTGTTATTTTAAGGCAAATAATTTGAATATCAGAATCAACTACTTAACTTAAAAATCAATTTAAATACCTAGCGAATCTTAACTTACAATACACATTTAATTTATTAAGTAATGTATTTGGTAAATCTCGTTAAATATCGAATACGAACTGTGCTGTTTTAAAATTTTCAAGTTGTTTAAAATTATCTTCAATTTTTATTTGCTTGAGAATATAAGTGTACTTTTATAAACAACGTAACATTTTAAAATTACAACACAAACAATAAGAAATAGATCAGATAGCCATAATACTTAATACTGTATTTTCATTGATTAGATATATTTTGCATCATCGTTATCAATTAAAGTTAAATAATGTTAGTTCACATTCTTACACATCTACGTTCAGAGTATTGTAAGTTTGTATTTAGGCAGTATGTAATTATTTATCTTACTCATAGTTTCTTCATCTTTATTATAAATCTAACATTTATCATTCAAAACTCAAACCGCAAAGAGTAAAATGTTTTTAATTAAAATTACATTTTCGAGCTATAATACTAATTGTTTCGGTGTGTAAGGTTTCATTATTTTTGAAAATCATTTTTTGATGTGTTCTTGTCTAAGAAGGTAATTTTTAATTTTTTTTTTCTTTCTCTTATTGCTTCTTTGAACTTGAAGTATTCATATATGGCTTTGTAATTAGTGATTCAAGCTGAAATGAGTTATTGTTGTTTATCGGAATGAAATTGCTTTTTAATAAAAGAAAATTGGCTTTATTCAGTTAATACATTTTGGAGTTTCCGTTAAATGTTATTTTTAGTAGGTGTTCAATGCTATGTTTAGATAAAATTGTTAAAATAAAGATAAAAATTGAAAATTTTGACGATAGATATAGTAGTTTTCAAATTTGTATATACTTCAGATGTATATATATATAAGTAAATAAAACTTACAATTAGATGTTTATAACTACATTAAAAATATTATTTGCGAGTTAAATTATAATATAAAATTCATATGCTATTTCTTGTCTAGATTACAAATATTGTCTTCATTTGTACCTTGCTTGTGAAAATATTTAATCTTAAATTTTCTGAAACTCATGTATATCCCAAAATGCGCCATTCACGTAAATGTGCATGCAAGTAATTAAATTGAATTATGAAAACGCTATCTTTTCGAATGGAAACGCAATGCAGATTCTTCACAGGCTAAAAATAATTCATGTAATAAATTGTAAAACGCATACTTATATGTAGTTCATTAAATTAGGAAATTAGTTCAAAGTTAGAAATTTTATTTGATTACCTATCTAATTAAACTCAATTTGAAGATATATACCTACACCGAAAGAAAAAAAGGAACAAATAAATTTAATAAAGACAATTTTAATTTTTATATTTTAACAATTTTTAGGTAGTAATACAAAAGTTTTCTATTTTACACTAATAAATAACCAATGCAATGTGGGAAACTCATTGAATATATTTTTGCTTGATCTTCAAAAACACTGTCATGTAATTATGGTTTATAGACTGTCTTTTTGACCAGAATAATACTTTGATGACTAGGTATCCATTTATCGTACCTAGTCCCACTATTTGGAAGTTATAATTATGTTATTTGATGCAATATATTATAATAATAGAAAAAAATTATTATACTTAGTACACAGAAACTAAATTAAGAGATTGCTAGGGAATCGCAACTTGACTTGATTTTCAAATTATTTGGTCTTAATTTGACTCGGAATCAAATCAAACGCTTGTCAAACGTTAATATTCAAATATTAAATTTAAAAATTAAGCATTGATATGCTAAGTTATTTCATGTAGATACAAGTAAAAAATATCAACCATAATTTATTTAAATATTGTATAACTATTTGATTTGTAGAATCCTTAGAGATTACTAACATACGTTTAAGTAAGAGAACACTTGTAATGCGCTTCCAGTACGATAAAATGTGTAAAAATTATTTATTATTAAAATGAATAGCTGCAGTGTTTAAATAGTATTGTTGGTTTAAAAGTGTGCTCTCTTGATAACCGTAAAAAAGTGTTATTGATTTGAAATAAAGTAAGCAATATAGACTTAGTTATATACAAAGAAAATATAGTTAATAACCGTGGTACACAAAAATATTATATAAATATTGATATTTTTTCTAAAGATTCTTTTGCTTGAAAATATAGGTAATAATTCTTTTTATATCTCACGGTCTGTCGTAATTTTCCCAAATTAAAATATTAAATCTTACCAATAACAGGTGCAAAAAGCAGAAAAGTCTTTATACATTCACTATAAAAATAAACGAACAAAACTTATTTAAAAGTAAGTTTTTATCTTAACTGATAAATAAAAGTTTTGGTGAATATACAGAAAATTTTAGACATAAGAGAAATTGTTAACTTGACTATATTTTATATATCCAAATATTTCTTATACCTAAATATTTAGAAGTCAATGACCAATTTATGAATGTAATAGGAAAGGCTTTAATACAAAAAAATCTACCTAGCATCTAGGTGAGGACAGATAAAATAAATTTGCATTTGAATTTCTTTCTAAAATTACTATCGACCGTTTCATAAATACTTTTCATTTACTACCACCAAAAAGAATATCATTTTTCAAAACAATTCTCATAGAAATCAAGATAATAAAACGACTTAATTTTCATGGTAATTTGGTGTTGGAAACCAAACCTTGGACTTCATATGTAACACACCTTTACAATTAATTTTGGCTTTCCCAGCTTAAAACATACACAATAGCCTTGCATCAAGAAAAAAAAGTTTCATTTTTGTCAGAATTTGAGTGATATAAGTATCAAATTTTATAGCCAAGACCTTGAACATGAGGTATGTGAATTGTGGATGGACACACATTTACATAGAATACAATTCTCGGATGAGATTTCAATCTTCGCTTACATTCATACCTGCCTATATAATACCTTCTTATTAAATTTTTCTTGTCAAATTCTAAATAAGGTAGATGAATTGCTTCAACTACCGAGCGTCAAATAATATAATTTAGTCACGTACTTTTAATTTAGGCGTTAAATTTTTTTTTGTTCTTTCAAATAGCTCTTGAGATGGACTTTCGAAAGAGCTCGTGTTTATTATTGGCCGTTGAGCGAGAAGTGTCGTAACTTTAAATATTTTATTTTAAGGTGTTAAAACAACAATTACTTAGTTTTTTTAAATTTTTTAGATCAACATTTAATTGATCATTAACCAGCTTGGAGACAACGAAGTTGTTATAAATAGTATCCAATAATTAATATAAAAATAACGTATCTAAATAGCGTATCTACGTTATCTAAGTTATAGATACCCTTTAGATACAAAAAATATTTTAGTACAACTAATGGCGTAGTGGTTAGAGTAGTTGCTCTCCGCTCTATGCGTCAGTTGGTTCCATCCTTGTTGAATCCTAGGTATAAGAATTACGACCTTAGATTTATGATCTATAGAGATTGTCTGTGTGTAAAACAGTCGTGATATGTTCTTAAATGTCAAGTTTAAGTTAGAGTTACGAGGCTTTTGTATGACACCGACGACATATACGAGTATTTCAAAAATGTATTACCTAGTTTATAGGAAAATATTATTTATTTGGAGATTTTTGGAACAACCACCTCCTCCATCAGATAAGAAATAGTAATTATTTTCTACATCCTCTCCCCAAAGCATTTTTGTATTTAATAATAACTCCTAAATTCAGAACTATAAAACAATTTTATAAAAATCCATAAGAGGGAAAAAATCTCCTTATAAAATTAGCAATAGGTATATTTATAAGAGAAAACTTGCATTTTAACTCACGAATAAACTTATAAGTTAATAGAACACGGGAATGGCTTAGTAATAGAAAAAAAGCGGTAAAATTACTGTTTCGTCTAAACTATCTTCTCTTAAGTTTCGCACAGTAAAAATATTTCCTTATAAAGCCTGAAATCAAAAATTGTTTTTATAATAGTCATAAAGAGTTATCATAAAAGGGTGTCATAATTGAATTAAGATATAAATTACAGAACACTTTCTGAATTTGATATTGATTTTCGGATACTGTAAACATGTTAAGTTTCCTTTTAATAAATTAATCTTTAATGGAAGCAATAAAGATACACTCATAAACGATTAAGAAACGATGACCACATTGTGCGGAAATGTTTCTTTTTATTGTAATTTCTGTTTTATGTGAAACGAAATTGTGATGGAGTCTGTGGTTTTACTACATTGTCTTGATCACGTTTTCTTTATTATTTTTCTTATACTTTCAAGACATTCTGCTTTATGCAACAATGAAACGGACACAAATAAATTGTTCTCGTTTGATGATGTACATACTATTGAATCCTAATAGATTTTAATTCAATTTTTTTAAATAATTAAATTTTGTTTTAGGGCTGTTCGTCGTCGATCGGGGAGCAGCGTTCTTGTGTTGGACGATGAGCCGGTGAAACAGCAACCTCACGATATGGTGATGATGCAGACAGGACCCGGTGGAATAACAGATAATGGGCCCCATCGGGAAATGGCTGTTGACGTTCCCGATAGTTTTGTGGCCCGAAACAAAACACCTCCAAGATATCCACCGCCAAAACCTCCAGCGCCACCCCCTAGAGACCACTTACGAATTGAACAAGATGGAAGACTCGTAAATCGCGCGACACCTCCGCAACTTCCTCAACGAACTGCGGCAAATAGCACTCCAGCACCAACCACACATACCTATTCTAATAACATTACAACGGCCGTTAACAATAATAGTTTACCAGAACAACCTACTCGAGAACAATTAGAAAGTATACGCAAATACCAGGTAAACACCTTCATTACATTCTTGTTTATTATTTGTCATTTATTTGCATCTTTTAATGTTGCAGGAACAATTACGAAAGAGGAAAGAAGAGGAGGAACGTTTAGCACAACAGTCTGAATTTTTACGGCAATCGTTACGAGGTTCACGGAAACTACAAGCGCTTGAAAGTGGTGTTGTATCAGCGTCACATGATAATGAAGCATATAGTTCTTGTGATGAAGGGGCAGAAAGTGAAGAACCACCCGTGCGGGTTCATGAAACAATTAGTTACGGAAGTCTAGTGGCATGTTTACAACGTTTACAGTTACAATTAAAGAAGCATGGCGGTACAGTGGCGGGTCTGGAGGGCAGAGCCGCCGCTGTACAATCATTACTGTTAAGCCCAGCGTTTGGTCGAGCTGTCGCCGTACACAATGCCGTACAATCAGTTCGACGTCCTGGATGTGGTGTGCCTGAACCAGCCGGTCCTGCGTTACGAGAATGTCTCGATGCATTGGCTAATGCTTGCGGCAATTCAGCAGCTGTCGCTGAATTAGTCGAATTATTAACAGGTTAAAATCTTGATTTAAATAATTTATTTTGTAAGTGTTAATAACTAGTTGTACAAGCTCTAAGAAATCGGCACTTATTCACTTTATTTTGAAATCTTAAAATCTGAGGAACTTAGCAGAACGAACAATAGCAGAAAAAATTAGGGCACCCAGTATATATGTAGAAAACATGATTTAACTTTACAGTAGATATTTACTAATGGATTCTAAGTTATCGTATGTGACAAACAGGTGAAAACAGAAGTTATACAAAAAATGAGAAATTGAAAAAATTAAAAATTCATTTATTATTTAATGACTATAGCTCATGATGAATTTACATGTTGAAAAAAGATTCAAATAAAAAGTTTAGGAAGTTTTTTCTAATAAAAAAATTATTTGATAGGACACACCGAATAGGGACTATAACTAGATGGTCGAAAAAAATGCTAAAATGGTGGAGCGTTTTTGGTTATCGATAGTTCCATCGAAGATGTCGAAGGTGGAAACTTGGATTCTGTGTACTTTAACTAAACAAACAAATCATAAAATTAAATAAAATTCCTTAGTTGGTTGGAGTCGAGATGGAATATACAGAGTGTCTCAAAAGTAATGAAAACTCCGAAATGGAGGTAGATGACGAAATTCTAACACGAAAAATCCTTTTTTATTTAACGCACCATAAATTAGTTATTAACAAAATAAACTAGCTTATCAGAGAGATCATAAGGATGAGTGTACTGAAACGAAACGTTGGAGATACGGAGAGCAATGAAGACTGTTACTAGTTGAAACTACACGCTCTCTGATTGGCTAGTTTATTTTTTAAATAACTAAATAACGGTACATCAATCAATAAAAAGTTATCAATTTCCTGCTTTTTCATTACTTTTGAGACATCCTGTATGCAATTTTTAGACTTACCTACTTTTTTTATAAAGAAGATTTTAGAGGGCATGTGTTGAATACAAATACGATCTAGTTAATCAATTTCATTTGTCATTTAATTTATTGAATTAAGTCATTAATATTTTCATTTAGGGTATGAAATGGAAGGATTATTATCAGCGTACGATGGAGTAGCCCACTGTATAGCAGAAGATAGTCCTTTATTACAAGGTAGTCCTTCTACCTTACCAACGGCCACAAATACCTTAACCAATACTCAAGATGCTGATAGTAGTATTCGAATTGTAACAATCGAAAAAAGTAATGAACCTCTGGGAGCGACAGTTCGAAATGAAGGCGAATCTGTCGTTATCGGAAGGATTGTTCGGGGTGGTGCAGCTGACAAAAGTGGACTTCTCCGAGAAGGAGATGAAGTATGTAAAATTGAAATAATTTAACGAATTTAATTGATTAACTATATATTTTTACAGGTTTTAGAAGTAAATGGAGTTGAACTCAGGGGCAAAAGCGTGAATGCTGTATGCGATTTATTGGCTGGAATGACGGGAACGTTAACTTTCTTGGTAGTGCCGGCACAACCAAGAGGAAATGTTGCTCCGCCTCAACGTGATAATGTGCTTCACGTCAAAGCTCATTTCGATTATGACCCCGAAGATGATTTATATATTCCTTGTAGGGAGTTAGGAATTAGTTTTCAAAAAGGTAATTTAATATCATATATGTATAAGACCAAGTTATCGTACATTTCCTCTTCATTATTCCTATTCAAACAAAATTAGGATTATAAATTGCACGGTTTCATATAACAATCATTTCAATTCAGAACTCAACTGGTTCTCAACTGTTTTCCCTCAATGAAAATAAAACCGGACAATAGACGATAAAATTCATGCTTAGTAAAAAAAGTTGCTGTAGTTGTATATTGCGCATTGTACCGTACTTTGAACGGTTATATTTTCACCAAAACAAACCTTACAGTAACTGTATGAACAAGCATACAAGAAATACTTGGAACAAACCCTATATTAGTTTTTTAGATGAACTTTGCTTATTGATTTTAATTTTTTAAAATTTTTAGGTGATGTTTTACATGTTATAAGTCAAGAAGATCCAAACTGGTGGCAAGCGTATCGAGAAGGTGAAGAAGACCAAACGTTAGCTGGTTTAGTTCCAAGTTTGGCCTTTCAACACCAACGAGAATCGGTTAAACAAAGTATTGGCGGTGATAATGATAAACGTATGGACAAACCTCATAAAGCTAGTACTTTATTATGTGCTCGTAAGACACGCAAAAAAGGTAAAAGGACGGGAGCTTGTCACGAGGCTGGATATCCTCTATATACGGCAGCTGTTGATGGTAAACTATTTATAATTAATTTTGAGATGAATTTAGTTTTAATTTGGATTTGTTGGTTTTTAGATTTAGACCAAGATGAAGTATTAATTTATGAAGAAGTAGCGTTATATTATCCTCGAGCAAATCATAAGCGGCCTGTCGTGCTAATTGGTCCACCAAATATTGGAAGGCATGAACTTCGACAGCGGCTGATGGAGGATAGTGAGCGTTTCGCAGCTGCTGTGCCCCACACGTCCCGAGCTCGAAAAGACGGCGAAACGGATGGCCAAGACTATCATTTTATAACACGTGCTCAATTCGAAGCCGATATTTTATCGCGTAAATTTGTCGAACACGGCGAATACGAAAAGGCGTACTACGGTACATCGTTAGATGCAATCCGATCAGTGGTGAATAGCGGTAAAATTTGTGTTTTGAACTTACATCCGCAAAGTTTACGAATATTGCGTACATCCGACTTGAAACCGTATGTTGTATTTGTGGCACCGCCAAGTTTAGAAAAATTACGACAGAAACGTGTACGAGCTGGCGAGGCTTACAAAGAAGACGAATTGAAGGATATTATTGAAAAAGCGAGAGAAATGGAAGACAAGTACGGCCATTTCTTCGATATGATTATAGTTAATAACGATACTGAACGTGCGTATCATCAATTGCTAGCCGAAATTAATAGTTTGGAACGTGAGCCACAATATGTTCCGGCTGCATGGGTCAAGGCTATGTAGTGATTTCCTACATACACACCATGGACATTTATTTTCTATTTTAAAATCAATGTTTTTACATAGACATTTTTGTTATATTATACTATTATTTTGCTAATATTTATTTTAATGATTGGTAAACTTAATATAGATTTTAGAGCAGAACAAATTAACTGACGTTTTTTTTTTTAAATATTTTAAATTGATAGATAAAAGTTGATTTCAATTTAAGTTTTATACGTTTAAATGTATTAATAGAAAACGTATCAAATAGAATGCAAAATATGTTTGAATCATTAAAAAAAAACTTTTGGATCCAATATTTGGCAAATTTTTTGTTAATACAGTTCTAGTCGGTGAAAATCTTACCATAATTGAGGAATTTTATGCCATGTTGACTTAAGGTGGTTCACTACCATTTTACTGCCATCATTGCACTAAATTGTGTGAATTGAATATATTTTTTTTTAAATATGTGGTAAAACCGTAAAACGCTCACGTTCAGTCGTATGGTATGCTGCATCGTAATACATGCCGCTGTTTCGTATTATCTGATATCTACGAGTATGTCGCAACCGATATGCATAGTCAGTCTCTCTTTTGTATTGTAAAAAGCTTAAACATGACATTTGATATTCGAACTGACCATTTACTACCCTTATTAGCAGATATTGTTTTTTCAGTTTAAACGTAAAATTCGTATAATGTTGATCCATTTCAGGCTAGCAAAGGCTGATTTTATAAGGCATTGTTCACATCGATAAACGATGATATACGATAGACGATACATACAGATAGATACTTAAAATCTGAACGAAGGCGATAAAAAAGGTTCACACTCGTACGACATATCATTAAAAGTGTCACTTGTTGGTTATTTAGAGAATATATCACTTATCGCTTCGATGTGAATAGCGCCTAAGTTTTGGCTGTGACGTACATAATGTCACGAAATTTGTTCAATATTCTATTGACTACTTTTTAAGTTTTTTTTTTTAATTTAATGGAAACTAAACAATCGTTTAAACCAGTGGGTCGCGGTCTAAATTTTTTAGGGTCGCCAAATTTAAAGAACTATATGAAAATAAAAAATATAGCCAGCTAAAATAAAAATTCAATTGAAAATAGTTACCGAGAACAACTCATGGGTCGCGACAAATTTTTCAAAAAATTGTGGGTCGCAAATGAAAATAGTTTTCACCGCTGGTTGAAACGACAATACTTTTTAAAAAATCTCAGATCGTAATTACTACAACAATCGCTAATCGCTTACATTACTTTTAAATAATCGCACTTGAATTCCACTGAAATTGCCCCAACTGAGATCATCCGACTCCTTATATGCTTATTTCCTTAGTTAGAGCTAAAGAAGCCTTCGCGGAGTTTATGAGTTTATATGGAGGTTTCTAACGCCCATTTTTGATAACGGAACTTTCTGAAATGCTCCATTTAATAAGACAGTTGATTGTTGAACATGCTTGAAGACTCGACCGTTTTCGATGGGTGTTTGTTGAAGATTCCATCTCTTTTTAAAATGCGGTTCATTGTTTCTATCTTTGTCTTTCACATTATGTATTTTGCAGTAAAAGTCTCCACCAAAATCCTGATAATGTGGTAATTCAGTGAAATCGATATTTTTGAATAAAAAAACCTTCATGTACCGGGATTATGGTATTCTAATATACGTTAAATGAGAAATCAAACATAAGTATACACAGATTTTCAATATTTTTTTTAATTTAGCTGGTCAACAACAATTTATTGTATATTATAATCAAATTAACCATTATTTAACGATGTCATTAAGTTTTTTCACTCCAAAAGATCAATTTCATTGGAATATCACGTTATCGGAATACGGGTTTTTAGGATTTGGGCTTTCGGAATTTTTGATGCTTCATGTTATAGATTACTTACTAGTTTTCGTGTTTTTCATATTTCGTTCCACTTCTTTATTACCTTCCAGAAAAATTAAGAAGACGCGTTATCAAGTTTCGAATAATCACAACAAGCACGTAGGCCGTAGCCAACTTTAAGACGGGGTCAAATCTTTTAAAATTTCAACAAACTAAATTAAAAAATACAGAGGTGGTGAACTACTCTTAAAACCAGAAAAACCAATTTTTAAAGAAAAATTAAAATCAACTTTTTTAACTATTATTAAATTTAGAAAATCAAATTAAACGTGGTATTGACATAAATATTGATAGTATGATAGCACGATTTATGTGAATACCATTTGTATTTTTAAACTAAAAATGTTAAAATTTATGTTGTGTATTCCTGTAAAATTTTGATTAAGTATTCATTTTAATAGAGATGGGCCATATATTGATAAATATACTTGGAAATCGCCAAACATTCGCTTTATGGAAATTAGAAGAAATTTTTATTATTTACGTTATATTTCTTGTATTTAACTACTTATATTAGACTGTACCTATTATGTTAATGGTAAATTTGATCAATTGGACCGTATTTATGTATTTAATAAAAGAGAAAATATTAATGATGCAGCTCATGTGGGGGAATAAAAGGGATTTACATTTGGAACAGAAACCGATTTGTAGTTAGAAAAAATGGATTTAATGGAATTTTTAGTGAAGTGTGGTGTGCAGTGAGACAGTGCTAGTCAGTGTGTGTTTCTGTATGAACAAAAAATATAATAAATTTAAAATAAAGTACCAGACAGAAACATTTTAAACGTAACGTTTCAGTTACTCTTAGCAGTAGATGATAAAATAATTAAAAATTTAAAAAAAATCAGATGAGTAAGTTGGTACAGTAAAACGAAAAACCTTAACGTTAATTTATTTTAAATCTCAAGCCTAATTCCGTTTTTTTGTAATCAAATCTTATTCATATTGGTGCGATAGAAAAAGATGCTTAAAACTATAAGTCCGTTATAGTTTTAACAATATTTAAGACTGAAACTATTCCATTAAAAAATATGACAAAAAAGCAACTGACATGTTTAAATATATTCGTATGCGATATTATAATGTATTTATTATTGATATAAAACTATATTTTAATTGTCGATCATTGTTCTTGTGTCTTGCTGTGTTAGCGTTACACAAAATGTTACATTAATTATTATACATTTGGCAAGTTTATTTTTAAGATTTTATATGGTGAATTATTCGATATGTAAATTGTATAACTCAACTGACGGTTCAGTGGTATTTGAATATAGAATTTTTAGCAGTTTTGAAATTTAAACTATAAATTAACTCTAAAATATATTATTAAAGAAAATAATAATAAAATAAAATGAATAAACGTGAAACAGTTTGAGCACCCATTTGTCAGTATTAGCAGCAATAAAAACGTTGAAATTATAGTTTTTTGAAAATGCAAAAATGATTTCAGTGATGGGCGAATCATTTAAAAAAACCACCACTTGCTCATCTGTTCATTAAAATATATAACATTCACTATGTTCAAGATAATTTCCTTTCTTATTGAAGATCAACAAATTATAAGAAAAATGTCGCTATACTTTATGATAAAATCTATCTTTGTCATTTTATCTGTTTTTAGATCAATTTGGAAACTAAGTGCAATCAGAGATACTTCAAGAAAACAATATAAATATATAACTAATAATGTACTTAAAATAAACAGTATTCTATTAGACAAAGGCAATACTTTATTATTTTATTGTAACATATTACATTGTATGTCAATAAGTCTGTATATAATGAATATTACAGAATCATTCTAGAGTACATTTTTTTTTTTACTTTATTCCAAATATGTCCTTTAACTCTTTTTCAGGCTTGAAATATCTTGAGAACAACCTGTTATACTTAACTATTAATTAACTGAACGTTTAGAATTGTACCGCATAATTTTTTGAAGTTGTGTTCTTTGTTAAAAGATAGGGGCATTTACATGAAACTATTAAAAAATTATTTTTTGTCAAATTCTTGAAATTAATGTGAAATAAATGTTCAAAATATTAAATATTAAAATTTAAAATACAATCAAATAGTACCTATTGTAAAATGGTGTCGCGACCAAATATCCGAAGACAAAATAACCGCGACAAAATAGCCGGGCGACGAAACAACTGCGGATAAAATAACTGGACGACATAATAACCGTGGACAAAATAACCGAATAATTGATTTTTTTTTCACAAAATATTGCTTTATAAACATATTATGCTATATATATACATACATAACACCCTGAAAAATATTCACCGAAAATATTTTTGACAACACTATTTTCACACACAAAACAGCCGCGCAGTTTTTTAAGGATAAAGAGATATATGTTAATATTAATTAAATACGCGTATATGGTTTAAAAATTATTAATTTTATTATTTTCATGATAAATATATTTGAATTTATTTATATCTTTAAAGTGAATTGATATTATATTTATTCTGTTGTGCAATTATTTTGTCCATGGTTATTTTGTACTCGGTTATTTTGTCGTCCGGTTTTTTTTTTCGCGGTTATTTTGTCTTCGGATATTCTGTTAGGGCACCTTGTAAAATTATTAAAAGTAAAAGATCTAACCGCTACTAAATGCAGTAGTTTATTGAAAATTCGGCCCGTAAGTTTTGTATAAAATTATTGGCTATATTTAATTTGGTAGAGAACTTAAATAAGGGTGATGGATAACATTTTTAAACTTACATAAGGTTTGTTCCACTTGTACATTTGATGATGTTAAAACACGTCCATTGAATGACAAAAAGTAAGACCCATTAACCAAGAGTGAGTGAAAATCATGAAGCAAGGGCTTCACCCTAATTTAAACCTGGTTTTGCGGTGTTTAAACACCTCCAAAACAGTGCCCGGGCGAGCTATAGTCATAAAAATGTACGTTCATAGAACGGCTCTCGCCCTGGTGCGACCAAACGGCTGAGGTTTGAGGCGTTTCTTCACTCACTCTTGTCTCTTGGTCAGTGTGCCTTGCTCTTTGTCTTACGTGGACGTGTTTTGCTTAAACGTCTGGAACAAACCTATAATATATTACGGCATCTGATGAGAGGATTGCAGACACAGTAAAATATTCAGTGTTGATGAACAAAAAGATTATTTGGGTTATATATTAGATTCACTTAAACAAAGATGGTAACAATATGTAACAAAGTGTCATTACGCATTATACACTCAAGAATGATTTTAAGTTCGATATTCCCAAGTATTCCCAAATCCCAGGTCTCTTCAATAGTCCAACCCACTCCAATCAAAATCTCTACCGACTACCTGGCCCGTCATGCATCGCCGAACATGCACGTGTTGTTTACATTCAGTCATAAAATTTAACCTTGAAGGGGTAGCTTATCTCAAGCCAGTGGGATAATAAATTTCTGCTTTAAAAAATTTATTGAAAAATTTCCAAAAATTATCTATTAGGCATCATTGATTAGTGATAATTATAATTATTCAATCTCTAAATATTAGCATATTTTGTTATTATTTTGATACCGATATGACAAGTGTTCCGATCGGGTAGTAATGGTATGGTATTTGGTATAAACTATAATTAGTAGTGGTATATGGTTCATACGTATTAAAATACAAATACAGACAAACCTGTTTTTATGCGACAGATTGGTTCCAGGGGAATCCGCATAGAAAAAAATCGCATAAAAATACTTACTGTATATGGGAAATCAATACATTGATTCCTGAGCTCGAAAAAATGTACGATAAACTGGTCATTTTGTTTGAAATTGTTTATATTAAAGTATGAAGATTTAATAATAAGCCAGTCAAAATCGACATAAAAAAAAAAATAGCTAAATTCGCAAAACATGATGTATCTCTGTTTTTTAAGTATGTTGTTTGGACCCTTTAGGACTATGTATTCTCAAGTTTACAACTCTCAAAAAGTTGTGGAAAAATATTTATAGAGGAATAACCGTAAAAATGTTTACTTTGTTTCAGATTCTGCTCGGTATCTCCTAATCCATGCATTTTTATTCGAAAGCTATTCTGTATTTTTTTTTAGAACGTAAAATTTGTTACAAATTAAGCCCATTTGGAGCTCTGCAGGCTAATGGGTTACCGAGTAACGCCACTATGAAAAAAGGCCGGTTTTTCGAAAAATTGGAATTTTTAGTTTTCGACTTTTTTTGAATCGAAGTTGCGTCGAAATCATTGATCCTACCAGCAAAATTTATTGATTATAATTTGTAAACAATTTAATTAACTTTAAATTAAGAACAAAGCGGGGCCTGTAAGCCCCGCAGTTTTCTCACAATCTTAGAGAACCCATATAAAGTAAAATCGCTTTTTGGTGAGTACTCCAGTACTGGTGAATCGTCAGGGTTTTCTTGAGGTTTGTCATTCTCTTAAATCGAAATAGTAACTTTAGTGACTATTCACTATTTTTGCAGTGCAGAGTATACCACTAAATTCAATTAGTGGTATACTTTTCCGAGGTCATACATGTTTAAAAATCACTTCATATAGAAAAAAAGTTTTAAGTTACATGTCTGCGAAAATGCAATTTTATCTTCTAATTTTGGGAGAATTTATTGTTGATTGTGACTGGGCTATAAAGATAAAACGATTTAATAGAACAGAAAGATATAATAAAATATTCAGAAAATAAATGAGATCGTTTAGTAACAAATATATAAATTAATAAATCTGATGCAATTAATCAATCACTATCACTTTGAACTATTACTCTTAATCTTTTTTTTTTTGAACTATAATATCGCTTCCATCAGTGGAACTTCCATCATTCTCCTTTTGTGTGGCACCTTCTTCAGCATTTTCAATCCGATTTATTAAGAATTCGATTTAAGAAATTTAAATTAGTAGATTCTTCAAACCGTGCTATTTCAAATTCGCATAAAATAATCCGCATAAAACAGGGTTGTCTGTACCTATTTTCTGTATATTGACAAGAAGAAAGCTGTAATATAATAGCAGGTGTTAAGGATTACGTCATATATATATTTAATAATATTCAAACATTGAATTTTTAAGATTGTAAGCTAAAGGTTAACTGTTAGGATGTCGGGCTATGAAATGGGATTTTTAAAAATTAATTTTGAAAGTATTTGTTTCATTTAAAATTTAACTATTAATAAAAAAAAAAAAATGTTGTTAAAGCGTATTAAGAACCCATGTCGACTTGGGATCAAAGTTTATTACAGTAACAGCAGAAGTAAATGTTTTAATATGCGAGATAACTAAGGATTTAACTGATTTAATCTTGAAATGAAAGATGGTAAACTACAAAATAAAGATCGTTGTTTTGGTGTTATTATAAGTTGATGAAAACTCAGTATGGTTTTGTTTGTACTTGACAGGATATTTAGAGTAAAAAATCACAAAAATCGTTGTGATCAGGGATGTTATAGACATGTTTTGGATCTGGATACGAATATAGAAATAATATATCTGTTTCAGATACGGTTACGGATATGATATTATTTCGGATTATTCATATTAGCTTCGAATATTTTTAGTTATATGGATAATAGATTTTTAAGAAATTGTAAAAGTAAAACACAAAATGGTACCTAATACATAATTTGACTTTATTACTAAGTCATAATTTGGTACTACAATGAGCCATATAAGCAATTACTTATTTTTACTTACTTTATTATTACTATATTGCTACTTAAAAATGCAATAGTGTATTTAATAGACACTACTATATCCGAAACTTGTTTATCAGATTCAGTTACGGTTATGGGTAAGTAGATTTTTATTTTGGATATCCGATAGTTTTAATTACGATAACGAAACTCCTTAGCATCCCTGAGTGCAATAGAAAAGTGTTCATACAAATGTTTATATAAAATATAAAATAATAATAAACATAATAAATATATAAAATAAGTCTAATAAACCCAGAATATTAGAGTTGTTCATTGAGTTGAAACCCATATAAATTCAAAACGTATAATTTATTAGTCCTAAATCGTAACTAATACGGATGATAATCTTAAAGTATGCCAATTCATCATTCGATTGTGACATTTTTATGTGAGAAAAATAGATTTCTGAAAAGCTTTTAAGTTTATCAAAATATTTTTCCTTGTTCATGATATTTAATTATATTTCATTATAACTTATCTTTTCTTTTTTTCTAATGGTTTTTGGCCACACATTTGAAAATTGAATAATTTCATTGTACATTAATATTTAATTATAATAAGAATACAAATTTTATAAATCTTTGGAAACATGAGTAATATTGAAAAAGTTTGCAGAAAGTATTTTTTAATGTATAGAGAAAAAGAAAAGTTGTTTAATGCTTGAGCAATAAAAGCATTCATTAGCATCGCCATTTGCAAAAAAAAAAAACGCATTAAAGCGAAGCATTGTTACGTAAATATAAGATTAATAACAATTTTATTGTTACAATTTTTTGGCTTGTCTATAACAATTCCACACAAAAAGAGTGTATTCATGAATTTATGATTGATGAGATCACGTTTGCATTTGTATGTAGGTTTAAGTATTCCTAGAACTCACATTTCCCAGAACATTTTCGATTCAATGTTCCCAGAGTAGTTATTTGTTGAACTGAAATAAAATTGATTCTCCAGGGAGCAAGAAACTTTTTTTTTCATATACACGTTTTATGAGTTATAATATTAAATATGCAAGATTTTTAAAAAGCTTTGGTAAAACAACAGCGCGTTTAATATTACACAATTAATAAAACTATACATTTCATGCATGCAGCTTTAATAAGATTACCTACCTCCATTAAAAACAAAAACTCAACATTTCTTTATTAATAAAATATATTCATAGATACATAATAAAGGAAAAATTTGGATAACGTGATGGCTATATTTTTCTTACAAATAAAAAAATATTTAGAAATTTCCTTTGTAAAACGTTTTATTCCATTTTTTATACTATTGCAGTTAAAAATGTACACAACTACATACATTTTTTGTGATTACAGTTCCAGTTGTAGAAATATTTATATTCGGTAAGGATTGTACATTTATTCCATTGAGCAGTTATTTGTACAAAGTATGAATGGCAGTGCAGGCTCTAGAGTTTTTGGCGCCCTAGGTAAAAAATAAACTTTACGCCCATAGTCAGTAGGTAGAGAGACTTTGCACTTCGCTACGCATAGCGAGGTTGCCAAACTGAGTAGTGTTGGGGTATACTTACCTATTTTCTAAAACAACTTAAATAAAGTAAAAAAACTTTTCACCAAATGATTTGTCTGCCTAAGTTACTATCAGACAATAGTACTTGACTATTATTATGTTTATGTTTTTAATCCTACAAATGAAAAAACAATAATTAATTTTGCGCCTTAGGTGGTTGCCTATATGGACGAGTCGGTCCTGATGAATTGATATCTACTTACGTCTTATAGCATAACTTTATTTATAAACACCTAACGCTTGTTTTCACCCACAGCACTACTTTTTTGCAATTATATAATTTTTCAAGGGTTATTATTAAGTATTTATAAAAATAAAATAATTTTTATACGCGGCTTAATTTTTGGGAAAAAAAAATTTCTTTTTGTCGATGATACGTTAAACACTGTATAGTTAACTATTTTTAACAGTACATGTTAACGTGCCACCTATAAAGTACTTCACTGTTCTGCAGTAGAGAACCTAGAACAAAAGCAAAATTGAAAATAAATTTTCAATTTAATGAAACCCATATTAATAATTTAATTATGCAAAATTACATTTCAATTACTAGATTGTTTTATAATTGCTCTAACTTATAGAAACGTTTCTAAAAAGAAACTTTTCTATGATGCGTTTAATTGAATATTCCAATTTTTGTTCTCTAACTTGAACGGTTCTTTAAAAATTTAATTCAGTTGAAAATTATTACAAAGTTCCATTGTTGGTAGGTGAATACTAAATAATTATAATTATTTAATAATTTAACTTGCAAATTAAAGCACTGTTGACTCGTTTGTAAATGGAAGGGGGAAGTGCCTCCTCAAACAAAAATTAAGTCACATTTACTTATAGTCAAATTTTGCCTTTTCATGACACATAGAAGATTTAAAAATCGTACATCTCGATAGAAAAAGCGCGTGTTATTACAAAAAAAAAAAAAAACAACTTCCCTAAAAAAACCTTCACTGATATAAAGCCAGAAATGATTAAACGGTTTCTATTAGAAAATTAATAAATTATCTATACGAGTACTAATAGAGTATTTTATTGTGACAAATTCATATTTTATACAAAGTAAAACAAAATATACTGCAATAGGAGAAGTTATATTTATTTCCTGAAACATTTATAAGTGCCTACCTAGAAGCTTCTTAAAATTCTTAGAACTCCATTAAATCGCTCATTGCATCATTGCAATTTTACATCCATTATAATGGCTTTGCTTTATTATCACAGTCATTATAATATAAATATCACAATTTATTACTCATAAAATGCATCTTCTTAAAATCTCAAATATTAACTCTGAATGTTTGATGCGTTTATGTAGTAGGTTTACAAAAGCTATTTGCTTTTTCCCTCATAAAAGTCTAATGTAAAGCACAATAAGTGCTCTTCATCAATCAACATCAGCGTCTCAATTTTATGCTAATATATTGTGTGCTAACACCTCAAACCACAAATGACTCGTACGTATTATTCCTGACTGTAGTTGATGGTATTACTGTTTTACTTTACGCTGTTTTTATACACGAAGGAATCACATAGTGTATTTCATGGTAAATTCATAGTTTTCATCTATGATCCTCTCCAAATACACCGAAGAAGTGAAATTTTATAATACCTATACATGAATTTTTAGTAAAATTATTCCTACGCAATTCGCATAAATATAGGTAAATCGCAATAAAAATGTATTCGTCTTTTTGATGCAATTTACACGCGAGTAAATATTTATTCACTTTGAAGAATTAAATATAAAGTTTAGATGAAATGAGCAGTCTCATTAATAAAAGATATTGTTTAAATATTGAACTATGAAACCTTGTTTCGTTATTTTAAATTGTCATATTTTTCACGGTTGAAATTTTAGAGTTTATGGTTAAAACATAAAGATAATCTTTAAAATAATGTTGCTGATTTGAAAATTATATAGCCAGCGCCACGCCGTATATATTGGCTCCTCCCCCCAATTTTTTTAATAACAAATTTTTTGCACAATCTTCCTCTTGGCAATAATTAAAATGTGGCTACGGACAAACTCATGAATAGGTTGTGTTCACTGACACAACTCAATTTCTTTTATTAACATCCTTGTGATGTCTACTGAAATCTATTGGTCAACTCCAGAATAGGGGGCCTCTTCAATCTCCTGTTTTCGTAACTGTTATAGCGGTGTTGGTTTATGTTTGAATATGTATACGAGAAGCTTGGTTCTCGGTATTTTGTACTAGAAAAACAAATAAACTCTGAAGGCAAAATAAACTGTAAAAATTTGTTTTGACTGTGTTATGATCAAATCGCAATTTGAATTTCTGAGAAAAATTGAGCTGTGAAAACAACGTGAATGTATGCAATCTCGATCAATGTAAATATAACAGATGACACAAAACTAATCATCTATATTCTATGCTGTATAGTTCATACCCTATGGCTTATACTCCATAGCATTGGAAGATGAAACTTCAGAGATTTTGAATTACAGAAATTTAAAGTGTTTATGAATTGGAAATATTTTCTTTTAGATAATTGACATCTAAGAGTTGCAAGATTGAGTTAAAATACTGATAATTTTGATCGTAAATCTATAATTTTAAGCTACCTTTCTAATCTTACAATTAGCAAAAACTTCTTTCGCTCATGTAATTACCTAGAAAACCTCCGATATAATATTATTCAGTTTTCTATAGGTACTTTTGATCTTTTTATATACCTAATATAAATTCATTAATATCATATGACACTCTGTTGACTTGTTTTACAATAAGGGATGCGAAGTTATATTCTATAAAAAATAAAATTAGTTTAAAACTAAACTATGTTCTAATAATGAAGGAAAATCGCTAAAACCAGATCATTTTTTCACAAATTAATATATCATCCTTTATTTTTTATCTATACCTACTTTTTACAGTATTTTTTTTCTTCAAATTAAAATAAGGACACCTTTAAGGTACTCCAAATCGAATAGAAAAATCATTAAGATTGGATTATTTACGTATAAAATAGAAACAATTTCATCCCTTGTGTTTAATTCCAAAGGAACCAATTTTTCTTCAAATTGAAATGAAACCAACTTTGAAATAAATATTGAAGCAAAAGAATATTATCAAACGCGGCTTATTCAGAAGAAAAAACTATACCTGTATTAGGGTATTGAAGTGAAACTTCTATCGGTTATGTCATTTATGTCTTTTTAACAAGTAAATTTAATCAAATACTTGCCACTATAGGTCAAAAAATATTTTTTCATTCACATAAATTCTTAAGATTAACTTACACTTATTCATTAATTCATCAAACCAAGTTGCTGGTCATTTTGAGTAATAAATAGAGTTTTATATACACCAATATCTCGCTTTGCGTCGTTTCGTTTTGCGTTTTTTCGAAATTGCGTCGCTGCTGAATTAGTACTAATTTTCACTGTGCGTCGTTAGATTTTCAAAGTTGCGTTGTTTTGGGTTCGAGTCTTGTATGTAAAAATGCTTGCTATAGAAAATCATAATTCTATAATGCTATAGTGCTACAGGCGAAATATTTGTTAACCAGATCATTGGGTATTTGCTTGATCTGCCCTATGTTAAATCAAAATCTGGATTAAAAAATATTATAGGCAAAACTGATTTTTTCTTTTTCAATGATTTTGTAAACAACGTAATATATTCAATATTCTTAACAAATAAAAATGCTACAACCTAAGATGCCATATTTCTTATTGATATGGTTACTCATAACCCGTAATATGTAACAAAATTAACTTGACTTACCCTTGACGACATACTGCAATAATTTGCCTTTTCTTCCTCTCCAATTATTATGAATATCCAGGAAAACGAGAAAATTGCCATTCTAGATTATTACGGGGTGTGTTCCTACAATTTACACAACACTTTCGATTTGATCGTTTTTTACTAATTTTATTAAAAATCAAATCTTTATTTAATTTCACTTCTAACATATGACAACGACGTTTCTGCTGAACCAGAATTTAAAAAATAAAAGACGGGATGGCGCGGGGTTTACTCGTCAAAACTACTTTACTAGCGTATAAACTTATTCCTAAATCAAACACAAACATAGAAAAGAGAGAGGAAGGCAATGGAGACACAACGACTTTATATAACTTCAGCTAATTAGATAAAATAACAGAAAGATACATTAAAATTTAAAAGGCATTTTTTTAATAAAAATAAAAGGCAAATGGCAAAAGGAAGTAATTGATTTCCCTTCTAAATTTAATTTCAATCCTTTTAAATCGACCAAAAGAAATATTTCAAATCAATGAAACATCGAAGTTCACTTCAAACTGTTTAAGGGTATCACTAAAAAACTTCAATTTGTGAAATTGTTTTGCTAGACTTTTTATACAGCCTGTAGACAATTGTAAGCATGATTAATGAAAGTATGTCACTAAACAACTGATATTAAAGGGAATAGAATCAGCTACGACATCTTGTATGTATTTTGTAATAAAATAAATTTAAGCTTCTGGAAGCTTTTTGGTGATGAGCCGTGAAATAGCTTTGTATTTTAGAACTATAAAATTACGACTAGTCTTATTACATTCGTCATTTCATTTGATTTGATTTTCCATGAAACATTACTCAGACTCTTGACGTAATTTGAATTGAACACGCGAATAAAAGCTCCATTACTGTAATAGTAGTTTCAATTTGGATAAATGCTTCTTTTATTATAATATTAATGCAAATGTTTTATTGTATAGTTTGTATAATACTAAGACTAATTTAAATAATTTCTATGGCACACATTGTGGTCGCAAATGTGTTCACACATAACGCTTTTATTCAATGCGTATCAACACAACCCGTATTAAACGGTTGACAAGGGTGGTAACGATGGTGGCTTGACAGACCTCGAGATCTTTGTAAAAGTCGTACACACTACATTTACTTTAGTCTACTGAAAATGAAAAATTAGAAGCTGTCTTTTACTTTTACCAAAAATGAAAAAACGAGATTAAAAATAATCCAAACAAAATGCATATAACAAACTAGGCCATTATGAAGCGCTCGTCTTTAATGCTCTGTATCAAATTTTTTTTTTTCAACAAAAGAATCAGATTATAATTAATCTATTTTATTTAAAAAGACGTATTATGCAACCATTTATTTTATTTCTATGTAACTTATCATCCGCATTGATGTGAAGGATAAACGACACGTCACGCATCTTCCAAACAAAAACTTTTTCACCCCTAGTGACATTTCCTTAAACAGTTTTTCTTAAATCACTTGTTTGTTCATCGTTGACTATAGAGTCCTTTTAACCATCCGTTAATGTGATAAAGTTAAGTGCTTTCCTTACATTTTCCATGCATCACGCGGGCTGACAATGTCTCCACCACATTTATTAAACCATAAATCCATAAAATTTTCAATAAAACGTGTTAATTTAAAAATAACAAAAGAGCTTTTATTCGTCACGTAATTATATTATAAAACCACCAAAAAACGCTTCAAATTGAAATGAGTTTTAATGAGTAATTTGACATTAAATGGATAATTAACTTTTAAAACGATTTTATTACAACAATAAATCTCGTTTACAAACTATTCAAAATTTAACTTTTTTTTTCGTTGTTTTGTTTGAATAAATATTAGCTATGAATTTATATCTGCAATGGTTTTGATAAATAGAATATTGTATTTTCATTTCTATTTGTCACGATTGGGTCATTAATTATTGTCTATTTAAATCAAATCCTCTATTAATCATGGATAGAAATTTATAATCAAGTTTCTAAGTTTATAACTAACTTATCTCATTAGCAATATTAAATAAAATACGTTACATGACAAATAAAAAAAGTTCTTAGTTAATAGTTTTGTTATAAAAATTAATGTTTCATTGCCTGTAACATTAAAACGACATAGTTTTCTTTTCATTGTTTTATTTTATTTTACAAACTAATATGTATATGTGTATTTACATATTATGTATATCGATACAATTATACATATCAAAGGGACATTTTTGAAGGATTTAGGGGAAGGAGAGCATATTTTCAATTCTTGAAAGATTTCTAGGAAAGCAAAAAAACAAATTATTTCTTGTATATAATATGTTCAAATACAATAATTCACTTTATTGTAAAACCATATAACTTATTACACTGGGTAGCAATATAAATGGAATTTTTTATGTTCAAATCAAGTAAGGTTTGACAGTTTTCCCACTTTTTCTTGGCGTACAGTTTTCTCTTCAGCACCTATTTTTTTTTTTTTTAGAAACAGCTGCTGGGATTGTTTTTTTGGGAGGGAGGAGGAAGCGTTATCTTTAATCAATTTCAATAATTTAATCATAATCTTTTTAAGGACTATTTCGAAAAATTAGTAAAAATAAAATTCTAGTTACCATTCTTGTCTTGAACTCTTCGTTTGTAATATAAATATTAGGATTGTTCCATACGTTGATGCCAAACACTGCCAGAAAGACAAAGATAAAGACACATTGACCAAGAGACAAGAGTGCGTGAAGAAATGTGAGGCTTACAGCCGCTCGGCAGCATTAGGCCGAGAGTCGGTGGTGTTTAAACACTGCAGGGTAAACGGTTTTTAATTCGAGCGAAGTTGCCACTTTATGTTCTTTACTCTCTCTTGTTTTTTGGTAAATGTTGTCTTGCTCTTTGTTTTTCTGGCAGTGTTTGAACATCATCAGAAGGACAATAGGAATAAATCCATTATATTATAAGAAGTAACCTCTGAAATTAATGAAACTATGAAAATTATTTCTTCAAATAACTGCCACACTATCATTGAGTAAAATTAGCTATTCAACTTGGAAAAATTCGTTATCGTGGTAGATGTTGAGGAATGTTTTAAGAAATAGACAGGTCACAGGTTTGTTTTTAACTTGGTACTTATTATGAGAAATTTTTCAAACATAGAAAGTAATTTTTGCAGTCTGATCCAAAACAAATCAGAGTACACATAAAATTTTTAAATTATTATTTGATTCCTTGTGAGGATCAACAAATAGATATTTTTATGTGTAGCTATATCTTGCAAGAACCATAAGTTTTTTTCGAGATGAATTGTAGCGTATTGAAACATTGACATATACCTGCAGACTATGTAATTATATGAAATTGTGTCCTATAGGTATAAAGTGTGTACTTTGTTCCTATATGAAAAGCAAAAAGGATTTTAATAGCTATCCTGCAGGAAGAATGTTAACCTATTTTGTAATTTTAAAGATTATAAAATATTTGGGATAGGAGATTTCGGCTATCTTTATACTAAATTCCATAAAAATTGTTCATCTGGCGATTATACAGAATTCTTACAGAATTTTTTATTATAATTAATTGTACCAGATGAAGGAGATCGAAGAAGAAGAAGAAGGTATAAGTACTCGATTTTAGCGGAAGATCTATAACTGCGCGAACGAACGATTAGTTGTTTAGGGTTATCTTAGGTTTTAAAAATCAATGATAATTGTATGAAATTAAATATTTTAGCACCCAATAAACTAACTTTGAAATAGATATGGAACACTTTCAAAATAAACTATGTTTATATACAAAAAGCATTTAATTTTTAACAAAATAATTAGAGTAACTGAATTGGGAAATATTTCCAGAATGAATTCTACGGGAATTTTTTGAGAATAATGTAGTTTTAGTATCCTCAAAACTTAAGTCAAGAAATGGACACTATTTTCAATTTTAAAGAGTTTCACAAGTGTGAGAAATTTTATGAAGTGATAGAAAAGTTTTCATCTAAAGAGATCTTTAAAAAAAACTATGATACAAGTCGTTAAAGGCATTTCTGTTTTAAGAGTATATTTTTAAAATAATAATAATGTATATATATTGTCTGTTATCCTTTACTATCTGTACTTTTGGACCAATGTAAAATATAGTGGAATAATAATTTAAAATATCTGCTGCGACGCGTCACAGTATTTTTTTTACATGAGAATTGTTGTTGGTTAAAAGACCATAAATAAAGCCCACGATTGGTAAAAAAAATATAAATAGAATAATATATGGAAATCGGTAAATATCTATATAAAGAGAACTATTAATTTATGTATAGCCCCAATGTGTATACGAACTCCCACCCTTAACCTCAAACCCCTCGTTATTTGAATTTTCCAAGGAAATAGTTTCAAATAAAAGTTGTAAGCAATAATGAGTCTAAGAACTATAGCAAGTTTAAAGGAAATTGTTGGAGCCGTTTTCGAAAATAATTGAAAAAACTCAAAAGCCCATAGAATAAAGTGGGGCTTCCTGCCAATGGATTTCAACGAAATGCTTCGCGGCACAACTAGATATAATATGAAGGTGAAGGTAAAATTCCAAGTTTAGTGAAATTCGTATAAAGCTTTCGATACGATATCGCTGTCAGACACGGACATTTTTCTAAAAACAACTTTTTTGAATTCAAGGGATCTCAAAACGTGTATTTCTGGTGAAAACACATTTAAAGGATGAGTTGAAACGTTAATTCCTGGAAATTCGAGAATGTTCTCTTTCTATAAACATCTTCTTCGAGACTACCTAGCAATAAGAATTGTACAAAAGAATGGAAATTTCTAGCAAATGAGCGAAAGGAGAGAACATACTCAAAACTGAACAAACTATAAACTATAAATCATAAACAGTGAAACATAAATCGGGAGTGATAAATCGTAAACAGTGAATCGCAAATTTAAATAAATTGTGAACATTTTAAATAAAGTGAACAGTGCAATAGTGAGTGATAATTAGTGAATAAGTGACTGGGAAAACGAACTCATTGTTAACATGCAGTTTATAAGTGACAATAGTGTAAGATAAATAAATAAACAATTGTTAAAAATAAATTAGTAGTCATTAAACACAAATTCTCGAACCCTTAAATACGTTACAGTATTCATTTTTAAACGGTTCAATTAAAGTTTCTCAAGTTTCGAGAAAACCTGGGAATTCTTCAAAAAGAGTGTCTCTTGTCTCGAGAACCAATTAAATTTTAAGACTGAAAAATTTTAAAATAACTAATCAATTAATAATTTCAAATTTCTATTTTTTTCAATATTAATTATAATATAAGTTTGAAGCTAATTTATTTTGTATTCTTTGATTAAATATTGATAGACGACTTCCCTTAAAAATTAATTTAACTATCAAGCTTTCTCATCATTTGTATTTAAAGAGTTAAATAAATATTGAAGTAAATGTTCAAGTAAATTCAATAAAATGTGGAATGTATTTTTTACTAACATTTTCATTTACATTTCAATGTATTAGATTTGGTATTATTTATGTTGCAGCCACTTGTTTTTGGTAAATGTTTAATGTAAGTTTCGTTCACTGAAAACTCTCAATAAGTAAATAAAAACTTTGCTGGAACCAATTTTACAGTTCATTAGTTTGAATCGCGAAGTGAATGTGTTTACCTCTAGTATCACAAAATACAAGTTTATCCGAAACCAAATACAACACAGTTCATTTAAACAAATACATGAAATATAAAACGTAATTACTTCATTGTAAGCCGCATTGAAATTACCAATATCATTTAATCAAATTGTTGCAAATTTAAGAACACAATATTGCTTTGTTACAAGCTCATTAAACTTTTGTAATTGTATCATGTTTCGGTTTTCCGATATTATAATTTATACATTAAAGTGCACAGATGAATTAATTTTCGGAAAATTTAATCGTATACTATCTTTGTATTGAATGTAATTCGTGTAATTTCATTTGGTGAAAATAAAATAGACGATTCACGTGCTATTGACAATATCTCCATCCAGTTCATCTTATATATCTGCGTGAATCAAATGAAAATTATATTGTTTGGAGGAAGAGTGGATTTCTGTGAGCTTCCAGTTTCAAGCGCACGAAATGCTTTTATCATATAGTTTTCAATTTGCAATGTAATACTGTAGGCACGCGTAATTTAGTCCAATAAAATTACAGCGCAATAGAAGAGAGCTATTTATACTCCAAAAATTGAATTACATTTAAATAATTCTGTACTTGGTCGGTAGATATGTAAAACTTTACATAAATTATAAAAAGAATATATTATCGCCCTATTATTATAATCCTTTTAATTCGATTATTTAATATATGTATATTACAAATTAAACTTTACAGTTCATGTATAAAATTTAATGGCTTTTTAATTTCAACAATTCAAGCTTTTTCAACACAATGGAATTTTTCATTTGATACAATCAATATTGAACTCTATTTATTGTAGTTATATGAAACCAAAGGTAATTAATATTGGAGGTCTCCAATATTATCTATGTAATTTAATACTTGTAGTTTGATAACTACATTATTTTGAGATATTAAATTGTACTGAAAACAGATTAATAAATAATACTTAAACATTTTTTTAAACGCATGATTTATATTAAAATACCAGTTGACAAATCCGGCGTTAGTGCATTACTCAGATTGAAATTAGTTGAATATATATATATAAATAACAAAATATTCTTTATCAAATTTAGAACCGTGATTCAACTTAACATTTTTTAAATAAATAGCATTACGGAATTTGTCCAATTTTCAGCAAATATGAGTTAATGTTTTAAGTATTCTTTTATTTAATAAAAAAATTAGTTATCTGAAAAGTCGGTTTACGGACGATATAGTTTTACTTGATAACGTCATAAAGAAATATTGATGAAAAAGTGCATACGTTTATGAATTGAATTGAATTATTATCATTGAATTATCATTATTTTGTATAATACAAAAAAGAAGTTAATTGAAAATTAACAAATATTTCAACAATGTATGTATTATTAGTTATTGTATTATGAGTAGGGAAGCTATTTTTTACTATTATAAATTTTACTATGAAAATTCCTGGTAAATTTTTATACAAAAAAGCCATTTTTACTATCGTTTTTACTTTGAAAATGTCAAAAAATTTTTTTTGTAGCGCTAGATATACTTAATGTAAGTTTTGGCCTTCTGCTTTTAATAATAATTTCTTTTTTAAACGGTGTAGAACCAACAATTTTATTGAAAAAATTTTCAACTATGCAATTGCAACTAAAGCAATGGGGATATAAAGACTAAATTTTTAAAATTAAAACTTCTAAAAAATAATTAAAAAATGTAAAGTAAACAAACGCAATAATTACAATATTGTTTTTAACAATGCGGCTTTCAGGTATAGATACGCTCGTTCCACCCGTTATATGTTTATTTGGCTCATTATGTTCTATTGAATAGAGCTATGGAATCTTCTATGTGTTATTTCAGTGTGTAGCATCCAAGCAAGCGAACCGTTTTAGCAAGTTGGGTCATTGACACCGCATACGCATGCGCGATCAAGTTAAATCGCTGTATGTTACGTGGAATCTACAACCCAAGCAGCTTCCATAGGGTATTTACATAAGTCTATCTCATTTCATCATATCATTATGGTGTTTAGTGGCCACGCTGTTCAAGCCACGGATTTCAAATATGTTATTGGGTCTAATATTTAATTGTTAGTAAGTTGAACGTTTAAAAGTTTTAGATTTGTTTGAAATTTTACTATCGTTTGAAACTTAATTGGAATATTTAAACAAAATTCTAATAAATAACGGATATAAGTAGTATATGCATGCAAATTTGAAATATTTTTGAAAAAATATTATTTACTCATATATTTTTGAAAGAAATTAGGGAAGCGGCGCTTCCACAGCTTCCACGGACTGCACGTCACTGCTTGTATTACTATTACTTAAATTACTTGGATTGGCAGAATGAATTCATTCATACACTACCAGTGTATGGTAGAAGCATTTTTTCGAAAAATTCTGCCATACCTTTTGGGTTGTTGCAATACACTAAGTCTTTGCCTCTAGAATATTGAGGAGACTTCAATTGTTAATTAATAAATGTTCTTGAATATCCTATAGATTTCAATAGTTAATTGTGATTTGTGAAACATTCACGAATGCTTTACACGTTTCATTTCTCTTTAATACACGGTTCGATTTTGTTGTCTTTATTTTTGTTCATTCTGGTAGCTACGAAACTAAAAAAAATCAATTTAATAATACTTAAACATTCAAAATGTGTTCGTAACACTTTTTCCGGGACACAGACCCTGTTTTTAAAATTTATTTTTGGGTCCGGTAGTTTAAGTTAAACTTATTTTAATGAGAATCAAATCGAGTCTTTGTAAAATATCAGTTACAGTTAATAAATTCAAGCTTAACGGTTTAATTATTTATAATGGATATCAAAGGTAAAGACGCAGAAATAATTTGTTTTAATATAAATTTTTTTCCCTTGATTGGCCATCAGGATCTGGGTCCTTTTATCCAATTTGATGGCTAAGATTTTGACAGGGTAGAGATCGCTCCCATTGGAGGAGTCCCCATTACGTCTGAACTTGATCACCTGGCACCTTCTCTTCAGTCGTCTTGTACCTTGTCCTTGGTGGTTTAGAAGTGGTACCACTAGTGGGTTTATATGATTACGCAACCTTTTTGTTTTTCGTTGGTAACATACCATGGGGCATCTACCAGCTGTCTCAATATTTTATTCTGTGTGACTTCGATTAGTTTTATATTGGATTTGCTGGCAGAGCCTCACAGCTCAATACCGTACGTCCAGATCGGAACTATTATTGTTTTATAAACCAGAATTTTGTTTTCCAGGGAAAGCTTTGAGCCCCTACCCAACAGCCAGTGAAGCTGTTTGATTCTCGTGCGTATATACTTCCTTTTTTGGGATATATGGTATTGAAATATAAATTTGAATTTGGACAATATTAAAAATTAGTGGTTCGATGGTTCTTCTAATTGCTAACATATAGGAGTAATAAATAAGTAATTAAAGAAGAAAAAAAGTAAGATACATCATACACTGTTGAATGTCGACATGGGAAAGATAACGTGTGATAGAGAAGGCAATTATATTTTCATCTGTTTGGACTTACGATTTAAGAGACAGAATAAGACAAGAAAAATCCACCAAATACTTTTTGAAATACATAAAAAAATATCAACATAGTGTCCACTTAGCAGCGCAATGGTTAGATCTTAGCTTCAATGCTTCATTGTCGGTGGTAGTTCGATTCCCGATAGACTCTAAATATCAAAGTTTGTGAATTACAGCAATTTTCTAGTCTAGAAAGTCAAAAGTCGTGATAAGACCTTATATGTAAAAGCAACTTAAAGCACAAAAAATCAATAAGCAAAAACTGTAAACAACACTACGGTTAACAGAAAGAGATCAAAGTGTTTTTTTTTTGGTTACAAATTTTTTAAAAGAACAGTTATTTTTTTAAAAACCCAACTCCTATTAAATGTTATTTTTGTTATTGTATTTCTTATCATAGAGACTATTTATTTCTGTACAGCTATTTTTTGCACTGTTATAAACAAAGTACAATAGCTATATATCCACTGATATCCATCAACTTTTATAAATTCAATAAAAAAAAATTAAACAATGTCAATATTTTTTTCTGGAAAAAAAAGATTTTTAAAGGGCTTTTTTACTTCAGCCATTTTTTGTTTCCTTTTAAAAGAGAAAAAATGTGCAAACTTGTATGTTGTATTTTATGAGGACCACACTTACAATAATAAGTATTTATAATTTCTTATTGACTAAATTTCATGGTAAACGTTTTCAATTATACCATAGTAAAGAATTATCTCCTCGATTTATTATTAGTGGTTTATAGATATATATTTCTTTTTACTTCCTTATATGTTTTATTGATCTGTAATTTTTAATGAAAATAAAACATCGCTATATAAGTCATATTTGTCAACTATCTATATAAGTCAATATTTGTTCAATATTATTAATATACATATAATTTAATTATCTATAAAAGTCAATATTAATGCACAAAAATTTACAAAGTAAAAAGAGTAATAATTCATAACTGAAAAAAAAATAATTCACAAGGTCAAAAAAACTAAGTTTTATTTAACGAAAATATTCTCAGTTTATTATATTCCTTACACATTCATTCGTGTAATAATGGTTATTTTTTGCAATAAAGAAAGCCATTTTTGAATAAAATAATTTCACATTTAAAATATTCTATTTACAAACGCAAACGTTAACAAATTTTTGTTGATGGCGAAAGCTTACATTTGTTTCATAAAAACTAAATATAGACGCTCACTTGGAACAAGTTTTTATCCAGCCTGTTTTCTCCCATTAGCTTTTTAACTCACTTGCGAGGCTTAGTTGAATGTGCTGTACGCAATTCATCTTGATGTGTTTGAATTTTTCTTTCGGATATTCACGCTTTTATATAAAAATATCATGAAAAAGCGTCATGTTTCGAAATATTTTTCACTCGAATAAAACCGACATTGTAAAGTTATCTAGTTGAAAATATAATAATACAGATTATGTTTCGGGGACAATTTGCAAATTATTCCAAGCACGTTATGAGTTCTAACGCAAATAAATCATAACATATTAGATATTAAGTTGCTTTTGTTAAATAAATCGTTAAATAATACAAACAAACGTTTTAAATATGGGAAATAAATGATTTCCTCTTAATACGAATTGTAATTAATGCATTCGTTTTTCCAGTTTTTCAGCTTGATTATGTTATTTACGAATTGTGATTACTAATGCATTTTCCCGGTTTTCCCGGTAGGGTTATACGCATATTGACATAAATTCGGTAAATATACGGGAGTAAATTATGATAAATATGCGACGATATTTTTATGGGAAACGTTTGGGTTGGTCGTATCGTATAGTGCGTTGTCTTTTCGCGTATTTTTTTTTCTGGAAAATGAGAGAGCATATCGTCATATTAAAACTTCATTTGTATTATATCAACGCTGACTCAACATTGAGGAAAAAAATCGGACTGGTTTTTGCGAACGTTGCAAAGTAGAAAAGATAATTTTTCTTCTCGTGAATAAGCTATCGTCCACTGCTTGAAAGTTAACATCGGCTAAGCCAAAGTTTTTACGTTTAAATATCATGATTTTTTTTGTCGAACTTAAAAAGATAAATTACTAAAGTAAAACCTCAAAATTTTCCAACCGAAAGTTTTCTTTTGTCGCACTTAAAAACAAATAACAGTCAAAATTTTTATAATTTAAAAATCGAATTTTTATTTTACTGGAATAGAATGAAAAATTTAAACGTATAAATCAGATACTGTATTTTACATGCTGACAAGGTTCATTTTCGTTTTTATGCCACTTTTCACACTCATCACTTTTATCAGATTGGCATTTTCCTATAATTTACACTGCAAAACTGTAAAAACCCTGGAAAAATTTTTTTTGGTAGCAATAAAAAGTTCTATTCACATTATTTTAATCATAAAACTCCCATTTAAAATTAATCTTGAATATTTGAAGGTAATTTTCAGATAAATATAGTTTAATTTAATCAAAGCTACAAAGCATTAACAGCTCAAACTTTAATGATTTCTTTCGTAGGCGAGCTTTTCTCTCTAATCCCCGCTATCAAGTGCAGACAATCGTTAAAGTCTTTTGAACTATAACGACTCTAATTACCCACTCTGATGCATAACTAAATAATAATCATCATTTATATGAGAAAAATATGATAATGTTTCGAAAAGAAGAAATGGTAAAATGAAAAGTCTATTAATTATAATAACAAAACAGTATTAAGTTCAAAAGGATTTCTAAGCTTAGTTTAACAGATAGTTAAAATTGTGTATTTAATTAGGTCATTTAGTTTTACAGGTTTTTTGTTTTTAACTATTTTTTTGAACAAAAGGTTTATCTGAAAGGAACCCGGAATCAGGTCCTATGATAAGTATTATTACAGAGTGGAATCTATCATCGTTCTACCTTAGGATTTTCGATTTGTCCCATATCCATATTATAATGTCGTCCATCCTTTTATTAAGATCAGGGGTTGAGGAAAATACGTTGTCTTTTGTGATGATTTTATATTTTTTCGACTATAAGCCTTTTGTGGCAAGTTATCTGATGCCAATCTCACCCCAGGTACAATGTTTGACCCATTCAGATGAACGTCTACTGCAGAATGTATGGCTCATAGCTATGTGAATTTTGATAATTTATAAAGCCCCTATCAAAGAATTTTGGATTTTAAGTTTAAGAATCGTACTTTTATATGCACTCAGATAAATATTGTTAAAATATTTCATAAACTCAAAATATATTAATAAGTACTGAAAAAATAATTTCTCTATAGAATGGAAAAATGTTTAACATGAACACAGTCTACACTACACAAAACTCGGTTAACACGAAATAATATTATGATCCTAATAAAATAACAGTCAGTTATAACAAGAAAATCGATGCGTCAAAGTATTTTCTTTTACTTTCTTTTATGAAACGCGCTAATGGTTAAAATAATTATAAGCACTTTATAACTATATAAACAAAATTATATGGATACAGCCTCTATGTATATAAGAACTCTTGCCCTGAAGAAGCCCAAAAACCTATAGAGTAAAGTAGAGCTTTCGGTTAACCGATTTCAACTAAAAGCTTCACGGCACAACTAGAGCAAATATGAAGGCAAAATTTCAAGTTTGGCGAAATTCGGATGAAGCTTTTGATACGACTTGCTGTCACACACAGGGACATGTTTCTAAAAACCACTTTTTTGTTGTTACAAGACCTCAACACGTGTATTTCCGGTTAAAACTTGAAAATGAAAATTCGACCTGATTACAAACCTACTTCCTGACCATATATGGGGGGAAACGGGGAACCAAATAAACTAATGTGGTTCACAGATGGATCGGTTATGGACGGAGCATCTGGCGCGGGGGTAGTGGGCGGAGAACCATGGGGGCGCATTTCAGTGCCACTTGGGGACTCGGCCACTATTTTTCAAGCGGAGGTCACGGCCATTGCCATATGTGCTAGAGAGAACTTAGATATGGACTATCGGAATAGGAACATACATACGTATTCTCTCTGACAGTCAGGCAGCGCTAAGAGCGATTGCCAATACGGTGATTAGCTCTAAGCTGGTGCTGGAGTGTCGGCAACTTCTGGAGGACCTGGCAAAGCACAACCGAGTTAAACTTGGTTGGGTTCCGGGGCATAAGGGAGGCGAAGGAAATGAAGAAGCTGATGCTTGCGCAAGGGCTGGTTCGATAACCCCACTCATGGGCCCGGAACCTGGAGTGGGGATCACCAAATCTGCTGTCAAAAGGGCGATGAAAAGTCGACTGAGACGGCAGCAAAACAAATACTGGCAAGAAATTCCTAGCCAGAGGCACAGCAAGAGAATGATGGGGAGAATCTGCCTCTCGCTCACAGCTGAGGTATTACGGCTGGAAAGGAATCAACTCAGGACAATAACAGGACTGATAACCGGACACTGTGGACTGAGGAAGCATCTGCAGACTAGTGTCTCAACGAGACCTCAATTGCAGAATGTGTGGGGATGGGGAGAAAAACGCGACCCATGTCATTTTTGACTGCAAAGCCCTCACAAAGTGGCGACACCTGTATGGGATAGATGACGCCCAAACAGGCTCAAATCGCGCGAGCTTTGTACAGGGACTGCTTCTGCTAGGCAGAATGCTGAACCTGGAATAAGCAAGGATCTTTGCATAGCAGGGATGAATGAGCAGAACAGGAGTACAATAAGCCTTAGGCTGCAGTGCGGGGGGAACGTGCCCTAACCTGGTTTTTCTGCTAATGGAAAAACAAAAACCTACTTCCTTTACTATAAAGAAAGTAGACCTAGTAAAAGAAGATAAAAAAACTTCCTAGATTGTTTTTCTTTTAAGAAAACGTTGCTAAAATGTTTTTCTATTGCAATTGTGTAATAGTTTCTTGTATATGCATTGTTCTATAGTTATAAGTTAATAAGTTAGTAAGTCTTTTAATAAAAATTGTAGAATAATATTTGTAACTTGTTTATTACAATAATCGAAGAAAATATCACTGAAACATTGCCGGGGATCTTATCGCTATGGTATTAAATTTATTAAATAGGTTTAATAACTTTTTTATATGAACAAAAAAAAAAGGCAAAACAAGAACTAATAAATTAAGATGTTCAAGGAAATATTCTAGGCTTTAAAAACTATGTAAATATAAACTCATAGATAATTGTTCCTTTCGTAACAAACGACGAATGTAGAAGTTCATCATTAATAGTCTTTTGCGTAATAGAATGTAAGAAATATTGGGGAAAATTTTCTTGAAAATATAAATGGGTTGGTGTATTATTCAGATTAATTTATTAGTAAACTTTCAATGTTAATATAATTTTATAAACAAACACATGACAAGATAATTTATTAAGAGAATAAATGAGGAGTTCTTTGCGGTTGTCGGATAATTTATAAAGGCGTTCCACGGATATCAGTTATCGAGGCTTAAATGAATTTTTCATTAAATATCCGCCCATCTGTCTGTGTAAATAGGTTCCATGCTGCTGACTTTTGTGAATTTTGACATTTTCTAGTGATTTTTTTCATTCGCTTGTCGTATGAATTCGAGCATGTGAAATCTGTATAGTAAATACTATAGCGATATATTGGTTGACAAATGAGAGCCTCGTGGCGCTAGGCTGAAAGTAATTTCCTTTCAAATTACTTTTTTCTAGAAGTAATTTTCTTTGTGTGCTAGAAATTACGATTGTGTCAATTTTTCTATGTTGGACATTCAACGTATATTGTGAGATCTATACAAAAAATGAATTCCTTTTTAATAAAAGCTAGCTTTCGAAAGAAAGTACCTTATTAATTGTGTGTCAACTTTTTCACTATCGAAATTGATTTTGAATTAAATTAAATTAAATTCTTTCGATTAAGTCTAGACTACTTTCAAAATAATTTATTTATTGAAACAAGCAAATTTTGTTAAAGTAAAAAACTTTAACGAAATTATAAAAATGGGATAAATTTTGTATACGTTTGATGTTTGCAGTAGCGAGTATCACGTGTAATATCATTTTCCGAATTACTTTAGATACAAACTGAAATGTACAAGGGATTTTTGGGTTAACCTCGGGGCCTCCCCCGCTATTCAGAAATGACTAGCTTTTGTGTGACAACTAGCACGACTCGACGACGGTATTGAAAAGAAAATGGAATTTATATTTGCTTTTAGTAATAGGATTTGCTTTTGAATAGTTTCTGAAAGGTTTTGTCGTCGGTTAAGTAAAGTCCGCGTTATGAGATTATACTTTCCATTTAGAACTAAAATGCTTTGCGACGAGAGAAATACATTCAAATGTTTGCAAAACTGCCTTTTGATTATTTAAGAATTATATTTACAATTTCTTCAAACTATTTGATTCTAAACGACAAATGTATTTTATACACTCACTTTTTATTTGTAATCGATTTTTTTTTTGTATAGAAACATTGGGATGTTTCATAAGGATGTTCCATACGAAATGAAAAGTATTATTTTGATTAGGTTATTTAAAAATTATTACCAAAAACCTGGATTATTTTATATCAAAGTGATAAAATAATCTTTGATATTTATTTTTAGGATTGAATTTTTTATTTCTTACCTTAATTTTAACTAGGAGACAGTACCAAGCTAAAAAATTATTCTTTTTAATGGTTTTCTAACTACTTTGCTAGAAGCAGAATTTGTTGTTTGTTGTCTTTCCAACACAATTTTTTTTATACAATTTACATTTTGGACTGCTATTGTTGGACAAATAGGTGATTTTTAAAGTCCCGAACTTTCAACAAATGAAATTGTTATCTTTTCTGTCATAAGTTTGATAAGTATTTCTTTCAAATAGTGTCGGATTTTTTGTGACCCTTTTTCCCAATAGAATACATATATATATATATATCAATCTTATGTGCTTCTTAAATGTCGTCAAAGTTCATATATATATAAAATTGATTTAAAGAGAATAATAATTTAAGGAGATAGCATTCTGGTGCTCTTAGTTTTTAAGTACAACATGTAGAGCTAAAGTGTTTAAAAGTTAAATTAAATTTTTTAAGCATGCAATTTAATGATAGATACAGTAGTATGGTTGTTTTTTAAATAAATCAAAAGATTTTCTTAATAAAGTAAACCTACTTTAGTTCAATTTTTAGTTTGAGGGCTTGGTTTTTTATTCTACATTTTCAATTTTTTAAAATTGAATAATGTGCAGTAAATTACAGCAATACCTATAATACAAACATCAGCCAGAAAATTGAAGTTATGCCGAAGTAACCGACTATATTCAAGATCAATTAAACGTTATTCGCTCTAGTAAAATAATGCAAAGCCAAGCTGAAGTTTATTTTAAAATACCACAGTTGAAAAACACACCTAAATACCTTTTTTTAGTGCAACAGATTATCCTTAACGTTTTATTCAAGAAATTGATAGTCACTTGATAATATGTGTGATAATAAAGACACATTTTTGGGGTCATAGTAACCCCACAAAATAATTAATTTTGTTTTTCTCCATTTAAATTATTATTGAACCACCTATTGACGCAGTGGTTAAAGCAGTAATTCTCTCCGCTTCATGCGTCAAGTGATTCTGAGTTCGATCCCCGTTAAATCCTAGACTTAAGATCATAGACCTAAGATATAATTGACCAACAGAAATTCTCTGTGTCTAGACACTCGTGGTATGACCTTAGATGTTAAAGCGACTTAAAACACCAAAAAAAAAATATTATTCAAACGTGGTTGCTGATCAGGGAAGTCGAGTTTTCGGGGTCAAAGTGACTCCACAAATTTTTTGGAATCGGAATCATTCCTTTCAAACTATTCAATAATCGCTTCTGGTGTTATCGTAAAAATGTATAATTTTTGGAGCTATAGTTACTCCAAGTCATTTTCAAAACTGTTTGAACTTTATTCGATCTGGTGAAATGACACAAAGTCTGGATGAAGTTTATTTTAAAATACAACGACAAAATTTAGAAAAAAATCCTACGTAGGTACCTTTCTTTTCTTCTACTGTAATTAGGCGTACTTAATCTTTTATCTGAGAACTTGCTAGTCATTAACTATTCAACTAGAAAGAAGATAACGCCACCTTAAAAATAATAAAAAAAAACTTTTTATAAATTACACCTATTATATAACTATAATATAACTATGTATAAATACTATTGTAGCTTAGAAATAGAACAATACAAGAACTTATTGGAATGTAAATTGAAAATTTTCAAAAATAGGCGTAATTAAGCCACATTTACAGTAAACCAGCCTTGATAAAATTTTAAAAGAACTGCTTCATTAAATTTAAATGAAACCCGTTTTATTGTGGCTTAATTCAATTACGTTTTTCTAAAATAAAATGGACACGACAAATAGACATGTTTGAATAGTTAAAAATCAAATATTTTTAAGCTAATTCCATTAGAGGTCTTGACAGAGAGCAGTAGAAATAAATAATGCAGAACATATGTCATGAATCACTAAATATACGTAGCAGTACGGTTTATAAAGCTGCATAACGAACACGGTGACGAGCTTTCCAACCGCACACGTCACAATGTTGACGATGTCTCCTGCTGGGTTCAACGCCGTATATAGCTCTAACTATGGAGCGGTCATTTAGCATGTCCGTCAGGAGGTGACATAGTTGATACATGGCATCAGGACGCTCACCCATCACTCTCACATTGTCTCCGAAGCTACCCTCAGACTACGTTCAAGCTACGCTCAGGCTACGCTCAAACTACACTAGCCCATCATGTCGTTCCTAAATTTCCCTACGGCCATGCGATGTCTGCCACGTTTCACTGACGAGAGACTCTGTAGAAATCCCTTTGCGACCATGCATACACATGTACATTTTCCAATTCATAGATACTACTATATTAATATTCCTTCACATAAAATGCAAAAAAAATGTTGACTCATATTATTTCATGCTAGATTAGTATATAGTTATATAGTATATATAGTATATCTCTGCTAATGTATAAAGCTGAAAGGTTAATTCTTCGAACACGTCAATCTCAAATACTAAAATGTAACACCTTATAAATACCATATTTGATATTTACTTGTGGCGTAGAAAATTCCGTTCTTAGCTACAATTGGTTTCGTTTAGTTAAGTGTTTTTTTTTCGAACTGTGGTCCTCAAACAGTGGCGATAGACCTCTACTTTGAAATATTAAACTCTAATATATTATTTTGCTTACTTACAGTATGAAGAAAATTAGCATACCAAGCGTTGTGGGTAATATAGTCATTCAACTGAATTTTTTGAATTTCAGAAAAAAATCTCTTTCTCTTAATCTTCTACATAAATCTATTAAAACTATTAATTTTTATCGTTGCCATTGAAGCAAATATACACCAATATTACAATTTAACACGGGTAAAACCGGGAGAACTGTTAGCAATATTAAAATTCATCTCTATAAAATGTAAAAAAAAAATTAACTTAAATTATTTCACGCTAGATTTGCATACAGTTCTACAATCAAAATGAATTCATGTCATATATTTGTAATAAAACAACTGTTTTACTATCATGAGCATGTCTTTCGCATAAATTTCAAAGTTCTAGTATCCATAAAATAAACTGTAAAGTGACTAGGACCAAAATGTTACGTTACATTCTATCATTCATGAAAGTAATAACAATTTACACGATTTTTAATCAGTGAATTTTAAACGAATTGAAAAAAGTAAACAACATTTTAAACTTTAAAGCTTTTCAGTCATACGTTTCCTACTCGGAAATATAAAATAGCCACAAATTTGTAAAATAAATCGCAATGGGCATAAACGATAAAATGATATCATAAGGCACGCTATATCGATTCAACTGCAATCAAAAATCGGAACCATTTTCGTGTCACATTACTCTTTCAGCGCAATCATCGGCTATGCAGTAATAAAAAATGAAAATTAAAAAAACCCTCCAAAATAATTAGTTAAAATATGCGTATTTATACAAAAATAGTAGCGATCGTTCATAATTTGAAAATATCAAATACTGGGTACATGCCATTTTGTTTCTGACACTCAAATAATTAAACTTGGTTTACATAATAAATAATATCGTGTAGCACTATTTTGTATTATGACTTCAATGAGTTTAAAAAAATGATTTCAGGAAATGTTTTATACCTATGTTTTGTATTGTTGAAAAGAAAAAAAATGATTTAATGTCAATAAATGAAATGTATTTATGGTTGTAATTGGAGTTTAATTGTTTTTTACTTTTTAAACCATACTTCGTTATATATTTAATTTTATTTCGATCAACACAATATTACAAAAGTAGTTCCGTTTCATGATGCTCAACATGTTAGATGGACTTAAGATTAAAAGCAAAGTTCCTTGCAACCCTCAAAATATTTATTAGGTAGGTACCTAACTTGGTATATTTTAGTTTCTTCGTACGAGAATACTATCTTTGTGGAAACCACCCTCAAAAGTTATTAGGTAAAAGATAAAGGTTTATGCGTTTAACTAAAATGTTTTTGGACATATAAACGTATGTATATGTTTAGGTATATCTTAAATGTATATACACATATTAGTAATAAGCTCTTAATAAAGATTTATATCTAACTAAAGTTTTTAAGAGGCTTTAAGAAGGTAAAGCTATGTGTTTGTAAATAAAGATTATCTATAGAAATATTAATTTACTGCCTACATCATTTACATTTGATTATTCATTCAAATAAGTAATAAGGTTAATGAAAGTACAATACAGATAGTTATTCTTTGAAAATAAGTTTAAAAATAATAAGTATCGTCGGTGAACTTGAGCACAAACTTAGCTTTGATTATATTTATTCTTAATAGTAAGTTTATACGAAATTAATAAGTGAAAATTGAAAAGTATCGTTACTGTATTTGATATTTTAAATCGTAAGATCCTAATATAAATCAATCTTCCCTCGTAATTGAGTTTTCAAATCAAAGCAACCGCTGTCGTTATTGCCACGACTTAATAAATGGGTTAACACTTGGATAATATATAAATATGGGTAAAGATGACGTAAATATTGAATGTTCTACCTTGTTTTATTTTGCTAAGATGTTGGGACGGTTTTGAAAAATCATAATTTTTTTATACGTTTAAGGAATGTTTAATGGCCAAAATAGCACTTTCCATGAAGCCGTAATTATTTGTTTTGAATTTTCTATTTGTATCTTATTTATAAAAATGGTGTTGTAATATTTTAGATAATTCCAAAAAAGTCAAAAAAGTTATATTTGTTAAAAATGGTTAACTTAAAACTATTTACGAGCTAGTGACCGAGAGGTCTACAAAACTTTTGGTAACTCTATACAGTGGAACCTCGCATAACGAGTATTTAATTCGCATAACAAGCAAAAAAATAGTAAAATAATAGCTCTAGTAAAAAAAGCTCACTTAACAAGCGATGTGGATGAGGGAATTTCCGAATCGCGCGATAGAACTTTCCGCATTTTTACCAAATTTTGAAGCGTCGCAGTCCGCAAAAACAAATGTCGCTAGACAGCTTTCGAGTAAAAAAGAATTAGATTATGTTACATACTAATTATTTTTTTTATTTTGTTACTTTTGTTTTCTTTAAATCTAATTCTCATTATATACCGGAATAGGCCGGTTGATTCCGCGATAGCTGAAGTTTCTATGTTGCTCGTTTTCACCTCTCTTCTCTCTTGTCGTAAATGCAGTTTATAGTATTTGAAGAACATTTTATTTATTAAGTAAACATATACCATATACCATACCTTCAGACAAATAATAATAATTATTTTCTTTAATAATTTTGTTCTTACACAGTATCTATAAATTAACTTTTTCACAGTGAATGTTTTCTGTCGATTTTTTCCATTTTTTTATAACAACCTATTTTAAAATTAATCTTCTGAGGAATAATTTCCTTTAGTTATATTTTGAATCAGAATCCTTAAAAAGTCAAAATTATGTGACAGACAATTCATACGATTTTTTGTTGTTGTTAATTTTCTATAAAATATGTAGAAAGGTTTTGAGAACAACCACAAATAAGTTTGCGCCTACCAAGTACCCCGATAGCGTAAAATGATTATTTTCTAATAATGTTAATGCTTCTGAGTTCACTTTTCATCTCAATATATTATACTTTTTCTTTTTTTACACTTGCGTAAAACTTTAATAAGTACTAATTTATTCACTGGAAACAAGTTCATAAGTTATTAGAAAGTTCGTAAAAATTAACAAACACGTTTTTTATTTTTGAAACTTTTTTAAGAAGCTTTAAAGTCATAAAAATTATAAGGTGTACTACATCTAGAGTATCAAAGTTAATCAATTAGGTTTTGTCTTTGATTGATATTCAAAATAAGGAAAATAACGTTTACTTAAATAAATTTAATTGACTTACGATTAGTTTTTTTAAGCTCGTGCTTACGTGGTATGATATGATTTCAAAATTAAAAAAATACTTGATTAAAACTTCTGATTTTGTTAACTATCAAGTCCCAAAATTTAAATTTTTACTTTGTCAGCTTTGCCTGCGAAGCATGAACGACTTTGGCAAAAAATAAATATTTACAGCTACAATAAACAAAAATTTAACTACCGTTCAAATAATTTTTTCCTATAAAAACTTTTTACTTTTAAATTTTACGCTCTTTTATATCAGTTTAAATTTTCCTCATATACATTTAAGTATGGATTAAAGCAATTGAGCAATTGAATTCAACACTTTTACATAGTGGTATGTTGGGGGTGAGTTTTGAGTTTAAATGAAACTAATGAACTTGAATTTGAATAAATTGCAAAAACGATTTTTATTTAAAAGTAAAAATAAAAGCTTTCATTACAGGAAGTTTGTATGCTTCGTGTAAATTTTATTTAAAAAAAAACTTTTTCTTGTAATCCAAAATATATTTTTAGCCTTTCCATGAGATATTCAAATATTTAAAAACATGACTTGATAATAATTAATTTTTTATACAACTCGTTATCGGGACAATTTACCCTACTGTCACATTAATGAAATGTTTCTTTTTTCTTGATAAATATTACAAGAGCATGAAATTGTCATACAATTTTTTTTTCGTTTCACGTCATATTTCGTTTAGTATCCGTTTGACTTTGTTTTTCCATTTCCTTCATTGACATTGATAACATCGTTCATGACACAGCAATTCTTTTCATGCCGAAAAAAAAACCTTTTTGTATCGGCAAGCTTTAATTTGAATTGGCGAATCTCAATAAAAGTTTTTCTTTGACTCTTTTACAATCGGAAAGATTCATCTAACAAAAACTTAACAACATTTTATTGTGATCTTTAATGAATTTAGTTGGAAAAGTTTTCGTGATTAAATGAAACTAATTAAAAGAAGCGAACAAGAAAAAAATAAATTCTATTGATAGAAATATCTATTTATAAATATTTAGCTTTATGTATCGATAACATATTGGTATCAATAACTTACACATTCATAATAAAATGTAAAAATATGAGATAGCAATCTTGTACAGCCAAGTCCGTAACGAATTGTTATTATTCCATTGATTTGTGTTTAGCGTAATAATTTATGCGCCATTGGGGGCTTTTATTTACATTGGATGAGAATATATCTGCATTTGCTATTGGTTTTGGCGTTTTGTATATATGTGAACAAATGTACGTATGAAATTCATAAATTTGTATTACGAAAAAAGATATTTTAATTGCAAAAATTACTCATCCAATTATTCAAAATTTTTCGTTTGTATCATAAATAGATGGTCACTTTGCTAACCATAAAATACACTCTTTGGTTATTTAATTGGACTTTTCATAGTAAAAATATTTAATGGATACTATTTTGAGATCAACTTTAAGTTATTTAGGGCTATTTTACAAGCTTTTATTTAACTGGCATTGTTTGCATGTTTAAATTAAAGCTTGCAAGTTGAATTAGAGCCACTTCCTCTTATCCTACAGCGAATTGAATTTTTACATTTTGGTTCAGTTTCAATGAAAATGACTATTTTTATGACAAGCGTAGTCTGGATTAACATTCAGGATCAAAACATTCAAACAAAGGAACTCTTTCACGGATACAAATTGAATTTTTTTTTTACATTACGCAAATGAAATACCACAAAAATTCAAATTTTCTTAAAATATATTCAAAGTTATATGTTTCAGTCTAGTACGCCTAATTGATTAATATATTTTAAATGTTTTCTTAAAACCTGTACTAGAACTTGTAAATTTTTTAAGTTTATTTTTAATGTTTTAGTAATTGAATAAGTGGGATAGGAATGTTTTGGAAAAATGGCCGAATTTCTTATTCAAACAAACGACAAGCTCAGTGAGGACAGCAGTAAATAAATCATGAATACGGAGTTATAAATAAATCGTGATACAGTGACAAATAAATTGCCAACACAGTGATAAATAAATCGTCGATATAGTACTAAATCGTGAATCATGAGTGTTAAATAAACAGTGAATCGCGAGTGTTAAATAAATCGTGAACAGTGTAGGGCTAAATAAACAGTGCATATAGTGAAAGAGTGAAATATTAACAGTAACTCTGACTAGTGCAACAGTGAACTTAGTCATTGTTAACGAGTGTAAATAAATAATCATTTGTTAAAAATAAATTTTTGTTATTTAAACACTAATCTAAGAACCCTTAAAACGTTAGAATATCTTATAAAATATAAGCTATTGTAGACTAGACTTTTTATGCCCGCTGACTTTATTTATGCGTGACTTTGTGCGACTTTTACTCTCCTTACTTTCTAAAAATCAGCATTTCTATTTCTAATATCAAAACGTAATTTTTACTATAATACAGGTTTTACTTTCCAAGTTGAACATTTTACAAATTAAATTAAACACTTTTCATATCAAGCTGGATATTTTATAAATCAAATTGGACACTTAGCAAATTAATTTAGACATGCCTGTAGATATTTTTTAATATTTGTACTTTTTAAACTTAAATGCTACTTATGACTTATTAATTATAGATAATGCAAGCATTCATTGTTAATAATTTTTACTACCATATTTAAAAATGATGAATCTTATCGAAGATGAAGTCTCAAATATCAAATTTTCTCCTAGGAATTTGAGAGCGGATCTAATAAATTTTTAAAATTTGGAAGATGTAGTCATTTTCAGGAATTATCTATTGTTACCGTTACTTCTACTAATTGTTAAAGATATTTTATGAATATGTATATGAAATTACCAGCAGTTGCCACAATGCATTTCAGTAATCTTTAATAAGTATGTTATATAATTATAAATATAATAAACATCAAATGAGTAAACAGTCCAATTTGATCTGTGAATTGTCCAATTTGAAGTGTCAAACCTTAATGAGGCATATTGAGATAATTCTTATGCATTCCAAACACCAAGTGCCCAAAGAAAAAAGAAGAATTTTGCAATTTTTTAAAATTTAAATATTTGAATAAAATATTTATAATTTTTTTTTCTTAATGATAAAATCAGTTCTATTGAAAACATGAATGTAATTCCTTTTAATGAAAAAAAATACCATTGTTGTAATAAAATGAGAGCTGTACACTTTTCAAAAAGAATGTAACAATGCAGCTATCTTGGGAGGTTTGATACGAAATGATTGTGCTTAAAATATGTAGGCTGTATAAATGGAAGGAAAAATAGTAATGAAGGGGAGAAAAACACCTTGACTACCACCACTTGATTTGAATTATTCAAGAATGTAATCTAGAAAGACTAGAACAAATCATGCATACTTGTACAATGTACATTGTAGATACACAGACACACATTCGCTACCGTTCTAGATACATTGTTAGTGGTTGTGAACGCACAAGACACAAAACACCTCCACATTTTCATTCACACTTCCATCATTCCTGTATATCACGTGAAATTTACACGAATTTCGTTCCGCTCAATTCTACACCACCTATTTCCGTAACCATACACCATCCCCCGTGGCAGTTTATTCTAAATCAAGCACGATATTGTCTTCTATATGTACCCTTCAGTTTACTGTTATTATACTCATCTGTTTTCCTCGAGGAGAATTCAACCTATGTCAAATGAAAATAACTTTTCTTTATGAACCGGAAAAATCAAATGGCAAACGCAATGCATATAAGTGAGAGCAACCCTTTGTTCTTATAATATCAAATACCGTAATATCATCCATCCACTTTATGACCAAATAAAATAGTTTTAGGAAATCTGGATTATCTCCTCAACCAACCCCAAAACACGAAAATAATTTGACAAATATCAAGAGACCAATTATAGCACATGATTAAATATTCTGGAATAACAAAATCAACGTTGAATATTAATAGCTAAAAAGGGAAAATTAGAATAAATTATCAATTTATCACATAAAAATATTTAACAAAATATTATATCCTTCAGAGACATGGTCGAGTTTAGCCAACTCAACACTTTTAATGTCGAGGGAACTGTTTAATGCATAAATAACGACTATTGAGATTTCTTAAGAAATTGTTCCCATGGCACAAAAGCGGAACGTTAAGTTTTAAAAATGAAAAACCTTTTAATTACTAAACGATAAAATAGCGAAATGTGGTAGACTTAATATTTGAAACACAACACATTTTCCACAGAGAAATTCAAGCACAAGCTCTTTGCACAAACTTTGTAATTCTTAATTATACTAAAATAAATATAATCAACCTTATTTAATGGAAAACGGAAGCAATTTTCATACTTTTTTTTTATTGGCAAAGTACAATTAAGTACATGACTATCAAATGAAAAATTTTATTTTTAAAATCATGAAATGCTATTTGAATGACTTACAAGTATAAACCCTTAAAATCCATTTTATATTAATATTAATTTAATTTGTATTAGTTAAGGAAAAACTTAAAATCTGATTTCATTGATTTGTGAGACAATTTAAAAATGAAATCTCTTGAGATTGAATTAAAATATTTATTTCATGTGATTGTGTTAATTGTTAAAGAAAAAACGATCGATTTTTATCTACAAGCGATAAGAAAAAAGTTAAACTGTTGCTTCTTTAACGTTAGACTCGAACGTAGTATTTGATTAAATGTTATGTTTCAAACGTGGGATTACTTATTTAGAAAATATTTATTGCTGTCGAAATATAGAAATATCAATAAACAATCTCTAAAGCTCACTTAATATTTAAGGAGACTAAAACAATAACTAATTTATGTATGGAAATGTACTAAAATATTTAATTTAATACGTAGGCACATGCAAACAACATACCATTGTCGAAATTCAAGTAAAAAATAATTTTTTATTTAGTTAAACAGGATATACTTAAATATTAAATTTTCTTTAAATTTCTTAACATCAAAAATAAAGGTAAATAATATTTTAAATAAACCGACTTTAATTTTTTTGATTGCAAAAGAATTGAATTACTTTTTTAAATAAATTAGTACATATTTGAAATATCAAATAACAAGTTTTTCTTAAGCCAATAAACGACTAAAACGTCTAAGACGTCGTATGGTTATGCCTTTTGATTTTGAGAAATGTAAAGAAAATTTAATATTTATATCCTGTTTAACTAAATAAACAATGATTTTTTTACTTGAATTTCGACTTTGCTATATTGTTTACATGTGCCTACATAATAAATTATAATTAAATATTTTATAGTATTTAAATTTTTTAATCGAGTGCCTAAAAATGCACGTACGGTATAACACTTGATTTAATGTGATTTTTTTTTTCATTTATTTAAGGTCGCATCAACTGCTATGGTTATTAGCGACCGTCGAATCCGAAAACCCAGAAAAAAATGTGGGCTTTCATTGGGATTCGAACCCAGGACCACTGGCGTATAAGGCAACTATCTAGTCCACCACGCCACTAAGTGACCTTAATGTGATTTAATTTCAAATAAACATCGACGTCTTTGTTGATGGAAAGAGTCCACTAGTCACTAGTGTATAGGTACGTCTAAGTTGTATAACTAAGCTATCTGATTCCGAAGGTATATTAAGCTATCTAACTAGGAATTAATGCAATAGAGCAAATCAAGGATGTTAAGGAGCTCTGTAAACGCAACCGAAACTATCGGATATTTGAAATAATATGCGAGGGATCTATTATAATTTTTTTACTATTGCATTTTTATATAATAATACTTAAAATTGAATAGGTACATAAATAGTTCTCGTATGATTGTTATCAAATAACAACTTAGAAGAAGTGATAGTAACCTAGTGAAGTTACTAGGACATTTGAGCTATATTATTAATTTTGGAAGTTTGTTGAAGCATAGGCAAGTGAATTTCCTAGTCTGTTTGAGAACTTTCGAATATAAGGGTGCACAGTTATTTTGTCAGTTAATAAGTGAATCAAAGTAATAGTGATACGAGCGTTTAAAGAATGATTTTTTTGTGATAAATTGTTTATCCACGAGGTACAATAAATAAAGTTATTTGGTTTATTAAACCAATTGTGAAATTTCTATTGAACACAAGAACCCATAAAGATGGGCATAATATTAGGTTTGAGAATTCCCACTACAATATATTGATTCTATGACTTAAACTTCAATTGATTAACTTAAGATACTTTAAGTAAAAAAAATAAAAATATTTTTTATTTATAACTCTTCAGTGAAGTGAAATAGACTAGCGCATATTGTATGCGTAGTTATTGCCATTTCGTTTATTTTTTGCTGTAGTAAATTTTTGACTCTATAAAAAATACTAAAAAAAAGTTATAACATGATTTTCACGGGATTAATTTTAAAATTTTACAATTTAAGCATTTATTTAATATGCAATTGACCTTAGTTGTTGTTAACCTTGAGTTATTTTTCCTTTGGACGTATTTTTCAATAACTTTGTATTCATCTCTTTTGTTATACTTCATAATCCCATCAATATTTTCCTCGACACTTTTCTTTTATGAATCTACTTTGTTGTAGATTCAAGTAGACTTATCTATCATGACTAATTAAAATGCAATCCTAGTCATGATAGATGATAGCATGACATTTAATTAAGAAACTTCTTTAACAAGACAGGAAACTTCGCTTAAATAATCACTTTATGAATTAAATTTACTGGTTCTATAACGAGCGCAACAAAGCTCACAAAAAAGAATTTTTATTTTTACTAAATATTAACTCTGTATAAAACATTTAGAAAACGTTTCAAGTTAAAATTATGTTTCTGTGAAAAATGTAAATTTAATTTTAATTTTTTTTCCTCAATAGGAAGTTTTTCCATTATAAATATTATAAATGCATTTGTATACATTATTAATCAACGTATCGAGGGATTTGAATATATTAAAAATTAACTATAACTCCCATTTGAATTAAATTATGTTTAAATCTTGTCGCTCCAGGTCATTTATGTCGATAATAATTTATATTTTTTCCTTGAATTTCTCGAATTTTGTGTAACATACTGATGAACATATAAGATAGAATCGTAGACAAATTGTGCATGTCCTGGAGGAAATACAAGAACGGAATAAAATGGAACGATTCAACGGCAGGAAAATAAAACGAACGCGTTGCATTCACGAAGACTCGACACGCTCCGGGATGGTTTTCTCGAGATGAGGGTTGCAAATATTCGTTTTGGCATTTATATGCACAAGTTACGATGTGTTCTGTTGCAAGTTGAAACGAACAAATAAACATTTGATATTTTTCGTAATATACCACAACTCTAAATTAAAGTTATTTAATAAAATGAAACTCAAGCTTGATATTTTTAACAACAAGTTAATTTTATAACCCATAAATTTTATGAAATTACAAAAATATCGACAGATAATTTTGAAAAAGGTAATCTCATTACTCGTCTTACCATTTATTATCGTTTAATATTAAATGGAAACTATAACGATTTCCTCCTCTCGAAGCAAACTACAAGATAACGAGGTATACATATTTAGCTTCGGCATGTCTGTATGATACACTTTAGTAAGGATAGTAAATGTACGTAAAGTTTTCATGCAGTCAGTTTATAGTTTGCAAGTGTTGCGAATAAGTTTCTCTTCTCATTGTTGTTGCAAACTTTCTCTGAAAAGACTTACAAATAGACATGTATCATTTTCCTGCAATTCTAGTAGCAATGTCTAAACTAAGTGTTATTGTTTTAGAATTTAATCAAGATTTCAATTATCTCACTAAGGATAAGATGTTTACAATAATAATCGTAGCGTTCGTCAAAATCATTTACAATTATTTTAGTTTGTTTTAATCATTTGCAAAATGAATCAACGTAATTGGGAAAAGAAATTCAATCTCGTTTTTCAAACTATAAGCGACACCAATACCTCAATTTCCAGTTGTCAGCATTTCGACTTAAAATGTGATTTACTACAGTTGTAATTTAATAAAAAGAGACCATTGTTACAGTAACATACCAATCTTATTCAGAAGAAGAAGTATTTTATACACATGTGACATGATAAAAATGGTTGTCAGGAGAAAAAAAAATAAAAAAAGAAATTTAAGTTATGTATGAGTCTTTAAATTTTGGATTTGAAGGTAAATGTATTTAATGTCAGCGGTTTTTGAGTAATCGTAAGAAGACCAACAAAAGTTTTCTTTGAACGAGTTTTTCTTTATCTAACAAATATCTTTGATGTATACATTTTTTTAAAAATTGATTAAATATTATTTTATAGGACTGAAGGATTGCCGAAAGACCTTTAAAAGAACAATGAATTACTGTGGATTTGTTATTTTTTAAGATTGATGTCGATGTCGCTGGTGATGTCAATTACATTTGATTTTGTAAGCTTTCATGAAAATGATTTAGTGGATTTTTTCATTCGTAAACTATAATAGGAGTGGAAAACGTTTTGAATCCAATGCAATTCATCCCCGAAAAATTAACCCTGTTGATTTATCTTATGAGTATTCAACCTCTGACAAGTAATACACGACAACACATCACCGTGCCAATTTGTATCTTTCATAAAATATTTTAAAAATATTGATAAATTAATATCGACAAAATACAAAAAGTGAAAGTATTAAACATTTCATTTGAAAAATAAAATTATTGGGTTTTAATTGGCCCATTGAGTTTTGAACTACAAGATAATTTCTCCCCCACAACTTGTCTCTGCGACAGTTTATCTTCTAACAATTCATCTCCGACAAGACCATCTAGTAACAAAGCCGAGACTAACAAACCTAGCTGCATAATATTGTACTATTATACAACAACGTTCAAATTCTGAAGGATAAAAGAAGGAGGTATATCTTTGTGTTAAAAAAGAGCCATGAAATTGGTACAAACCAAACTGATACTGCTCTGCATATCATCAAAGCATTAAGTATTGTTTGCCATGTATTGTCATGGAGTTGTATCACTAAAGGTTGAATTTTTACGGGCATGAACTCTCTTAATACCTCTAAGTACTTCTTAATAGGTACCATTGGAATGCCTTTCAATGTATTATTCAATGTATAATTTAATAAAATAAACCATATTTAACGCAAGTAAGTTTGCACATTTTGAGTGTTATTATGTTGCGTATATATTTACGGGGATGAATAGTGCGAAAAAAAATTTCACAGGAAATAATCGTCGGGGATCTTTTGCCAAAGTTGCAGATGAATCAACTTGGATAGACCAATGTGACGTAGCTTTATTTCTTTTAATTTATCTTTATTAAACAATCGTAAATTGAAAATGTATAAATTTAAATTATTAAAACATGGTAAAAAATTCCCAACGTGAAAATAAGTTTTAAATTTCTTTTCAGATTATGTTTACATAGATAAAAACGAATAAGAAGTAACTATTTGTACAGTATTTGAGCTTGCAAATGGTAGTTGTTACGATTTTCGTACGAGCAACTATAGAAAATTAAATTGTAAGAACAATTCACGTATCATTAGACAGAAGATTATGTTCCACTTACAATCAGCTAAGACCGTTCTTTTTAATAATATATTTGCACTCAGGAAGGTATTATAAAAATTACGAAAACAAACCTCCATTAAGCACCATTAAGTCCGTTTCACGCAACAGTAAGAATATAGTAAATTTTCTCGAGATCATTTCAACTAGTTTTTTTTTCATGTCCTATCTTGTTTAAATCACAATATTTCAAATTTAATCTCGAGCTTGTTAGCTATTTAAGAGACTTGATATCTGTTTATTATCCTCCGTTTAAATAAAATATTTCCGACAAGAAAAACTGCTTGAAATATTCGCTTCGTCTTGATTTCATTTCCAAACTGTACGTACGAATGGTGTTGTACTTACACGTATTTTATAATATTTACGGTTCTCGTTTTTCATTCTGGCGGTAACATATTATAGAAGAGGTCTTTTTGATTTAAATATTGTATCACTCAAGTAAAAAACCCCATTGCCTCAAAGTAAATTTCATGGAGAAAAAAATCGGTGTAAGAACTTGGTATTTTCTTAGTATAATTTATTGAGTTTAATTTTTTATAACCAACAACAAAACAAGGCCGTTTTTATGAAGAAATCGTAAATTCTACATTTACATGTTCTTATTAAATTATTTTATCAACTAATAAGAAAATGTGGAAACCTGTTTTTCTTGAACGAAAATGACAATTAAATTTATTTTCCATTTACTTAAGTAATTACTCCAATTGTTAAATGTATAATAGCGTGCTTAAAATGGAAGTGAGCTTACCAGGATCATGTTATTATTACGTAATATAATTATTTTATACGTTTAATGAAACCCGGAAAAACACACCTGGTACACTCTTTATTATTAGTGAGTCTTATTATTTCCCCACCAAACTTTTAACATACAGTTTATCAACGCGTTGTATTTATGATTACGTTTCATTCACGGGAGGAAATAATTTTGTTTAGAGATGAAAAGTTAAGAAAAAATGTTATAGTTAAGTTTTCCATTCACTTGAGTACTTTTATAGTATATTTACTTAATAATACACTAATAAATTCTTTGTAACATATAGTATAGTACAATAAAATATAATTATTTTGTAAATCTTTCAGATTTGTTCTGGACTGTCTTTGGTTAGCTCGTAGACTCTTTTAATTAGAGAAAAGTACCCTTAATTCTAATTTTAAGTTACTAACGTTTTGATATTGAAAAAATAAATATACATTTCTGAGGCAAAATGGTTAAAAAGTTACATGCAAATATTATTTCAGATTTAAAATCGTTGCATGTATCAATACTTAACATGCTCTCTGCGAACTGGAGATCTGACTCAACAAATGACGTATCAAAGTCAATGAGGCCTAATCTGTACAGGTGACATTCACGACTCGGCGGGGTACCTGCCCTCCGGTTTTTCTCCACGGCCTACAAATACCGCAGGCAACGGAGGTCAGGTATCTCGGGATGCACCTGAACAGAAGACTAACCTGGCGGAGACATATCTTTGTCAAGAGAGACCAACTAAAACAAAGATATCAAAGACTGCAATGGTTGATAGGCTGGAGATCTCAACTCTCCTTGGACTGCAAACTCCTGTTGTACAAGTCCATTCTGAAGCCAATCTGGACGTATGGCATCCAACTATGGGGAGCGGCAAGTGACTCAAACATCAATGTCATCCAACGCTTTCAATCGAAAACATTTAGACTCATCATAAGAGCTCCGTGGTTCGTCACCAATCGGGATATCCACAAGGACCTAAAGATGGCAGGGAAAAGATAGCCAGGCATAGTGCAAAATACCAACGTAATGCACGTTTATACAGGCATAAACGTAGCATTGAGCATGGAAACCAATAAATTTTAGAAATGTAATATTCACTTCAAATAGTGTAGGGCATAGAGTTTAAGTTTACAGAAAGACATTCAAATTGGGTTAACTTAACTACTTAAGACTCTGATTAGTTGAACGTGTTATTCTGAGAGCGGAATGGCTGATTAAATTAAAATTGTTCAGATGTGAAAGTGAAGTCCTGTTGGAAAGTTTTTGTTTAGGTGATCTATCTGAACAGTTTGTAATTTTACTAGGATATGAAGACAAACAACTTTTCCAAAAACATATTGTAAAAACTTCCATTTACAATATTTAAAAAAAAAATAAACTAAAAAAGTTTTCCCTAAGAAAGTTGTTTTAATTTAATGTCTTTAAATTTATAAACGTTTTTGGTGTAATGGAATTGACAGAAAAGCTGCTAGATTCAAATAAAATTTAAATGGATTTTCCTATTTATTCGTGTAATTATTCCTGTTTGTGATACACACAATACGTAATATACAATGTAGTAAATTACAAGAAGCACTTAATATAAAATCTTTGTTTAAAACTAGCGATGCAACAAGTTAACTCATAAAAGTATACACATTTCGCCCTCGGAAAGACATTCTAGTGGAAAATCTTCGTATTCCTTATATATCAGTTTAACATTGTTCTCGGCAATAAAGTGTTAAAATATATCAGTCACGGTGTTGTAAGTTAATGAGAAAATACAAACTTTGTTGGAAAAAATACAATCAGGTACATTCACGTGATGAAAACCGTCAGAAATGTAATTGTACGAGCTAAAAGCATCTTCGTAAGCACACAGGTTCTTGTGGCGCTGATAGACGTCAGGAAATTATTTCACAATAGTTTCTTCATCGTTATATCTGAGGCTTGCTAAAGTATTAGAATATTCTAGGCTATTGAGGTAACCAAATAAACACAATGAAGTTTAATTCGGTTGGATGAGCATACATGTTGATAAATGTTGTAGAGAAAAGCCTTGTAGATCAAATATATAAGCATTTCAGAGCTTTATTTTAACACCGTGTGAGTATACAAAAAGGTTTACACAAACAAAAATAAACTATATTTAGACAAGTAAAATCGTAATACATTTTTTGAAAGAGAAAATAATTTTTTAATAATAAACAAATTTTATTGTGCAGGTACTTTTAAACGAGCGAGAAAAATCAATTTTTTTCATTGAAATTTTCTAGTTGGGAGCTGAAAGTTGATACGTCGTTCCTTAGTGGTGAAAGATATTAAGCTCTGTATTTCGTACATTACACTCCTATATTATATTTATAGGTTTGAATATTAATATTTCTCATCGAGAAGTTCAGCACATTGATAGCCATTGTGATGCAGATGTTGTCACGTTATGAATCATACGAACGTAAAATATCGATCAGACAAGTGTGAAAAGTAAATGCTAAATTGATGTTTGAAATCTCAACCCATTGGATTTGCATAATGGTTTTATTAGATTTCAAATATTTTGATACAAGAATTCACAAAGAAATCTGTAAATGTGTCAAGCTTATATATGAACAAAAAAATAATAAAAACTATATCATTTATAATAAATTCTAAAAGTTTAATAAAGGTTCCAATTAAATTTTAATTAATAATGCTAAAAATGTAACTAACAAATGAAATTTAATTAAATTACATATTTTAAATTTTTTTAAAATTAAAATATATCAACGTTTTCAAATTGATTTCAAGATTAATTCAATACGATTTTGGTGCTCCCCTTTTGGTGATAATTAAAAAAAAAAACCCGTTACGCAACGCGATAATTTCCTTTGTCTTGATTCCTTTCACAATAATTCATTTTTATTTAAATCATTCATCTGAAGAGATAACTTTTCCCGAATACCAATTGCGTGTTATCTCGCCGTGAACGCTTAAAAAATAAATAAATTGTATTTAAATTATCAATTGTTCCTATTAAATCGTTTATTTCTTGAGTATAAAAATATAATTCGTTAAATGTGTCTCGCTTCACGAAGTAATTGTAAAGCTAAGCACTTTTTCAACGTTTTTCCGCGACATTAGAGAATTTGCAAACATTATGGAACCAGCTCTTTATATTTCCCTCTCGTTTTTATTCAACTTGCCTTGTGCGAAATTCAATTAAATTTAAGGGTAACAATTCTGCTAGCATCCCTTAAGATTGTCTTTTAAGCTTATTATTTATGGATTATTTACCTGTGAGTCAAAATGAACAAAGCCCTTACAATGGTTTTGATCATTGAAACCTTTAGCCATCAAAACTTAATTTTTGAAGACAAATCATCATTAGAATTATTAAATATGTGTTGTCAGATTTAAGTTCACTAAGCTTTCATTAAGTTATGAAAGCATAGAAATTTATGTCTATTGATATTCAAACAATAACAAAAATGCTTTTGAAAGGTCTAACTTTTTTTTTATAATGGGTTTTATCTTTATGATAATGTCGTTAAGTCAAAGTATAAGCGTTAATCATTCAGCCGTTCAAATACATCATTATTAAGATGAACTCTTTAATCAATAGTTATAAGCTTTCATCTCTATGTCTTCATTAATTATGTTACAAGCTTGATTTATAGAAAACTGATTATCAAAATATTCATTTTTCAAATTTCTATCCTAAACAAAAACCTTATAGACCATTCAGTTGAAGTCTTTTTATTGTAATTTGAGGAACGTTTTAAACGTTTTAAATATTTTTCATATTGTTATCATAGAAGGTCGCAGAAGAATTTTGAATATGTGACAAATTTCGGAGGCTTTTAAAACCTTTTACTGTAACTAAATTTTTATCAATTTTAAAACTACTTATTCCTTAAATATCAACTCTTTCGTAAACAAAAAAGTGGTTCTATGCTCTTTCTCAATTTACCTTCAATTCTACTAAGATTACTTTATCCATACTAAATCGTCAAATTCAATTTAATTTTTGTATTATACCTATACCAATACCAATTATACAAAAACTATTAAATTTTTTGTGTTAAACATAACTTGTGTGTTCTTTGAGCCTCAGACCAATCAAAATTTAAAAAAGTCTGTTTAGTTTCTAATTTTCTGTATTAGAACCAATTTCGTTTCTGTTTATATAGCTCTTCTTCAGGAACTATTAAACTTTCTAGGAGAAGACATTATATTATAGATTATGCTTCAGTTTATTAACTAGTCCTACAGAAAAAAATCATGATGATTCATTACCTCGCTCATGTAAAAACCATAAAATACCCTTTCGGTTTATAGCTTTTCATCTTAAATTATGTACGCTTCAAGATAATAAGTATTTTCTATGGTTCTATCTGAAGTGTTTACCTTTACACCAAATTTTACTAAAACTCATTTAATCATTTTTAATAAAAATCTCAACTATACAGAATTATGGATTTTTCCTAAATTATGTTAAGCTTTTGCCATTCAGATATAGTATAGCTTTAATTTTGTAAGATAATTTTTTCAATTTGTTCATAAGTTCAGAGCTTTTTACGTATAAATGAACATTTCCTTATTTAACGAAGGCTGACGATATATGTTAGATAAAGAAAAGGTATTTAATGAGTTTAAAAGGATGTTTCCTTAAGTGCCTTATTACACATGGCATAAATTTAATTTAAAAATTTAACTAATTAATATTAAAAATATATTTCTTCAAGCGATCATAAAACTTTTAAGCACTGATAGCCATCTTTCACATTCAATCGTCAAAACAATTTTTAAAAATATATGCTATATTTACACAAGGGATGATTAATGACTTGATTCAGATTTTGTAACAAACCGATCATCAAACTAATGAAGATTTATAACGTAGAAACCGACTTTAAAAAACCATAACTGTTCTTTGAACAAAAAAAGTGTAGGTATTGTAAAAATGAGGCAATTTTCTCTTATAATCTTTTGTATTTTTTTTTTTTGTAGAAATAATTGAAATTTAAGTACAAAAATTATTAATTAGATCAACAATAAATACACAAAAGCTTTAAGTGCAATCAAATGTAATAGTTCAAACTTCACATTGATCTACTTAAATAATTAATGCAGTAGTTGTAGTTATGTTAAACAATGTTTCAACTCGAAAATCATGAATAATGAAACTCATTTAACAGTATTAAGCTATAATACCAGATAAATGCATTTTGTTTATTCATCAATTGTAGCCGTAGTTTAAGAGAAAGCTGAAGATAATCATCATTATAGCAATATGAGATAATACTTATCAAAGGATCAACAAGCACCGATGGAATTTTAACGAAATGCTCCATAAAAGCTCAAGAACACAATTATATAACGACAAAGAAAATTGAATGAGTTAATTCCAATGTTTGAGAAATAATTGATTCGGTTTAAAGTTGAAATATTTTACTTTAATGATTTGAACAAAATTTCAAATTGGCAGCGTGATTTTATTTTATTATCATTTAAAAACGTTCTTTGTTTTTAATTTGTTCATCATTATATATCGCGAAGAAAATTAATAACAAGCTGAAAGTCTAGTAGCAAATAAACCGAAACAACGTTTTGTTTGAACGATAATTAATTCATAGTGTTACTATAAAAAATTGCTTTGCTAATCTCAGAGAAAACGAGTTTCATCAATATTATACTTGGAAAAAGCACACAAAGATTGACTAGTCGATAACTTACAAAAATCCTAGTAGTTTTAATGAGATTTTTTCCATTATTTATTATATGCACCAGTTCACACATACAAAGTTCTAAGTCAAATACGGTTACATGATTAAAATATTTTTTTAGTTCTAAGGTAATTTAAATATCAATACCTACTCTTGAGTTTAAATGTAAGAATTGATCATTTTTATCAAAGTTATTATTACTGAGTTTAGTTTTTATATAAAATGAGTAAATTAAATCAATCAGTGTAGCCTTAAAAATGCGTGATTATTTTAGGCCCTCAAGAGATTAAATTACTAATTTTCTTTTCAAGTCTAAACCAAGAAGAGTAAGAGAGCTTGAGATAAAATTTTAACAATTAACGTCAATTATTTACTTATTTAAATGTAATAAATATGTAATAACTACTTTTACTTCTTCATTCATCGTAGATATGAAAAACATGTTGTTGTAAATTATTCGCAATAATAGACAGACAGACTGACAAAAATTGAAAATTGACGGATTTGGTCTCTCTGCCAATAATAAAAATAGAATAAAATTTTCCATAAAATATTCAATGTACAGAGATGGCTTAGTTAGATTTGTCTTTATCCATATATATATGTAAGATAGAAATTATAGAAATTACGGGGTATAGGTGAAATTACCAAACCAGCCAGTTTCGATGTTTTCTGAAGAAAGTTTTATTTAACATTAACATGTTGATTACAATAAATTATGAAGTAAATTAAATCTAGGTATTTACCTGAAGAAAGAATCGAAAGACTTGCTGTGAATTGCGGAAATATTATTGACAAATTAATTTAATCAGTTTTTTTAAATAGTCATAGTAACTATTTTACATCCCCCCTTCCAGAAAATAATAAAAATAATTTTTTTTTTTTTTTTAGGAAAGCATTTAAACTGGAAAATTTATTAATTACTATTTCCATCGTTCAGAACTGGAATTATCTTAGAAATATGAAAGAAATTGGACTCTTTCCTTTTGTGTCCAGTATTAATTTCAAAAATTGTCTCAGATATTTTCTTAATTATTTTGTAAGGACCGATTCGAATTTCATCGAGTTTATTTCTATTTAATCTTGCTCCATTATCTACATAAACTAAGTCGTTTATTTTAAACTGGTGATATTTTCTATTTTTATCATATCTTTCTTTATTGTAATTATGATTAATAATACTATTTTTGTATGCAGATTTTCTATCTTTGTCTAAGTCATAATCTGTTCGGGACAATTCTTCGGGTATGATTAAAGTAATTTTTCCAAACATGAGATATTCCGGACTGAATTTTGTTACTGAATGATCAGTTTTATTATATTCCAAAACACACTCTTCGGCAATTTTACTCCAAGCTCTAGTTTTTTTTTCATTAATTTTGCATCGTATTCTATTTATTAATGTCTGATTTGTTCTTTCATTTAGTCCATTTGAAAATGGACAGTTTACTGCGGTAAATATGAGGTGTACCCTTTCTTTTTTCAAAAAATTTTTAAAATCATTTGAGTTGATACCACTATATTGGTCTGCTAATAAAGTTTTAATTTGATGTTTACTCAAAACTTTTTTTAGTAGTTGAATAAAATCTTCGGAATTTTGATTTTTTGAAGTCGAAATATACGCGTATCTAGTAAAATGGTCTACAAGCAAATGCATATATCGTTTTGATGACCTATTTCCAGCAAACCCCCCTATTGTATCTAAAGACATAATTTCAAACGGTTCTTTCGCTGGTCCAAGATGAGATAAAAATCCAAAATTTTGATTGTTTCTTGTTTTGTTTTTGTTGCATATGTCACACTGCCTACAAATTTTTCTTGAAATAATATCCATGTTTTTAAAAAAATAAAAAGGTCTCATTTTATTAATAATATGGTTAATTCCTATATGACCATATTTTTCATGTATTAATTTTGTTAAATTTTCTCCAAATTCTTTAGAAATTACAATTCTTTTCTTTTCTCCTTGAATTTTATATATTATATCTCTTTCAGTTTTAATTTTTTTAACTTTTTTTATTTCGTTAAATTTTTCATTTTGATCTTTCTTAATATCGTCTATTGTCACAAAATTTACAGTCTTAACGACTTCTTCTAAATCGTCTCCACATTCTAACACTGGGTTTCGTGAAAGACAATCTGCTTCTACATTTTGCTCACCGGGCCTATATCGAATTTCAAAATCAAACTGAGATAAAAATAACATCATATCTCCTAATTCCTCATCCGTTCTTGAGTTTATTTTTAAGTTCTCTAAAGGCTTATGATCAGTAATAACATTGAATTTTTTTCCAATTAACCAAAATTGCCAGTATTTGATCGCTTCTCGAATTGCTAGGCATTCTAAAAAAATAGCTTTTTTCTTTTTTTGATAATTATTTAACTTCTTGGAAAAATATGCAACAGGTTTTATTTCGCCGTTGGGTTGTCTTTGTTTTAAAATTGCACCTATTCCTTCTATGCTAGCATCTGTATAGATAAATGTTTCAAATTTGATATTAAAAATTGCCAAGATCGGTTCAGAACATAATATGTTTTTAGATAATTGAAATGCTTTCTCACAATGCTCAGACCAAACAAAAAGTTCATTTTTTCGCAAAAGATTATGTAATGGTTCTAATAATTTTGCTGCACTTGGAATATATTTGTGGTAAAAATTAAGTTTTCCTAAAAACTGCCGAATATTTTTTTTAGTTTTTGGTGTTGGAAATTCGCGTATTGATTTTAAATTATCTTTCATGGGTCTTACAGTATTACTGCTAATTATATGTCCTAAGTATTTTACTTCATTCTTTGCAAATGTGCATTTAACAAATTTTAGCCGGAATCCCTCAACAGAAATAGCTTCTAATAATCTCTCCAGATGATCTAAATGTTCATCAAAAGTCTTAGAAAACACTAAAATGTCATCAATATAATTTTGACAAAAAGAATTTAGATTATGCTTTCTAATAATGTTACTTAATATTCTTTGGAAAATTGCTGGAGAAGTTTTCAAGCCGAATGGTAAACAACGCCACTGCCAGTGACCATCATGGGTAACAAATCCAGTTTTATACCTGTCCTTAATTTTTAGAGGGATTGACCAGAAAGCCGAGTTAATATCTAATGCCGAAAACCATGAACAATCACTGACTTTAGTTAACATATCATCTATTAACGGAAATGGCTGAGATTCAGGAACCACCAATTTATTTAACTCCCGGAAATCAATACATAAACGTGATTTAGTTCCTTCTTCTCTCTTAAAAGCCAGAGTAACAGGTGAACCAAAAGGAGAACATGACTCCTCAATTAGATTTTTTTTTAAAAGTTTTGCTAATTGTGATTCAATTTCCTTTTGATCCTGAATAGAACATTTATAAGGTTTTCTAGAGACAAATTTATGTTCCAGTAGTTGAATATGAGCTTCGTATCCCTTAACTTGACCCACATCAAATTTATCCTTTGCAAAAACTTGATTATATTTTCCAATCAGTTTCTCAATTTTGTTTTTTTTTTGTTTATCTATCATTCCAATCTTCATCCAGATAAAAATTTTTCCGGAGTATGTTTGACTACCACCAACGGTCTTAAAAGTTGCTGTTTCTTTAGAAATATTTAAATCAAAATTTTCAATAACCTTGGAGTTCACAAGAGTTATGTTTGATCCAGAATCATAAATTCCTGTTATTTCTATTTGTTTGTTTAAAACAACTTTTAAAGTAATTAGTGGTAGTATTACAAGTTTTTTTTATCAATTTCAGTTTCATTTAAAATTTGTTCTAATTCATTATTATTTACAGTTTTAAACAATTTTTTTTCTGTAATTTCTGAATTTTGAGCTGGCCTAAACGATTTCTTAAATCTACAAAATCTCTCTGGATGAAAACGATTAGGAAATCCCATTCTATTGCAAGTTGAACACGGCTTTGGTTCTAGATTAGAAGGAGCTGCTTTTGACTCTGTAAAAACTAATTTTGAATTTGGATTATGGAGTTCCTGTTTTTTCGGATATGCACTACTACTTTCTAATTTTCGTAACTCTATCAGCAAATTTTCCATAGAATTTATCACAGTCTTATCCAATTTTTCTTGAATAAAAATTGGTAAGCCAATAACAATAAGGTCGATTTTTATATCAATAGGAAAATTCGTTTTTAAATTAAGCAATAAATTCTCCTTTCGTAATGCGTAATCAGCAAAACTACCACCCATATATTTAAAATTATATGCTTCACGAGTTGTTTTCCAGTTAACCTCTTGAAACATATCCAAGAAATTTTTCTCCCACTTTTCAAACGATGACTCTAAGCCTATCAATAGAGTTTGAGAATTAAACCAAATTTTTGCACTCCCCTCAAGAAAAAGCCTCAAAACTAAAACTTTATCCTCATCTTGTTCTACGTTACACCTTTTACATTCTTTTTTAAAAATATCTATCCAATGGGAAACTGAATAATTTTTACCATTAAAATTATCTAAAACGAAGTCATTTTTAATTTTTGATAAATTTAGACGTTTTTTTAAATTATGATTTTTTTCAGTATCAGTTTTTTCTGTTAATTTTGTTAAAATTTCTATCAATTTTTGATTAATTACACCTTGCGATTCTTGCTTCAAAATAATCTTTTCTAAATAATTTTCTCGGAAAATAACATTTTCTTCATCGTCAAAATATAAATTTACTAGATCCGGTGATAATTTAATTTTGATACTCCGCCACTGACCTCTGGTTTTAATAGATTTTATCAAATTCTTAACTTTAGAATGTGATATTAATTTTTCATGGTACTTCAAAGTTTGAAATTCTTCTGGTATCAGGTAAACGTTTTCATCATCTTCGGGTTGAATCCATTTAAATAAATGAACATTTGATTTGCTATTAGTAGGATCGACTTCTACTTCAAAGCACAGTTTGACAAATTTTTCTTTAATAGTATTTTCTAAATTCATTACAGCTTCACTTTCGATTTGTAAGATAGAAATTACGGGGTATAGGTGAAATTACCAAACCAGCCAGTTTCGATGTTTTCTGAAGAAAGTTTTATTTAACATTAACATGTTGATTACAATAAATTATGAAGTAAATTAAATCTAGGTATTTACCTGAAGAAAGAATCGAAAGACTTGCTGTGAATTGCGGAAATATTATTGACAAATTAATTTAATCAGTTTTTTTAAATAGTCATAGTAACTATTTTACATATATAAATCAATTGCCGTTCGTAAGTCTTGCTAAAACTCGTTAATGGCTAGGCCGATTTTGCTAATTTTGATCTTGAACTATTTGTGGAAGTTCAGGGAAAGTTTAAACGACGAGAAACATAAATAATAAGCAACGAAATATACTAAAACCGATAATAATATAATCTTAATGAAAAATGTGACGTCAGATCTGTTGTTTTATGTTTTCATAGCGACAATGAATTCCATGTTAAATATTACTACTAATTAATTATTAATACTAATTTTCAGGTCTTAATATTTTATTATACTTACTTATTATGAAGAAACTATTTTATTTAATTTATATATTACCTATAGAGGTGTTACAAAAATCAATTATCTAGTGAAACATTTTTCATAGTTTTTAATTATGTATTATTATTGTTAAACCTTTTAATTTAATTTTATAAATTGTCTGTTATTATTATTTGTTAGATACCTGATGACGTCGGAATAACACCGACGAAACGTTGAATAAAAGAAAAATGCATTTTCATAACATATAACTATTAATTATTGTTATTGATATTAGCTAAGCAGTACTAAAAATTAACATTAAAGGTAAATTACAAGTTGCACCGTTTTATAATTGAATTTAAAATCCAGTGAACTTTAGATAAGTTAAATTACTAGAAATCATAAATTCATAGCTAATTTATAGGTAATTATCAAATTTATCTACAGTTAAGTTCAATAAACGTTCGAATTATCGAAGTAGGAGGCTTATTTATCCATTGTTCGATTCATTGAGAATAAAATTTGGAGTAATTAAGAAATTCTCTGTTGTGAATATAATTTTATTTAAAAAAATAAATATCCAAGTTCCAAAATGACACCCGTAAGAGTAACTAAGCATAGAATACAGTTCGACTTAAGTGATCCCGATTGGGAGTTTGACTTAGGGATGTGAAATGGATAGGATTTTGATTCATAGAGGGGAAAATACACCGAATTATAGAAGGGTAAATTGGAACAAAAAAAAGTTATCTTATACACCCAACTAATAGGGAGTTTAAAGCATTTCAAACGTAAATTACGGGTAATAGTCCTTTGAAAGATGACTAAACTGCAAATAGTGAGGTTTCTAGGCAATTAAAAATATGAAGATATTTATAACTCTGGAAAATTTTTGATTCCTGAAGAATGGGTAACTATTTGCTTGTTATGCCAATATAGCTATAATGACTTTTATATATTTTACTATGACGGTTTCTATTAATCAATCAGTTTAATGTATAGACATGTCCGGCGAAGCGAGTGGTTATCAGCTAGTTTTATATAGATAAATGTTAAAGCTTTATTTGTAAAGACATTTTTACTAATAAATAACAAAAAATTCTGAAAGGAAATTCTTACTTGTTTTCAAATATTTAAATTTTATAAAATACTTAATTGGAAAGTTAAAATTGCAACAGATTGTCGACATGGACTCTGGAAATAAACGTCCTGTGTTGCGAAAATGATCGATCAACATTTGCCAATCAATGAAAACCGCAACATGCAGTGACAAAAGACATTTGACCGGCATTCTATTAAATGTATTTAATGAGACAATGTGTATAGTTTAATTAAAAAATGAGAATTAGCATACAGCGTCTGTTTTAATTAAATTTAAAGATTTATCGTTTTTAATGAAAAACGTTTTCGTTAACGTAAATGAAAACATTTCTCTGTCGTAATTTTTTATTAAAAATTACCACTTATTCAATTAAGGAACACATGAATGATTTAGATTTGCAAAAAAGAATGAACGCTTCAAGTTTAGAAGCTCGAGTATGAGAGAAAGTTGAGACGAAACTGTGCTATCGTTATATCAGACAATCATAAATAAGGTTAATTAGAAGATAGCGTCCTTGTAATAACTATCCTAGTTTACTCTAGCATTGCTTTTACAGCAATGAGATTAAACTTTTGTTTGCAGACAGAACCAATTATAAATTGAGAATGTGTTCCCTAATGTATTACTATTGCAAAATTAGATTCATTTTCTTGTTCTGATCAATTATTTATTTCCATTCACACTAATGATTGAATGATTCTTTACTGGTTTCAATGAAATCATTGTTCGAAAAACATCTTACCAATTTTTTTTTTAAGTTTTGTAACCTTACTATTCTTTTGAATGCCTAACAATTAGTCAATGAAAAGACTCAAATAAACTACTTAATTGATTTGCTGCAAATATATCGGCTTAGAAATTCATTGTTTTCAAATAGTTCATTTGCACTTACATTGTGTAGTAAAACTTTGAAAAGTGCCAGTACATTTGACCTAGTTTAAATTATAGGTACGTGTTTTAAATTGAACTAAATTTTAAGTTTCAAAAAAAATTCAATGCTGTCGTATTTTACCACCAAAGAAAAACTGAAATGTTGACTTAATTTGTATTGAATTTATAAAAGTTGCAAGTATTTTTCTTTATTTAGTTCAACTGAAAATTAAAGAGAAATAAGACGTAGAAAAAAAAACGTAAAGAGAAGGCAAGGTTTTGGTTGAAGACAAATTATTTGGGAGTGTGTCACGTCAGGAAATTTCAATGAATTTAGCTACCATACTTTTAGCAACGAACATCGAGAAAGAGATTTTGACAAAATGTTCGGTGGAGTGGTGACATAATAATTTATCAGATGTTCGCTCAACTGAGTTAATTAAGTTGTTCCATTACGTATATGTATATATTAGAATGTATTAATAAAAACTTTGGTACGAATCCAGCAAAATAAGAAAAAGGAATTTAACGGGGTGGAATGCCTCAATGCGACACCTTGCACAAGCGATTGTCATTAGATCTCCTTTGTTTTGCGCCTAATATCATTATTTTTAATAAAATAAATTACTTTTTTAACTAAAAATTATAACATTTCATTATTTTCTATTTATTTTTTAACAATTACCTCACATAAAAGCAACTTTAAACGAAAATTTTCTTACGAAAACTTTCCTACATTTCACACTTCAACATTCTCTCTTTCAACTAATTTCTTTTAACGAGCTCATTTAATTACTTTACAATTCGTTTTTGTTCCTCTGAAAACTTTTGCAATTTTTTTAAATAAAATTTTCCCTTAAACAGTTTTGCACTGACAAAGACCATATATAATTAACATTCACTCTATCAAAATTAAATCATAATTAAGCAAAAATTTGCATTTGTGTTCGTTTATCCACTTCGACATACGAATTCATTATAAATAAGTAAAAATTTTTTTTTTCGGAATTGAAATGTTCGGCTATGAAACCATAAGCATCTTAAAACACTTATAGCTGAATCCTGAATCTTTACTTGATTTAGATAAAAACTCAAAACAAATTAGAAGAAAAAACTTCAATTTAAAATATTTTTTGTAATTAATTTAAATACACAAAAAATGTCTTCATCTATATAACAATTTGTTGCTTTTATTATACAAGGATTTTTAAAATGGTTTACTTAATGTTTTTATTTTTTTATAGAACCATTAAAACTGTTTTTAATATAAAACATTGTTTAATACTTAAAAGTTTTATAGATTTGTTTCTATGTAGGACTTAAATATATTCGTGTGATAATCTGTCAGCTACATTTAATTTGCAATACAAATTACAATCTGCAATTGACGCGGTATGTAATTTATTTGATAGTATGTGTTATTCAAGGACCATAGGCGATAATAAATTTTAGAAAATTAAATATTTGTTTCACTTTTTTCAAGAGCTTGTATTTATTCGTACATATGTATGTATATATACTTGTATTTACTATAATTTACTCGTTTATTGTTTGTGACCTTTTACGGTTTATTTGTAAATAATATTAAAGTAATAATTAATAATTATACCATTAAAAAAAGTATATGATAAAATGTTGGTTTAAATTATAATTCCTTACAAATACTTAACAGTAAGCTGAATCAGGCTTAAAAATTCATTATCTGACAAAAGAACGATCGATATAAACGCGACAACTTTGCGACATTAAAATCACTGTATCAAAGTACGGCCAAAGTAGTGGATGCTTAAGATGAGGGAGAAGTTATAACTGAACAAGATATTTTAAAGCTTGTGAGTAATTATACATTACACGATTATGAAGAAATGATATGATTTAAATTTTTACTAATTGGTTATATATGTGAATAAAATTGTATTATTATTAATATACAAAATAATATTGTATAGTATTCAATTGGAACTGTTCAATATATTTTATGTCATAACCCTAAGTTATTATATAGTAAATTATACTTAGTTGAAATCATATTTTCCTACAGAAAAACATTTTTTTTTGTTTTATTTATACGAAGTCCTTCGTGAAAATGTTCCCTTCTGAGTTACGTTATTCGTATTACAGTCCTTATGCAAATGTATGTGGTATCAGAATCGCACCTAAAGGAATATTGTCTGCCAATTATTCATATTCTAAAAGTAAATTGCGCGATTATCGTATTTAAGTTACCTCTACGTCTGCTTCATTGACTGAAAATTCTGAAAATACTCTCTCTTAAATCGAAATAGTGACTTTCGACTATCAAATAGTGACTATTCACTATTTACTAGTGAAAAGTATACCACTATTTGAATTTAGTTGTATACCCTACACTGGAAATTTTCAGTTACTTTAGTGACTAAAATCTGAAAAAAAAGTTTCACTTGTATCGTGGTTTCGTAAAACCACACAATATTTTTTTTGTTTTGCGGACCATTTGGCGCCCCTTTGTGAGTAGCGCCCGGGGCATTATGCACCCTCCTTGCCCCCCCCCCACCCCATCGCTACGCCACTGTTTAAAGGTGGTCGTAGAGACATCGATGATGCAGAACGCAGTGGACGTCAAAATAAGGCGGTAACATAAAGTTGCTTGAGTTAGTTGACATCGTAAAGGTATCAAAAGAACATTTTGGGTTTATATTTCATGAGGATATGCCTATGAAAAAGCTCCGTTCAAAGTGGGTGCTGCGTTTGCTCACGTTGACCAAAAACAAGAATGTGTTGATGATTCTGAGTAGTGTTTGGCCATGTTTAAACGTAACATACCGGAATTTTTGCATCGATATGTGACAATGGATGGAACATGGATCCCTCACTTCACTCCGGAATTAAAACGATCGTCATCTGAATGGAGTAACTGGTGAACCTCGTCCAAAGCGCCCGAAAGCACAACAATCAGCTGAAAAGATTATGGCCTCGGTATTTTGGGATGTGCGTGGTGTAATATTCATCGACTATCTTGAGAAGGGAAATACCATCAACAGCGAGTATTATAAAGCGTTATTAGAGCGTTTAAAGGCCGAAATTGCAAAGAAACGATCATATATGGCAAACCACCGTGTCACAAGTCAATTAAAACAATGGAAAAACTACATGCATTGAACTTCAAATTGCTCCTTCATCCACTGTATTCGCTAGATTTGGCTCCCAGGGACTACTGGCTGTTTGCAGATCTCAAAAAAATGCTCACCGATAAGAAATTTCGCTCGAATGAAGAGGTTATCGCTGAAACTGAGGCTTCGATTTTGATAAAGATAAATTGTTCTACAAAAGTGGTATTGAAATGTTAGGGCGGCGCTGGAATGATTGCGTTGATGGAGTTTATTGCGTTCTTGATGGAGATTATATACGTTGATGAATAAAGCCAATTTCAAACAAACAAAAAACACGCGTTTTCTTTGTTAGGCCTGGGACTTTTCAGCCCATGTGTTAGATATATAACTTGAAAATCACTTTTATAAGGAAAAAGGTCGGCACGTCTGATAGGGTCAAGAGCGACATTCAAACTAAATTTGCCACTCTAAGGATACAAAATTCAGCTAAATAAAATAAGAAAGAATTTTTAAAATTTTGTGATCCAGCTTCACCAGTAGTCGTATTTTACGATAATTTTAAGTTTTAACCCTTATTTAACCCTAATGAATCGTTGCAATAAAGCATTAACTGATTTGATTTAGGAACTTAATAGAAATATATTGATCTGCTCGACCTATACTGGAATCGGAGGGTTTTGATTGCAATTAATTGCAAATACACTATTACAAAGCGCAATTTGCGGACGTCCATTAGTATTCATAATATTTGTGCATTTAATATACATGTAAGGAAATGATTGAGTTGTATTGGAAAAGTAAAAAAAAAATCTTTATTTTACTTATATATAAAAGATTCCGTGATGTATTTATCCTGATAAATAATTCATTTAACTACTCTCTTATCAATTTGTATGTGATAAATTCAAAGCAGTAACAGTGAGCATAAAAAATTGACATAACCACAATTCAATTTTCTACGTTCATGTCTCCCTGTCAGCGTATCCCATAGTAAATATATACTACAAAATCATTTAATGCCAGACATATTTTTTTACAGTTGGATTCAATAAAATTATATGAGCGAGCCGTCAAAGATATAAAATTTGAGATTGAATGACCAAAAACTTTATTTGTACAGAATTTTTTAACTATAGCCTTTCATTTCACTTTCAGTCAAGCATTAATAAAATGAATTTGATTTAAAATGGAATTTTAACAAAAAAATCTATCGTTGGCAGATTATAAATCATTTTAAATATTATTAATAAATGATGTATCATTTAATATCAGCAATAAATTTTTTTAATAATCGTATATGTAAATCATGGAGAATAGAATGTAGAGAAAATTACACAAATCATATCGGAATTTAAAACTTTTTAATTATACTTCACACAAAATCCGCCTTTTTTAATTTAAATTGATTTATCAGTTTCAATTTTCCGAGAGTACTTATAGGTTTTTTGTTTGAAAAAGCCTCGCAGACGTTGACTCTTGTCATAAATTTTGTATTAAAGTATTGTATTTTAAATATACAGTGGCAACGGTGAACTTTATATAGGACGAATAGAAAACGAAACGTACGAGAAGTTTAAATGTTGCGATAAGAAAATTTTACTCTCGTTCAATTTCATAAATATGTCATGTGCACATAGAAAACGTCGTGGAAAATAAAGCATCTTTTCACGTAATATTTAAACGTCTCTCGTCGTGTGTTCACCAATCATTTCACTATCTGGAAATGCACGGAAAGAGATGTTCATTATTGTCGACATATTGGAGCCAAAGGTATATTGTATTGGTCACATTGTTCCCGTTTGAAACTACTGCATCATCTCATCTTACATTTCCTGGCTAAAGAACGAGCTCACTAAAGCTATTTTAACCCTTATCAAACACACTTTGCTAATAAAAATAAAACTCATGAAATCAAATATAGTCAGTAAATACAAATCTTGCATTTCCAAGAATTCATTTCAAAACGAATATTGAAGTGAAACTTTCAGATATTATTGTTATTTATTGTGAAAAGTAGACGCAATTTAATTTTTTGCATTCATAAATGCTCGAATTTTGCAGATAGATAACGGGTCAGACAGAATTTTTTGGTTAGATTCTGTATTTTTTTTTACGTATCTACAAAATGGTATTACCTCCTTTAATATTTGAAATATGGAAGATAGGATTCGAATACTCATAAATATGTATAAATATTTACGAATAAAAATATTTACTTATAATGAAACGAACCAATTTTTCTTTAACTAAATAAAATATACACAGACACTACAGACAAAATTTGATTTATGAAAATATGAATATTTTAAAATAAACAATTATAAATAAAAAAAAATTTAATGCAGCAATAGAGTTATTAAATTTAAAATACAAAAATTTACAAGCAATAAAAATACTTATATGTATCATGAAAAAGATACACATACATTTTCCTATGAACTAATCTGTATCATGCTCTGTTTTAATTCTGTCTAACCTTTTACAATTATAAGCCTTGATTTTAATCAATTTTATTAACTGCAAGCTTATTCTATTCTCATTCAATTATACTAATGAAGAAGTCTCAAAATATCATTACATAATTTTCAATTAAAATAGATTAATTAATTAAAAAAGCAAGTCAATTCAAACATAATACGGGAGATAATGCCAATGTAATTTAAAAAACTAAAACCTGAGATTGACTTTTCGTATTCAATTTCTGCCTTAAGAAATTATGAAAATAAATTTACAAAATTCGTTTAGACTGCATGCTTGGATTAATGCAGGTTTCTATAACTCATAAGGTTGTGTTGATGAAGTGTCCGGTAATGTCATAAGATTAAGTTTTTACTGCATTTTTGATGTTAAACGAACTGAAAATGTGTATATATAAGTAATTTTTTTTTTGTAAAATATTATACTCCTAAAAAGTATTCTCTGTACTGCCTGGCCCTTAAACTAAGATTGAATAAAACAATTCAATGACCAATACATTAATCGAAATCCAAAAAAAAAATATTTTGTGTTTATTACTATCCCGCAATAACAAAGCTTTTTTCTAAGATAGTAACATTGACACAATCTTCGTCCAATTGATTATTGCCTATTACAGTTTACATTGTTTCCTTGCTTCATTTCTTCATAGTAGTTATAAATGATTTGTTTATTGTTTATCATCAGTTTATTGTTTGATTCATATTAAAAACCAACAAACAAATATTTCCATCTAAAATTTTTCGGAAAAAAATAACTTACAATGTAAGGTAAGTTGATAAGATTACGCTAACTATAATTTGTTAATTTGTTCTTGAAAAAGTAAACACATTTTTCTTTTAACTGCTATTTTACAGGAACCATGCAATTTTGTAGAACAAAACGTTCCTATTGAGTGAAACATCTTAGGTTATAATTAAGTAATCGATAAGTAGATAAGAATTGAGAATGATATTTTAAGGACGTTTCATTTCGTTACACAAGAGAGAAAACATTCAACATGTAAATAAAAAGAAAGAGAACTACATATTTTAATACTCCGCAGTAGAACAGACAAAGTACAAAAGAGCATAATGTAAACGTAACGATAGGATAAGACGAAACATTGAATAAACAGAATATTTGTTATACAAATTTCATTTTGTTCTCTCCCGTTCTACAACTATTTCTGTCTTTCCTTCTTTTTTTCTTTCTATTGTTCGGTATTGCTTACGAAGTTCCATTTTTTTCACGTGATCGGTGTTGCATGCGCCATTTTTTAAAAAATAAACTTCCTTAGCAAAAAATGTCATTGAAATCTAATTGAGGCGTTGATATTGAAAATGTAGTAAGTGTCAAAATTCAAATTTTACAGGAGACGCCAAAAACCAAAGCGGGGTGTAGAAATAATGGGCTTAAATTAAGTATAAGAGTATTTATATATTATGTATATACATTTAGTTTAACAAAAATTTAAGTTACTCCCTTCTAAGTGTCACTGGCGATGGAACATAACATAAGTAGTTTCATTTTCACGAAAAACTTTTTTTTATTTTTGGGCACTTTCTACCCCTTTATTATCAACACCTTAACTATCTGTTTAAAAATGATATTGTTAACCCGCAGAATAATGAGTTTATATAGCACGAGTCTTTGGGATAAAATAAAGCCTACGTTCATTTGAAACAATGTACTTTTCAAACAGGGAAAGAATTTTTGAAACCAGATAAGTAGTTTCGGAGGTTACTTCCGATAAACAAACTTACCAACATTTCCTCTTTCTATAAGAATAGAAAAAATTTAAACGTAACATCGTTTTAATAGCAGTAACAAACAAAAAAGGTTTTCTTAAGATAACCTTTCAAATGATTTACTTATTCAAATAGCTTCTTAAATGTTCATCGTTATTAATGGAATGAAGTGCTGAGAATACGCACAAGTACATTGTACATTGCATTGTAATTTTTTCTTAATATTTCTCTCAATAGTTTGTTTAACGACGTGATAGCGCAATTAAAAATTAACTTAATTATTCAAATAAAAAATTGTCAAAAAACAATATTTTTTCTAATAGAGTAGTACTTGCTTTAAAGACAGTTTTCTAAAGTAAACAAAAAAACTTTACAGAAGTAGACTTACGAATATATTGTTATAAATGTGAAGATTCTATAACATTTCTCCTATTTAATGTGTTTACATTTTAATAGTATATGTTATATGTATATGTATAAGTACCTAATTATGGTAATAAAAGTAGATATTTCGCCCACTGAAAAAATTAAAATTTTTTGCAACGAATATTTTCGTTGTCTTTTGATGTAAAGGACAAATTAAGTGCTGTGTTATGACAAGGAGTTGAAATGTAGAGGAAAAACGAGCCTTAATGAATGATTCAAGTCGAAATGAAATGAGGTTTAGGTGTCATTGGCGAAAACAAACAGGAAGGAAACGAAAAATAAAGGAATATTAAGGACATATGTACACCATAACTCACTATTAGATTAAAATATACTGTTATGTTTTTTCATGCAGATTTATGAGATTATCCAATAAAATTCAGGTTTGCAATTCGTTATTTTTTTTCTAAAATTTATTTAAATGAATTCTTTTTAAGTAATGTCTTTTGAAATTTAAAAATGCAAATAGGCGATTTAAAAACAGGAGCCCTTTGAGATGAAATTGTCAAATATTTTATATATTCAAAATAAATAAACTGATGACGACATTGATCTGTTAGTCAATATTTATGAAACACGCAATGTCTTGAGAGAAAACATCAAACAAATCAGGCAGTATCAACAGTTCGTACGATAGATCAAGAAAATAATATCCTTCCCATACTTGTTACATGAAAATCCTATTGGAATGGGGAGCGAATCGCTATAGCTTTATGATCATCGGCATATACGAGACTTTGATCGAGAGAACCGCGAATAATAATGAAGCTGAAAGTTAATAAGGAAAATATTCCAAGAAATATTATTTTGAAGAAATGTAACGCTGAAAAACTTTGATCTGGAAACATTGTATGAAAGAAAAAAATTTTGTAACACAAATGAACAAAGTCGTTCATTATTAATTTTCGTTCTAAGAATGTGGCTTTTCGGGGATTTTTTTTATCCTTTAAATTAAACTTACATTATATACAATGCTATTTAAAATATTGCCTTATTTTGTAGGTATTTCTCAAGGTAATTTATTACCTTAATTTTACAAATAAACTGAGTCTAATCGTAAGACATCTTAATAAAATATAATATTGTAACGTTTTTATGGGTTCTTAGGTTTGTGTTTAATGACGACAAATTTATTTTTAACAATTGTTTATTGATCTATCTTACACTATTAACACTTATTAATTTCAACAAAATTTTTGAAATGAAAATTTTTCTTTAATATAGGTATTATCGAAAACATGATTGTTGATGCTATCTTTAGGAAGCGTCAGTTTTGTCTATAAAGACGTCAAAAATGAAAACGAATCTTAGAAATTAAATCAATCAAGATCAATTCCGTTTCTGTTGGGCCGTCACGCTGAATATAGGTACTTGTAAAAAGTTGACACGTTAGTTATTTTACAAAATGTTTTAAAGATTTTGTGATACAAACAATGAAATTTGTTTTCTATCTTAGGTAATGAATAGCTTCCCAAATTTAATAAAGATTTAGTTGTAGTTGAGTACGATTGGTGATCTTTCATGCACTGTCTAATTAACAGTTAAATGCATACGAAACTATAACTAATTAGAAAATTAAGTGCAATAATTACCGGTTTGTTTTAATTGGAAGCTGTGATTTCAAGCCAAACTCACTTAGTCTCGCAAACATCTGCAGAAACGCTTCTAACAAACTGTTTGTTTACAGGAAATTGATGTGCATATCTAATTCAAACAAAATTGAATATAAAATATTTATATTATTTCAATTAAATTTAATAGTAACAGAAAATTAGCATTAGGTTTTTTCTATCAGAGCCACGATGGTAGTTTGATGAATAAAATGCTCAAATATTATGCTGATGAAGCTGAAATAGAGGGGCTTCATTCAAATTAATTAACGTTTCTGTTATGTAATTAAAGGAAATGTAAATATGCTAGGTCGACTGTTGCATTTCTGCAGTGTTTTACATAGAATTCACAGGGGAGATGTTGATGCATGTTTTGTTCGAAGCTAAAATGAAACATGTATGAAACGCGTAAAATGACATGTTGGTCCTTACAGAACAAAAGCACAATCTTCATATGCTATACTTAATAGAAGTATTATATAATATAACACGAAGCTAGTTATAATTTACAATTTTTTTCTTTAGAGAGAAACTTGGTTTAATATCAGAGTTCACTTAAATTTCCTTGAAGTTTTAATGAACCTACGTGTAATACTTTTAACAGATGCTACGTAAATTAATTAGTTTTAATTATTTGAAGAACTTTTTTTTTTCATGAGGAATAAAATGATACCATTTGTATTGTAATAGTTTTTACTTAATTTTGTGAGCTTAAAGCTTTAAATTTTTTTCCCTTCGTAAATTATATGTGTTGGGTGAAAACTCAGTTCATTGTTTTAATTACAATTTGAAAGTAGGCGAAAGTCAGTTAATTTAGATTTGACGAGAAAAAAGCTTCGTTTACTGATTTGTTAAAAAAATATAACTAAGTTTACAAGTCAAGTTCTACTGTGAAAAAAGAAAATTGATTCACTTGAAATTCTCTTAACAACTACTCCCATTAACTGAATAATTATTTAAGACAAATTCAGCGAATTAAAGTCTCAATTAAGCCAAGAAAATTGAACTGGATATAATCTGATGTGTTTGCATTTCGATAACGAAGTGTATTAGCTTTAACACGTTTTCTTTGTACCGTATACACATTTTTTACAATTATTTTAAAGGCATTACAGTAACATTACATTTGATGTTAAGTTGTAAAAATTTGAGGTTGTAAAATTGATTTAAGATTTCAAGAGATTTTATAGCTTTGTTTATTGGTTTTCCAGTGTGAATTTTTAAATTTTAAGGTCTTTAAAGTTATCGATTTGGAAATGGATACATATTCATATTAGTTTTTTTATCTTTCCATTTTATTTTATGTGACAATATTGCGTTGATTTAATCAATAAATATGAAACTTAAGAGCTTCTGGTGTAATCAAATGTTGAATGTTAAAACTTTATGTTAAGTGCCAAAATATCATTTCACTGTGGTAAGATAACTTGATGAAAATTGGTTTAAGAAAGCCAAACACATTAATTTGGTTAGGTTTCATGTTGTTTTGCTGAGAACCAAACTTCTTTGCCAAGACCAAATCAGAATGTGTTTTCCAATAGCTGTAAATTTCAAAGTGGATATTAGTTAGACGTGCGTTTGGGTTTTTAGTAAATTATTCTAGTCTGGTGATTTCGCTAAATAGGTTAATTAAATAATTTCATTCACTAGGAAAGGTCATGAGGTAGGTGTTCTACCTCGAATTGCTTCAATAGCGTTTAAAAATTATCTAATTTTAAGTGAAGCGAAGCGTGCTAATGAAGTAAAAGTATTATTAACGGCAACTCGTTTTACGAGATTTTCATCCCCGAAAAATAACATTTAGTTATCAAAAATTATGAACGCATAACTAAAAGACACTGAAACAATTATGATAAAAGTATTTTAAAATATCTTTATTAAGTAAATAAAAATAATCCGTTCATTTCGCACGTCTTGAAAAAAATATTTTTTGATATATTTAAAAAAAATTGAAAACAAAAAAGAAATCATCGTCTTGTTTTTTTTTTAAATTATGCCCTGGTTTTAGTTTTGTAGCTAAACAATAAAAACCCAGAAGAACATAAATCTATTTTTTTTCTTTAATAAAAAATAGCTACGTTTCCAAGTATATGATTATGAAAGTTCTTAGCTTGAGTTATTTAATTAATTTTCTATATTACAGCTTTGCATGCAAAAGCATATTTAATTCAATAACATATTTGAGTTGAATGCAGCCAACTCTATACCTATACCTATATAGGTATATTTCTTTCTCGTCAAAGGAACGAATAAAACATTGTCAAAGCGACATAAGAAAAATATTCACGTTAATTTAATGATTAAACTTTTATCAGTCACACGTTTGAATCGTTCCTACTTTTTTATTCGTATAATTTGAGCTTTCAGCTTAGATTATATCATTTGCATAAAAAAGCTTATTAAAAACTTATAATTTGACTATAATGAGTTGAAACTGTACAAACGGGAAACGTATTCACTTTACGCCAGAATAAACAAATTGCAATTGAATATGAATGCAAATTTCAGCGTTCAAAAATTCGAAGTCTGTAAAGTTCAATGATTTGTATTGAATTTTCGATTACGATACAACAAAAAAACTTCGTTATTGAGTTTTCATTGAAATTTTCAATATCAATATCAAAATTTCTTAGTTTGTTAAAATCACATTTCATTTAAATTAATGTCCACTTTCTTTGCACACCACCACGGAAGGAAAAGAAAGGCGTTTTATGACCAGGACATGATTTACATTTCTTATGTATAATTCGTCCTGCATCGAGTTTGTCATTCAAATTAAAAAGACGTGACTTGAATTTAAAATATAACTACATAACACATTTTTCCAAGTTGAGGTACATTTCTCATTGAAGTTTTTCATACTTTTTGTTGGATTAAATTAAAATGTTCATACGTAAGCCATAAGTCTCTAGTGAAGTTTGCAAGTTTGCCTAATTACACTACAAATAAAATATTATTAATTCAAATTTTTTCATATGTAAGTAAAAATGAATACTTATACTTTAGAAAAGTGTTGTTCGTAAAAGGGGTGGTCGTAAAAATAGTGGCGGATAGAATAATATTTCTTATAACTTATATGAATCCTGCTCTCCTCGACTGTCCTCCTGACAAAATATATATTAAAATATAATTAAAAAAATATTGTAATTGAATCGAATTTTCAATTTCGAGTTGTCACTGGAAATACACGTTTTGAGATCCCCTGAATCCAAAAAGTGGTTTTTAGAAACATGTCTATGTATCTGTGTGTGACAGCGACATCATATCAAAAGCTTTATCAGAATTTCACCAAGCTTAAAAATTAGCCTGCATATTGCATCTAGTTGTGCTGCAAAGGTTTTGGTTGAAATCGGTTGACCGGAAGCTCCCCTTTATTCTGTGAAGTTTTGAGCTTTTTAAATTTTTTTTGAAAATGACTCCAACGATTTTGTTACTTTCTATAACGAATAACTCGGTAAGGTTTTTTGGAGATTAAAATTTACCTTAGTTATTTACCTCCAGTTTCCATCTTTTTCATTACTTTTGAGACGTATAGTAGATAATGCATAGTAGATAAGGATAGTTGGATGGTTTCTCTAACATAAAACTTTTTTATAAAGCTCATGTAAGAATAGCTAGTGCATGCCACTTACAATGTTCAATGTCGTCATAAGCGAACTAACGTAGATTGAGATGAAATATAGCCTTGCATCTGTTTGGTTTCAACATTTCCATGACACGAGAGTAATGTATCGTTGACGTAAAGAAAACGCATTAACTTTTGTTTAGTTTCAAAATTAATAAGAAATCTTATTTTTGTCAATATAAATTTCTAGAAGAATTCCAATGTACACACAAACAATATTATATAAAATAATATAGTTACATAAAGATGATAATAATTGTCTAAAATTCTTAGACATCAAATTAATATTGGGATTGGGATATACAATTCATATAATATACATTGATGAAAATTGAAAACAAACATGTTATAAAATTTGTTAAACAAGTTATGAATATGAAATGTAATATACACAGGTAAAATAATTATGGTAATACAATATGAGATGATCTTGAGGATAACGATTAGTGCCGGTTGTTCTAGCTTCTATGAACACTGTGACTCGAACCTCCAAATCAACTAAAATTTTATTAACAACGTTGTCAATTATAATAATAAGTTCAATTGTGGAAACAATAAATGTGTAACGAAGCCGAAAGCGTCCGTGTTAAATTGAATCATTTATCAAATAAAGGGTTAAATGTGGCACAGTAATTAACCAACGTTATAATTTGGTGCAAGAGCTTTCCTAGGTTACGGTACACCTACACGCGATATATGACGAGAAACGAGAAAAGGATGTGTGACAGATTAGGTGGATTTACGGACAGAAATCCTCCACCCCTAAAAGAGTCGTCTACACAGTATTCAGTTCCTCCCACCATTAGTAATTAGACGAGAATCATTTATTTAACGAGCAGAATTCACAATCCTCTTTCTCAAGCCAAACCAAATCGTATCAAAATTCTTAAGAGAATTCAAATTCCTCCTCTGTTATGTCTTATATTAAGTCCAAACTTGTAAAATATTTCAATGAATTAAACTCATTTAGATTCAATAAAATACGCGTTGAAAACTCTTTAATTCAACCGTATTTATTTAATTTATCCTTTGAGATTCCCGCACGTTAAATTCAATAGGACAATTATAATTCAGAAGTTATAACAACCACGAGGAGAGTTGTTTAAATTAATAACGCTATTGTTTGCAAAATGTCACTAAATTCACAATATTTTGGTTTTGGAAACTTAGTTTACATCTTACATCTGTTACGTAAACTCATGTAATTAAATTATCATTTGGAATAAAGAAAGACAAAAAATTAATAAAGCTAGTGCTTTATGTATGAATAAATTGATTTTGAGAAATAACATTTAGTTTGCCTTTAAAATTTAAAGTTTTCATCGTCGTGAACTTTTAGTACGATTCTTTATTGTAGACGACAAGCAGAATCTGAGAGAAAGATATGGAATCTCTGGAACAAAACTTGGAGAATTATTGTCATGGAGCAATAACCTCTTGAGTATTATGTAACAGCAGCAGGCGACATCATTTGTATTTGTCAGAGTGAATTAGATAATATGTATAACGAAGAAATGAAGGTGCGGGGTGAATGAAAGGAGTTAATTTGCACCATAGAGTCTACAATTAATGACGCAGACAATACTATAATTAAATGTAGACGATAAGGATAGGGGATTCCATGCCGATTGCTATAGAATAGGGAAATTTGGATATTATTCATGGTTATAATTAGGTATTTATGGCCATAGTTTAAATTCTATGTACCGACTCAAGATTGGGTAAAGTCATTCAAATCCTTTTTCGAATTGAAGAATAATTTCTCTAAATTGTTTTAATATGACGGTTGATATCTTAAAATTTGTATTAATGCTTTTGCTAATTAATATAAATGAAACGTTGATACCTACTTTCAATATATATCATAGAAATCTAGAATAATGTTACCCTAAGATTAATTTTATAAAAATTTACAAACCTTTCAACACTGAAATAGTTTACCTATTATAAATTGAATGCCAAACAGCGACTCTGGTAATTAATACAGTCAAATTAAAAATAAGATATCTTTTAAACATTGTTTTAACTACGTACATACTTTGATACTTTTATTTTGTACACCTTAAAAGTATGCGATTGCGATTTTAACTATCAAATTTCTGAATAGTTTTGTTTTTAAGATGAAATAAAAGTTATTTCTATTAGCAGTTATAAAGCAATTTATAGGTTCTCATTTCTAAAATTGAAACAATGTTCGCCACTTGTCGTAAGCTAGCTAACTGCTAACTTTTGAAACCTTAACTATTAAACCTGACCAATGGGTTATAGGATTCCTAAAATATTTTTGAAAATTTGTTAAAAATGAAATTAAGGGTTTGGTACAAAAAGAAAGTATTTCTCAGAAAAACAATAAGGGAGGATAAGGTGATAAAAATTACATTTTGCGTGCCAAAATAATATACTAAATTAATACCTTAATCTGTTATGTATAGAAATACGACGAACTGGCACATTTATCTGAGCTGGAACTTGGCTAAAGCTGTGATTTTGATTTTTGAACACTGGATTGTAAGAATAAAGTTTTGATCCGTTGAGATGAAGTTTTTTCAAAATTTATGACTTCTACCGGAAAAGGTAGTATAAAAAGGTTAATTTCTAAGCTTATAGCGTAAGAACATTTTCCCTTACCAATTTTTACACTACATTACGGAAAATTTTATAATATCCGTATTATTTTATTCTTCTTAAATTATTAATTTAAGAGGTAAAACAAGGTAAAATTCTCATTTTTTGTTTTAATAACATTACATTTGCCATAGGTATGATGTGATAGGATGATGTGTAGCGATGCATGTTTTTTATATTATGTAAATTAAAAGAAAAAGGTCTCCTTATTTTTTGGTTTCCAATCTGTCCCTGGACAATAAGCAAAACGGATGTACGCAAAGCCATTTACTCTTTACTATTTTGACCAGTTAGCTATATTTGATGATAACTTACTTCTAAATGACGGTTTCAAAAACATGAATCGTTTCTGCTTAAATGACTCATCGCTGCTGTTATCAGTAAGTTGATTGCTAGGTGAATAATATGGTAATTCAATTTATTTGGTACTTTTGACTAAACCTGTAAATCTCCTGACAGAGACCATTTTCAGGTCTTTATGGATGGTTTGTAATATACCCAGACTCGCGATGAGCCTAAGTGTCTTATACTAAAACCGTTAATGTTTTCTATATTGCATTTAATGTTTGCTCTCTAAAATTTAATTGCGTAAGTCCAAATTGGTCTTAGTATCGCCTTGTACGCTATTGAGGTTGCATACACTTCATACTCTCATTCTCGACTTATCTCTTTAGGATATTAAAGGTCTCTGCCAGGATAGTCTTCTCTTCAGGTGCATACCTAGATATTTGACCTCCATCCCCTGAGGTAGGTACTTGATGAATGTTAAGATTGATCGGAGGACAGGTCTCTTGTTGAAAAATACATGTTTTGAGACTATTACAAAAGTAACGTATAAAAAATATTCTAAAAATCAAAAACATTCCCCGAAACAAAACAAATCTGTATTTCGTTTTTATGAAATAAATACAACATTTTAACGAATAAAATGTTCTGTTTGGCTTAAAGCTCGTACTTTACATTAAAAACATCATAAGAGAGAAAAATAGTTGTAATCCTAATATTAAAAAAAATTAAATATTAAAACGGCCGCTAATGACTATGGTAATTGATACGACCTGAATTTACTATAAAAAGATCAAAATTATTAGAGTTATACCAAAATGCATTATATAGCAGGGAAAAGTGTTAAAAAAATTATAATCAGTTTATTTTAATGTTGTACTTATGTATCCTAAGATAAGAAATTAAGATTCCTGCCTTTTTATTTTATTAAGGGTTACTTACACTCCATGGTTTTACCCGCATTGAATTATAAAAAATGTGTAGGTACATTTGCCTGGTTAATAATGAAACTTATGTTCATATATAAAAAATGAAATTTTGAAAATCATTGAAAAAAGAAATCAATTTATATCAGCTTAGGGTAAAATCAAGCAGATATTAGATACTTTCATTTCAAAATAAATATAAACTAACATTTTTAGCCTGTAAATACTTAAATGTGTCCCTTTCTTCATTTTCAAACTATTCATTCACAAGAAAAATCCTCTTCCAACTCAGAAGAACTCAATTCACTACGTCAAAAAGTTTAACAAACACAAACAAAACTGTATACGTATTGATAAGATCTATTCATATTCTTTCTAAACGTTGCATTTGGTTGAAGTTTGCAGATCATCAAGTTAACACAAGTTATCTTTTCAATGTTGAGTTAAATCTTATTTTTATAACGAGTTAATGTCGTGTCGATCGTTTTATTTACACAAGTAAAAGTTTGATATAAATTATTTATTTATTGCAGGATTTAATTTTTAATTTGATATGTTTACGTTTTTATCACTTTATACATAAATTGAAAAATTAAAAAAAAATGTTCTTAATAAATTATTGAAACAATAAAGTTTTTTCTCTTTTTAGAAAAAAATGGGAAGTTTAATCAGCTTAAGTACCTACATTTTTAACTTATATTGGCTCATATTAAAAATATGTTTTTTCTTTTATTTGGAAAATCTTTAAAAAATATATAAATCCCAAAACTGTTTATTCCAGACAAGTTTCAACAATTTCCCAAAGGATTGAAGTACAACACCCAAAAGACTGGTTGTGTGTTTGACTTGATGATAGAACTTTTGAGTTGCGAAATGATTATTATAGTTTTTATATGTTGGAATGTTTCATACCCCAGCGTATTTAATAAAAAAGTTTGCCAAATGAAAACAGTAAATACAATTTAAAATTAAAAATGTTGTCTCTAAAAATCAAACAGTAAAATTTTGTGAAAATGAAAAAATGAAAAGAACTGTCGATTTTAATCTGGTATCAACATAAATAAGTTCAATAGTTAAAAACAAGAGATTGATGATGGATAAATAGGTAAGTAACTTAAATAATTAGATAATTTTTTACAATATTGCAAGCAATAGGTAGTGTAATGGTGACAGTGGTTACCCACATTTATTTACATATAGTATATTTACAATTGTACAGGCCAGCACTGACCCTGAACAAATCGAATTGTTTAGGTTTTATCATGTATTTCCACCAACGCAGCTGCGAGTGACAAACACTGCATGTTCGAATTTCCAGCAGCCACAGTAGTATGACGGTTTCAAAATATAATCCATTTCTTTTTTATCTATACTCTTACTATAACATACAATGTTTATGATAAAATTGTAACTGAATCGTGTCTGTACATATAATGTATAGACCGGTTTTCTCATAAATGAATCATTTTTCGAAAAACCTTATTCTTATTGTCGTAATTATTGAAACAATGGTGAAATTCACCATTTTGTAGAATATTTTCTGTTTGTCTGTTACCGCACTCCAAGAATACTACTTATCAGATTCTAGTGTTATTTTATATGATGATAACTGACTATTCGGGTTAATATCAAGGATATTTTTTATTAAGATAAAACGCCTTATCCGTCGGGATAATTGTTTATATCTCTGGCGGTTTTTCAAACATCGTATATTGAGAAATTTTAAAGCTTAGAGGAACGAAGTCACGGGTACAGCAATTTATAATATAAAACTTGATGTAGCTAGAAAACACAATAAATTAACATAAATGTAACACTACAAAACACAAAAACAAATGTAAAGCCTACAATAACATGTTGTTAGATTGAAATGAAAATTTAAAATTGTAATCCTTTTTTTAATGATATGATACATATTTTGCTTATTAAAATAAATAGTTGTGTATATGATGCGCTTAATTAATATGAAATAATTGTATATTTGAGCTTAACGCTGCAATGCATATTTATAGATTTTTTTATTTGCTTAGAGCATTATTGAAACGTTTTAACGTTTTAAATTATTTTTTTCAAATTATAATCTGACTACCAATAGTATATAACATTTATAATAATTTTTTTATTGAACTATTTTATTAAATATCATTTTGCTTAAAACAATTTTTGCATTTTAATTAAAAATATAAATTACTAAAAACTGAAGTTGAAAAGGTTTCCACGATCGGGTTTTTAATCTCTAGAGAGAAATTTGAAACCTGAAAACTAAATAAAAAACAGCAAAATAGATCTTTGACAATCAAATGACTATTAAAGAAAAGAAAAACAAATGAGATAAAATAAGATAGACAGCAAAAATTCTTATGTCAAGAATATAATGAAGGTTTTTTGTAATTCAAATCGAATTATTTCAATTCTTCTTTAAATTGGTTTGAATAATGAACAATACAGTAATAATGTAGAATGAACTTAAAAAAAATATTTTAAATGTTTTTGTAATGTTGTTTAAAAGATAAGAAAAAATATTAAAAAATATTAAAAAATAATGCATTACAATAAACTGTAATACGAAGCCAAAAAAAGTTTCTCAGACTTACAAAAAATGTAGTAAACATAAATAAGTTTAGTAAAGTTCAATTAAAATGTAATGGATCTTCATGTGTTTCTTATTACAATAAAATGTATACAATTAACAATTAACATTATAATTCTATTGAACCAGACGTCATTTATATTGATTTTTATATTTTTTTAAAATAAAACATCAATAAAATTTAATTAAATTTGACATTTTTACTGAAATACGAGGAAGAATTCAAGCTTTTTTCACAGTTTTCAATACCACAGGGAATCTAAATGAAGGCTTTCAAATATAAATTAAAACAAGAAAAATATGTACTTAAAAACATTTTTTTTTTTTGCTAAAAACTTGTTCATTTTTTTAATTGACATTAAAATGAATGGGATGCAAAATTGAACAATTTTTTGTCTTTTATTTGAATAGATTGGAAACTCCATGTTATTTGAATAATTTTGAGTTTAAATTGACTTCCACAAATATTGCGTGCTTATAATCACGAATTTATATTGACTTAAATAAATATATTCGGTAAAACATAATGTATTTATTTAGTGTTAATTTAAAACAAAAAAAAAACTCTCATTGTTTCCTGTTTATTAAGCATTTGAATCAATAAAATTCGTACAAGCTATATAGTTGCGTGAAAAGCACTTTTTCCAAACAAACACAGACCATTGTTTCGTTTAAGTGTCGACAAGGTTAATTTGCATAGAGATGAAAACCTGTGAAAAACGGGGCTGTCTCAAATAAATGAGGTCAAAATCAAGTTCAAGTGTGACTGATCACAGATACTAAATCAACACTTAAACCAATCGTTTCAAGTCAACTTGTCGCTATTATATTAAATGCCTTTTTGAAAAATTGACGAAAAAAAAAACGCGTGACTGAATAAACAACTCAAATAATTCTGAAGTTTTAAATAACAACGGAAAAATCAAATTGAGATTTATAGCTCAATTTGTGTGATTTAACAAGATTTATATGACATGAAATTTGGGTTAATTTTAACCGAGCCAATCGATGTAGTAGCAAGTGTTTATTACACTGAAGTCTTGATTACAATACACAAATCTGCTTGGAACATTAAGCTGAATTAAAGCCTTTCATTCGATACACGCGATTAATGCTTATCGAGGGAATTTAGTGCAATATGATTAGGGTGTATTTCCTGGTTTATGAATGCATATCACAATGCATTTCCTTGCTGTTTCTGGTTGTGTTAATAGTTAATAAAGTTCTCAACAAATCCGAAATGAAGACATTGATAATTCAAAAAAGCGACACATTTGCAATTGCGTCTCTCTTAACACGGAAATTAATCCATAATTGAGCTTTGTTATAATATTTCCCATATCAATAAAATATCTTATAAATGTAAAGCATATTATCTTAGTTTCGATTTTTCTTTTCACTTTACAAGTAAACAATCATCTTGTTTAGACTATAAAGTATAAGCTAATGGGATGTGGTGGTGTTTTTGAACTCCAAATTATTTGATGAAGAAGTTTCTAGTGAAACACTTTGCTGTTTTTGTCTCAGTTCATTTGGAGTTCTTTTCAACTTTGGTTTTCAAATATAGATTTGGGTTCATGAACAGGTTTGTGTTCTTCATAATGTGCTCTATTAGCCTGCTGTAGTGAGCTTCACTTCTTTCCTTTACCGTTTTTTTGATTGAAATTATATTCAAATTCTTGTGTATTGCGTTGTTAGTTAGGAGTACGTATCACGGTGCATCAGGGTTTGATCTTTAGAAAGCTTTCAAATTATGTTAAATACGATAAAAATATAATAAGTGTAATGATTTCCAAAAATAAAAACCAGTGAATCCATATGCAAATTCAATGTATTTTTATTTCTTAAAAATTTTAAATTATTGATTAAAAATCACAAGAAAGGCTAGTAATCGTTTACATTGTTTTTTACTTTAAAAATCTAAAATTTTCTCATAAATTGACTTTCTCTCATCGAACTGTAAAGTTAATTATTTTTTATATTATAAATGATTTAGGAGATTGCGTGATTTATTGTTTCAGATTCTAGAAAAACTATGTCCCATAACAAATTTTGAAAGCATATGTCATTAATGTTTGAAATTTTCTACTTTATAAGCCAAATACACCATTTACAGACAAAATTTCAAGTAAAAGTTTTAGATAAATATATATATACGTATTAGGTTATACCATGACCATTTATTGTTAATACAGAAAATTTCATTATCATTGAATTATTCTAAAAATATTAGTTACTTCTACCAAAAAAAAAAAAGATTAAGCCCTAAATATAGCTTCTTGTCTGTAAAAGTGTTAAAAAATGATTAAACATTTACCTAGATAAGTTTTTTTTATGTTACTAAATACATTTTCAGTAAATGTTTTTAAAGACCTTCTTCTAAAACTCTTGTTTTTAAAAAAATAAATTTGTATTAAAAGAAATTTATATTTTTAAATTGTCATTTGTTCATAGTCGCTCCAACTGCTTGGCTATTGTGCTACTGCTTGTTTGGTAGTACATATATTGAAGTTATCACCGGTAGATGTCGTTTTCTTTAATTTTTTTTTAGTTGCTAAGAAAGTTAGGATGCACTGGATTTAATATCTTTTTTATTCGATATTCTCTACTTTTTATTTTTAAAAATAACTTATGGACAGTAAGTAGCTTTCTACACAATGTGCAGCAAGACCGAGGTTCGTGCCAAGGGATATGCCCAAGAATTATCTATGTATGGCGAGAAAAAATATTTATTACATGAACAATAAAATAACGAGCATTTTTTCAATTTTTTTGTACCAATCTCTTTTCAACCGATGTTGATTTTGCAATGAATTATTATAATGTTAGAGAATGGATAATATATGAGTATGGAGTAAACTGATGTAAAATGTTACTGACTTTTCAATGTTACGTAATTTTTGTACTATAACATTACTTGAGATAGAAAACCACAAACTTTCGAAGTTTGAATTACGTTTAAAAGTTTTTTTTTTATGAAGTTGTAATTATTTCCATTAAATTGATACCTATTAAATAGAAATCGATGTGACTCGAGAGGGTATATTAGGAGATTGGAAGGTATAAGATAAATATAAATGATTTTTAAGGTTCAAATCAGTCATCAATAATGATAATGAACAAAAAGAAAAAGGTAACTATCGTACTAATTCTATTTCACTTTGAAAATGGATCATAACTCCACGGACTGCATTTAAAAGTAGATATATCTTCCCATATTAGATTAAGATCCACTATAGTCATTTTAAATTAAAAAATTGAAATATTAGTTATTATAAAAAAGGAGGAGGATCTCAATTCGACTGTATGTTTTTTTTTATATTACATGTAGTAATATAATATTATACTACCTTATTATTTTGGTCATTACAATATATTTTGTAAGGGTGTATAAATCTTGCAGACTGAAAAAATGTTCAAGGTGGGCCGTGGGTTGGCCACCACTAGATTAGAAATCTATTAGTACTTTTTTAACAATTGTTATTAAATTTAATTAAACTTTTAATTAAGACCCGGCCTTATTGCAATAATGTGATGTTTATGGTTTAAGAAGAATAGTTTGCTTTTATTAAAAATAGATTCATCGCAATCTGTTTCCTTGTTGAAAAAGCGCACTTGTTGGTGGGCAAGGAGACATCCACAATTGAAGCTGACATTTCTGTTGAATTCATACTCTTTCGTTTTGCACCCAGCTCACATAAAGAGGAATGGAAATGTAAGACTTGGAGATTACAAAGGATTATCTTTATGAATTAGGACAATCGATAAGTAGATGATGGTTAGTACAATATGAGAATAATACGCACCACTGACATAACTGGGCCGAACACAATCACAATGTCTGCGAAAACCTAAAGGCGTTTTAGTTTCTCGCTTCATTGGACGATAGCCGTTGATTTGATCAGTGAAGCTTACACTTTTAGCACCTTCATATTCCGCACATTCAGTTGACCAAGGAATCGGACAAACTAAAACGCGCTGACCTGAATATTTTAGAATAGTTTTATCATTTTATATATACTTATACATATTTCGGAATGACGGCTACGTTTTAATAAATTTCACATGAATGTCATATGAGCGTTTTCTGCAACTTTGTATTTTTCAAATTAAATTTGATTTCATATATTTGCACAGTGTTACCATCGGCATTTTATTACAGAACACGTAACTATCAAAATAGATAATAAATTTGGTATTATGGATAAATGGATACCTAATATTCATTGTTACAATTTTGTAAAAATAAACACTATTTATAAATTGAAAATTTAAAAATTACACTCAACTCCATGCTGTTATATCAGCAGGTGTCTTTAAGACTTTCTGTATGTGTAGTAATTTAATTTCTTAATAATTATCAGTTTATGACAAATTGCTAATTTTGTCAGTTGCTTAACATGAATGACACTTGACTGAATATTAAATCTCTCTTCAAATGTGATATTTGTTCACAAATTCCTTTACCAATACACGTCTTTGATTCAAAATTCACTATCGATTTGATTGGAGTAACATTCACGATTTGCTCTAGTTTAGCAAACGAAGACAAATTCAATTAAGTGATACTTGCCTAGGAGCTTTCCATTTGGGTCACATTGAGACATACGAGTATCTACTCGTCTATACTTGAAAAGCCTCAATATTTTTTTTTCAATTTCGTAAAGCTTAAATAAATCACTGGCTCATGAATAAGGCCGTATAAAATTATTTGAGTTTTTGAAATATTGCCTACTTTTAAATTAACTCTATAAGAACAGCTAAGTGTTTTTTCTTAATACTGGAACGGGATTTTTAAAAAAATCTGGATTGAGGTTCTAGTTAAGGGTTCTTTTATTCGATGGAAATTATATAAAACGTTCAATAAACCCATCTGCTTCCTTATTTTAATTCTTTCATAAACAAATTTAACACTTTTTATCATTTTACTTTTATTCACTTATCAAATTGCTCGAATCTTGTTTACTTGAATCACTTGTATTCAAAGAATGAACCTCTTAGAATAGCTATCGATACTCAGTTGCTTATTTTTTATTGGCAAAACGTTCTCGAACATTAGAGAAATTTTGATTGCCGAACCTTCTATAAACTTTAACAATTGTTGGCCGTCAATAATGAAAGGTTGAAATATCCATTATTAGAATTTCCATAGAACAATCTAGAATGTTCTATCCTTTCCATCACTATTCCTTATCTTGTCTTTGTTCGTTGCAATACTTTAAATTTCAAAATGTCACAAAACTATAATTTTCTTATATAATTTTTAATACATACAAACTAAGTTTTATAGCTCATATAAGGTAGATACAAATTTTAAACTTACTTATTGAAAAATAGATATAATGGGTGCTTAATACTGATATTTACCTTAATAGTCACTTTATCGTAGTTGTTATAATATATTGCATTGAAATATACTTCTTTTACGAGTAGATCCACACAACATTTTTTTGGGTTAACATTTATAATTTCAAATAAGTTAAACTATTCCAGCCTGTTTTATAATAAAACTCAAAACGTTTAGGGATCAAATGAGAATTCTTTTAGATGAATAAAAATAAAAACTAGTAAACTATAAAGCTTCAAATTTATAGAGTAAATGAAATAAAAACAAATTATTTGTAAAATCGACGTAATAAAACTCCAACGTAACCGTTTTGTGAATCAAAATGTTAACATCTATTTTGAGTTTCTCGAATATAATACATTTTTATAGTGTTTAAAGGGGATTAAATGATAAGTAGCTTTTCGAATATTGTAAATTTCAAATAGTAGAACGGTTTGTTTTATACAATTTTATACTTAATACTTTCAGTCATATTTATCTCGAGTTTATTACTTCGTTGTCTAAATGTTGATGGTTTAATTAACTTTTTTGATAAAATACGTCTAATTGAAGCGGCTTATTGAAAAAAATGTAAATAAAGCTTGTTTGTAGGGAGAAAAATAGCGACTTCAAAGTTGAGTTGCTGAGAGATTGGGCTTTCGGATGTGTAATGGGGTAGAAGAAATACGTAGGGGATTGAGGTAGGATTGAGGCTATGTAATATTAGGCAATATAGTAAGTGATCGCTCACATGAAATGACTTTGATGGCGAACTGTAAACGTTGGAGCATCGACACGCCAAATTAACCATCGCCTCGCTTTAGACGGAGGTTTTAATGAAAGCTTCACGTTTACCTACTTTATTGTGTTAAGTATTTGTAATGAAGTAATTTACTTTGAATATTTTAACTCATATTTCTATCTTTTAAACGGGATATCAAATGTTTTATCGGGGATATGAAAAGGAACTCAATTGTCAACATGATAAAAATAAGAGGCTCTTTTTCGGGCGTATGTTGAGTTGTAAAAAGAGAACGAACAATTACTAAAGCTTTTTTTCACACATAAAGCAATAAACTTCTACAATCTTCCAATTCTAATACTCTTTTAACGAAACGAAAATTTCCTCGAGGAAAAACTATACTGAGTGTAACATAGAACCAAATTGCCTTTTTCTTATTTAAAAGATATAAAAATTTTTGATTAAAAGTTTACTTTGTCTGATCCCAAAATTACTTTAGTTCTATCTAAAGCAACATAAATAAAACAGAGAAAAATGAAAAAATAAAAAAAAAAATAATTTTACACTGGTTAATAAAAAATAATTATAAGAAAGGATTAAATTTTGCTGATGTTGTTCTTGATTATTATTTTTAATAATGTGATTTTAATTTGGAAAATAATCAGGTGTTTAAAATGGAAATTTCGTAAAACACCTGATACAGCTCGGGCAGAGATAATCAAGTTTTCAATGGGAAAGGGTCACCGTCTCAATGGAATTAGGAACAAGAAGTTTCATACTAAAGTAAACACCTGGATCAAGAGAGAAAAGTAGATGGTAAAAGGGAAGTGTTAGGACTCAAAGGATTTAACACATTTCCCTTTTAATGCATGCGTATATTAAAGAGCCGTTATGAAATACGCAATCTATTAGCACTCTTTTGTAAATTACTTTTGACATATAATTTCCCTTAGTATTAAGAAACGTGAAAATTATACTAAAAAGTTTTCTGCTATTCAAGAAATGTCCGGTTCAACAAAAATTTTCCAACAATTTTAACGTCGATTTACGTGACTTTTAGAAATATGCATAATTTTAAAAGGGAAAAAATGAAGCATATTGATCTTTTCGGTCAGTAGCGTACAAAAACTACCAACATTGATATAATACAATTTACCGTTACATTTTGAAGTTGAAATATTTTATGTTATGCTCACTAAATTTAAGTTTCATTCAAATGAAACAAGTACAAGTTTCGTGTATTAAGGGAAAGTTTGTGGTTATTCATATGTGTCATCAAAATTAAGAAGTTTATTAGATTTGCTTTCCTTCTTCAAAAAGTTTTGTGCTTTCATTTGAATGGCTCTCGCCACATAGAATAATTTTACAAGGTAGATATTTATATGGAAATATTACCTGCTTTGTTTGGTGCAAAAAAATTTTTTTTCAAGTATCAAAAGTAAGCTTGGAGCACGAGTTTCACCATGATTAAATTTAAATACATAGTTGTATATTTTTTACACATTATTGAAAGTTATTGTAAATCGTCAACACCAAATTAATTTTCAAGGTTTTTTTAATATTTATTTATTTAAAGTCGCTTTAACGGCGTGGTCATTCATCGTTCAAAAACATAAGGTAAATATATTAATTAAATAATATAGGTAAAATAAAATTCATAATACTTGTAGCAAATGTATAAAATAATAGTAATAAGAAAAACAAAATAAAAAAGGGAAACTGCGATAATATACAATTATGACATTATAACATCAACTAGAAATATCAACAAACCATAACATCCCCTTCTCGTCCAGTACATATATATGGTATCAAAAGCAGCACAACATTAATTGTATTAACATATGTGAAACAAGAATAGGCAGTGTAATTAAGGAAGTTAATAGTAAACGGGTCTTATACTCTGCTTAAATTCTGTTTTAAGGGTTTTGTTTATGTCTTATATTCTGCTAATAGAAATAAATTCATATTTCACAATGAGGTAACTTTTTAACACTAAAAATCAATTAAATTAAGGATATAGGTACTTTTTTAATTGTACAGAAATATTTTTTATAATTATAGTGAAAAGATTTAAAAAATGTTTCATCAAATGGAAGCGGCATTATCATTATATATCATAAATACGTTACATACTATTCTGAAAAAAATACATTACCTTGCAAGCTTAGTGCATATTTTTTAAAGCCCCTTAAACAATTCTAGGAAATGTAGTATCCAAGTATAGCTTTATTTTAAATACTATATCAGTTTTTTAAATCCTATAAAAATAATATTTTGATAAGATAGCGTTAATATAGAAAAAGAAAAATTATAGAAACGTATTTTTTTTTTGGTTTTCACACAGAACCAAACAAAAAAATTAAGGCAATATTTGTTTAAGATCAATTCTAAATAAAGGAAGGTATATTTTATTTTACTGCCTGGAAAATTTGATGGTTCTTGAAGAAAAGTCATAAATAAAAACAAGTAATAGGTTCTCATATAGAATAAGTTAAAAAACAAAACTGTAGTTGATAAATGTTTTTATAGGATAAGTTTATTTTATCGATTAAAGAGAGCAGAATTAAATATAGGAGAATTGTAATGTTTCTATAGGATCGCTTTAAAAAAGAATTAGGTATATTTGTTTTTTTTAAATAAGAATGGACTAATAAAATTGGTGTGATTTTTGGTATCAGGTATACAGGTTACTTTTGATCGGGTGCCTGAAGTGAACCCCCCCTTAATTTTTTTTTCGATTTTCGAACTTTTTTTAATAATCGACTTCAAAAAAGGAGGTTCTTAATTCAACTGTATTTTTTTATATTTGTTACCTCAGAACTTTCAACTAGGGGAACCGATTTTGATGATTCATTTTTTTTTATTTGAAAGCTGGTGTTTCCCGTACTTATAAAATATGACAATCAAAACTTATTGATAAATACTTGTTATAACTTAGGAAGAATTTAGGTCTCCAAGTCAAGAATACTGCTTTTGGTGCAACTGTATGATAATGAAGCAGCAATATTTAGAATCTCTTCACATTTTCTTTCTATCTCGTGAGAATACAAATTCCGAATTTTAAAAAAAAACCTTAATAAAAAAAAATAAAAAAAAGTTATATGTTGTATAACATTTATTTGATATTATGTTGACGAGCGAATACCGATTTACAAAAAAGGTATAGATAAAGTGAGAGAAACGATAAAAGATTTGAATATATGAATAAATGACGAAGACCGTGAAAGTTGAAAATGCTTAATAATGAAAAGACTGATGCACTTATCGACGCTATGTTAAAACGTCTAACCAAATTCTTGTAGCTTCACGAAAATCAAAGGCAGATGTACCTACGTTCACAAAGCGCACAGCCGTATCGTGGTGGAACCATCTTGGTTCCAGTGACTCTACGATTTCAATAAAACCAGTCTAAAATAAGATGAGAATTCAATTTTGCTCTCGAACTTTTCAAATGAACGATGTCGAGAATTGTGTATATTTCATATAATACATTTACGGTCTACGATAACCAACACCAGTTCAATCTGATTGAGAAAAAGGAGGGAAATTTTCGCTGGAGGGCTTTGCGTGACGTGAACAAAAGTCTGTGTTTTCTTTCAATTTGTTATATTTTCACAAGCAATCAAAATCTTGCGGTTTGGCGTTAAAGAGAGCGGGGGCAATGCTTTTCCATTTAATTATAACAATGCAATGGTGCAAATTGATTCTCTATTACCGTACACTTCATTGTGTTAATTGGAATGAGAGAGCACTTTATTCCCTCTATTCCACACCGCATCAAGATCGAGGGAATATTCAATTTAAAGCTTCACTTGGCGGAAAAAAAAACTGTTTCACTACATATTTTATTAAACAACTTTTAATGTAGGTATACGTTAAAATATTATATTATTAAACAACCACTTTTGCTTCACTGTCGCCTAGTTTGTCATTAAAAAACATATTTTCTAATTCTATTTGAGAACATTTACAATATTTCTTTTGTCATTAGCTAAAAGTAATTTATTATTATTATCTTTAACTTATATCGTAAGTTTACGATGATGTTGAGAGCTACACAAAAATGGTAACATATACCTATACACGTACGATAATCTCTCACAAATACTTACAAATGTTTGGGACAGTTTCATGATAAATTATATTTATAGAAGTGCATTAGCTTTGTTGTAATATATAACAAAACTATTCCTACTGTAAAATCTATTAAAAATGTCATAAGCCAAACATTCGAGTGCACTTAATCTATACTCGATATAATGAAATGATAAACTTTCTCTCATGCTTTTCTTTTCTAACCACTTGGAACAACTTTTTTGAGTAAATTTTATGAAAGAATTCGATGCTGTATAATTCAGAACAGTGATTAATAATAGTAAGAAAAGAAAACACTCCGAACAAATTGATTCATCAACGTTTTCTTTATCTGAAGCCTACAAATTTATTTTCTTGGAGTATTTAAAAGAATTGTAATCAAGCTTATACAAACACTTATTTTTATATTTATGTAAAAAGTAATAATTTTCATATCAAACGTACGAATATATCATTTTTAAAGCAGAAAATAAAATCAATATTGGAAAAATATTATGTATAAAATCAATAAAGCACCAACAAAAATTATGGGACAATAATACATTTTTTTTTTATATATTTCATTTATAGTTAGATAAATTTTGAAATTTTTAAAAAAATATGAAATGTTCCAACAAACATCAATTGAAGCGTTAAGTCTAAACAAATATTCATAATAACTTGATTTTCTTAATCGCATTTTTATTTAAATAATTATATAAATAAAATGAAAATTTAGTTTTACAAAAAAATAAAAATGTAATTTTAAAAATCTACGTATTAAGATCAATTTTATACAATTTTCTTTAACACATCGTTATTTTTAAATAAAGTTTAAAAAAAGTTTTTTTTCACACACAATTTACTACGGCCTAAGAGTAATTCAAGAAGGCCATTTATTTCAAAGCCTTCTCATCTGTTCCAAGCTACAAATCAACAGAGTAGGTAACTCGCAAAAACCAGAAAGCTAATGATATTTTGAAAAAATCATTGATATTCCAAACGATGAGAAGACAACTAAACTACTATTGATTCTTTCGGATCAGAGCATAATGGGGAACGAAAAGGCGGACGTGGAAGCAATAAAAGTTAGAGAATCTTCTCCAGATCCTTATGTGACCAATTATTTATACCACTGGTGAACTTCAAGAAATTCTTAACTACGACAATAGAAAAATAGTGGAACTCGCAAAATGGAAACCACCAACATGGACTACCAAAGCTCCATGGTTATATGAAATAACCAACTGCCCAGAAAAGACGATATGCCAATAATTTGCGAAACTTTGAAAAACCTGTCGGCCGGACTGTTTGAAAGATTGCCCAGCTGTCCGAACGCAATCTCTGTCCAATCCTAAACCTGAAACGAGCAGATTACAAAGAAGATACGCTTAGGATTTGGTTGAGGACAGTTTGTTCAATAGGATAATTAAAATCTGTCCTTATTTAAAGTGTTGTGAAGCCCAGGAAAATATAAATGATAGCGTAGTATAAGGGTTGTACACTCAGATTGTGGACATAAAATGAAAGAAGCGAACAATCCTGTGTATAGCGGACTACTGCTGACCAGGACAGAATAATAAATAGAGATGCAACGAATATTCGGCTCGGTATTCGGCTGCATTTTTTTAATATTCGGTATTCAGCCGAATATTGTGTACTATTCGGCCGAATACCGAATACTAAATCATAACAAAATAAATGTTTAATTCAAAATTATATATATATAAATTACAAATTAAAATTGAAAATCAATTAGGGAGAAATAATTATGATGAATCAAAACAATGTTTTGTGCGTTTGAGTAAAGTTTCCTCGAGTAGGAACCTGCTTTGAGTTTAGAAACCACTACTTACATAGATCTAGTGTCCGATCTAGACGAATACTTTGTAAATATAAATCGATTTCGGTTGCGGTTAAATTTTTCTTTTTTTTTTAATAAAAAATAATGCGTCTCGTGATACGATTTATTCAGAAATGAAACGGCCGAATATTCGGTATTCGGCTAAATCACTATTCGTTGCATCTCTAAAAATAAATTTCAAAAAAAGATAAAAGATAAAATATCTCTATGACATCACAACGTTCAAAGTTTCAAATTTTTAAATTTTGAAAGATTAAAAGCCAGGTATCGGTAAAGCAAACTACAAAAAATCATTTTTTTATAAAAACTCTAGTACCTCAATACGTACAATAAAATAAGCCAATACTATATTATGTACTAGTAAAATATTTAGTTACATATTTGATTGCTTAAAGTGGGTTTTCTAAATAAAGCCGAGATTTTATTACCTATTTTCCAAAAAATTCAAGTGTACATCTAAACAAATCTTATCTTGCAAATAAATTTGTGTTTAATGTTGCAAAAATGGCCTTTTCATGATTTTATCGTCGTTATAACAAAAAGCCTAAGAAGAAATATTGAAATGGATTTAATCGTTGTATCAACAAATATTTCAAGACGCAATAAAATCGACTCAAAAAAGCGCATAAAAAGCGGGAAAGCGTGCTGTTTTTACCGTAGGTAAATACGAATCTGCGACTCCTATTGTGCATGCTTAGCAAGACAAACGCTTTCTTAAAAGTTTTCCAATATTTTTTGCAGACGATCGTTGTGTACATATTGTCTTGTTTAAAATAGAGATTAACATCTATCGTTTGGAACGACTGTTCGTTTTTGCATCTATATATATAGTATGTATAATACAATGCTGATTCTGCTGTCTGTATTGTTCCATTCACGGTAAACATTTTATTAAATTTCAACTATAGCTGAATGTAACATCATCATTGTATTGCATTATTAACTCACTAACTTTTTACTAACCTACATATTGACATAGTTGAATGTTGTAAATGTTTAATTTTTCAACTATAATAATTTTCAGCGAACGCTTTTAATTAAATTATCAAAAAAGCTTCCTCTGCAATATGTGTTAAATGAAAAAATCATAAGAAATAAAATTTAATAACAAAAAATCAAATTGTATGCACCTACTCTTAATTCAATAAAGAGAATTTTTAAGGAAAATTATAACATACTTATTGGTAAATTTTAGATATTCTCTCGTATGGAACGTAAATGGTGCAACTATTTCAAATTCTAAATACGAAGTTGACGTGATGATCACATTAAATTTTGCTGGGTTTGATGTATGACCTAAAATGGAACGTATAAAACTATGCTTTGATAAGCTTCTATTGTAAGAAACTGAGAATCGAATGATGATTTGATAAATGCATAATAATGGTCTCCTAAAAGAAATATTTTATCTGGACGTGGAACTTTTTTATTATATATTAATAACGATTTTAAAGTACATGATATATGTATAAAGTGTCATCAAATTGAAATTATAATAGTAGTACATATTATAGATTACATGTACTTAGGTATATTATATTAACTGTACAAACGCGGTTTCAATATTGGTACACAATCATTTCGAGAATCGAATCAGCTATAAGGGGAACAAATTAAGAGTGAAAGTAAAGTATAATATAAAATAAATATTTCTTATTTTATGTATTTAATAGCCAACTTTCCTTGATTGCCTTTGATTGAGTAAATAAAACTTCCAAAATTTTATGATAATTTTAATCAACCTCTTGATTAACTGAGTTAATTTGTTTTTTGAAATGTTTCGTTTTTAACATTTTGAAATCAAAAATCAGTACTTTAATACTCTGTTGGGTATATTTTCTGATACTGAACATATAACGAATCAATCCAAGTGGATTTACGATAATCGCCAAACACATACACGTTTATGAACTGATTAAGGGTTATTTTCTCGTGAACGAGTTTGAAAATGTTCGGAAGTAAGACGAGGGTTAACGAGAACCCACAAAAATTGTTAATTGAATTTAACGTTGAGAGCGAAGGAAAGAAAATCTAGCCACATTTTATCAAACTGCGCATTAGTAAGAGAATCGAATTTTTCGCCCTAAAAAAAGAATCGTTAGATCCAAAGTCCCGTTTCTCTTTTCTTTTCTTTCAACTTTAAATTCAATTAACAATTTTCGTGGGTGCTCGTTAATCCTCGTCTTACTTCCGAGCATTTTCAAAACGTTCACGGGAAAATAACCCTTACTCAGTTCATAAGCGTGTATGCGCTTGGCGATTATCGTAAATCCACTTGAATTGATTCGTTATCGGTTCAATATTAGATCCGCAAACAAACCTAATAATAACAATTAAACATGCAATCTTCAGCTTGAAGATCTAAGTGATGTGATTGCAAAAAAAGTTTGTTTATAAGGAAATCATTCTAGGCAGTGCCTTTTTATCTTTGTTTTTGGGTCACTTTGGTCTTAAATACGTATTTCAACGTTTGAAGTCTTGCAGATTTTTTTGGTAATCTGTGATATTCTATTGACATTATTAAGATGAGTCATCCCACAATAATCACGGAGAGATCCAAGACACCACTAAAGAATGGTGCTTGTCAATTGAAGTAAAGTTTTGGGGTAGTGCGTCAATATTTTGGATATTGAAGCAGTTTAGATAAGCAGGAGTCTATTTTTGCAGTGAAATTTCTTGGACGACGGTTCCATAATCAATAATAATTCGACGAGAGTTGAGAGTGAAATTTAAAGAACGCTTAGTTTCGTTACATGAGAGGGAAGAAATATCAAACGAAAAAGAAAAAAAATAAATTTATTTATTATGACTCTCAGGAGTGAAACAGAAGAGCGATAGAATAAGATGGCAGTGTAAATATTGCATAAATTGAATATTTGTTACACAAATTCTCTCTCTGTCTGTAACAATAAAACTCTCATGTTCTTTGTTTCTTAAAAATGTTGCCATTTTACATGACCCACACTAACAGATTTTCGGTATATTTATTTTTTATTTTTTTTATTAGTTTTATTTAAAGTCGCTTCAACAACTTGGTCATTAGCGACTGACAATTACATAGTTTACATCTATCTATTATAACAACTTAGCGACCAAAATAAATAATCCTTCAATATACTTTATCTAATAGAATTTATAATAGTTATGTAAAACAATAATCTTAATGTTAGTATAATATATCATATTAATGTTAACAATAATAATAATAATAATAATAATAATAATTTGGTATATTGTTTGGATATCTTTTAAATATTAAGATTTTGTTTTTGTTTTTAGTTAAGTAGTCAATAAATATTATTTTTATACCAAAAATTATAAGGTATACCGTACCTCTCTTTAGTTTTCACGTAACGCAATTTCAAACAATAATTTTAACAACTATTACTTTCAGCCTAGTTATAAGCCTATCGATAAGGTTATTAAAATGAACTAAAAATGGCTAAAAACAACAATAAAAAAGTGATGAATAGAGAAATATGGTTGTACTTTAGGAACAATAGAACTAAATAACAAAGTAATATGGAAAATAATGGAAATTTTTTAGGGATAAAATTCTATGGAATTGAATTGTCTCCGTGAAATTATTTTAAATTAATTTTAGATTAGAGGAGTAGCCGCTGATTAAAATCTTCGTTGTCTCGTTAATTTGGATTTAATACTGCATTTCAAATATAAAATTTATAAATTGAATTAATTGAAAAATAATTTTTCTGGGAAATATTCATGTTTTGACACACAGATTAAATAATTAATGAATTGTTTGATTCATTAAAATTAATTTGAAAATATTAATTTTGGATGAAATCGCTGACAAATGCAATTATGCGACTGTCAAGATTTGCAAGGCGATTGAAAGAGTTGTTGGCGACTGTTGTCTTTGTTAAGTCAATTGGGAATGGTTCGTTTTCGAAAGTAAAAAAAGGAATAGTAAAAATCGTTCTCGTTTGTCGGACTCAAATAGTCCATTGGATTCTATCAGAACAACTCCCTGAACATTATAAAATTTGACCTATAAAAGCCGTGAGAAATAATGTCGACAACGACGTAAACATTGAGTACCTGCCCGTAGGGTTTGAGCTTTGGCGAAGGTTTACGCGGACGTATTTGCGCAGAGGCGCCGCCTCGCGGGGTGCCAAAAGGAGCTTTTCAGCGTCGCGTTGCGTCGTTCGAAAGCTCACGTTTAACGCTCGCCGGCACTGCAGTTCGTCGGTAGTTGTCATTCGGTGAATACAATGGTTAAATGTTGCCTATGATGTGTTAATCAGAATTCAATTGTCGCGCGCTTTACGATTTTTTAAGGGTCTCGCTAAGCCGTAAACGGTTTTGATCGGGTTTGTAAGCCGTTGGAAGTTTCACTTCGTTTTCGGTGTGACAATTTTTTTGTTCAGTACAATCAACAAAACTTTGTTCTACTTTTAAAAAGTTTTGAAAAGTTTTTAAAATTTTAGTTTGATTTTTTGTTCGATAATAACTATAAAGTCGTGTGGAAAGTGAAGTTTCTACATTCAGTTCAAGGTGGATATTACACTTAATTATACATTAACAAATATTTTTACATGTAACAAAAAAAAAATGTTTTTAAAGCTTTCTGTCATGAAAAATAACTTTTTTCATAAGTTTTAATATTTCCGCTTTATATACATGCTCTTAAAAATCTATTTAAATATTGTAAGTAATAATGTTTTTCAAACAATTTGTTCTTCAAGAATACATTTTATGACTAATTTTTTTCTGTGCGTAAAACTATAAAATAATTCAATCTTTGTTACCTTTAAAATATTTAAATTTGATTCAATGAGAGACGAAATATTTCGTCTTTATAAATCATGCAGATTAGATACTTAAAGAGGTTACGCCTAATTAAAGTAATCTAAAACAAAATAATAAACTTCCTTTGAAACAAAACGAGGTAAAGAGCTTGATGCCTTTTTAGCTTTTACATGCCAAATTAAATTGGTACATTTTACTTAAGGCCAAAATCCCAAGTAAACTTCCTCAATTCGTATAAGGTTTTTTAATGAAATTATTTCAATACAAAATAATTTTACTCTTAGCGTTATTATTTATTAATTTGTCTTACGTATAAACTGAATTTACGATAGAATTAAATCAAGTAATGAAATTTATTTGAATGAACATTTTTTGTTTTCTCAATGATATTTTGCGTAATTCAAGAAAAAGTCAATAAAAAGAAATACATTATTGTAGTTCTGTCTTTTGGCATAAAATTAAAATACATTATAAAAAAAGCTTTTTCTTTACTTTTTATGAAATTGGATTATATTTTTGGCAATTTGTATTTTCTAATGAAATTTAACGTTTTATATGTAGAGATACGATGTCAAGAGGTTTAATGCTGAAGAGTTATACGGCAGTTTTATCTGTGAATGCATTTAAGAATAGGGGTAGTGAGTAAGGGATTTGAGTCGGAAATTTTATTTCCTTTTTCACTGTTTTTAAAATGTGTTTTTAACACATTAAAGTAGGTCTACCATTGTTTCACATTTTTTTGTTTCTAAAAAATTTGTTTCTTTATACAATATGCAAATTGTGTGAATATGAAGTATAATTTTAGGCTTTAAAAATTAAAAATTTAACTTCCATTTTTTTACAACTGATAATAATGATGAAAAACATTATTTTACAATAAATCTAATTAATAACTTTATAATTTCATGTGGCATTAAAAACAACTCATACATAAATTAGTATCAAATTTTAAAACCTTTGGAGCAAATATTTTTACGGTCATTATGGCATGAATTTTCGCTCTTTTTCTTGTTCCAACTACTCAGCTATTATGGTAAGAATAACAATTATTTTTATTTCAATTGATTTAGTGTGAAGGAATTTAAGAAGTGTATTAAATGTTTTTTGTGTGTATTATGACAAGATTAGAACATACTCAGCGAAGTTGATTTAAACATTTTTTCTACATTTGATTGAAAATAATTACATAATTATAATATAATTGAATATATTTTTTTCTGAGAAAGGAAATGATGTTAGAAGCTTTAAGGTGAGGGCAAACTAGCGACAAAAACGTATCAAAATCTTAATAAAGTTAAGTTAAGTTAAATAAAGCATAACTAGACTATCAAAACAAAATAAGTGTTATAATTCACATTTTAATACTCGTTATAAATGCAGAATAAAATTTTAAATATAAACAAATTGTAATTTAATTAATTTAAAAACGCAACATGTAATATGATGAGTCTTTGTCCAATTTTGGGTTTCTGAAATGACTGATTAAACTGTAAACGCGTTTATTATTTTGGATCTTTTATTATCTGCGTTAAGACCTTGAGTTTTCTCCGTGTTAAGAATGGACCCCCTCTACCTACTAAAATATCGAAGCCAAACAGTTGTATATATTCATCATAGTATCTATCAAGGATACAATCAACAGTATCCATGTCTAACATTGGCTTGACTATGTCGACACTCAACAGTGTGACTAAGTTACATTAAGCTTTCCTGGGTGTGGGAAAACCCATCGAAATGTCGATGTACTCAACATTGCTCAAATATAGAATCATTATTGTATAAAACCATAAAAGATTTATTTCTTCTTACTTTTCTTATTTTAATATTTAATAGTTTTAGTTGATAATAATGATACTTTATAAATAACTGAATTATAAGGCTTCAAGTAAACATTGAGGCAGTATTTTTTGAAACTTATTTTTTATTTTTACAGTTGTTTAAAAAGAGCTAATGTCAAGTTTTCACCTCAGTTTTAAAACTGGGTAAAACTGAATATTTCAGTTAATACTTTAAATTCCCCAGAAATTCTTCTAGTTTTTGATAGCTTACCAGTTAAAAAGACCAAAGTAGTACCTAATTCATTTTGACAATCAATTTACGTTTAAAGTAATTATTTTTTATGACTAAAATAGTAGTAATTATAAATTAGTAATTATAACAAAAGTAGGTACAAATTATATTTCCATCAATAAAACGAACATTATTTTGTAAAACTAGTTACCGAGCTTTATACTTTTGTTATTTAAAAAGTTTTTTCTTCAATTTCACACTTTAATTTACGTTCATTCGACATAATAAATAAAACACTAAATAAATATTATGGAAAAAGTACTTCATTTACCTAACAACAGTATTATTATTGGTAAATTGAATATTCCATTTCATTTTCTTCCGCCATCTATTTCCTATTTCCATTAAATCAGAAAACAAATCGTCATAATTTAATTTACATGAAGGCAATACTTTTTAAGTTGAACGAGGTTTATTTGAAACTTCTTTTCATTTGAAACTATAATGACCAATCGTCCAATCGTACCTATTTGAGTTGTTTTCTATGATCTTGCTTGATCATGTTACAAACTTATATATTTTATTTTTAATGAAATGAGATGTTCTAATTTTGTTGCTCTTGTTAACTTTTTTGCTACTTTAAATAACAAAACTATTTTGGTCAGCTAAAAAATATGTAATACTATCCAAATAATTCTTGGATATTTATAATAAGATGAAAAAAGCACATGTCAATAACACGTTAATCATTATACAGTTTATTTTTCCAACTTTAATTGGGCTTTCCTTTTGTTCACTTAAAAGCTTAAACTCTTAAACAATTGAACGTTCTTTTAACAGTTCAGTTATATGTGATATCTCTGTTAAATATGTTGGCTCCATACGTATTTATCAAAGCTGCCATTTTAAATGGCAGAGACGAGAATTTATATAGTTGAGTATAATGAGCCTTGGTCAGTCTCGCATTGTGAGCCTTTGTGAAAGGAAAATCAACCGCCATCATAAATTTATTATTATTATTAGCCGTAAAATAAAGTAAGACCTATCTTTACCGAAACCGTAACAGGCTTCGCCATTTTTACGTTCACGTTTATTACGTTTGTGAAATATTGTTAATTTCACTCTAAGGTTAAGATTGAAGATATATTTCTTAGTCTCATAGATAAAAGATTGAGGCAGTTTTCAAATTAGCTAGAAAATAAAAGAAAAATGAGAAAACCATCAAGTTAAGTGCGTGATAAATGAGTAGTCATGAATGCAAATGAGTGTATTACATTGTGTTATAAAAGTATTGTTAAAATATTTAGATTAAATTTTCACGTAGTAATAGCGTAATTAAATAACAAAGATTGTCAAATTGCTTAGTCTGTCTCGTCGTCATAAAGCTAAAGTTGTGAAGATAAATTACTTTTCTGTGTCAGACAATGTGAATGAACTTTTCATCTGACAAATCAAGAACTGAAATAAGCAGCCTCATCAGATTTGTATCTTAACAACTTAATGGGGTTGAAAATTCGTTTTCCAATCCGATTTTCCCCCACTCAAGTGCCTTTATATGAAAAAGCGTAACGGAAAAAATCAAACTAGTACATGGTTAATTTAATGTGAAATTGCTCATTATAAAGTTCTGGGTTTTAAACATAAAAAGCTTTTCGCTAGTTTTTCCCTTCTATTCCTATTACAGTTTTAGCATAAATGCCGTGATTTTAACTGTGCGAAACAGCGACAAAATATACATTTGTGTGGCGAGAAATTTGTATAGAAATTACATTGAAACGAACCGAAAACACCTTAAAACTTTGCCTGATATTGCATGTATGTTTAAATAAAACTGATAATTAACACAATTACATTTAACAATTACGGGATCGTTAAATTTAAATTCTACGGATGTGTTCTATTCGTCCGTTATCCATGTAATCCACATATATTGCAAAGCTATATTGCAATATAATATATTTATTCGTTTGTAGTATAGACATATTGGATCTCGTATATTACAATAGATACAATGAGTAATAAACCTACATATATGTTACTTATATGTAGGATACAGTCGTTAATATAATATTAATTTCAACTTAAATAACTGCAGTAACTTTGAATTTTGATTGTATTTTAGTAAAACTGCATATATACTAATGTAATTTTTGAACATTAATATTGAATCTTTGTTAATTTTGCTTTGATTTTTCAAAATTTCTGACGATATAGTCATCATTTGTTTTAACCAATTGACAGACTATTGTTAAAAAAAGGACCACATAAAAATAACAGTTTCTGTCAGTCTAGCACAATTTTAGATTCTAATAGATATTAAGCTATTGCAACAATGAGATTAGTTTTAGCTACACAGTTTTTTAAAAGTTAACTTACGAAAGGAAGAAAATGTATAAAAGTACGATAGTGTTTATTTTATTTAACAAATAGTTTAAATGATACAATTTTAAAAATTAAAACTAATTTCTGGAATTCTTTAATACATTCTAGAACCTCAACCACCAGCCAACGCTGATAATACCAATTATCGACCATCTCAAATGTAGAGCAATCTTGAGATTCCATTGTCAATCTTTTTTTTTCAGTTGAGGTCATAAATCTACGATAATGCGGCTTATATTGTCTTCCAAGTGGTTTAAAGTCTGGTGATTTGTCAGTATACTATCTCTCGATAACAGTAAAAAAATACGATATCATAAGTTCGACGAGGCAAATACACAGGCCTATTTTGTAAAATTATGCACTGTGAATGCAAAAGCACTTACACCGTACTTTGTGTGGCATGTAATATCTTCTTGTTGGTGATACAAGTTACTTGTTAGAGGTCTATGACATATATGGCATAAGTATAGAAAACTTACCAAGGATCATGCTTTTATAATGCCTTGAATTGATTCTAACGGGTATAAATAACTTCAATAATAAACCCTATGCAACGTCTTCGACCTTCGTAGATGCCGAGTATCAGCTGAAGTAAATACGGAACGAAAACAATTAATTATTAATCAAAAGACTTGTTCGGATATTTAATAGATTATGCTTATAAAAAAATGGATGTAACATGCAAGTTTCATGAAGCAAACAGTGATTTAAAAATATATTTGTATGATAGAATGTATAAGCCATACTTCAGTGTAAGGTTATTTAAAGTGAAATGAAAGTATACATTGAACATTAATTAATTATTAATCACAATCTTTCAAACAACCATAAAAAATAGTGCTTTAAATTTAAAACCAAACCTCCAAAAATACCCTGGCGTAATGCAGATAGATTTAAAAACGGCTTTTTTAAAATCTCTTGCTAGTATAACAGGTTCAATTGCAAAATAGTAGTCATTCAAACAAACAGTGAAGCTTCAATTCAGTTTGGAAAATTTGGGAATTCCTTTAGAAATAATAATTCCAACAGAATAATGATAATATAACATGAACTATGAACACCGGCAGCCTGTATGAAAAAGTGTCACGTTCCGTTTGAGTCTGTGCGTGCAAGCGAGAACGCGATACAAGCGATAGAAAGGCACGAGTTCTGCTACTGGAACGCCGCCACGCGAGCTTTTTCGAGAACTTCTACAATAAGCTATGCCTCGTATTCAATAATTGTTGAATGCTAGACCAGAGGTGTTTTGTATTTTTTTCTACTATTTACTTAATAAGATTTAATTGATTTCCTTCATAACTTTCAATCTGATTTCATTTTGAAAAAATTATTAATTTTTAATTAATCCTTTCTTTGTATTATACAAAATAATGATAATTCAGTGTTAATAATTTAATTCAATTCATAAAAGTATGTCATTTTTCATCAATGTTTCTTTATGACGTTATCACGTAAGACTATTGTCCGTAAACCGACTTTACAGTCAACCAATTTTTTTAAAATTTTATTTCTTATAGAACCAGTGGTAGTCATTATGAAAGAATTTAAGGGAGAGAGTTATAGTTTTATAGTTTAAGTCAAAATATTACAAAAGAGTAACGGTATAGTAAAAACACAGAAGAGCAACTTATAACTGAAAATTTTTTTATTTGTCTTTCAAATCTTCGCTTTTCAACATTTTAAAGATAAATCATTGATTTTTTAAATAGTTGATCTATTACATAACCTAAATTTATTATGTTCTGTATTTTACAAAAGAGTTTTATTTTTAAGGTTGTGTTTGATTTGAATTAAGATATTTAAGGTACCATCTTCTATCTTACGTAAATGAAACACAGAAACAGTGATTACTTTGCCAGTCAAACATTTGTATATAATAATACAAACAACATCAAAATAAACATAACTTTAATCAAAATGCTCTGAAACGTAAATAAGGACTTAAGAGCACAAAATTAATAAAATCTTGTAAAAGATATTCAAACTTAATTGAAAAATATAAATTAAAGTTGCATCTTTGTTCCCTTATTTGATTTTCTTTCTCTTATCCATGTTTTGTTATTGAAATTATTTCTAATTTGTCGTTTTCTAAGTTAAAACAATTAACTAAAAGTCAAAAATGAGACCTGGTTACGTACATATAGTAACGTACATATAGGTTTACGTACATATAGTAAACCACGTTTTTGCTATATCATCATTATCATTGTCTGGTACGTATCTAATGTTGGTAGAATGGAATAAAATGATACTTGACTGTCATTAGAAACTTTGCGAGACTCATAATAGATGATTCTCTGAAACATTGGTTCATTAATTTTAAGCCACTAACAATAATAATAATAAAATTTCTGAAGATATGAACGCAAGAAAAGTACTTTAGTCTTTTACGAATTCAAGAAGGTAAAAGATATATTTCGCTTAATGTGTTTTCAAAAACAGTATTTATTAATAGAATTACATCATAATTTCTCTCTTTATTTGTCTGACGTTAGGATTATTGATATTGTTACACCACTTCAAAGTAAAATATAACCAAGAGTAAAATTAAATAAAAACAAATATAGAGTAACATATATAAAAAGTAAATGAAAAGCCTAGTTCTTTAAAAAAAGAAAACGTGTTACGCTTTTAGACAGATGAATTGAAAAGTTTTTACAGGAGTATATTTTTTCAGGGAGAAAATAAAGCTAAATTCATCCCAAAGGATAATGTAAATAATAAATGGGATGAATTACAATTTGTGGAACGAATAGAGGGTTTGTTTCAAAGTTTTTCTTTTTCTATCAAAAATCATTCTTGAACACCAGCCTTGTACTCATTCTCATTAAAAAGTTATATTTTAAAACTTCACGAGCCCTTTTTAATGACACTTTCAACTTTAAGTGCTTCATTCTGTAAATTTTAGTAGGAGAGCTCATTTTTTTTTTCTTTCGGATTCGCAATCAATTATTAAAGCCCTGAACCTTTAGAACACGGCAAGTTTTACCAAACAAATTTGTGTGTCATCAAATCAGAAGAAATCCTCTTAAATGGTGTTGAGTGTTACGTGATAAGTTGATGATATACCACTGTATATTTAATAAAACGATTTTTATTAAACTGTAAATAGTAAAAACCAAACATTTAAATTTGAAAATTTTTACGAACAATTAGGTATACTTTATAGAATATTATTAGTACTTAAGCTGTTCACATTTTAAACTCTTCAATTTTAATTTTTTGTTGGTAAAAACCTTTAAGAATAATTTTTAAACTAATTACTTAAATGCATTTATTAGTGCGTTGACATAGATATCTAGTCAGTAAAATTGTTTTTAAAGCTTTGTTAGTGAAATGAGAAAGCATTCGTGGTAAACTAACCATTCAAGGATAATCTGCATGTCAAACATTTAGTAATCGCACGAGTATAAATCAGAGCGCATACCAAATGCACAAATACATTACATTTTGGATATCAACATTATTGTCGACAGCAGGTTCTTTGAAGCCTTGAATATTTTATAACAGCAATTAAAAAAATGAACATTGTATTCATTTTTCAAAGAGTAATTATGGGAAATGTTTTAGTTGGCTTTTCTTGATGAAACTTTACTTACAGAAGAAATTTCAAAAAAAGCTTTTTCTAGACAATTTGATGGTACATTTATCGAAAATGCAATCAGTTTAAAAGAAAGGTTTCTTTACTTCTAGAAATTATTTTTTGCTATCGTTGTATAAAACTGTATTTTGCTTCACTATTTCTTTACTTTGGTTATTTATCCAAATCTTTTTTTTCTAGAATAATATGATAAGATATCTAAAAATAAAAACTTATTTCATAAAAAAAGCTACATAATATGAAGATTGAGACAGACAAATCAAGATCAAGGTTATGATAATATTGATTTTCTTTTTTGGTGTCGGTAGAAAATATATTGAGAAAATATATGAGTTTAGAATCAGTCTTGATATTTGGTGATATGCCCATTTTAATGCAAATATATTTTTCTTAAATAATAGTTTTCATTATTCGGTCGAGTGACTAAAACCAATGAACCAATTACAAACCCCATTTCATAATATAAATAAAGAAATTTCTACCTGAAAAAACGCAAAAAAAATAAATTTTTGATAGCAACACTAGTTAAATGAAGATGTATTTTCATGTGCTTGTTAATTCATTAATGGAGGAAGGAATAGTTTTGTGCCATATTCGTCGTTCGTTGATCTAAACATTTTTAAATTTAACTTAAAATAAGTTCTTAGTTTAATTTAATGCTTAACAACTTTTTTGAGGGAAAACCCGATTTAACATATTTAAAAACCTAAAATCTGATAAAATGGTCGTCTTTAACGATTTCTTTTAAAACACCTAAAGCCTTGGTCATTTCAAATATAAAACTTTTTTAAGCTTAGATAAACTTAGGCTCCACATCTACCACTTAATCAAATTCTGATTTATAATTTAATATAAGACTTCTGAGAATTTATATCTAAAAAAATAAAATTCCGTTAAACTTTTACAAGCTTTACACTCTCAATTGGGCATTTTACAAATCGAAAATTAGATGGACATTTTATAGATCAGGTCATTTAATTCATAAGTTCTTTATTATACATAGTAATTCAAAACGATTGATGGAAGTCATAGTGGAACAATGATAAATGCATGTAAATGTAATTTATGAGTATTTTTGCGACAGCAGCTAGTAATTTCATGTATATATATATTTATAAAGTATTTATAACAATTAGTAGTAGAAGTGACGGTGATAATACACTGATATAATATATTACATATAAAGGCTCTGGCCCAATAGCCATAAGAAAAGTGCCCCAGGCGGTTTTTGAAAAATGCTTCCGTGTGCTGATTCCTCTTCATAAAAAACTTATTGTCGCACAATTTTAACCCGCTACCCCCACTTGTATTGGAGTTACGGGGGAAACTACCCCAGACGTTAAATTTTTTTTTCTAGAAAACTATTAAATATTTTTTCATGAAATTAAAACTGTACGTAGATATGGATAAAACGCATAATATATATTTTTTTCAGAATTTTTGTAAATCTATAAATGATGAAAATTATTATTTTTATTTTTTGAGGGTGGTTTTTTACATCAACCTTTAAAGTGACACCTTTTTTTAAAAATACGAATAGTGCGTTTATTATTCATCTTTCATTTTAAAAAAGTCGCATTAAGAAATTAGTTGTCGCTCACCACCAAAATAAGGTCATCCAGGGACAGGTTTGTAATAGACAGCGCATTTCGTAAATGCATTTATTGCTTTATGACTTGTATATATATGCCATAATATGGTTTTCGTCAAGAAAAAAGGTCCTGAGAGAGAAATTAATTTTTGAAATTTTTTATAGGCTTATTAACAATATAGTGCAGAGATCTTTTATCCATTCTTTTACTAATAATAAATTCAAAGAAAGTTTGATAAATAATACCTACTTGTAATTATTTCTATCTCAGATTACCTACATACATACTCAAATATTGTTAGTATTATTATTTGAATCAAGTAATATTTTTATTTGTTAAGACTAAAAATAATTAGAATCATAATTTTTTGAAAATAATAGTAATTTAGAAATTGAATATAACCTTTGTTTTGTCGCTATAGGTTTCTAATTGTCGATATATTTGGAATTCGATTGAAGTTTATTCATTATTTTGCTGGCTTACGTTTTTTTAGAATTGGTGGCTGTTTTGTACCTGTGCTGCAGCGGTTATATACTATTTATTACATGGTCTTTATAAATAAAAAAGTAAAAAACGTAAGCCAGCAAAATAATGAATAAACTTCAATCGAATTCCAAATATATCGACAATTAGGTATAGAAGAAGAAACCTATAGCGACAAAACAAAGGTTATATTCAATTTCTAAATTACTATTATTTTCAAAAAATTATGATTCTAATTATTTTTAGTCGTAACAAATAAAAATATTACTTGATTCAAATAATAATACTAACAATATTTGATTATGTATGTAGGTAATCTGAGATAGAAAATAATTACAAGTAGGTATTATTTATCAAACTTTCTTTGAATTTATTATTAGTAAAAGAATGGATAAAAGATCTCTGCACTATATTGTTAATAAGCCTATAAAAAATTTCAAAAATTAATTTCTCTCTCAGGACCTTTTTTCTTGACGAAAACCATATTATGGCATATATATACAAGTCATAAAGCAATAAATGCATTTACGAAATGCGCTGTCTATTACAAACCTGTCCCTGGATGACCTTATTTTGGTGGTGAGCGACAACTAATTTCTTAATGCGACTTTTTTTAAATGAAAGATGAATAATAAACGCACTATTCGCATTTTTAAAAAAAGGTGTCACTTTAAAGGTTAATGTAAAAAACCACCCTCAAAAAATAAAAATAATAATTTTCATTATTTATAGATTTACAAAAATTCTGAAAAAAATATATATTATGCGTTTTATCCATATCTACGTACAGTTTTAATTTCATGAAAAAATATTTAATAGTTTTCTAGAAAAAAAAATTTAACGTCTGGGGTAGTTTCCCCCGTAACTCCAATACAAGTGGGGGTAGCGGGTTAAAATTGTGCGACAATAAGTTTTTCATGAAGAGGAATCAGCACACAAAAGCATTTTTCAAAAACCGCCTGGGGCACTTTTCTTATGGCTATTGGGCCAGAGCCTTTCAACAGTTTTTTAGATCCGCAAACAAATTTTGTTAAGAAGTTATTGGTTATTGGCAGATTTAATTTGACCAAACTCAAGTTGGCTTTCATCAACAATCTTTAATTATTATGTATAATCAACACCTAATGAGTAAAGTATCCAATTTGATGTGTAAATTGCCCAATTTCGAGTGTAAAATTTGTATATCCTGTATTTTTATGCTCAGAAATCAGGAAATTTTTGCAGGAATGAAAATATTTAACGAGTCAGAAGTTAAAAGACACTGAATAAATTGATTACCAAATTTATTTTGAACTTAGCCGGGGGGGGGGGGGGTATTTTAACAATGGATTGTAAGAAATGTGATTAATAAATATGGTAACTAGATTGTAACTAGAGATCTGCAATTACCGGTATTTCCAAATTGTGTGACGTGTTCGTCACAAATACTGTTTTCTTACGACTATTGACGTCACATTTTTTTAACTGTCAGTTGTCGGTCCGAGATAACCCTAGCACAGAAACAGCATTTGCTGACTGCTGATTTAAGTTCTCTTTCACTACACTTGCTACCACTTTAAAAGAGTAACTATACTTAAATGGTTTGTTTAATATGATCTCTACTCTACATATACCCTCTTCCCCTAGATAATTTGAATACTCAGTCAAACGCCATTTTTATCAAGGTTTAACTTCTTAGAAAGATCTAAAATTAGCCCATAACCCTCAGCATCTTGATCAGTTGTCAATGTAATCCTTTTATGGTTAAGATTCTATCGCTAAAATACGTTATTATTCATAGTTCAAATAAACTCTACCAAATGGCGGTAATTCTGAAAGTCTCGTCATTACAACATTTGTCATAAAATCTTCTTGTGATGGTCTAAAATGGGTAAAATTACTCGTCTCGAATCTAGTGCACATCGCTAATTGCAACACTTTACATCAGTGGTTCTAAGGCAGAATTCCAAGGAAAGTTCAAATATTGTTATTTTAGGTTTTCGGATTTAGTAGTCGCTAATGATCATAACGATTTAAAATTACAAAAAAACAAGTGTTAAGCCTCACGGAGTACTTATAAATAACAGGTAAAGCAAGCTTGTGTAAAATGTGAAATAAGAACTACAATTTATTCGAAGGTAATGCAAAAAAAAATTGTATTTGTCAAAAACAGTATGAAAAATCGAATCTAAAACAAGAATATTAAAAGAACAGGAATCATATATGAGATAGAACGAGTGTCTTGACTATTAAGAATAAAGGCAGTGGGTTGTATACGCAGAGTTAATCTTAAATAGCCAATGCAAAGGGAAAGTGGAAATTAAAAAAGAGCAAAGGTCAATTTTAAGTAAGAGGACAGTAATATATCGTTTGTATATCGAAAATATGCACTGGAATTACAACCCAAAAGGTTGCTAATTAAAATATGTGTTGTATACATCGCAGTTAAGACTTTCAACATGTATTATCCAAGTTAAATCATTTGCCATAAAGCAAAAAAAAAATGTTACCTAAAGCTTTAGTTATTGGGAGATTTCTGAATGCCAATCAGAATTTTGTATCTATTACTTATGTAAGTTAATTCAGTGACTTAAAAAACATGTTTAATCAAAAAAAGATATTGATTTTCAAAAATTATACAATTCAGGTAAATTATTTGATGTGACAGTATTGACTATTGAAATAATTTTGTTTATTTGCTCAGTAATAGGACTGATACACAAATATGAGATTTGATTATATTGTAATACAAAATATATGTTAATAACGTATTAAATGAAAATTGTGCTCAATATTTTTTCTAATTTGTGACCCACATGAAAAAACGACAAATTTAAAATATTTTTCATTCATAACTCTTCATGTGAACTAATTCAAATATTGAATCAAGTACCTATCCTAAATAAAACTGATAAAACATATCGAAAATGTAGGTTTCAATGAGTAGGTACCTACATCTATTATTATTTTTTAATGTTAAATAGTAAACAGTGTACGTTGCATTTGAAATATAATGAATTATTCATTTTTCTGATGTTGAAAAATATAAGTAAACGTTTGTCGATAGACAATAATAAATGAGGAAAAAGAATAATTGAAAACAATGTGATATCAAGCGATGTTTAAATGACTCTTCCAATAGTTTTAAAAGGCTAAAAGAAGAGTTTTAGTTTTGAGATAAATTATAGTGAGTATTTAAATGGGGAAAGTTAGTTATTTAAATTTTAGAAACTAAATTATAATTATGGTACGAATTATTCGGAGTGTTATGCTCTTATAATACGTTATGTTTCATTCTGTTACTGTGACATAATTTCTATTCGTTCACTTGTGAAGAGTTTTCACTCAACCGTTGGACGTGTGAAGAACGTGGTTGTGTTAAAAATTAATTAACGTAAGTTATAGTAAAATTATTCGAGGCGTGAATTCAGTTGCTGTTAGAAAATTGTGTTAATAGTATCATCACTTCACTTGGCTGTGTGTAACTCTGTGTAAAGCTCATAGGAAAAACTTTTATAAACTAATATTTAATAGCAACTATAGTTCAAGACAATATATTGAATTATATTTATGATACAACTTAGGTACTTCGTTCATTTTTATCTGTTGTTTTTTTGCAAACGTGTTTTATAATCAAAACGTGTTCCAGTCAAGGCGAATTTAAAATTTGTTTTTTAGCTTTGAAAGCTTTTAAATAATCTCAGTTGTCTTAAGTACTGTACGTATAATGTTTAGAGCGAGAGTGGCTGAATGACTCCGGGGATTTGTGTACGTCTCTGAGTTAGCATCTTGTACGGAAGGGGCGATGCGATGTGATGAAAGCACATTCGCACTTTTCAAGCTCTCTTCTTACTCTTTACGTTTGTGGAAATTTATAGGGATGATTCTGGTGGAGCTTATTAGAGCAAAGCCCAAACTGTATCCACGTTGTAATTTATATGATATTTACATACGACCACACTTGCCATTTTCAACGGCTTTACGTAATTTTCTAACTATTTACATGATGCCGGGAACTTGGGAAAAACTATTTTCAATAAAGGAGTGTTAAAGTATACTTTTGTAGATAGGTACATGTACAAAATCAGTTTTAGAGAAGATGCGAGTATGTTAAAATTTATTTCTTATAATTTTTCTTTTCTTTTTCTAAGATTTTTCTTAAATCACTAAAGTGATACCTATTACCTATATCTTGTACATAATTCATTCGTTTAAAAATAAATTTAATATTTTTACTTTTCTTATAAAATTCGCGGGTAAGTGGGCACAGGATGTAAATCAGTTACCAGATCAGATACTCGTTGTTGGTTCCACTTTAAAACAAATTTTATAAACTGAAGTTACCAGAATGAACGCAGTGATTATGATAGATGAAATAAAAATTACTTTCTCTTAGTAATTATATAAAATTTACTTACTACTTATATACTGAGTATGAAAAAGTTTTTTTGAAGAAAAATGTCTGTGCGTGTCTGTTTATGACAGCGACCACATCTGAAAATCTTGATTCAAAATTAAACAAACTTGAAATTTAGCCTTCATTTATTTACATCATAACATCTAGTTGTACCGCAAAGCTTTTGGTTAAATTCAGCTAGCAGGGAATTCCACTTTATTCTATGCGCGTTTTTGGGTATTTTAATTTTTTTTTGACTCCAATGATTTTCTTTAAACTTGCTATGGTTATTTGATTCATCAAATCCTACCATTTTTATTTGAAATTTTTTCCTGGGAAAATTTAAAAAAAGGGTTCTAGGGAAGAAAGTGGGAGTTAGTATATAGAAGCTGACTATAGTTTTGTTTATGATATTAATATAATATTCTATTTATAATTTTTTATTAACCAACTGTGATTTTTATTTATTATGTTTTTTTAATCTACAGTAGGCTTCATGTAAAAGAAAGTTCTGTGACGCATCGCAGCAGATATTTTAACATATAAAATTAATAGTTATGTTGATTTAATTTCAATTGTATGCAAATTGGTTCATTATTCGGTATTGGCCAATTACTACATATAACTGATCAATTGTTCGGGAATTGAATACTCAATTAAGATTAGACGACTAAAATCTTGTTGCAGAAATTTAGTTTTAACTTAAATTATTTTCTAGTTTTTGGTATGTTAACGATATTTGTTCACAATCAATAACATCTTCAACGTATAATCTATTCAAAGTTCAAGTTATATTTGCTGATAGAGCATAAAGAAATTTTCGTAGTTTGATCATTTCTACAAAGCCAAGTTACGCAACTAGCTCGTTATAAATTAAATTATTTATTGAGGAGAATCAAGACTTATGATTTGAATAATAAAGCAAACTAAACATAATTACCGTTGCTAATGACAACAATCGTTTCCTCAAATATAATATGTACAATATCCAAGATAAAAATTCAGGTTAATAGAGAAACAACTTGACATACAAATTTCATATAAATAAAATATACCTATAGATTCATTTTTGTTATGTTGTAGTGAAGTTTATATTCACTGAGTAAACAAACAATAAGGATAGGTATTAATAAGTTAAAGAAATTTTAACAAAATGAAAATCCATGATTATCGTTTCAGAAAAAGTTGTTATTAGTTTTGTAAAATTTTGATTGCAATTTATCACTTTTTAGTATTGTTCTAATTTTCTCCTTTTCTTAAAAAAAATATTTTCTCTCATAAAGTATTTTTTGTATTTTAATCAATCAAAATCAAATGCAATTCATTCAACAATGTTCTATTATAATTGGATTTGTAATGAAAATTTCGTAGAAATTAAATGTTGTTAAATTTTATTGTGGTTGGCATTTTGATACACAACACATTTGTTCAGGCAATGTAAACTTGGTATTGTTCTCCCTTTTCTTATTAACACACATAGAGAGGAAAAGTGTTCTATTAAAAGATAATTAAAAACTTATGCTTCTGAGAAAACAAGAAAATTTTAAAGAGGCAAACAAGGAGTTCTCATACAATCTACTTTAAGTAGCTTATGTTTGAGAAGGTAATTTCATTTTAATGAAATCATTTCAGGAATTAGAAATGTTGGCAATTTTAAGATAAAAACAAAATCTTTTTGTAAAGTTTATCTGACGATATCAACTTCTTTTGGTTTGCGGAAACAAATAAGGAGAAATATAACTTTTACATATCGATCTTAAGTCGTTTGAAGTAAGTGAACAGGCAATTTATTGTATGCGATAAGAGTTTTATAAGATTTTTATAAAGTTTACGTTATAACTCGAATTACTTCTTAAAACTATCTTTATATCAATCGTAACATGGCGGAAATCCTTAAGATTCCTTCATTCAACTTAGTCAATAGAAAGTTTCAAGCTTATAGGCAAATATTGAACTTGAAATATTTGGGGGGCACAAAACGATGAAAACTCTCGTTTGATAACCGCGATGAATACGTTGTTTTAGTAAATATTTAATTTTGTCAATATTAGTTCCAAAGTCACTATTGAGTCAAACTCTTAGCGAATGATAGCGTTCGTAAAGCTCAAACGTTTAACTCGTAAAATTCAAACATCCGTCTTCTAGCGTAATCCGGTAGAAAAATATTGGAGTTTTCAGTTTTCTTTAAAGTAATATACAGTACATATGGGGCATAACCGGATTTATATATTTAAGTATTTTTAAAATATTTTATTATAAAAATTTTTTTTAAACCTAACATGATTTTAAAAAATATTTCAGTTTTTTTTTTGTTTAACAATATACATTTGGTTTTTAAATTTACTTAAAAAAATAAAAAAAATCTTATGATAAAGAGTCAAATTTATAACGGTAGATAGGCTCTGAACTTTGATCAAAAACTGTAATAGGTACTTCAAATAGGAAGTCCAATAGTAATTCAATTACTATTGGACTTTAATTGCTATTTCATTACTTTTGAAGAGTTTCAATTTGTCTCCAAATTGTATCTATAGTCTTTAAAATTTAATATAAGCCCATATGAGCCCATACCTTTTCATAAATCGTTTATATTTTATCAGTGAATTATTTTATTTTCCATTTGAATAAAAATGTCTTACAAATAACGAGTATCACTTACTTTTAACAAAAGTCCGATGGTCACGATACCAATGCAACTTTTGTATAAAAATACACCGTAGTAACGACGCCAGGCAGTATTGTTCAGACAGTTAGTGGGTACAGTACAGAAAATGATTTTTTTTAGATAAGATCTTGGGTTTCTACTTGAAAACTAAAATTTTTAAATAAGGTCACCTAGGTCTATAATTGGGAGGAGAGGTATCTTATTGAAACTATCTATATAAGCTGTGTCTTTCTATGATATATGATAAAGTAAGCTATTTTAGTTATCTCAACTAGGTGAAAAGAAATTAGAGTCTTAAGACTTTCAAAGTTATTTTCTTTAAAACTTTATAAAGATATCTCAAAAATTTAATTTTGTTCACTTGTGAGGTTATTTTGAACTTACGCTAACTAAAAAAAATAACTCAAAATATACTGTATTTAAATCTTTAAAATAAATAACAAAAAAAGTTGAGACAGTTGAAAAATTACTTAGGTATACTAGTATAAGCTACTGTATACCCATCATATATACACAAAAACCTATTGTGGAAATAAAAGAAAGAAAAAATAAAAATATAGTGTATCACTGTTAAAAGTTTCGAGGAGCAAACTCAAGATGTTAATACAAAAAAGCTAAAAAATATGATAGAGAAAAGGCTGCAGGAAGAGGATAATACGATTTGATTATACTCCAACTAAAGAAAATTAAAATTTATTTTTTGAAAAAAATAAATAGAAACTTAAACTGAAAATGATAAAAAATAATTTCCATGATTTATTGATATAAACAGGTATTCATCAAAAACAGGCAGAGTAGAAAATACAATGAATGAATTCTCGTTATATTTTAAGATAATCGAAGAAAACATTTTTAATCCGTATACATAAGTAAAAACTAAAACATATTAGTTTCAGTTTAAACCATTTTTCTTATGTTTTAGGTATGAAATAAATAAAATGGTTGCCTAGAACAAGAAAAATTATTTCTGTTCGAGCTTTTTTGTGATTTTAAAACGTACAATTTTAAATGTTAACAAAAAATAAAATTTTAGGTTTGTTCCAGATTAAAATAAAAACGTAAATTGTACAATACAAGTCATGCGTAATACAAAAACTCATGCATAGTATAAAAAAAGTGTTTGCGTGTACTTATGTACGCGCGTGAGAAGTTATACTTCTTTGGCATCATTTAAAATTAGTTTTTATTAATTGCATTCAAATAATCAATTTTAAAAAATTGTAAGTTAATATTTCATATAATAATATAATATATATATACATATATATATATATATATATATATATATATATATATATATATATATATATATATATATATTGTAACGTTGACGTAACTCGGCAACACGTGGAGAGGATGTTGTCGAATTCGTCAAGTTCAAAATAAAAATTAAAAAATACAAAAATAAATGACAATGGAACTAATTAAACGGAGTCCCTGAGATAAAAAGGGGGGAATTCCTGTTTTTTTTCTTCTTTCGTACCCAACACCAAATCGGGAATCTTAACGGGACTTACCTTACGGAGTTCCTCGTTTCTCCTCCCACGATTACACGTAAACACAATAAAAAAATAAAAAAACACGAAAAGTAATTTTATGAAATTTATTGTACAAAGAAAAAAAATAATTCTCAATTATTGATTCGCGTGTTGTACGGCCGGCGTTTCGAATCGGAGTCCCCTTGGCCTTGCCAAAATTGATCGAATCGGGGCTCCGCTTCTCTGTCTGTCCCAGCATCCATTCGGTTGTCTCTCTCGGGATGTTTTTCAAAGTCGCAGGCCGAATTTTTCCAAAACAACGTTGACCGACGACTCGAAAACATCACCGCTCGAACTGGATCTGAAACAGACAAAAAGAGAACCCCGACTCGATCGAAAATTCGCTTGGCCCCATATCGCCTCGTTACAATATAGTATAACAACTACTGCAAAATTCGAGAAAAGTAATAACTTATTTATTAAAAATATGTGTCGTTTGTATATAATTATTTTTAATTTAAATAAATAAGTTAATAAATAAAACAAAAATTCAAATTCATTTCAATTCAAAATTCAAGTTAAAAGAAACCGAGTGGTTTTACGGCCAACTTCATTTTGTTAATTTTTGTCTCAAGATGACCACCAATCTAAAAATTTCACTCTCATCATTTTTTCATAACGCGCCTAAAGAAGTATAACTTCAAAAAGAAGCTGTTATTGTATATAATGCGCATAAATTTTTAACGTAGAATGTACGGTTTTATTTTCAATTGAAATAAACTTTTTTTGTTACATCAGTAAACGTATCTTATTATGGTTACGTAAATAAAATGTAATATTTAATGCATAAAGGCTCATTTACACTTTAATTACTGAGAGTGCGAGAAATTAGTGTAAGTGCTTAGCGATTAGGACAAAACACGTGTAGACCACAAAACCATTAAAACAATGACAGAAATAGCTCCTGAAATCCTCCTTTAGAATATACAATTGCTCCGCTATACTTTTATAGCTATATTTATACTTTTATGGTTAATTAACTATTTGTTATTGAAAAATCAAAATTTAATTCTAGATTATCTCTAGTTATTATATTCACTTATTTCGATCGTATTTCCTGTTAAAAATGGCTCTTTCTTTTGACATGATAACGTCTTATTAATTGATGAACGCTGGAAATATGCCCAAAAAAGTGTCACGTTCCGTTGGAGCCTGTGCGTGCAAGCGAAAATGCAATACAAGCGATAGAGAAACACGATAGAGTTCTGCTACTGGAACGTCGCCACGCGAGTTTCTTCGAGAACTTCTACAATCAGCTATGCCTCGTATTCAATAATTATTGAATCTTAGACAACGTGGTTTGTGTTTTTTCTATAATTTACTTAATAAGATTTAATTGATTTCCTTCATCATTTTCAGTCTGATTTCATTTTGAAAAAAATGTTGATTTTCAATTAACTCCTTCTTTGTATTATACAAAATAATGATAATTCAGTAATAATAATTCAATTCAATTCATAAAAGTATGCAATTTTTCATCAATGTTTCTTTATGACGTTATCACATAAATCTACTTTACAGACAACCAATTTTTTTCAATCAGGAATGATAGCTGTGTTGTATGTAAGCTTTTAAGTAATTAATTAATGATCCTAAATAACAATGTCCATTTGAGAGGGGAAATTTTGACGTCATTATTTCATACACAAGTTGACGCCAAAAATTAGTTGTGTCGAAAAAACAAAGTAACTATTAATTATTATAGTGGTGCAATTGTATATTCTGAAAGAAGATTTTAGGAGCTATTTTTTGGAACTTTGTTTAAAAAGAAATATTTTTTGGGGGTAAGTTGTTATGATATTTTCTACTGTACTAAAGTTTTTATACTACGATTAAAGAAGTTTCACTTTAAAATTTATTTTATAATTGTTTTTTATAAGTTATTCCAACGACAAAGTTCAAAACAATGTATTATTGCAGAAATAAAAGAAACGTGGAAAATGCTATGAATATTCAAGGAATATTTGGTCACATCTTTTCAAACTGCTGTTTTATCCTTTAATTCAAATTGAAATAGTAACAGAAACGTGTCTAACGATTCAAGTTAAATTGATGCAAATCATTAGAATTTCAAATGGGAACTAAAGCAAATGAATAGAACGGACAGCTCGGCGGTTGCATTCAGTCGGTGTGTTTAAGTTTGATGTCATGCAGTTTCAAGTGGAATTCATGACTAAACGACTGAACTACAAAACTCGTGTACCAATTTTGAATTAAACTTCAATAGGCTAAGAGAATATATTATTGGTTGAGCTGGACGATCAGCCAACGAGGTGTGGTGGAGGTGAGCGTAATTGGAATTTAAGAAGTTTGAACGAACCTGTCATTTTCAGAGAAATAAATCGAAATCTAGAAAACGTGTGTTTCATATAAATTAATTATTATCAACTTTTAAATGAATTTTCTCTTATGATTTCTCAGCTGTGAAACGGGGAAACGCAGATACGTGTGTGATTGTGACGCTAAACAACTTGATTATTTTGAATTTAAATTTAATTTAACTAGTTTTCACATACTTTAATTAAAACAAAATTTTCTTGCACACTATCATTTTGGCATTCAAACAATAAAGTTAAACATTTTTCACCTGCATGTGTTTTCATATGAATTTTCTATACACTTACACGTCAAAGAGGAAAATAACATTTTCACCAGAATGAAGTGAATATAAAGTTTTCCGTGTTTTTGTGACAGTTAAAAGAGTTTTGTTTTTCTATCAACCGTTTTCACAATACAATTTGCAACGATAGAAAAAAAACCTTAAAGGAAAAGAGAAAAACCGCTTTTCTTACTTAAAAATTTAATTAGAAATTTTCATTTTACGTATTTCTGATAAAATTATCACATTTCCTTTTACGATGGTTTTATATCACAACCACAACCGGGAAAAATTAATAATGAAAAGAATAAAAGACAAAAGCGACCACACACAAAAGAACGAACATTGTGAATTTGTGAAATTCTAGGAAACATACGAGTATTTGGGCATTTTTGTCCTTTTATTGATTGTAAAAACAAATATATAGTTGAGCAAAAATGCCATTCAGATATCATTTCCATGAGAGTAGCTCATATTTTCTTATGAATTTATTTCATGAAAAGAAATATGTGTATTTTCATTTTATATAAAGGATACTGGCACGCAATAACGAAGGCGTTATGTGTTAAACTTAGTCCATACGTTTCACTATTTGTTTTTTATATTAAATTCTCTTTCCAGAAAATTTTCATTTTTTTTTCTCAGCCATTTTCGTCACCTACATGTTACCTGCTTGATGATAAGAAGAAAAATATTTTTTTTTACAGTTGAAAAATTATATTAACCAAACATTTGAAGGGCTTTATGAAAGGTTTTATAAAATTATGATAAATCATTGAACGTTTTATTAAAATAATTTTTCAAGTTTCTTATCGCTTGATTATCTTAATTTAAGATCTTTTTGAAAAATTACCTAAAAATCAATTTTTGTTTTTATCCTTTAAAATGTATTCAATAAGATAACCAAGTTTTGCTACTTATAGCGTCTTAATAGGGAGGGTTTATCGATCATTTGAATTGCCGGAATTCAACCCTAAAATTTCTCAAGCATGAAAACCGAAATTTTCTGGCTCATATTTAGATTACATTATGCGTACCAACATGAATACTTAATGAAATGAAAATAAATATTTCATTCAAAAAACTCAAGTTTTTTTTGGTTCATATAGTTCATATAAATTGCTACAACAACCCCTTGTTTCTTCTAGTCCATGTCAAGTGTCTTGTAGACAATAATTTAAGAAGGAAAAAACAGCATATGCCATCACTGGATTTTCTATTTTTTTTTGTTGCTAATTCTAGTTTTTGTTATCATATTTTAAACTTCATTTTTAAATTGAATTAGATTAGAACGAAGATGAAATGTAATTTATAAATTTGAAGTTTTAAACTCATCAAAAGTGTTTTATAGAGCAGATAAACTTCAAGTTTTATTTACGAAATTGATTTCTTCCGTCAAAACAGAATCAAACGAAACGACAACGTAAGAATTTTCTTATCACCACATTGAGTCTGTGTATGAAATTTTTGCTGTATCCTGAAAAGATATATACTGTAAATAAAACAAAGACAAGTAAATAAAACAATACGTAAGATTTCTATGAGACTGGACAATAAAAATTTTTCTGTGTGGTTGCGTTATTCTTTGTCGCATCGGAGACGTTTGGAAAAATAAAAACATAATTTTCCACTTTTTCTTTTATCTATACAAAGAAGATGAGCTGGAAAAGGGAGTGCTATTATGCCGTCAATATAATATTATAGACAGCAACAAGCACTTATCTTTCAAATTTGTAAGACGAGAGTGTTTTTTTTTCTTTTTAAAATAATTTTAATATTCCTGTAACGAAGCGTTATAAGGACTATTTTTTCTCTTCATGCATAAATAATTTTACTTTAAAATACAAAACAAAATGTTCTTTGTGATAAATTGATTGTAAATTATTGTTATTATTGATGAAGCAAACGTGTCAATCAAATGAGAGAGAAGTTATTAAATTTGCAATATACATTAATTTTACTCGTAATCATAATAAATTAATTCAATTTCCATATGTGATAATTATAAATAAACTCATTAAGTATACAAGTCGTTTATGATGAGCATTTATATCAGTAGAACCGAACTAATCATTCAATGCTTGGAATTTACAGATTTCCGAATCATGTTACTATTTACAAGTAGATGAACTATTTCCACTCGAGAGAACTGTAGTAGTTACGTTTATTTAGCGCTAATGTAGTGGCAGTGGAAAATTAATGAATTTGCTCAATCAATTTAGTGAAGTGAGTTCAATGAGGACAATTTTAATGCTTCAAATATACGTGTATGATGTTTACATATTATGGTTTAAGTAATACCTCAAACGATTTCAACCTTGAATGCAAAGCAATTCAATACCTCGAGCGATTTCCTTAATTTTTCGCAAAAAATTATTGAAGAAAAGTTTGAAATATAGTTTAAATTTAATAAAACGCTTGGGGTAAATCGAATTTCTGCTTACAAAAGAACTTTCTGCTTATTTAAGACAAGCGAAACAAAATGTTTTATGTTTTTTTAAGAAACATGTTTCACTATTATTTAAATACAACCTCATTATTTTATAAACTTTAAAATAGCAAATAGGAAATTTGAAACTTTACTACAGTTATATTATAAAAACGTAATTACGTACGGTTTGTTAACTGGAAATATATAAAAACGTAGAAAATATTAATTAAGAAAACTGAAGATTGAAGTCTTTTGAAAGCTTATATTTTATTGAGAAAGAAATTGAAATGTCAAAAAAATTGTACTGAAAGTTGTATTCGAACCAGCAATTGAAAAAAAAAACAAAATTCTCTCTGTGAAAAAAATTTTTTATGACATAACCTTGTTATAAAAATAAAGCTTTTAACATTCAAAATTGAACATTCAATAAGGGTTCAAACATTAATTATTAAAAATGCAGATGTATTATTGTGTTAAAGAAAGAGCACTAAAATTACTGCAAGTAAAAGTCCCGTCAGTTAACACCGTAAGTCGTAAGTACATTCAGGGCATTTGGTACTTCGTAGTATTCTGTATTAATAATCTTATGGATATGAAATTTTGGAAAGGGATATAGATATAGAAATAATATTAAACCGGTTTCGGGTACAGTAACGGATATTAAATCATTTAAGATTATGCGTAAGTTTAGAATATTGTAAAATCAAAACAAAAATGAGTAATAATTTGACTTTATTTTTTAATTATTATTTAATACATCAATCAGTTATAGTTATCATGTTAATCATGTTTAAACACTAGCTTCTCAATTTTGATTTTTATTCAAGTAAATTTAAAAATAACAACTTTTTAATACTCTCCCTCTTCGAAATTATCCAAAACGTTTATATCAGATACGGTTATGGTTTTGGATAGACTTTTATTTCGGATATCGGATACTTTTGGTTACAGTTACCAAGCCCCATTAGCATCCCTGATCTGCAGCCTACATTAAGACTTAAGTGACTACTTTCAGAGTATAAAAGAGCGGCACCTATAAATAAAATTTTAATTCTAAGGTTTTAAATTAGACTATGAAGTGATGGTAAAACGTTTGCTAATATTTTTTAATGTCGGCTAGCTTAAAATTTATTAAATTTGTGTCGATGGGGTATAGAGAGCTAAGTACTTGATCATTTTTGACAAAATGTCTTTTTTCAAGTACTATGTATTAATCGCCACAATACGTATACAAGTTGTTGATTGGTTTTAACAAGGAATGCCAAATTTAAGGCAGTTACACTGTTTAGTAGGTATAGGCAAACAAATAAGTGAAAAAAATAAGAAACATTAAAGTGAAATAAGAAGACTTCTTTCGTTAACACAGAAAAGACTGGAAGTTTTTTAACGCAAGCAACTTAATGTTTAAAACTTTTTTCTAATAAAAAATCAACAAAAATTTAAATATTGTACTTAATTATAATTGAAACTTAGTGGTAATAAGAAACATTTATAGAAAAGTCATATTTAAATAGGTACACTAAATATTTTAAAAAAATAATGATACCAACATGGATAAAACCCGTATGATATAAAGTTAAGTAAATTATTTTTTTTAAAATAAGAAGGTTGTAGCTTAAAGGTCTTCACTTTTCACCGAATAGACATAATTTCTTTTTTTTTCTTGACAATGATACATAATTTTTCAAAAAGACAAGAAATAGTATCAGAAACTTATATCTAGAAAAAGGTGTTTAGGATTGTAGATTCAAAGTAAAGATAAAATAAGAGAATAAGAGAAAAATTTCTAAGAACACGATTGAAAAGCTTTCAGGTATCTGAGCAGATGCAGAAAAAATCTTGTTACCTAACTTCTAAAAATAAAATGTAGGTTGCTTCGTATAATGTTCTTAACTGTCTGTACCTAATATCAAAAGATTATTTGATTTGATTTCATATTTAATTTTAAACGAAAATCTGTCGACCGATTTTCAAGACAGCAAAAGATTACGTTCGATATTTTATACAAATAGATAAAAGCTATAATAAATCTTAAATAAAAATTTTAGAAGTTAAATTAGAAAACTTTATAGTTTATGAAGCCTTATAATAATATAATTTTGAAGTTTTTTTCCTCTTGTGGAAATTTATTTTTTACCAAAATTAACCAAAATTAAAAACCAAAATTAATGAAAGATTTTTAAATGTTAAGCAGTTGTATTATATATATGGTTGTACAATTTTTAAAATAAAATAAAAACTAAAAGAGCTATAATAAAGTTCAAACTTTGTAAAGTCATGTGAACAATTAACTTTTAAGAAAAATTGTACGTTCAAGTAGAATCATTGAAATATTTAAGCTAATTTGTACTTACATTTTTAAGAGATTTTTTTTCGCTGGAAATATAAAGTATAAACAGTAAAATAAATGTTCAAAAAACTTTTTTTTTTTAATTTTTTGCTTGATTGCACTTTTAAAAAACTCTTTATTTATTATGATAAAAACGAAATTTTACTTAAATTTCACTTGTCAAAGTTAACATTTTGTTAGTACACTCACGCTTCCATCAAACAAAGTTCACTTAAATGTTATCTTCTCCTCAATAAAATGTGTATTAAATCAATTCCAACGTTATTGTATCATTCGTACAAACGATAAAATACATTTTATTTAGTACTGCCATTTAGCTTTTCTTTTGAGGTTTAACTAAGTTTTATGACAAATTTAGTGCAATAAAACTAAGAGTAGTTTAACAACTTTAGGGTTGACGACAAATAAAAACATTACTCAAAATAAAAAGCTTTGCTTTTAGTTCATTCACAGTTAGTTGTTATGAATTAAAAAAAAAAAACAAATAATTTCTCTATAATATTTGCAGTTTTAAAGTTATATTTAATTAAAAATAATTTCGTCGTTTGTTCACTATACTAAAAATAAATTTCAATTAAATAAAATAAATAAAAGTAATTTTATATATTTAAAAAAATAAATGATAGAGAACTTGAAGAAAATTTATTTTTAGATGGTAATAGTTTTGATGAATTCATTTATGATTATGATGTATGTTCATACATTTTTGTGTTAAGAAGAAAACTGTTTTTACAGCATGAACATAGTCTCATGTAGTTTTTCCTTAGGAAAAATTAAGTTTTACTTTTACCGAATATGAAGCTTAAAATTAAAATCTATGTATAAGTGTATCTACATACTGTACATCTAAAATTTAGACCCCTTTTATAATATTTACTGTTAAAGGATAGCTATTAATTTTTTAGTCTTATTTATTAAAATGCCAGATGAATAATATTTTATTTTTATTTCAGATGATTTCTGGCTGAGATAAAACGGTTTCCCAACCACGGTGAGAGGAAAAATTAAAAATTATATCAAAGAAACAACAAAGCTGCTTTATGTGAAATTTTTCAACTATAACCTTACTGGCATCATAGTAGAAAGGTTTTTTATGTGTAAACGTTGAAGTGTCGTGTTGAAATTCCTAAAACGTTTTAGAATAAAACTTCACCAATTAAAAGTATGTGAACTATGTTTGACAAAGAGCGATTTAGAAACGGAAATGTTTGTTTCGGAAATGGAAGACAAATAAGCGACGCCAGCGTTGTTGGATGATGATCATGATGATGACGATGATGATGATGCTGTGATGTACTGAGTTCGAAATAACTTTTTCTTCTTGTTCTCCACTTAGTGCCACAATGACATCTTCTATTCTTATCTTCTTCGCCCTCTTTCATTCCGGTAAGTGCTATCTTAACGTACGACATACTTTATTATCATTTATACGATATGCACACAATTTCACTATAAAAATCTTATATTTACAAGTGTGTCAATGTGTCAAATACAGACGTCGTCCCTCATCACTTTTTTATTTAAATTAAAATGTTTGTATAATACTATAAAGTGTTCGTTAAAAACATTCCAGAAAAATGAAAATACACATACTGTTTCCTTAAGATTTCAATATCAGTGGTTTGAAATTTTACTAAATACTGATTCCACGTTCAATAACTTGTTTGTTAAAATATCAAATATTGTGATTGGTAAAAAAATTAATGTAAGATTTTCAATCCAAAATATGCTTATGAAAGTTTTAATTGAAACATACCACTGATATTTCTCTTAACCCTTTGGAAGCTTTCGTACGAGCGAGTCAGTAACTTGAAACAATTTTATCTATACAATATAGGCAAGCGCTTTACAAATTTACTTTAAAACCATTATTTACTCAAATAAAAATAAACTTACAAAATAACAATATTGAATTAAATGTGTTGAGCAGGAGTATTTTTTTTTGCAATTCGATTCTAGAAGCTGTCTACCAAGAACTGATATGAGTCAAAACATTCAAGATAAATAAAGATAAAATCAAGAAATTGTAATACTGTTACGTTTTTTAACTATTTATATTGGCAGGTTCTTACGATTTGTGTTTTAAGGCAACAATGTATTTTATATATACGTTTATTCATTTATTTAACACTATTACACTTATTTATTTACTAATCAATAATCGTCTATTTTACTGTATAACTTGTCACTGATTATTAACTCACTAACTATTTATATCGCACTGTTTTATAACTGAATGTTTTTAACTAATTGATTCCACTGCTGTCAACCAGTTATATACATGGGCCCAGTATGCTTCCTGAATATTCGGGTATATTTGACCCTAATTTTTTGTCTAACCTTTTTCTCTTAAATCAAAAATTTTTAAAGAAATCTCTGGAACATCTGTCGTCTCAGACCGCTCCACCTTTATTTACCTTTTACGCTTCCGTGAGCACACAGCGGGACACTAGATGTGCTTATTACATTATGTACACACACACATTCACATTTTAGGAAAGTAACAATACTAACAATAATAAAACCAATCTTGCAATATTCATTAAGTTTTGTGTATATCATGGCATCTTATTTGATATATTCAACTTTAAAAATATCCATTATATAAAACGTAAAAAATTAATGTCCTGGTGAATGTTTTAATTTTAACAACAATGTTAAGATTAAAAAATTGGTGCATACTTTTTTTATTTATTTGTACAGTATAGTGTAGTTATTATTTGGCTAATTATTTTTAAATTTTAATACTTGATAAGGTTATTAAATATTGGCATATCAATTTAAGGTTACGTAAACCACAGAGAAATATGAAATTTTTATTTACAATTTGTGCATTGAGCGAACTCGAATTTTCTATTGTGAAAATCGCTATAATGTCGATGACAACTTCCGCGTTCAAATTGAAACTTTGTCAGCAAACAACGTAACTGCAAATAGTGATGTTTGAGATTCAAAGTTGTGGAGAAAGAATTTTCTTCATCTATTTTCCTATGTCTATGAATGTGAAATAAAATAAACTGAGGCGTTAAAGAAGAAGAGCTTTAGGTTCAATAAATGCAAACTTTTATTGTTTGCATTAAGTTTTTGATTTTTGGTACTATTATTTCTTAAAAACTTCTGATTGGTAATATTAGGTATCATATGAAATTGATAAATTGTATTAAAGGTTATATTAAGCCAAATTAAACTAAGTATATTTTCAACATTTTACTTTTAATATTTTTTTCATCAAATTTTTCCAAGTTATTATGATTTAATTTAAGCAATCAACGATTATTTCAAAAAGATAAATGACAAATTAAAGGATCAAATTATTCTTTTGGAACTAAGTTTTTTTTTTAGGAATTTTCATTTTTTTAGTTTTAGCATTAAGAAATTAGGTTAGATGAATATTTATCGCTATTTTGTTTTCCTTCTCTTTTACTAGTTATTTATTCATTTTCCTCCGAAATATATTTACGTTGAAAATACGCTGAGCATCTCATTTTGACTAAATATAGTGTGAAAAATTTGCAAAACTTAATAAGAAAAGCAAACAAGGCTTTAATCAAAATGGAAGAATTCATAACAAAAAAATTATAGGACAACTCAACACAAATATGTGTACAATATTTAAAAAAAAAAAAATATAAATAATACGTTCCATATTTATGGCCCCTTTTGTTTTCGTTTTTTTTTCTGAGCGAAATTATTCAATTTAGTATAGAATGGAAATATACGACATGAAATCTACGTGTTTATCTTCATGTAGACTGTGAAGCAAATAATGTAAATTTTATTTACTAAATAGGCATCTGATAAAAGTCAAAAAAATATAAATAAATTTTCTATATGATTTCAATTATATTTCGGTATAAAAGCTTTGTGTTTCATGTAAAAAAGATTTTTCTTATCTCGTATTTTATTTATTTAGTATATAGAAAATATAAATGTAAATTTGGTTTTTATCTGAAATTTTCATTAAATTTCAATTGAGAAAATATAATGGTAATTGTATTTTTCATTTTGTAATAAGAAATATTACGTAATTTTCTTCGTTCATAAACGAGTTGTTTATTAAATGGGACTGAAATAAAATTCTTATCATCATTTAAAGTCGCACAGACCTCTTTCTATTAAGACCACTGAGCTTTGTTTATAGTTCAAAGAATAATTTCCTTCGTTAAGTGTGTGCGGTTAATGTACGAAAGAAATGTTACAATTTTTTTGAATCGCCGTAATAAATAAAATAATAATACAATCTCATAAATAAGAAGGAGAGTCAAGGATCTAACATTAAAGTAAGGGAGGCGTTCCACTTATTTTGTTTTGTACAAAATATCTTTTGAGATATGAGTTTTTCTTGCAGAAAAAAAGGGTTCCTCTACGGCGAAATTACCGCAAAGTTATAACTTTGAATCCTTTGTACTCATAAGACTTTAATTAATAATACCTACGTTTTATTGTTCTTATACATTTAGACTTGTGTCATATAAAAAAAACCATTTAGATAAAAATTTGTCACTTAATCGATTAATTATTTCTCTGAAAAGTTTCTTTCTATAATGTAAAAACTTTGCCAGTACTCGATTTTTGTTTTCTTTTCATGATTTTCTCTATTTTTATTTTATAAATCAAAATAATGTCTAAATGTTTCAGCACTCCCTCATTTTTCCTTTTTCTGCTATCTATACGTCCGATCGGAAGTCTTGGTGTTTTTCAATTTCCTCAGTTTCTTTCATTTTCCTGGACCCATTTCATGTTCGCAGTAAATAAGAAGGGAAATTTAATTAATATTTGTTAATTACGTTTAGAGCTACAGGAGATTTTTTCAGAATTCTTTGTTATAACCAAACGTAAATGTTGTATATTAAATTGTTAAAAGCGAGATGATTGAGTTATTAAATTACCTTACCTTAAATTTTCAACTCTGAGATAATGGAGTGAAAAATATTGTTTTCAGTTAACAAAGAAAGAAAAACCAATTAGGAAAATAATTTCAAAAAAGCAGAAAAGAGGAATAAATAAGAAAAAACAATAATATAATAATATTATCGACCAGGTGTAAGTCAGACCATTGCCTAAGTTTTCTTTGAAAGTGAAGTTGGTTTATTTACTATGGAAATAATTTTTTAAATTTTGTCTTTAAACAGTTTTCAAAATCGTCTTTTAGAATGTTTATCATTTGTATAGTTCAATCTAATCGTGTTGGGAGAGGGTCAGGAAAAATTAGAAAAGGTATTTTTTCAGTCATTCTATATATATTTCGGGGTGCTGAATTCGATTTTCAACATTTTTACCTCTCGCAAATATTGCTTTATAAATTTAATCACGATAGATGTGAGAATTTTTGACTTTTTGCCAAGAAGTTATAAAATTATCGATTTTTCTAATCTATCGAATAAAGTACCTATATTTAATATTTACCGAAATGGCTTCTTATAAAAATTTTCTGAGTCCACTTAATGGCTAGTGGTAAGAACAGTTTGCTCTCTCCGGTACATGCGGCAGTGGTACTGGGTTCGATCCCCGTCGAATCCCCAGATTTTTAACTTATGACTTATGATCTAAGATTTAAGACCTACAGAAAATTTCTGTGTGTAAGACAGTTGTGATGAAAACAACAAAAAAAAATTCTTTTTTGAATGGTTTGACATAATTATATGACAAAAAATTTCAATTCGCTTTAATAGTTTTAAGGCAGATTAAATTTAATATGATAACTTTGAATGTGTATAGATTCTAAAAACAAGCATTAATTTTGGAATGTGGTACACAAAATCGATTTGCAACTCGTTATAAACCAAATCTTTCTTTTCTACAATTTCAAAAAGAATTTTATTTTTATAAAATTTATAAAAGTAGAAGGTGTTGTAAGGCAAGAAGAAATAAAAAGAAATTGTTATAATTAATTTAGCGCTTTTTATTATTTTGAAAAAAATCTTCAAATAGATATTAATGTACTTATACTGTATACATATATGTATGTAAAAGTGCGTGTTTGAATGTTTAGTTTGAAGATAAAAAATAAAACTTCGTGAGTAGGTATATACGCAATTGGAACGAAAGCGGAAAGCCTTGTACGCCCTTGTTTGCTTAACATTATATCGCCCTAGTGAGAATTCACTGAATTTTATTACATAAGACTCCAAAGTTCTATTTGTACAGTAGGTAGCTTAATAAAATAATATCTCTAAACGTGAATAAAGTAATTTTTCCATTCCTTGAATTTATTTCGTAAAAACGTCCAAATATTGTGACAATTCATTTTGGTTTATGATAAAAATTAAAGCAAGAGAACATCTGCCAAATAAAAGCGTTCGAATTGAATTAGGTCTCTATCTATGTGTTTTGTGTCTAACACAGAAACGAATTTCCTCAGTCATTTTTCTTTTAGCGAAAAAGATAATTTAATTTATTTATCAATTATTTTTTTCTTTCTCAAAGATTTTTTACATTTCCAAATATATTATGCTCTTGCTTGTATCTCGGCTCATTCGCTTATTCGAATAATGAATGTTCAATTTTTTAAGCTTTAAATGTATTTTTACTGACAAGAATTACATTAAGAAAACTCTTTGTTAGCTGAGATAAAAGAATAATATGCTTTGCTGTATTCATCAATTATTCATTATATGTATTAGGCCTCTGAGCTTTCATTGCGAATTTGCTTTCGTTAACATCAAAATTGTCTTGGTCATTTTCATTTCATTTCTTTTCTGCTTTGCAAAATGGAGTTTCAATTAAATTTTTTTTACAAAGAAAATTAAATTAATTAACCGCCTCTGTTAATCTTAACTTTTTGCTTTAATTATTAATTTTTTCCAAAAAATCAAGACAAAAGACAGGGTCTAGAATTATTTACAGTTCATTGTTAATCAAATGAAACATTGTTATACAAATCCCAAACGGTTTACCCTTTTCGGTTAATAATTAGATATACATATAAAGTACATGGAGATAATAGTCAACATATTGTTTCTGAGAACAATCTACTATTTAAATTTAAATACTTGACAAAATACATTGGTGGTGTACTGTGAAAATTTCCATTTCTCAATGAAATAAATTGTTGGCTGTGAGTTATATAAATTAAAGGACGGGGGATCGATTTATGAGAGTCACTCTCAATAACATGGCTATTTAGAAATTTGTAAAGCAATTTATTCTATAAAGACGAATTGAGTTATTAATACAAGGGATAGTCTTAAGACGCAAATAACTTTGAAAGGGAAACAATGTACACATAACAATAGAAAATTTTATATTAACGAATAGGGCTGGAAGAAACTGTAACTATAAAAACAATATAGTTCTGAGAAATTTTAAATTTCCTTTAAGAAACTAGTAGAATGATAATAAAATAGTTTTTTTTGGGAGTTAACAATAATTCTCAAAACGTTCATTCTATTAAAGATTTTCATAGATTCTAATAGTTGAAGCATTCATTTTTCACAACGTTTTTATTAAAATGGGATAGAACAAAGGAAACGGTCATATAAATTTTAGTTTACAAAAAAGGAAGAAAATCTATTGCCCGAATTCCGGGAATGAATAATTATCATTAAACGGAACCATTCGTTATTTACATAGATTAAAGCCAGGTTCAAAATTATACGCCTACATATCTGAATATTCATCGTTTATTGTTGTTACAAACTAAATAAAATTTGTAACGTTTTCATTTAATAAAATTTCCATTTCGGCGCGTGTCTTTCGCAAGAGACATGGAAATCTCAGTTTTAAAATGTGAAACATCAATCTAATTATTTGCATTTGGAGTGTAAAGTTTTTTTTTTAAGAAGTTGAAAACGAAAGTGAAAATGATTTGTTAAAGAAAACGGTGTGGTCGAAATAAAATTTTAATATATAAGCTGTGAAGAAGTTTTTGAAAGGAATTCTTTATTCTTACTTCATTTAACTATATGGAAAAGAATTTGATTACGTGTCTCACTCTCGTCAAATTTACGACAGAAAAGTTGAAAAGTTTCTTAATGAGGAATGATTTATAAAAATAAAAAAAAGTTATATACAATTTAAAATTATTGTGGAAAGTTTGATTGGAATAAGTTTTGAGAGATCTTTAAATCTTTGTTATTCTAATTAAAATTATAATTTTTTTATGTTAAGTTGTTTCAAAGGATACCCTTTAATTAATTTTGTGATTAAAAAACTATCGTCATTAAATCCAATTAAAATAATTTCTAAAAATTTTCGGGGTTAAAAATCATTTCATTTGAAATATATTATAGAATTTCTATGTTTGCGTTAAAGCAATAGAATCTTGATCCTAATAAATTAATATTTATATGTTATCAAAAAGTTGTCAAGAGTGTTTGAATTTCCAGTTATTCAAACATCAAAGCCTTCGAAGTTAGTTTAAACCACTATGAAAATTTGAAGAAAACAAATACATTCTCTCATTTATGACCCAATAATCTAAAACGTTATTGCGTCAATTATATTAGTCTTTAATAATTGTTGGAAAACTCTAACTTTTTATTGACATTAATAATAAACTCATTTGTAAAGGACGTTTCATAAATTAAAATAAATAATTTTTAACCATTAATATATGAATAAAATATTAAAATATTCAGTCATGCAAGCGCACTAGTTTGCTATGTTAATTTGTGGACCCAAAGCTTTAAAAAATAAAAAATTGGAAAATTTGCACCACCCAATTCTATTCAGTTATTAACGAACCAGCGCCATTTTAATTGACAATACAACACATTTTATTACGTTTATGAATGAAACGTTTAAATCGTAGCTTAAAAATACTTTCATCGTTTGAATATAAATAAATAAATAATAAAACGTGTTTTGAGTGATAACTATTATTAATATATTTGAGTATGAATGCAGTTTTTCACATTCAATATTGATTCAAATAGAATTTTTCATTTATAAACAAATATTAGAGAATATATATTGGCATTGCTTGATGTGCTTGAATATATGAGAGTAAACTTGTTATACTATATGCAATGTAAATATCTATGAATATAAGTTATTTATTTTGAAAATAAAATGCCTTCATCCATCAAATCTTGCACAGCTTTTGCTTTATGTGTACATATATTGAATTGATGAAATATATTGCCTTCAATGATACACAAGAAAACTCGTTTATTTTCTCTGCAATCATAACACGGGATATAATCGAACGTTAACAATTTTTAACTATGAATTAGAGGTTGATAAGGTTTATTATTGAACTAGCTTAGTGAAAAAATTTAGAAAAGCAACAATCAGTTTGAAAATTATTGCATTGTTATCAAAACAATTTCTTACACACCCATTGGCGCAGTGGTTAGAGCTTTGCTCTCTTTTGCTCTCTCCGCTTCATACGTCCTAGACCTAAGATAAAATTAACCAACAGAATTTTTTGTCGTGATATAAACTTTCAACGTAGATGTCAAATCGAGTTAAAACATAAAAAAATCGTATTGATCTGCTATAATAGGAGTTTCCAATATGATATCGAAGGCATGGATGTGACAAATTAGAGTTTAAGATTGTTTTGTAAATATTTTGTGAATTAAGGGATTTAAATTATGTTAGCGTTATTTTTCTGGTTAACTTTGAGTTTGATTAAGCATCTGTATTGGGAAATTTCTTTCAAAATTAGGTCTAGTCTTTTCAGATATAGAGGAAAAAATCGGAAAGTTTGCGTAGAACTTCTTAAATATATTTTGAACTATATAGGTATGTTTACAAAATATAAAAAAAAATGTATTCGAGATCCTGTAAATAAATCTTTTGATACGATCACTTGATCACTTGATGTATTTAGGATAAATTTTTGTTTTTAATTTTACACTTCCATTCCCAAAGTAGCCTTCAAAATCAGTGTTTGCGTTTTGCGTTTTTTTCGATAAACATCTATCATGTCTCACCAAACTCAAATTGCTAAATTTCAAAATTTGTTTTCGTGTAGATTTGGAGAAAAAAGCCAGTCAGACAAACGACTGGAATTGTAAGTAAATAGTTTCTCGTTTTTTGACGCACAAAACTTTAAAATTATAAAATTTTACATAAATAGAGGAAATAGAGAAATTAATAGTAATTTTATAGACAAAAAACATACAAATTGTGGATTTATTTAATTTATATATTAAATCTCTCAATCATTAAGCATTCTTGACTGAAATTATTTTGGTGCAAATTTCTATTCTGCATTTATATTACCAACCGACTTGTATAGCGTAGTATTTTTTGTTTTAAGTCGCTTTAACACTTAATGTCATATGACAACTGCCTACACAAAGAAAATTTTTGTAGGTCATCAAATCTTAAATGTTAATGTTAATGTTAATTAGTCGCTAATGACCATAGTAGTTGATGCGACCTTAAATAAAGCAGAACAAAGAAAAAAAAATCTTAGATCATATATCTCATATCTAAGACTCAACGTGGATCGAACCCAGCGACCCTGACGCATGGAGCGGAGAACAACTGCTCTATAACCGCTGCGCCAATAGGTGTATGCGTAGTATTTTTTTAACGTGATAACGTCTTATAAATTGATGAACTACGGCAGCAAGTCTGAAAAAGAACGGCCATTTTGTCACGTTCCATTTGAGCCTGTGCGTGCAAACGAAAACGCGATACAAGTGATAGAGAGGCACGATATTATTGTTGAATCCTAGACAACGTGTTTTGAGTTTAATTGATTTTCCTTCATTATTTTCAGTCTGATTTTATTTTGAAAAAATTGCTAATTTTTAATTAATTCCTTCTTTGTATTATATAAAATAATTATAGTTCGGTGATAATAATTCAGTTTATAAAAGTACGCAATTTTTCATCAATTAGGTATTTTTTATAACGTTATCAAGTAAAAATATCGTCCGTAAACCAACTTTACAGACAACCAATTTTTTGGTTATTTCTTTTCTATTTTTGTAACTTGAAATTTCAATTTAATTTTTATTATATAGCATATTAAAACTATAAGCATTATAAAACTGACAATTATTCAGTAATACTAAATGTATAAAGCTAAAGATGTACGATGTACTGTACATTGAAAGAAAATTGAAAGAAAGTAAAGTCATTTAAACAGTAGCAGAATAGACAAGATAGATACATATCAAACATAACCATTTCTAATTAGGCGATATTATTGAAGTTTTTAAGAGAGAAATAAATCAAAGAAAAAAATCAAATTACTTTTTATTTCTTTTCATCTTATAGTCTATGTTTTCTTTTAATAAAGTCGGATAATGAATATTATGACACTTTAGATTTTTCGGGGGGGACCTTAAATATATATTTTTTGATTGTTTAATTATTTTATTCCAAAAATCCGTGCTTGCAGTAATGTAGCAGGAACAAGATTAAGATACAATGCTTAAAAGGTAAAATTTTCCATGCCAATTTTTTTTAAGCTCATTTAATAATTTTCAATATACCTAATTTAGCGGTTAGGATGTAATTAAGTAGTACAATAAATAATACTAACCTTAAAAACTGCTACTTATTAATATTTTGAGTTTAATTAATATTTTGTTATCTTTTTGCCTTCCGTGCCTTCCGCCTTTGTATTTGTAATCAAATAAAAATAGAACATTGAGAACTCGTCTTTTCCTTTGTAACCAAAATGATCATCTTTTTCTAAAATAATGCTGTTTTGTAATTTCGCCACTTTTTAGTAACCAAATAAGATAAACCACTAAAAACTAAAACCTGTATAAGTCTACAATATTTTTTTGATTTTAATGAAATATAATTAGTAAAAGTGAATAGTTAAAGGCCAATAATGAGCTAACCAAGTTAATTTTACTACGAATAACTGCAGAACCATCAAAACGTGCATACCATAAGCTAAATAAAAGCACTTCCGATGAATATTGTACTTGGGATAATAATTGTAAGTCCCTAAATTGAAGGTAGATAAACTGTAAGCCATATAAAGCCAAAACTTAAGGATCAAATAAAATTACGAGATGACTCTAGTAGTTAACGAATACCGTTTGTTTACGAACGTTTACGACACACAAACACCTACCGGATACCTTTAATAAACTATTTGAGCTAGTAGCTTCATACTCAACACATTTACTCTAAACTGTTTAACTGTTCAAACTGAGACAGTAAACTATAAGTTAAAACCATTTAAATTAACTACCGACTTCAAATTGTATGGAATTCACATAATTACTGTATTGAAATAACGTGTTTTAACTCTAAAGCATGGATAATTACTGTACTGAGAATCTATGATGTAAAAAATCAACATTCTGTTCGAAAAAAGTTTCTTATGCATTTGCAAAACACAAAATAAAAGTATTGGTTTTTAAACTAACTGTTAAAAAAGCAGGGGAAGGAATTTTAAAATTACTTTTCAAGATAATAAATTTAAATGTTTGCTTAAAAACTGTACCTAAGTTTTAAAAGTATTAAAAAAACACTTTTATAAGCTGTATTTTTCTAGATAAAATTAGAAAAAAATTTATTTAAAAATGAAATTATAAATTTTAGTTGTTAAATAAATGATTGTTAAAAACAACATAATCCTCATGATGCTTTTATAAATTATAAAAACAAATTGATTTTGCATCAGTCAATTTTTCATATAAATGCATACTTATCTAACAAATTTGACATTTCATATTTTCTTCTTAATAAGGGTAAGACTTGAAAGTTCAATTATATATTTTTATATATTTTCTATCTTATATGCGCTTAAAGTTTTATTAAAGGCATTCAATCGTGTAATTTCATTATAATTTTATTCACTGTCGTTATACTTTGAAACTTCCAAGTTCAATTTAAGAAAACGATACGTTTTTCTGTTTGAATTAATTCAGTGAAATTATCTGATAATTTACGTTCGATTGCGGTCAATGAAATGGAATAAAATTTATTTTTATATTGGAAAAAGGTAATTAACTGACGTAATGATGATATTTTTTACTTCTCTTTGTGGGAGATGTAATACAAGTTGAAAAAGAGTAGAAATGTTCGAAACACGAAAGGTGATTTATGACTGGTATTGATTCCTGGTTGAACCTGAAAAGGCGTGTTTTCTAAAGTCTGAACAGAAAACGATGCTGAATCAGTAATTACAACTTGCCTCGAGAGGGTGGATTCGGTTCCGACCACCTTTTTGATGTTCACCTACAGTTGCATTTCTCAATTACATTTCCAAAACTAGAAAATTGTGTCTTTATCAACTCACAAAGAGAAATGAACTAACAAATGAAATAGAGTTGAAACGAGTTGTTTATTTATTGAAACAAGAAAACCAAAGATGTAAAACGATTTGTTTTTCGTGCGACGGAAATAATTTATTTTTCACCAACATCTTTTTTTTCAAACACTCGATTTGTTGCGTAAGCATAAATTTTCCAAATAAACGAAGAATCGAAAGCTATAAATTATTTGATTCCTTGTTAACCCTCTGTAAATCATTTTATTTGAATACAGGAATTATGCAAATAATATCAAATCGTAGAACCCTCATAAATCGAGTTGCATTTATTGACATTGAATTCACGCTTGAGTTTTCGACGGGAATTAATTTTTTGCCCGAAATAGATTACTTAAATAAATATTCACTCCAAATTGTAAGTCGCCGCTTTTGTTGTTGATAGCAAAGTTTTTTGTCGCTTGCTTATGATTTCATTTAGCTTTGAAAATTTAATTTACTGTGAAAATCTTTTCTTCTTTAATCATTTTGTTACAATAAATGAACGAATTATTTTGAATATAAATTCGAGGGAAACTTTCATATCTTAATCAGGTTGAGAATTATAAGACGTTTCTTATTACAGGAAAAGATGAAAGCTATTAAGAAATTGTTAAAACCACAAGTTTCAGCAATAACGTTTTGCAATTTCCACTTTTACCGCTCATTCAAAGACAGTAATTAAAACAGGAAGCGCGGGAACTATAGGCATGAACCATTTCATCTTATATCCACAAATATAATTATAAAATATCTCGACTTTGTTTCACATTTTCCATTTGATAAATATTTCACAATGTACTTACAAGTGTAAGAAACGAGTTATCAGAAAACAATGAAAAACTTTCGGCGAATATTTCATTATTTATGAATACGGATGATAAATTGGAACATGTATGAATTTTTATGCTATTTGTAATTGTTATTTATGCGTTTTTGGGCCAAACATCCTCCACGTGAGTAATATATGGTTGGCCTTTTTATTTTATAAATGAATCAACGTCTAAAAAGCTTTTTATTAAAGTTTAATCATTTAAATGAAACTTTTAGACGTAGAAATATGAGTAGGTTTTTGCTATTCAGAGCCAGCGTTACGAATAATATTAAAAAATTAATTACTGTTTTAATTATTTCATTCTTATGGAAAAATAGTGTGACATGCATAAATAATGTCTTTAAAAAGTTTAACTTTTAATAGAAAAATATTCACTTTTGGTTTTTCTGTTAACTGTAGCCATTGACGTGATTATAATTTACATTTAAATAAAAAAACAGCGTTTAATGTATAACGTTTAAATAATTTTATTGCAAGTATACCTAATAAGTAATAATATAGATTTTTAGATACTTGCTTAACAAAGATTGGTAACTTTGAAAACAATCAAACACTGATAAAATTTTACGATTAGAAAAAGTGATCGTTCTTAATACTTTCCAGTGAGCATGCAAAGTCACACTGCGTAACATGAATGTAAAAATGGCATAACCCAAGAATGTTCTCTTGATGTTACAGAAGTGTTACGTTGTATGACGTTCTGTGATTATTAGGTTATACCTACTTTATACTTTTATATTTGTAGCTTATTTAGTAAAGTAAAGTTATTTTTTCATAACTTGTTAAACATACCGATAAACAATTACAATAAAACTTTTTTTAAATATATTTGTGTTGTTTCGTAATCTATATCCCAAGACAATAAGCTAATCTGTTGAATGTATTTAAACAAGACCCCAGTTGGGTTGCTTGCCACATTACTGCCTGTGGAGCAGTTCCAGTAAAGTCAGACGTTTCAGTCTAACAGTCTCCTCGCTGTTGTCCAGTAGGTTAATATGACCAGGTGAATAGAATAGGTGATTTCTTCAATTTTCTGAAAGTTGTTAAGCAATTTTCTAAAAATCTAAGGGTGCTGAATGTTAACTAAACTGACCACGGATTCATGCTCAATCTGAAAAATAAACTGAAAACTAGGAGTATTTTTTTAGTGTGGTGGTGTTATTATTAGTACATGTGTATACATAAATCATATAATAGAAGCTACTTTTTGAATTTCATTATCTGATATAAAGGCTATTATATTAATAATAGTTTACCATTTAAAAACTTCTATAACTTAAAAAGCTTTGAAGTTGCAAATTCCTAAGAATTAATACTTTTGATCAATAAAAAGTCAAAACGAATCACTTGATTTTTGAAATTTGGTTTAAAAATAAAACTTTATGGATCATGTGGATCACTAATTGATCACGATAGTTCGAATAAATAGAATTTATTTTAGCGCAATTGTTTAATTGCAAACAAATATATTGTATTTTTTATCCTTTATGTGCTACGAACATGAAAGTCACTGCCTTTAAAGTCAGTGTTATTACAAATAATGATTTTCATACCAATATTAAAAAGTATAATCCCGCAAAATTATACATCTTACGCATAATATCTTAAAATTGGTTACTTTAATTTTGGAATCCAAATTTTAATACTGGCTATGAATGGTGTACTTATGAGAAACTCATTTGAGGTACTTATGAATATTAATACTTTTCTATTGATTACTAAAACTTTATGTTTTATCATGAAAAACTTGTTTTAAAAATTTAAAAATTTTTACTTTATTATCGGATAATTTTTTAAAAGAAAACATTTTTAAAAACAAGATGAACCTGATACACAAAAATGAACTCAAAAACAGTAAAAAGGCAAACAAAGGCAAAAGAGTTTAATATATTACCTACTTACGTAATCAGTACTTAAAACACTTTCATATAAATAACCTTATATCTATGAGTGAATTATATTCGGCATGGCGACCACAGTCAATTTTATCTATATCTTCTATAATTAATTTGTTACTATAAAAACTATAATATGAAGCTGAAAGATTCTTACTCCAAACGTCTTAGACTCAGATACCAAAATTTTTGATTCTTCAAAATCTTATCTATATGTGTGTGTTTGTAATTAAACTCCTCCTAAACGGCTGGACCGATTTTGATGAAATTTTTGTGTGTGTGGATTCGAGAATGGTTTAGAATTACAATTTGTAATCGACAAGTTGTTTTTGGTCAATACGCAAAGACATTAACGTTCTTAATTTTTTTTAATGGAATAAACAAACAAAAATTTGGGAACCACGGAAATGCAAGGCATTTTAGTCTCAGGATTTGCTGACATATTACGACAAATACTTTGGGTCTATTATATTCATCCTAAGCGAGGCGAATTTTTCTTCTGCCTTTGTTATTGGTTAACATTCCTGGACCTACATCCTTCCAATATTTTTGAAAAGTTAATGGTACTTTATACGACTCTTTCTTCGTTGCATGTCGTGAGTTACATTTATCGGAATATGATAACCATTGGGATCTCACGCTTGCAGATGCAGCATGGAGCTCATCTCCACACCAAATTCGTTAATTATTTTCAATAATATATACAACGTGTTTACCGTCTTTAATATCTGCTCTGTGGAACAAATTTTAAAGTCTAGCGTTTTTATAAAATTCTCGATTTTTGGGCTTTGGGTTCAGATTTCGAAACAAATCCATAAAAGTTCCTTTACTTTTAACTCTGCTTAGTATCTTTAGCTTAATTATTTTATTCCACTCACTGTATTGTAAAAAATCATATTGAAATCTTCTTTTTGCTATTTTTATTTGGTAGGAAGTCTTGGTAAATTTTTGGTGGTTGGCTTAAAAGTAAGTGTAAAATACTGTATTCTGTGGTCATAAAATCAAATTTATGTATAGCAAAATCAGACTGTGGACACTAATCATAGTGATCACAAGATTTCTAATGTAGCAAAAGTTACTTCTATTCTTCTTACGTTATGCCTTGTAGTAACAGTGTTGTAGAGTCTGTATAACAATAATAACAACTGAAAATAGGTATCTATTGTGATTTTTTTTTTGAAGTTATACTTCTTTGGCCCGTTATGAAAAAATGATGAGAGTGAAATTTTAAGATGCGCGCGCATTTTCAGCCAAAAATTAACAAAATGAAGTTAGTCGCAAAACCATTGGGTTTCCTGGCGCGCGTAATTTGAATTTTTGTTGTATTTATTTTCTAATTTATTTATTTTTATATTTAAATTAAAAATAATTAAATATACAAATGACACATATAATTAATAATTAAGTTATTACTTTTCTCGAATTTTGCAGTAGTTGTTATAATTACTTTTTGAAGTTAAATGATGAAAATGACGTCTGCATTCCATGCATATTCTTAGTTATCACGAAATCTAGGATTCTAAAATGATTCAACCATCTTAGAATAATAATTTAGTAACACAATATATGAATAAGATTAAGACATTTGCTTTGACAAGTAGCTACTTACTTTATTTCGCAATTTCTTTGAAGCTTCGTTTTCATGACATGCATGAATTTTTAACCAGAAAAATGATCCTGGAAAATTTTATAAACGTCTTGCAGCTTTCTTTGGATATAATTTATTGATACAAATTAAAATATTATTCTCTTAATTTTATTTTTAATAATTATATCTCTAAATATATATATTTTTATTATTTAATATTAAATTACACTTTTTTAAAATTGATTATTTGAATAAAATTAATAAAAACTAATTTTTAATGATACCCAAGAAGTATAACTTCTCACGCGCGTACATAAGTACACGCAACCACTTTTTTTTTTATTTTAAAGACTGAAAATTGTATGCTGTAGGTGATTGAAACTGCGGGGTATTGTTAGTTATTTATAAAATACGCTTTGAACTTAATTTTCCAGCTAATATTTTCAAGTTATTCTAAGATGTAAAATCCTTTGTAACAAGAAATGCTCACGGCTTATTTTTCAAATTGATATTCTGAGAAAATACTTTAATTTTGGTTGTTTGATACTATAAATATACTATAGACCTAGAGTTACAATTTATTCAAAATATTACTAAGAAGCTACAATAACGTGATTTTTCTTTAAATTACTCGATGCAATTGGTTTAAAAAAGCTTAATATGGTAGCCATATTAAAAAAAGATTACAAATAGAATTTTTGCGTCTGACCTAGTTTCAATATATGCTTAAAACTTGCGTATTTGTAGCACAAGTATATCAATAATGCTTGCAATTTGTAATGATATTAATAATAAATGTACGAAAATGACTAAACCTATTTGTTTCAACTGGATAAATATATTTATGATAACCATACACATTTGAGTCATTAATTGCAATATGTATATTTGGGGGCGTTTAATGATCCGTCATTTCCATATACATTTAATATACGTTAGTGTTTTATGAGTCTTTATTGTATGCACGTAACTTTATGGCAAACATAGATCTCAACCAATTTCAAAACTAATTATGCACATTGACGTTTTCATGTTCATTTTATTTACACTTAAACCAACACAATAGCATCAATGTGCTCTTTCACAAGCCACATTTGGAGAGAAAAAAGGCGTAGAACTAATTTGTTACGAATAGTTTCACATCTTTTGACTATCAAAGTTATTAGTGAAATAACACTAAAAGCTCATGAATTTTAAAGAGCATAAAGTCTAATTAATATTTAAATGGTGTTTTAGCACAAAACGCCTGATCACAGCAAAAATAACATGGCTGACTTTCAATTTATTGTTTTTTAGCATTTTGAATAATTTGGTTCAATATTCAAAAGTTTAGAATTTCACATTAATATGGTGTAGAAGAATTGTGACATTAATTTCAGTATTGTAAGACAAAACGTGGTGATTTCTCATTTCAAATACGAAAAATGTATCTTTGTCTCACAATTTCAATGCTGAGGAATTAAATTGGTGATAATTTTGTTCAACTATTCAAATTGAAAATAGTCATCCGAGGAAACAAATCTTGAGTGATTTTTGATAAGAGAATGTTTCCAGTTTCTTGAATTTAATTTCCTGTGAATGATTTACAAATGTAAATCTATAAATGTAACGTGTGCTTGTTTAATTCAGTACATTTTAGATTTGGGTTAATTTCTGGGTTTCTTTAAGCCAACTATTTGAAAGTCGCAAAACATAATACATGTATTAGTTCTATGGCTGACAAGAATGGTTTGCTAGTGATTCACGGTTGGTAGCGAGCGAATACCGAACACACCCTGCTGTGCTTGCAGCCAAATAAATCTCACCGTAAATTCTCTCCCTCGTACATAAAGTACAAGTATAAAATTTCATCAGCTACAATTAAAAGCTTCTTTTTTGGAAAACGATGCTATATTTGGGTTAGTAGTTCATAAGAAAATTTACTCCAGATGCAACCTTTACGAGTCTCAAAGGAAAAAAACGAGATGAAATTAGCGTAAGATAACTTTTCAGGAATATTGATTTTCTGAAATGTTTCTTTTTTCAGTCCCTATCAAAGAATTAAATTATAATCAAGTTTTTTTTATTGAAAAAAAAAACTATTTGTTAAAATTTCCAAGAAAACTTTTGTACAAACTAAATTTAATCCCATAAAGTTTATGTAGTGATATGCATCTTTGATTAATGATGCAAGAACTTAAGAGATTTCGCCGTAATAAATGTATGCTTGTTCTAATCAAATCAGATGTGTAAATAAATGAAAATGCTTGTCTAGGACATTAATCAGAATCCTTGGAATTCTTACGTAATATAAGATTTTATAAGCCTATATGCTTTGTGTAAACAAAGAAATATTTTGGCAAACGTAAAAAAAGTTTCTTTTTAACAATTTTAGTTAAATTGCAAAGATTTTTTGATAAAACTTAAGATACGTATCGCTATTTTTTTATGTTTCATGCAGATAAAATCAACAACAAAATAATAAGGATTTGGTCTCTTGAAGAGAAAGATTGTAGAGTAAGAAGCAATAAAAATGAAAGTTTGAAAAAGAAAACCTTTACATCATACGTTATCTATTAGTAGGTACCTACAATATACAACATTCGATTATCTAAAAATAGGTTTTGTTTGTTTAAAATGTAATATTATCTCCATAAAGAGTTACAACAAATAAAAATTTAGTACTTTATAAATATATTAAGACCAACTATTTCCAATATTTTTTATCATTGAAGAAGAAAAAATTCTCTTCGCTTCATCTTTTTGCTCAGTGAATGTAAAATTCGTACGAACGCAAAGAATAAATTACATTTCTCAGAAAATACATTAATATCATATTATTTTTGTGAGATCAAGTCACGTAACATAACTAACATTTTTTTCTTCGTACAGCTATACGTACATTACATGGCTTTCATATTGTTCTTACACCAAATATCAATTATTTTTCCCAATTGAACAAAATTGAATCAATCAATTAAAATGAAATTAAATGTTTAATTATACACACGTATTGGACTATGTGAAAATCGATTTGTTATTATAATTAATATCATTAATTTAACGGTTAAATAAATAACAACTAATTTATATATGTTTTATGAATTGCGTAAAATGTAGATAATTATAATTATAATTACATTGATAAATACGGCCGTCAGAATTATATTTATTTTGAGTAAATCTAAAAAAAAATATTTATGTTAGTATATTGTTGTAATTGTAGATGTTTTTTTATTGAATGCGTTTAATTATAGTTGGATTATTAACGAATAAATATAAACATTTTGCAAGGGAAAATTGTTTTTTATAAATGATAGATATTGGCTTTCAAATTTCAATATGTTTATATTAAGTGTACCTGTAAAAGGTTATAGTCCTGTAAAAAAAACTTGAAAATCAAAGTCTAGTTCAAATATGTTTTCTTTTCCAAGAAGTGAATAAATATTTTTTAGTCATGAGCCAGCAAAATTATAACAGAAAGATTCAATTTTGTCTCAGTTTTGGTTTTAGTTATGTATTTTCACAAGACTAACAATAAGATCAATTTTGCACATCAATAAACCGATTAAAGTCATTTTTTATTGAGTTTGCGGAGATAATCGTACCAATTTAGAGATTTATTTTTTACTAGCTTCTAGTCTCCTACAGAACAATTTCCTACAACGCGTCATTTTCAGGAACCGTGTTATAGAAGGAGAACCTATGTACGAAATTGTAGTTTTTTAAAATCTTAATTAAATGGATATATTAGAATTAAGCATTTTTGTTCAATGCATTAAATTCTCATCTTTGTCATTGGTACCGAAGAGTTTGTACGTCGTATGACTGACATAGTTGTAGAATTTTTTTGATTCTTTTCGCTAAACCTTACCATTTTATGTTTTGTAAAGAATATTATTAACCGACTTCAAAAAAAGGAGGAGGTTCTCAATTCGACTGTATTTTTTTGTTGTTTTTTTTTTTTTATGTTTGTTACCTCAGCATTTCCGACTGGATGAAGCGATTTTGATTATTCTTTTTTTATTTGAAAGCTGGTGCTTCCCGAATGGTCCCATTTTAATTTGAAGGAAATCGTTCATTTCTAAGGGGTTGAAAACTAAGGGATGAAATACTAACTTCTTATTGAATAGCTCGATTTTGAAAATTATTTTTCTATTTGAAAGCCAGGGCTTTTCGTGTGGATCCATTTTAATTTGAAGGAAATCGTTCACTTCTAAGGGGTTGAAAACTAAGGGATGAAATACCAACTTCTTATTGGATAGCTCGATTTCGATAATTCTTTTTTTATTTGAAAGCTAGTGCTTCTCGTGTGGTTCCATTTTAATTTGAAGAAAATCTTTCACTTCTAAAGGGTTGAAAACTAAGGGATGAAATATTAACTTCTTATTGGATAGCTCGATTTTGATAATTCTTATTTTATTTGTAGAACACAACTTTAAACTAGTCTCCTATCCATTTAAAAGAAAAATTCCACTCATAAGGGGTTAAAAATTAGAGATGAAATAATATTATAAATTTTTCCTGGCTAACCCGATTTTGATAATTTTGTTTCTATTACGTACAACGTACCTTTAAATTGTTCACATTTCAATTTGAAGAAAAAAATCCACCCCTTAAGGATGAAAATAGGGGATAAAATAGTGAAATTTAACCGAATTTTGATAATTTTTTATTCTTTTGGAAAGAGTAATCCACTTAGTTTTGTTATTACATTTAAAAGTAAAAAATTTCAACCCTTAAGGGCAAAATGATGTAGTAACTTTTAATATTAAACGGCGCTGCCTCATACGAGCGTTTGGAAGGTTAACCATTTTCAAGAAAATAAAATCAGTTATCAAACTTCAGATCACTAAAACGCGAGAAATAAATAAATATTGTAAAAAAATGAAAAACCAACTTCAAAATATATAAAAATTCTTAAACAAGAAATGCACTAAAAAGTAACAAAATAATGGCGTATCCTTGCAGTATCTACAACTTACAAATTATTAGGATGATACAATGTACAACTATTGTTATTTTTAGAGTTGGTGTCAGTTAAGAAAATAAATATTAATGGTAATTTGTAAAAATTGTAAAAAGGTTAAGTTGGTAATTGGTATTTTGTAGTAAGGTCGCTAGATATTGTTACAGTTCGAGTATATTGTTTAAAAGTTCATTTAAAAAATAATTTTCATAAGATATTCTCGTTTTTTGCTAAGTACAAATATAGTCGTATTTCTTTGGCTGACACCAACTCCAAAAATAACAATAGTTGTACATTGTATCATCCTAATAATTTGTAAGTTGTAGATACTGCAAGGATACGCCATTATTTTGTTACTTTTTAGTGCATTTCTTGTTTAAGAATTTTTATATATTTTGAAGTCGGTTTTTCATTTTTTTATAATATTTATTTATTTGTAACTGTAAGTCTTTATGAAAAGTTCGGCTCATGATTTGAAATACAGCTAGGTGTTGTTGATGAATCTGTGTGTTTAACTTAAATAATGCTGATATATATACACAAGCGACCCAGACTACATATACTATGCATTTTATAATTGAAAACCATAAGTCCATAAGTCCGTTCCAACTTTAAATTTACAATTAAAAGACGTTATTGTTTTAAAAATGATTTCAGCTATTGAATATTCAACAAAAACTATAAATATTGAAAAATAAATACTTTTCGGTATTTTAACACTTAAAAAAATGCATAAAAAGAGAAGTCAACGACACGCAGTGTTCCCAAGCGGTCACCCATCCAAGTACTGACTGCGCCCTATGTTGCTTAACTTCGGTGATCGGACGAGAACCGGTGTTTTCAACATGGTATGGACGTTGACGACGACTATAGGTTTAGAGCAAATTTTTTGAAACTCATATCTACTGTAGTATTTATCTCTTGACTTTCGCGGTCTATAAAAAGATTCCCCACCTCTTCTTAATCAACTGATATTAACATACGAACAACTAACTGCAAAATTTGCTCTAAACCTATAGTCGTCGTCAACGTCCATACCATGTTGAAAACACCGGTTCTCGTCCGATCACCGAAGTTAAGCAACATAGGGCGCAGTCAGTACTTGGATGGGTGACCGCTTGGGAACACTGCGTGTCGTTGACTTCCCTTTTTATAAATTTTTTAAGTTTTAAAATACCGAAAAGTATTTATTTTTTCAATAATTATAGTTTTTGTTGAAGACAATAGAAATAAGGATTTTAAGTTATAAGCTTATTTTTCTCCAATACTGTAAGATTGAAAAGAAATAAAAAAACTAAGCTAATTTAAAAAACGGAAATGAATTTTGAAAAGAAAATGAATTGCCAGAGGATAAATTGTAACAAGGAAGAATAGCTGGAGGTGAATGGTCGGGGATGAATTGCCACGGAGATAAATTGTCTTGCACTCAATATGTATTCCACTGTCAAATATGCCTATGAACAATGACCCCTCAAACTATAACATTTTGAATGTATTAAATAACTAACGATAAAACTTATAGAGCCAATTGATGACTTTAAGAGCTAAAAAACCATAGTACCTCATCTTATTGGTAGTTTGTGCTTCGAGTACTAAATATCTTTAATGATTGCTCTTGTTAATGCTTGAATTAGAAAATTGAAAATAAGCATGTATAAAAAAAGAATATGTGGAACTCAACACCATTTATACAATAATATAAAAAAATATTTCCATAACAAAACAAGATGAAACCCTACAAAAAATTATAGTTATGAAATTGAAGAATGTTATTATACGTGAAAAAATAAAAGTGTACACTCTTTAAGAAAAGACTTGGAAAATTGGCCTGAGCGTAAAACTCAATTATTACCAACATTCTGAAAAAATATCTATGAATATAATTTGTTTTAAAAATTACTTATTTCCTGTGTTATAGGTTTTTCTTCAAGGACAACTCTATATTTCATCCTTTATGACAAGAGTGTCTTAATAGAAAGTAAAATTATATCTACATACAAGTCAATGGACTCATCTGTAATCCTTAACATAATATCTAATTTGTTTTCACATTTCCGTTTTTTTTTTTTTTATAAGAAATTTATTAAAATATGTTTTTTGTTTAGTGAAAGTCTGACATATTTGTTGGCTACCCAGTTTTTTTTTCAGAGAATTGATATTTTCTGGAATCTTATTTTTGAATTTTTTTTCTTTATAATTTCAAATGATGACTAGAAAATTGACGAAATATTAGAAGAATGTCGACCGCAAACCACGCTTTATAAATTCCAATCGTCTAAAAGCCGGAAGCACGTCACTATGCTTGGAACGTTGAAAGCTATATTCTGTAATTGGAACATGAAACGTAGGCACTAATATTGGCAGGATATGCCTTGCAAAATCTCTATCGATATCAATTCTCACGCACAACAGTTGTAATAAACGAGGAAAGCACCGAATTTCATTCGATATTACAACAGCGTATTATATTACTCGATATTAAACTTGATTAGTACGCAACCGTCGCAATCTACATTTTCGACGTAGACAATCCATAATTTATCCAATCTCACTTTTTTCACTGTAATTCATATTAAAGGAATTATAATATATCTCTGTATAGGTAGGTATATAATTTGAAGGTGGTCATAAATCTCAACTCATGAACCTTATCAATTTTTTGCACACACTTCCTGAGCGGAGGATCTATATTATCTATGGCTACGATATCATATATAACTTCAACTAGTTTAAGAATAACTTTTTATGATACTCCTTTTTTCATACAAAATTCAGCTCATAAATCAATTAAAAACTTTCCTAGAAATGATTCAATGCTTCACTTTTATAAGATGTAAGAAAAACATTTAAGATATTGTTACAATTAAATAGAGTACAACGGCACGTATTGATTCTAACTTTCAGAAAACTTGTTTCCAAACAAAGAAAACAAATTCATACTATGTACTTGTTGAAATACTAACCTATTAATATAGTTTGAAATAAGCTTCATTAATTAAGGGATGAAGGGAGAGAGTGACACCTGGGAAACTAATAGCGTTTGAACAAGTAACAAATGGAAGGTGGTGGATGCAAACGGGCGCATTTGATTTTAATAAGATCATTACAATGTTTTATTAGGTAATAACTTTTCAAGATTCCAACTTAATAGTTTTTGATCGCCATGTAAACAATTTTAAAGTGAAAGTTATAATAATTATTTTAATTCAAGATTCAACATTTTAAAATATGAATAACTATACATAAAGTCGTTAAAAATTGAATTTTGAAGTTTGCAATAAAAGGGATGCTTGATATTTATAAATAAATATTATAACAAAAAAGAAAAACCATCTTGAAAAAAAGAATTGTTATACAAAAAATTAACTTAAAAGTAAAAAATAATTGCGAATCCTTGTGTTTAGAACTGACAATCAACTTATCAACTACAAACAATTATCAAAATATTAATTTATAGTTCACCTAAACAAAAGTTTTTAAAAAAATATAATGGATAAGAAAATATAGCTAATGATAAAGTTTGTTTGTAAAATATATTTCATTTAAATATGGTATTCTGGTTTTTCAATATTGGCATTTTATGGGTAATAAGGCATATTGTCATATTTCCTTGGTTAACACCGACTTAAAAACAAAAATTGTACCTGCATTATACTCTTACCATAATAATTTGTTTTTTAAGCAAACCACCATATAGTATATGTATTTATTTTTTTTTCTTAGATGAACTCTAAAAAAATATTTTGAAAATTGTTTGTAGTTGATAAGTTGATTGTAAGCTGTAGACCCAAGGATACACAATTATTTATTTTATTTTTTAATGCATTTTTTTTAAATTTTTTTTCTTTTTTGAAATCGGTTTTCTATTTTATAACAATTTTTATTTATTTCTCGATTTTTAGTGAAACTGAAGTTTGATAGTTGTGTAGAGTTGAAAACATATTTTTGGATTATTGCAATTCACTCACTTTTCACTTTCATTACATCAAATCGATGAAATTCACCATTTTCAATGTATCAAAGATCTGAACATTACCATTAACACACTTAAATGTCTTTTCCAAATCAATTTTTGTTTATAAAATATCAATATTCAACATGGAAGTCGTTGTATTACTATGAAAACATAAAATAGCAAGTCTAACGTCACATTTTGCATCAAATTTTCTACAAAAACGCTATCCGAATTTTTGACTTTCGCAATGGCATACCAAAAAGTATCTTTCCGTAAACCTTGTCCTGAAAATTTCAAACATAACAAAAATAGAATCGTCCCAATTGGTAAAGTCGTTTTCAAGTTATGGCGTCACCAATAGATTCATGGCCCCAAGGAGATTCATGTTTAAAGGTATATATAATCAAGATAACTAAAAAACTTCTGGTCAGATCTTGATCAAATTTATATAGGACCACATGAAAAGCATCAGATTTCAAATTAAAAACCGGATTGTTACCACCATCCTTGGTGGTAAGATTGTTCACATACATTAATCATGATTGTCAAATTTGTGTTTAAAATTAAAAGAGCTAATATAGGTATAACTTGGATATGTAAGACTACAAAACGACAAAAATGCTGAGCATGCATCAGTGAGCCTGAGGAAGCTGTAATATATGGCGAAAAGGCGCGACCTGATATTCTGTTTGCATTTATTGATAAATCCCGATCCATTTCCCCTTTAAATATGTACTTATATCAATACAAAATTTAATTAGGTATTCCTTAGTCAATTCTAAATATATTAATAAAATTTTAAATAATTAACTAAGCCGTTCACGAGTTATAACAATTTTAAAAACCTGTACGTTAGCATCTCTTCTTATGGAGATTTGTTCACTCAAAAGATAAAATTATTGTAAACCAATGTTGAAAGATGGAACATTTTTCAAATTTTCATGTTATTTTATTTGAACTATATTAAATACTTTAGCATAATTTGGGCTATATTTGCTATACGGGTGTTGAGAAAAACATTAAAAACCAATCAAAAACCTGATTTTCTAGTTAATACATTGTGAAAATTGAGATATATTTCAATTGAACCATTTTAGTGAGTCATTTCTGTCGTTATACATATATATTTATATAAGTCATTTTATGATAACAATATTATATTCAAATCGTAGTGTTAAAAATTTGTTAGTTTATAAATATAAAACAAAAATATTATAAAATAGACTACGTAGAATTCTATATTGATAATTTCATGTATAACGTAAAACACATCGAATCTTTCTTAAAAGTGAGATAATACGTTTAATTGGTAAATAAATTACATCGGAATACAACTTACTTAAGAGAAAATTTTCTTTTTTTGAATTAAACATTTGTAAGCCTAGTACTTAACGCAGCTGAAACTTTTAAATCCTTAATTAATTCACTGACCTTAAAATGGTCGCAGTACACCAATCGATAGAATGGTCGTGGGAATCTAATCTAAAATACTTATAATTTCATGTTAGTAGAAATGTACGTGAATCCCTCGCTAAGCTGTCCTTTAATCCGGGAACATGCCGTTTTAGTCAATATAATTATCGGTTCTGAGACCAATTTAGGAACTGATAACAATCGTTTGAATTTCAAAATATTCACTCTAAACGAATCCCTTTTTCTAAGTACTGCAAGCAATAAAATCCTTACTTAAAACCTTTGATATAAAGCTTTGATATAATATTCAGTAATTTAAAAAAATTTATAGTACATACTTGAGTTCATTTTATGGTTGATAAATTATTAAACGTAAAAGTAAAAAATAGTTTTCAAACTAAACTTTGTAGTTTTTGTTATTCAAAATTATTACTTTAATAATTATACACAAAATGTACAATCAAAGAAAGTGTAAGTTAAAATTATAGTACGTACCTAATAAAAGTTTCATTAAAAAAAATTGAGTTCTTAACCGACGGCAATTTTCTAGTAAAGCTCAAACAGTGAATATATCTCAATTCCCTTGTTTGTACGATAACTCTGTTCTCAAAATAGGACCTGTTTAATATTCAAGACGAATGACATCCTAGAACATATTTAATTGATTTAGCCTCGAAAGTTATAATAATATCATTCGATAACATCATAACTACAATAATTAGTTACCCTTGTTCTCGTAACTTTACAGACGTCCATTTACCCGGCTTAACCGCAGCTTGTGTTTAAGATTGTGTAAACAATTTTCCCTAACGTTTACGATGATATAAATAAACATTTTTAAAAATGTGAAAAAGCATGAAATTTTAAATCAAATTACATGTAAATCACAATTCACCAAATGAGGGCTCGTGACCGATATTTATGTGAAATCGAAATTGTATCCTAAATGCAAAACATGAATAGATCCGGAAGGCAGTTTATTTAGTACTGAAAGCACTAATGCAAACAGTTTGGATAGTGATTGTCAAACTATGCCATTATTAATGACAGATTCGAAACATTTATCATTATAGCGTTACACGCATTTAAATATATATCAGTCAGCTTTTCGCATTAGAGGACGCGATAAAATTCGCATTGAATCTGTTTTTTCAACCATCTCTTCAATGATCACCGACAAAAGATATTATCGTAAGCGCGATAAATTTTTAAACCAGATATTTTTAAGAGAATGTATAATAGTGAGAGACGAAATTATTTTTTGCAAGACAATGTCAAAGTTCAAATACACATAAATATAACACTATCACGTAAATCTTTAAATACACATACGTACATATATAATATAGAAAAAAGAAAAAAAGTTCAAGCATTTATAAATCATCAGATGTAAGTATAAAAAAATTGTTTTACCGTCATCTTAAATTCTAGTATTTACTACGTTTATCATATATTTTATTTAAAAAAGGATTACGAGAAATGATATTTTATAGTAAAAAATATATCTTTATTGTTGTATAGTTAGAAAAATAATTCAAGTGCTTTCTTTTACTTTGATCCTTTTAAATCGACTTTACGATCTAACTATTTAATATCGTTTTTATTTTGCAATCTTATAATTTAATTAAGATATTTTATGAGCAGAAATTTTATATGAAATTATTAAAGCAGGATGCTCTATTTTGCTTCTTATTTATCGTTTCACCTCGTTTCATTCGAAATTATTAAGAAAAAACAAATTCATATTAAAGAATTTCCACTCTTGTGAAAATATGATGTAGTTATCTATATTTTAATTAATAAACAGCACATTAGAATTGCAAAAGTAATCACAAACTAAAATGAATTTAAATTGTTTGTAGAAATTGATTCTTATTATTATAGAATAACTAGTTTGAAGATATAGAATTCATTTTCTGTTGTATTTTTTCTGTTATCTGCCAGACTTCTTAGGCTTCTTACAGCATTTGTCTCTACCACAATTATCTGATATTGATCTCAGCTTGACCAACTTAACAAGAAGTACCTATATCTCTATTATCTGGGATATATGTACCATTTAATAAAGTAAGCTGCTTTCTAATGTGTGGATTTTTAGGGACAGCAAACAATAGAAAACAAATTATAACTATCCAGAAACTGTTGTAATTTTCTTTCAGTACTTGTTACCTTTTTTAAAACTAGGTTTAGCTTTGTTATAAACATTTTTTCTAGTAATACTTCCCACTAATGTTGCCAGCCATGGAGTCCCAAAATAGTAAGCGGTTAAAAGTGCCTCAGATGAAGGTGTCCCTTAACCTGGTTATGGTTTAAAGAGATACTCTTTCGTAAGTATTCTCTATCAAATCTGATCTAGACATCAATTAGATAAAAGAATTATTATCCTGATGGCTAATTAATGAATCGAAAAAAAGTAACACTTAAGGGCTTTACGATATTTTATCTGAAATTTGCACAGAATACTAAAGGCTAAATTCTTTAGTCCGGCCCCGTAATCTGTAAAAACTGTAAAAGCCTCCCTATAATTATTTCATATAACTATTGAGAAGCTGATGCCGTTTGCACTATTTCCGTATATGTGACCGTATATATGTACTGTTCCGCTAAGTGGGTAGGAGGTTAATGTGTCATGGTATTTTTGGCATTTACTACAGATAGTTGTTCTAACACCCAGAAGATGAAGGTTTGTGGGTAGAATTGAGTCCCTTAACCTAAAAATAAATATTCTTAACTTATCATTAATCTTGTGTAGAGTTGTGAGTATCCAAACGTTACTATGCCATATGAACTTCTTTCTGTTTTTAAAAATATTGATTTCATTAGGTGAAAAGTATTGACTAGTAATTAAGTAAATAGATAAAATAGACTTCTAAAATACATTGTCTCTTATGGAAAAGCTAAAAAGCAAATTGTCATTTAGAGCTGTTATTACTAATTATTAGAAAAATTTATTTCAGATATGAGACAGGATGTATTGACTCCTAACCTTATATATCCGAAATAAATTTTTCTAATAATAAGTAATAACAGCTCTAAATGACAATTTGCTTTTTAGCTTTTCTATAAGAGCTGACAATGTATTTCAGAAGTCTATTTTATCAATTAACTCAATTTTTTGTATTACGGAGTTAATCGATGTGTGCACTTACCGGCTCAAATAACAAAAAAAAAATAGTGAAATTTAAACAGATTAAATTTTATTAAAAAGCAAGACAAAAAATTAAAAAGTTTCAAAGTTTCAAGTATTTTGCTGAGGCTCTCTGAAGTTTTTCTCTTTCGTTTTTGTATCCAACATAAAATAGCTAAAGTTAAAATTACCGTAAAACAGGATCTTTTACTAGTTTTTGGTAGTAATTATTCTTCAGATGACTGTTTTTTAGAACTGCCGATTAGTCACTTGGTCAATTGTTTTGGAGTTTTATTTTCTCTTGAAATTATATCGATCCATTGACTATTATTTATATTGATGCAATGAAGAAATTTGAAATTCCTTCATCAATGAAAGCTTTTGATGAATCCAAATTCTCATAAAATAACGTTATGGTTCTTCTTCCAGTCCAAGAAAATTGTAACACCTACATTCACTCGTTCTAGTCTTCTCTACAACTACTCCTGTAAATAAAAAATGAATTTTAATATTTTACAAATAACTATTATTTTGGTTATGATTTATATATCTATATAAATGTTCATATTAAGTCTAATAAACAAAAAAAATATATTTTGTTTTAATCTAACGTTACTTAACAATGTCTAACTTTTTGTAAATATTATATCTTTATCGTATTGTAAGCAAATTAAGAATTTCAGTTGACGTCTTATTTGAGGACTTCTCTCAAAAATTTCAGAAATTAATCTTTCGTTTCGTTTCTTGAAAAAACATAAATCAATCAACTTATACATTTGCTATAAGCTATCAAACCATAAGACTTTTAATATCAAACAATCAGATAAAGGTCTTTGTAAAATATAAAATATTTTCTAGCAAACTTTTATGTATTTTAAAGTTTAAAGCCACAATAAATAATATTTTTATACGACTTTAGTATGGAGAATAGCAAGATCATTCTCTCAAATTTTATGTCTTTTCGACGTTATTTCGTCTAGGAAATCTTTCTCTCGCAAACGTATGACTAGATTTCCCTAAATAAACAATACAGTATCAAAGGAAATAAGAACTTTTCGAACAGTCTCAAATAGTCTCGCAATCAAAACCAATAAACTTGACTCAGTAGTCAAAGCCTTCCATTGCATTACGACAAAATATATTGTGACTTTGAGTCTTGTCATTGGAATCTGATCTCATTTAAAGTCTCAAAAAAGAAACATAAAATGCTAATTTGCATATTAAATTTGACCTTTTACCAAGTAAAGTGTTCACATTTGAATGTGCCATATATGTATAAAGCTACTGTTTAAGTACAATAGAGGAAAAAATAGATCATTCAATATTATTCATAAGATGCTAACTATCAATTTTATTATCTCCTCAATGTAAAGCGTATAGTAATAAAATTACATTCTTCAGTATATTTTATCATTTTTTTCATATGAGTTTTGTGAGTCAATTGTGTTATAAAATAACAAATATAAACTAGAAACAACCAATGTTTACCCATTTTTAGTATTAACATTTTCTCAATGGTGCTACTACGGGAAAACGACATAATTTCTGTCTTAAATAGTCATAAAAATCACTTTTTACGGTTTCTAACACAACTTATCTACATTTTAAACGTTCGTATGTGAGACGCTAAAATTAATTTTTACACCAAACTTGAAATACAAAAATTTACGCAAACATAAGTAGATGTTCCTGTTAAGAAAGTGCACTTTATTGGATAAATTTGTGCAATTTTCGATTTTATTCAGGAAATTTGTATGCAAGATGCGGTCGCTCGCACGGTTTCAAAACGACTCACTAGAGGAAAATATTCCGCGGAAGATAATCATGTAAATATTTCACATTTAACCCAACTCTTCAATATTTTGTAAGCGTCTATAATCTCTTTAAAAGCGATTGAAATCATAGAGGGTGTTCTCAACAGTTTCATACTCTTATACATTGAAAATGAGTGCCACAACTCAAAGAGTAAATAAAAATAATTTAATAGACAATCAAATTGAGATACCAAAAGAGAGACGCAGAGTGTTTTAATTAAAAACGTGTTAATATGAACCAAATTGACCAGATTTAATTTTGTGCTGAAAAAATGTAATTATCCAATTACATATTCCACATAAAAGCTCGGTTATATCCAAGATTATGATATTTGGTTAAATGAACATTTGGATAAAACTTTTAGCTTTACGATCTTTCATATTGTTGGCGTATTTATATAATTAGTAGTCGTGTGGTATGTAATGTGTAAACCCTATGAAACACATACATAATTTGTTCATTAAACTACGCATAAAGTTTGATTGTAACTAGTTTGGTTGTCATAACCCACAAAATGACTTCAAGCTGAATATTTACGAAACTATAAACATCATATACGTAGTAGAACTGATATCTTAAATCTCAAAATAATAACAACTTTGGTTTGCAAGTGTTATATTTCACGCATTGAATGGAACTTTTGTGTTCAGTTTATGGCACGCCCTTGGTTAAACATTCTTAGCTATCTCCAAACAGCTCCCAAAAGGATGCACATTAATTACTTTTTAATTTAAAGATCGTTAAATTAAAGCAATAGTTAACTTGGTGACATAAAATTTTTTTGTAAAATAAATAAAATTACAATATGTTTTGGAAAGAAAATTTTAAAATTTTGCTAATAAATAAAAAAAATCTTATTGTTAATATATATAACAGAAAAAATAAATACAAGATATGGCAGAGGAACTTCCTTATTTGTTGAAACATACATATCAAAATGAGTGGTATTTCGTGGGTTTTTCGAAAAGGTTAAGGTAGCACTAAATCGAAAGAAAAGAAGGAATTTTCAATTTTCTCTTTTATTTGTAGAGGGCGAAAAAAATGAAGATATCTCCTAGAGTAAATGTAATTTTCAATAATCGCAACACAAATTCATTCAGAAATTACTTTAATATAAAGGATGTATAAGTTAACAGAACAGTACTACGATCACGCAGTACCTACGGTAAGTGTAAATTTTTTTAAAAAAAGTTGTACGTGTAGGTACACTGTACATGTGATAGAAGTGAAATAATTTATCTAAATTGAAAGTTCTCTGACTACCTTAAATATAATATTTTCCTTATAATTAATTTTACCAGATTCTGTATAAGTTTATCTGTTTTTAACGATATCGAATTACCGACATAATTAATAAATAAACTTAAAATTTTATGGTTATGAATTATTGAGAATCTCATTTGTACTTGATCATTTAGTGCAAGTCTATCAACTATCATAATTTAATACGCCAATCAATTACTAATTTAAAAAGCTCATTTTCATCTATGAGTCGAAGATTTTATATAAAATCGTTAAAGTTAAAACTCCATAGTTTTTTAAGATTATTCCCAATACAACAGGATCTATTAACAGATGTATTAATCAAAGTTAACAGAAAAATCAATAATAACGTTTAAAATCTCTAAATTATGAAAACAATAAAATGAAATTGTTTCCAAGAAGTTAAATTGTAACTTGTTTTTATGGAAAAGTGTTTATATCCGACAGTCAATTGCGAAAAAAATTACAGAAATCGACGAAATGTGCAAGGAAAAAACAAAATTATTAGAAAATATATTGATAGGTATTTTTTTTCTCCTTGAGGGTATCGCGGTGTTTTTTTAGTAAATCAAATATTCTCCAAATACTATAAAGAGCACATACAACGAGAGAAGAAAGAAGACTTTGATCAAGTAATGGTTAACATAAGCGATGTTGAAGTCAACAGAAAAACTTAGAACAAACTTAGAAACCGATTAAAATGAAATATAAACTTAATGTTTAACGAAAAATATATTTTCTTTGTATTTTCAAAGATAAGTATCTACACAAAAAATACAAATTTTTAAAAAGTCAGCAAGCATTGTGAATGAAACGACCCATTAAATTTTAAGTGCAATCAAAACATCTCAATGATTAATAAAAAATTAAATCTGATGCGAGTTTTTATGCTTGCTTTTACCGTTATTTTTGATGATAAAAAGAAAAAACAACATTTACCTAATTTTTAATTAGGTAAATATTTTACATTTTTAGCTTCTTTTTTTTCTACATTTAATATTTAGAAATTTTTTACAAAGGAATTGCTTTATTCTTTGATATATCAAAAGCATTTGATATGACATGGAGACATAAAATTATAAAAACATTATCTGAAACCGGTATTAGAGGGCATATCATAAAATTTGTTGAAAATTTTCTGGAAAACAGACAAATGAAAGTGAAAATTCAGAACCACTATTCAGAAAGACAAACGCTACAAAACGGTATCCCTCAAGGGTCTATCCTCAGCCCGACTTTATTCCTTATAGCAATTAATGACATCCTCAAAAACTCGACGAATCCTATAAAAACATATTTATATGCCGACGACCTAGCTATCTCATTATCACTTCGAAATGAAAAATGTGTCCAAAAAACTATTCAAAACCAACTTAAAAAATTTGAAAACTGGTCCAAAACAAATGGAGTATACTTTGCTGCCCAAAAAACAAAGGGGATAATATTCCACTACTCTAAGGCAAAACCTCACATTCCACAAATTACATTCAATGGAGAAAAGATAACCTTTCAAAATGAAGTAAAATTCCTTGGAGTCACCATGGATAGTCGATTAACATGGACAAGTCACCTAAAAGAACTCAGAGCAGGCTGCCTACAAAGAATAAACTTAATGAAAGTTCTAAACGGAAAAAATAACGGAGGAGACATGAAAAACTTATTGAACGTCTATCGTTCTCTAATAAGGTCAAAATTGGACTATGGCTCTGTGGCCTATGCATCGGCTAAGCCGTCAGTATTGAAAATTCTGAATCCTATTCACAACCTTGGGGTCAGGATTGCCACAGGCGTCCACCGGACGTGCCCTATCTCCAGTATGCTCGTGGAGGCAGCTGAACCGGACCTAGGCTCTAGAAGACAGGCACTTATCCTAAAATACTATATAAAAATATCAAGTTTACCAACACACCCAAACTACTCTGTAATTAAAAAATATCCCTTTTCTATTTTATTCAAAAATAATATTAACCGACCAAAGCCTCTTCCAATCATGTATAAAATCTTAAAAAGAAAAATAAATATAAAGTGGCCTTCTCCGTTAAACCAAAACAGAATTAAGCAAAATACAAAACATATAAAAGAAGTCCTAACGACGGAATGGCAAAAAAAATGGGATAACGAACGAGCCTACCTTAAGAATTTCAAAAAACAAGTGGATACAATAACCTTTGAGAAGCTTAAATTCAAACGAACTGACCAAATAGTGTTGACACGGCTCCGAACTGGACACACACGTGAAACTCACGATTGGATATTGAAGAGAGAGGAACCAAGACGATGCCCCAGCTGCCAAGTGGTGCTACAGGTCGACCATCTACTATCAGGATGTAATGGGGTGATTAGCAGAAACCGGATATACGACAAAAAAGAACTCGACCCATCTTCGTCTAAGATAAAAACTTTACTGAATAAAATAAAAGTGATGGACTTACAAATCTAATATATATTAATTAATTAATAAAATATACCATTTTAACTTATAAATTTATAAAATTAAAAAAAAAAAAAAATCCAAAAAACCAAAAAAATATTAAAAATAGTGAAATAGTGAAATAGTGAAATACCTAGTCTATAGGTCTAATAGTAAGACCAAATTTAGTATTAGAACTTAGATGTTTAAATTGATATTGATAAAATTAAATTATTTACTGTTACTGTGCAAAAAAAAAAAACTCTATTCATTAGATTGTAAGCATATATATTTATCTTTATTTATCGCTCATATATGGTATTTAATTATTAAAAAATCACAATTAATTATAAAATCAAGTATTGTACATAGATAACTATTATACAAAAACTATTCTGTACTATATGACATAACTATATCGTCAGCGCATATAGCCATCAGTAGCTGAGCGCTTTTTATCTAAATAAAAAAAAAAAAAATAAAAAAAAAAAAAAAAAAAAAAAAAAAGACATTCGTTAACATCAGCTCGAACAGAGCAGTTCAAGTTAAAAATAAATTAAACAGTAAAATTACATAACTGATAAAAACAACTAAATAAATCACGAAAAAAAGTGAAAAGGGATGACGGGAATCACCATTATGGACCCGCAACCATCCACATCAATTGCAACAACATCATATGCCACAATAACACAAAGCAAATCAAAACCCATGCACAACACGATCATCAAACCAACCCAAACAGTGCCAAAAAAGGAAAACGCAATCATTCTGGAACGAAAACAAGCGGAATTTGCAGACCATATCATAGCCCTCGAACAAGTAATCAACCTGAACGAGATCACCGACGCATATCCATTGAGGAACAACCGGATTTGTGTGTTCCTTAAGCACAAACAATTGGTGGAAGAATTAATAGCAAGTAACCCACAAATCAAAGTCAACAACCAACTTTCAAACATAAGACGATATGTCAACCCGCAAAAAAAAATTATCATCTTCGCCCCAGCCTTCATCACAAATGAGGAAATTAAACAAGCATTAATTAACAATAACATAAAAATAACGGCCCCAGTTATCCAAATAAAACTATCAAACCCCAAACTGGCACATATTAATAGTGGAAAACGAACTACATTTATAGAAGAACAAAATTCTATTCCCGATTTCATCACCATAAAAAAAGAAACAGAGGACGTGAAAATATCGCTGGTGTCCGAATTTTGCAACAATTGTCACCGATACGGACACACCAATATAAATTGCAGGTCAAGTCCAGTCAATACAGGGGGACAACAACAGCTGACGGCAATGCCCGTGGAAAACACAAGCCTAACAGACAAAATTCAAAACACAACAAGTACTGAAAACCCTGAAATTAATAATCAGAAAAACAAAAAACGACAACATTCAACCAGTCACTCCGATCTGAACACTGAGAACGAAGAAGAAAAATACATGCACGAATTAGTACACCTGCAATCCGAACCAAAACAAACAGAAAAGGAAAATAACGAAAACATTCACACCTCAACAAATGAAATAAATACAAAATCAAAAAAACACGTCCTACAAAAAGAAAACAAAGAAAATGAAACGAAAGAAGAGGGACCTGAATTCGCAATTCCAAAATCGTCCAAAGTACAAGGGGTGGATTCAGACATCACAGATTTGGAGTCGGACGCAACCACCAACAGCGAGTCATCGTGGATTAAAGACAACCCCAAGGTCGGTAGGAAAAAACTCAAAAGGGCAAAAGCAAACAAAGAGGTAAGAGAAAACAATGATTTATGGGAAATAATTAATAAAACATTTTCAAACACGGAACCAAATGAAAAACTCCCATTAAAAGCGGAACAATTTTACAGTTTTTTTGATAACGCAAAAGGCTACATTAATATCAAAGAATTAGCTTTAGAATACACAGATGATATAGCGTCATTAGCAAGTATGTGTAACTCATTATATCCGTCTTTGAACCATAGTATGAAAAGCAGATGCACCCGAATAGTAAAAAAATTAGAACTTTTAGTTAATTCAACGGATCCCTGTGGGGAAACGGACCAAAACAAATAAAAAAACAAAAAACAAAACCAACCAAAACTAAAATCCTCTCAACAAACACAAAAATAAATTTAAATTTATATAACTAAATAATCAATATGAGTATGAAAATCATACAATGGAATGTAAATGGGTATTACTCTAGGCGAGAATCTATTGAAATCCTGATCAACCAACAGAATCCAACCTGCCTATGTCTCCAGGAAACTAACTTCCCTGCGAACCACTGTGCCGACATACGAGGATTCTCTAAGTTTTTCAAAAACCGACAGGACGCAGGAAGAGCCAGTGGAGGAGTGGCAATCTACATAGCACATTCCTCCAATCCACAGCAATTGGACTTAAACACCGAAATAGAAGCGGTGGCCATTACCATCAAATTTCCTCGCTCCCTAACTATATGCAACATTTACCTTCCAAATAGCTCCCCATTGAACACAGACGACCTAGACGATTTGATAAACCAACTACCCAAACCATTTATATTAGTAGGGGATTTCAACAGTCATCATTACTATTGGGGTTCCAAAAAAACGACCCTAGAGGAAATCAAATAGCAAACTGGTTGGACTCGCAGAGCCATGTACTACTCTTAAATAAAGAACAACCAACACATTTTAGCAGTAGCAAAGGAACATCCAGTAGCATAGATTTAAGTTTAAGTTCCCACACATTAGCCTCAGAAATAGATTGGGAGGCCAACGACAATTTGTATGACAGTGACCACTATCCAATAAAAATAACAATAGGCTTTGATCACCAGCAAAGTGTCAAATTCATCCCAAAAAAATGGAAAATAAATTTAGCAAATTGGACCCTATTTACCCAAATAATAGATAATAACATCCATGATCTCACAATCCCAACAAAATATTCTACAAAAAATATAAATGTAATAGTGAACGAATTTACAACACTCATATTAGATGCAGCAAAAATGAGCATTCCAATGACAACAGGAAAAGTCAGAAATAAATCAGTACCCTGGTGGAACAGTGATTGCTACCAAGCTATCAAAGAAGCCAACAAAGCTAGAAGACTCTTCCAAAAAAATGTTCATAACGACCCTGATAGTAAATTCAAAATTGAATATAAAAAAAAGAGAGCAAAGGCCAGATGGATAATCAAAGAAAGTAAAAGGAAATCGTGGCAAGAATTTACCTCTTCCATTAACAGCAACACTCCGGTTAAATTAATTTGGGAAAAAATCAATAGTATTAAAAAAAACAAAATACCACACCCCATTGTTCTAGAGACAGAAGACCAGAAATTGGAGGAAAATCCAAATATCACAACAAAAATTTTAGCAGAAGCATTTGCCTCCAACTCTAGCACAAAAAATTATACAAAAAATTTTGCTATTCACAAAAAAAAACAGGAATACAACTCCCACCTAGAGCTTAAAGATAATGCAAATCCGATCAACAAAAGGTTATCCATGCATGAACTCATATATGCGCTAGAACAATCAGGTAACTCAAGCCCTGGCCCAGACAACTTGCCAAACGCAATCATTAAAAAAATGTCAAGTGCTGCTCTGAATTATCTGCTAGAATTATATAATTACATATGGGAAAACCAAACCTTCCCAGATAGCTGGAGACAAGCAATAGTGATTCCAATCCTAAAACCCAACAAAAACCCCAACTGCGTAACCAGCTATAGGCCAATCTCCTTAACATGCAACTTATGCAAATTAATGGAAAAAATAATTAGTAGAAGACTTCGGTGGTATCTGGAACAAAACAATCTCCTCTCTCCCTATCAGTTCGGTTTCCGTCAAAATAAATCAACAACGGACCATCTTATTAACATAGAAGACGATATATGCGACTCCTTTGCAAATAAAACTAACCTCATATTACTCACTCTAGATATTGAGAAAGCCTATGAAATGGCATGGAAGCACAACATCTTAAAACAACTAGAAAAGATGAGGATAAAAGGAAACACATTAGCGTTTATTAAAAACTTCCTAGAAAACAGAGAAATCAGGGTAAGACTCAACGACACCCTTTCGAATCCAGTAAAACTTGAGAACGGGCTCCCTCAAGGATCAGTTTTGAGTGTTCTCCTATTTCTAGTAAGTATCAACAACGTCTTCTCCAATAAAATCAACCCTGTAAAATTCTACCTATTTGCGGACGATTTGACAATAACATGTAGAAGTACTAACGAACATGCATCCACTAAGCTACTTCAAAAAACCCTGGACAAGTTACAAGAGTGGTCGGATAAAACAGGATTCAAGTTTTCTAAAACAAAATCGGAAATCACAATCTTCTCTCGAAAATACAAATCACCAGACAATGTATTGCTTAACCTCGATGGCCATCAACTAAAAACGTCTAGTACAGTAAAATTATTGGGTATGGTACTAGATAAAAAACTCACCTGGAAACCACATATTGAAACAATAATAAAAGACTGCCACCAAAGACTAAACCTCATAAAAGTGCTAGCCTCAGTGCAATGGGGAGCCGATAAAAAATGCTTACTTGACATATACAGGACTATGATTCGCACAAAATTGGATTATGGGTGTATATTTTATGATTCTTCGACAAAAACCAACCTTAGAAAACTGAACATAATCCAAAATAATGCTCTAAGGCTATGCATAGGAGCCTTCAGAACGAGTCCCACCAGTAGTATCCTAGTAGAAGCTGAGGAGATCCCACTTGATCTAAGAAGAAAAAAACTGGTTGCCAGCGTTGCCATCTGCGTCAATGAGGATTTAAAAAACCCAGCCTGTATTTGCCTCAATAAAAAACCAAGCATAGACAACCTGTATCGAACCCATAAATATCTTCCAAAACCAGTTCGAATAAGAGCCGTAGAGTACAGCAAGGAATTAGAGTTGGAATTGCAAGAACTACAAATATTCCGAAGGGAAAGTAAAAAGCCCCCATGGGAACGATTTAGGCCAGCCGTCAATCTAAAAATGGCCGAAAACCTCAAAGGAGATACACCCCAACTGTTATATAAAAGCCTCTTCTTGGAAACTTTAAATAAATACAACAAAGAAAAAATTTATTACACCGATGGGTCAATTATTGGAACAAAAACGGGATGCGCGGTGGTATCCGACAACGTAGTTAAGCGTTTCAGGCTTCGAAATCACTATTCGATATTCACGTGTGAAGCAACTGCCATTTCGAAGGCCCTGGACCTGATCCAAGCAGACAACCCACCTCAAAATTCCGTTATCTTCACTGACTCCAAATCCAGTTTAATTGCCCTCCAAAATCCATACAGTAAAAACCAACTCATCAGTAACATACAAAAAACTCTCGAAGAACTCGAAGACTGCGGGGTGAAAGTGTGACTCATATGGATTCCTAGTCACCAAGGAATAGACGGTAATGAGCGGGCAGATATAGAAGCAAAAGAGGCCACGACCGAGGAAACAATAGACCCCACACTGAAGACAGCAAAAGACGAAATTAAAAAAACAATTAACAAAACAACTTCAGAATATTGGGACAGCAAATGGAAAAACAAAATAACACACCTACATGAGATCCGCAAGACAACCATAGAGAAGCTCCCCATCCCAGTAACAAGAAGAGACCAATCGGTGATAGCACGACTGCGTATAGGACATACGAACTTAACGCACAGCCACTTAATAACAAAAAAAGAAAAAGCAAAATGTTCATATTGCCAACAAGAACAGTCAGTGAAACATATTTTGCTTCAGTGTGGGACATACCTCTCTCAAAGAAAATCAATAAACCTCCCAAACTCCATATCAAAATGCCTGAACACACAGGAAGGAATCAACAAAACAATAACCTTCCTCAAAAAAATAGAATTATACGAAAAAATCTAGAAATTCTAATTTAAATACCAAGTCATTGATGACCACGTAGTTAAAAAATGACTTATAAACACAAAAAAAAAAAAAAAAAAAAAAAAAAAAAAAAAAAAAAAAAAAAGAATTGCTTTACTTTTTCTGCAAGAAAAACGAGCAAAGTAAACATTTCATAAAAATCAAAAGGCTTTAATAATTATAAAAATATTTTATTGTTGACTTATAGGTATAAACTATTAAGTATTGAGATTATTTTTATACTTAAGTATCTACTGTTTAAAATGTAAATAATTAAAGAAAAGCTTTGATGGGAATGAACTAAAAATGTGAAAAAGCTATTGTTTTCTTTTGTGGGAAAAAGGTAAAGCCTTAGGCAAGAGTCCGGGATCATAGTGGATCAACAGCAGTGTACAACAGTTTGCGTTGTTATTAAGCCAAAGGTATTAAAGCCGGACACTTAAAAACCATAACCGATTTGTGTGTGGAAAAGGTTTCAAAAATATTCACGAAACGTCATTAAGGGATGGACCATTATTATAAGGATTCATTTCCTTGATACAACTAATGCATTAATAATAACCGGTTATCTTTTCCATATTAAGAAAACCATACTTAATTCACGTTAAAATTTACGGCTACTTAAAACCATTCAAAGCCATTTAAAACTTGAAGATGATGATAATCGTCGTATATAATATCTACTTTAATAATTAACGAGCTATTTTTTACGAAACACACTTTTATAAGAATAAGCTCACGCTTTTCTCTCAAAGTGAAAAAATCTTTATATTAAGAAGCCTACAAAATTTTTTTGTGATCAGTCAAGTATTTTCTTAGTCTTAATTAGAATTTTTCTTTTGAAAAGAGTAAATATATGAATTCTTTTGCCATTAGTGCCATTCTCAAATATTTAGTGAACACGTTTTGTTTATATTAGCTTCATTTTTTGTAACCGACTTGAAAAATACATATATATCAAAAATATTATCGAAATAAATTACGGTAAGGTTTATTATTTACAACCAGATAATTATTTTTAAATTGGTCATCTGTGTATTAACAAAATGTTCACTGCAACAAAAAAATTAAATCTTATAGGTTACAGAAGAATGGGGTTTCAATTAGGCACTTAAGAAAAATGATAACAATGTATACTCAAAGTTATATTAATTTATCTACGGTTTCAGTAAAAGGCGATGCTTCAAAGTTTCAAAAAATAATTTTAAAGTTTAAGTAAGATTTATACTTTCGAAAAGAATAAATATAATTCTTAGTTTCCATGGCATTGTCAAGTAAAATCTAAGTGGATTTTTTCAAGTATATAAATCGATTGAATAATTGAAAATTTGTTCGTGTTTTTGAATTGATTAATGAGATAGAAAATGAAATTTCAATTATATAATATTTTATTTCAAGTTGATCGCGACGACCTCATAAATCCAAAAAGATGTTGACATTGTTATAAATTCCTAGATAAAACGATTTTCATCATTCACGTAGAGTAAAAGCGTTATAAAAAGAAATTATAATATCGCTTCAGCCATTACGGTGAACTCATATGAAAATTGTCATCGTTTATAATTCTGTTGAGTTACAAGTTGTCATCTTTATACTTCCGTGCATATTTTTCGAAAATTTTATCATGTATTTATCATAATTTCTTAAATTGATTTATTGCGAAGTTTTTATGAACGGATTAATTTATGAAGCGCTTTTAAAAATTTAATTAAAGTAAGTCAGAACAATACGAAATATTCGTGATAAATTGCAATTACGAAATGAATTAAACACCTGCACATACGTGAAAATTACTTAAAATGTCTGCAATAATTAATGATTCGTATTTCAAGGGCCATTGTTTTTAAGGGTAGAGTGCCTTTGGTGTGAATGTGAGACTCTTGTGTGCAGTGACGACGGGTTTCTCTAATGCACTAGCGATGCACCGGCATTGCGGCTTTCGGAGACAAACTGGTGAAATCGACCTGCATGCAAGTGCCCTAGCACTATTCAAATGCTTGCACTATTCAGCCGCGGCTGTGTTAAGTTTGGTTATTCTGCAGCCTCCAGCTTTTCATTCGACGTTTGATTACGTTCGACCATTTTATCTGAGGCTAAACCTGTCGCCCCTGACATAAATGCACAACGATATCTCACCTGTGTGACAATGTGCATGTGTGTGACATTGCGACTCGGGTTAAGATAATGTCATGTAAGCGATTGCATTTTCAAATAAAAACTTTCCTCTAATGATCTTGGTGTTGGTGACGCGCCATTTAACATTTGGAATGGATCCACATAGGTGATTATAGTCTTATGATCGTGACAGAAATTACATTGCGTCTTCTATAATTTATGTTTCTAGCGAAATTTTTCTCACAACACGGAACTCTTAAATGCATATTTCTGTTAATTTTATTTTTCAAGCGTTACTCAAATAAGAAAATTATCAAAAGCCTTATAATAAATTAGAAGAATAATAACCACTATATTAAAAAAGTCCTGATGCAAATAACATAATGAGCCGTCATTGACATTGTTATTTTGTCTATAACTAGCTGAAATAGTTGTTGTTGTACAGACTGAAACTTAATGAAATACCTACTATAGCTGCCTGCAATTTCGTTAACGTTAGTTTTAAAATATTACTAATAAAATGTTTCTATTAGGATACGATATTTGCAGCCCCGCCAGAGATATGAACATAAAAGTTGAACAAAGGTTACACCGAAATCTATAGACAATTTTTTTTTTTGAAAAAAATTATAATTTATTTATACAACAGACTAAAAACTGTCGAAATTATTAATCACAGTCCCTATATTATATTATGAAATTAAATTATTTGTCTCTGATTTTTCCATTGCTACACAATTTAAAAGATTATTTTATCAGGAACGTGGACAAAAATTATAAAAAATAAAATCTAAATCATCAATTCACAACGTTCAGCCATTTTATTTGACCTTTATCAGGTGTCTTGATTATTATAAAGCGTATAAATAATTTATACTATGATAGTTGTGACACACTCATTCGAATAATTAGGTACACATTAAGCATTAATTTACTATTTGAAAAAATTAATTACAAAAGTCAAGTTTAAACAATTAAATATGTATTAAAAAAAAAACTTGAATTGGTTATTAATTTTTTCAAATAGTAAATTAATGGTTAATGTGTACCTAATTATTCGAATGAGTGTGTCACAAGATGTTTTATAATAATCAAGACACCTGATGAAGGTCAAATAAAATAACCGAAACGTTGTGAATTGATGATTTAGTACCAAATTTTATCAAAATTCGTCCAGTGGTTTTTGCATGATGCGGTAACAAACAGGCAGTCAAAATTCTTAAAATGCTGGATTTGGCCTCTGTAAACATATGTCGCAAGATATTGTAACTTTTTTTTTACGGGTTCGTTGGTTTGTGTATAATGACTACGAATTTATTTCTTAACAATTGTTTATTTATTTATCTAACACTTATGGACTACACGTTAACAATTAGTCAGCTTTTAAAGTCGCTTATTCACTATTACAATGTCACTGTCACAATAGTCACAGCACTCTTTATATTTCACTATATACACAATGCACACTTTATTTAACAATTCACTGATCACTTTATGCACTTTAACAATATTCACTTGATTTATTTTAACACTGTCGATGAATTTACTTGAATACTTTCGATGAATTATTTGAACACTCTTGGTGGTTTATTTGAATACTCGTCGAATACGTTGAATACTCGTTACTAGAAGATTCTATTTGTAATCTTAGCGCCTGTCTTTCTCTCATCCATTGGTAAATTAATGGAGAAAATACTAGAACAATGCGCTCCTTTTCTCCTCTTTTGTAATATTAATCCGCGGTCATAAAACGGCTCTAGGGTGTCCATCCTTTTGTGCAATTCTTATGGCTGGTGATTGGTAAATCCCCCCATCGGGCGTCCAGACACAAAATGGTGTCTTAGATTTGTGACAATATCTATTCGAATAAGGTTTTCTGAGAAATATTAAAGGTACACAGTTAAGTAACAATTTTATTAGGTATATCTAAAAATATGCTTTAAAACTATAAACATATAGTATTGAAAAAGTAGAAACAAGGGAAACTAATATATCAGCAGAATTTTTGAAAATGTAAAAAACAAAAAAAGTCGGGGCCACCTATTGGCGCAGTGGCTAGAGCAGTAGTTCTCTCCACTTCATGCGTCAAGTGGTTCTGGGTTCGATTTCCGTTGAATCCTAGACTTAAGATTCTAGACCTAAGATATAATTGACTAACAGAAATTTTCTGTGTTTAGACAGTCGTGATATGACCTTAGCTGTTTTAAGGCGACTTAAAACACCCAAAAAAAAAAAGTCGTTATTTGTTATGACTGAGATTTGTCACCTTCATGTGTTAAAAAAGATTAATTTCTAACTTTTAAAAGTTCTTGCCTACTACCAGTTATGAAACGAGATATGCAAAGCTTAGAGAAATTCCTGAATTACGAAACAAATACAATTACTATGTAAATTCATATTTCTAATAACTATGTTTTCAGAAATGTTTAATAGAAAAGTGACTTTTCCAATTCTTCTTAACATACCTTTTATATCAGTTATATGGAATGGATTTAAAATCAGAATATGGGATTATATAGTTTCCCTAGTATTAAATAAAATAGTCGCCAAAGTTCATTTTTAAAATGATGTTTTAAACTCAAACTATGTTTTATACGACCTGAATGAAATTAATCGCTTAAAAGTAATTTTATTTTTTCCACTTTGTTTTAATGATGGTGACATATTATAAAGTTTTGATTCTCGGCTGCTAAAATGAATTTAACTGCGTATTATAAAAGTAAGACTTTCATTAATTAAGCCTTTTTTAGGTTTCTAGCAAATTTTCAGTCGAAGAATTAAATTTCATTTTTTAATTATTCGCTCAATTGAAAATTCACATCTACTGCTGGAAATTGGTACTCCAAAATTACACTTCTTCAAACAGAAGTATTGAAGAATATATATTTTAATCACTAGACCCGTAAATACGATTTTCTGGTGGTAAAATACATTAATTTATAATAGTCTAAAGTATATCCAAAATTTCTTTCTTAAAAAAAATTGCTGAATCAAAAAAAATGTTATTCTTATTGGCAAATCACAATAAAATATAACAAAAAAATTAATTTAATTTTATAAATAGAGTTCAAATAAAAAACGTATGAATATTGTACACGTATACACATACATACATATAGGTAAGTCTAAAACAATCATTTTGTAATCTAAAAGGGGTTTTTTTTCGTTTATATTAATATTATATTCATTTCTTTTTATACTATAAAACATATCAAATATTTTTTTCTTTTAAGTTAAGTGGACACATTATAAAAATAGGATATTTTTTCCAACCATTTTTCTCAAGCTCTTAATTTAAATTTTTAATAAAAATGTGTTTCATTATTTTATTTGAACTTACCATTTTTTGCTTGTGAACCAACTTTAAATTTTTTACACTGTCTGTATATTTGGTCCAACTAAAATATATGGATTAACAAAAAATAATGACTATCAAAAAAAAAAATTATAAACTTGATATTTTTTACTCATATTACTTCGATTTAAAAATATGAACATCTTTAAAATTACAAAGAACGTTTTCAATGAATCGACTGAGTTTCTCTCCATTCATTATTTCAGTTCATACATTTTGATTGTTGCCACGCAAATGTGAAATGAAGTCTTTTAATAATAAACTAAGTTCCACTGGTAGTATCAGACGCTTTACTATAGATATGATAGTGTTTACAATAGAAGAAGCTCCTACTGGTATAAGGATTCTGTTGGTTTCTTGGTTATTATTACAAACGACGGGGACGTTATTTGCTGTTGTTTATTGTGAAAACTGAACAACATTGCATAAACTGTGCTTGTAACACATAATAATAATAATATTATGTGTGTATGTGAAATACGATGTATTTGTCTGCACAACTCAACGAGATTTGTATTGAAATGCTTTGGTTCTTGACTTGATTTTAATTTCTGTTTGTTGAAAATAGAGACATCATTTTGAATGGCGTATTTGTTCACTAAAAGACAATTGGTTCAAATAAAACAAATAGTTTAGCTTCTCTTTGAAAACTTATCTCTTAACGTAATTAGTTTTAATTGAAAAGATATGCAATTATATTTCATTGGCAACTTTTTTATCATTACCTAAATATTTTTACCCACTAAAATTGGTATAAAACCATATAGCAAATCTTAACTATAATAAATAAAATCGATGAAATGAAATGAAAGTCGTAGAAATGGTCTCAAGTAACAAAACATTTGTCCTTGTATCAAAGACTATATATTGAATAGTTTTCTTCTAAAATAGCTATACCTAGGGCACATAAAAGCTTTTATCATTTCGGAATGAATAGAAACGGAAAACGCATTGAACATTCATGTTATTTTACATAGGTATAAAAATAACTAGGCAGGTAGAATTACTTATTCAGGCCCTTCAAATATAATCACATTATTTCTCATTCAAGAAAATCTTTCTGTCTACCTTTCTGAAAAATGAGAGGCATAAAAATTATATTGAAATCCATAAAGTAACGAAGCGTATTCAAAGATCACTCATCCTTCCTTTATTATAACGCTTTGGAAGTCAAATAATGTAGTTTAAAATTTTTGTTTTAAAACGGTGAAGGTGAGAATAAAAGCGTTTATGTTAATTTATCACTTGTATAGTAAAATAATTCTTTGATAAAAGTATTTTATACTGAAAGTACTTACAAGGAAAAAATTTTGCATTTTGAAATATCTTACTTTAATGTTTATGTGAATGGTAAACATTAAATTAATGATTTGAAAATCTTGAAATAAGATTTAAGCAATTTTCAGAATAAAATGTTTATATCAAAATTGAGATTTTTAAATTTGATTTATGTTTTTAATGTTTTATTAACGTATATGGTGTATTGAAGCCAACCTTTTATAACACTTATTTTACTGGGATCAAACAGCCACAACTTGATAAATTTTATTAAAAAGTTAAAAAATGTATACTTATATAGGTAATACTGGTTTTTCTCGGTAAAATTATGGATAAATTTAATTGTCATGCTAAAAATATCACTGAATTATATCAATAATATGATGATTCAAAATCTTTAATTGAGTCAAAACGACCTCAAGAGACAAGAAATATAAAATTAAAAAAAAAATTTTGATGAAGGTCCTAAAAAAATTTGTGAGAAGAAATTCTTTATATCACTATCGTTATATCAGATAACGGATTATTTTTGAAATAAACGAGCAACCCTTATTATACCAGCTATAAAGTACTTATCTGAGAACTGCCCGACATTCAACGGTGATAAACAAAATTGCATTTGTCTAGCTTTTGCGTCTCGCTCTCTGCATAATTTCAACAAAACTTTACCTTGTTATTATTTCAACCTAGAATATCTAGGTGAAAAACTCTAACAGCATCCTATGCGTTGTTATTTACTGCTAGAATGTTTTTTATTAAATGCCCAACATGAAAATTGCGGCTAGAAGAAAATATTAATACTGCAACACAATATTCTACATATATACCTATATTATAGTGATACTTTTGCATGAGATGTGTTAGTTTAATGCTAATTTATTCATTTTGTATACGCGAAGAGGCTACGAATATTAACATTGTCGTGGTGGTTTGTGGCATCCTCATTAGACGTAAAACAAAATGTTATTTCATACATGAGCTATCTTAGCATTATGCGGACCATAACATACTTTTCACGTGTTGATTATTTATAATAGCCGAACAAATAACTTTGCCACACAAAATTGATTACAAATTTTGTCACCAGCTTAAATAAAAAGTTTCATTTGCAACTGAAAACCCACTATAAAATCACCATCAAATCATTTTTTACTTTTGTTTTGAATTTCAATGCGCAATTCTACATCGAACACCACCGTCATTAGCATTCACTGGCATAATCTAATAAATTCAATGCAATTGTAAAATTGTTACAAGAAAATAGCTACAATGTCGGTTATTTAATTCTGAATTGCTTGTGCTGTTTTATGTATGCGTTTGTGGTGTATAAAATAAAGGTGAGACAATTTTCCCGGTTTTCTCGTCGCTCTATATAATGACCTGGATGATGTTACATCAATAACTTCTCCAACCTAATTTAAGCTTTTTCTCGTGTGTTATTACTGCGCTGGAAAATATACGAAAATTGATGCATATAGATTAATCAAAGTTTAATTAGGGATTTCTCGAACATATTTGTTTAATTTGTTTCCCTCTAAAATGCCTGTATCTATTTTTTTTTCAGTGCTTATACCAATGTTTTGTAAACACGGTTATGTTTGATGCTCCTAACATAAATGTACCTACATATATTTATTTTCAATTCATTATTAACTAAAACGTCTTTAATAATCCGAAAACTATATAAGTTTTAAATTTCAACAATTTCAAATTAATTAACAGAATAACTAAGTAATTGAAGGCGTATTTCTTATAATTATTGTAACCTTTGAGAAATTTCTTATGTTCTAGCCAAAATTTCATAGAGAGACTAAAAAAAATATGTTAAATACCAAGATAAAACTGAATTTCATTCCTATACATATTACTCGTAACAATTATTATTACATATTAACTGTAACCGCGACTAATTGGTTCATGTGAGCTTCAGAACATTGTTCTTAAGACTTTTTAATATACGATGTTTAAAGATCGGCTAGAGACATAAGAAAAGGTTTACAATGAAACCTAGCGGCTACTTTTTATTCCGTAAATACAATACGAGTAAATATTTTAAGCAAAAAAAATTTTTCGAAGTGTATCCTAGATATCGGCCCCGATAGTCAGTTATTACCATATCCATATAAAATCGTTATCAAATAAAATGTGGAGTTTCAACGTGGGTTTTGCGCAAACCAGTTGTTCTATTTTCCCATAGAAATGAGACATTTCCCCGCAAGTAAAAGTATTTTAGATAATGACTCAGATAGTCAGTTATCATAGTACCAAATTTCATCAAAATCAATCTACAGTTTTTCGCGTGATGGGGTAGCAGACCAACAGACAAAAGTTTTAAAAATAGAGGATTTGGCCTCGGTTTTGATAGTAACAACTAATGGAACGACATTTTCCAAAAAATAGTCGTCAATGTACAGATTTGGCCTAGTTACAATTTTATTATAGGTGTAAATACTTTCAATGGCTTTAGATTTTATTCCCCATTTCCCATTTTGGTTTCTTGAGTATAAAATATTCCAATGGTTACATTTTTACAAATATTAATAGTAGAAGATCCGATGATCCCAATTTTAGGTCAAATATTCAAAGTAAAAAAACAATAAAAGTTGTCAAAAGTACAATTAAATATACACATTTAAACAGTAATAACTTATATTTTTTATATTGAAAATGTTTCCACTAAAGCCAAACTTAATTTATAAATTTTAATTAAATTAACAACAATGGTTATTAAATTAACTTAATATTGATTATTACCAATTTATAATAGCATCAACTGAATTCTACACCGAAAGTATATTGATACATTGTAACGTAGATCATTTTCAACTTTGCAAGTTTCCTAATTTACATACTTTCGTAGTTAAGTTTTCTTTTTTGATAAAACTAGATCGGTATTATTCAATCTAAAATGAGAAAACTTATGCAAAAACAGATACTAAATCAAGCTATAATAACACAATTACTTCCTAAAAGTGCCTTATGTTACAGTTTAGAAATGTTATCAGATTTTGTATGTTGCTGTATTAAAAATACAAAAGAACCTACCAACCACCAACGCTTTCAAAAATTTTTCATTTATTTAATAATTTGCTTAAAAAAGTTTTTTTATGCTTACGGAATAAGAAAAATTAATCAAGTTGATAATCAAATAAGGACAAAAATTTTATTGTTACTTGGTGCAGCTTTTAATCGTATTAGAAGCATTTTCCTTTTCACACCTTAAACTTAATCCATTAAATGTAACAAAAAAAAAACCTGAAATTATAAACTCATTAATCATTCTGATAAATAGCTGTCACATTTGTTAGTGTACTTTAATTTTCAAATAATCTTTTCGACAGTTTCTGTTTTATAATCCCTTTTTAAATTTCTTCAAAACTTTTTTTTTCGATGCTTTCAAAGTCTAGTATTGTGCTTTTTCTATCGATTCGTACAAAAAATTCATTCGTATTTCCTCCATTGCAAACGTTGAATTTATTCGGAACGATGAAATCATTTGTGCATCAAAAAGATATCCTTCGCTTTGAAAATGATTCTGTGAAACCCAATGAATTTTTCAACACCTGTTTGCGTGTTCTTTTTTCTATTTATATAATACTTAAGCTTTGAGTGTTTTTCAAACTATAATTTCATTGTTTATAGAACTTTAGTCTAACAATAGTATATTTGAAAATATGACTGTATATTTTGAATGAAAATTATTTACTTGCATTAAAATAATAATAATATAGTAATGAATTCAGTGAGGTGCTTTAAATATAATATTTAGATTTACATTAAACCTAATTGTTCTTAAAATAGCAAAAGCTCCGTTGAATTAACAATTGAGCGCAAACATTGCGGTTATTTTATAAATGCTTACGAGCTTATTGTTTAATATAGCCTTATGTAAATTTATAAGATTACATGAACTATATGTTTGTACTATACCAGCATATTTCCGTGTAAAATATAGGGAAAGGTATCATCATTGTTTTATTAACCTACTTGTATTGTTTTCGATGTCGTATTAAATCTGGTTTTTGATATTGATGCGCCTGTAAAGCTTATTTTAATAAAATTTTATGGTAAAACCGATGTTCAATGATCCAAAAAAGAGATTATCCCTCCAAGTTATTGAACTGGTACTGTGATAATAGAGAACATCATCATAAATGTAGATGAAACGTATTGGTTAGAAGCAAAACAAAAAAAAGGGAAGAAGTTAAAGATTAAAGATGAAAAATCCACACATGAGTTGATTGTGTAATATATTACGCGATATCTTTGTGTAGGTGGTTTGAGACATAAAAATGTATGTATGTGCATTTGGAAAACCCGACGGAGAATATAGGTCGGACTATTGGTGAATTTTGTTCAAATGCCATGCACTTATAGACTTAATTTACGAAATTGGAAAAACGCCAACAAAACATCACTAGTTACGTATGTATGTACGTACGTACGGTCGGATTTTCTACATAGAAAGAGGCAAATAAAGCGAAAGCGCAATGGTGAAATTGTAGCCTGTCGTCCTCAACATATTATTATTGGGAGACAGTTCAGTTCGGCTCTTTGAATATCTTTCTTTCTGCGAATGCAATAATATTTCCCAAATAGATATTTTATTTCCTTCGCCAGACTACTATCCCACTTGAAGAACCGTTTTCGTATTAAAAACATGGTTTATTTGTGTCCTTTATCTTATCCATTTTCATGTGATATGGAACGAAAGCTTGCTCAAACTCGACGTCATTTTCCGAGAATATACAACTGAATTATTGTCTATTTGTGTATCCCAGCAGAACGATTATTGTTTTTCTATCTTCCATTTGTTTCAGGTATTATACAAAAGTTGATCGAATATATCATATTATTATACCGATGTTTCATATAAAAATTCACCTTTTCAACCAACATTAGTCTTTTTAACCAATAACTGCAAGCATATAACGAAAAACAGTATTTTTTTATAAAATAAAAACTAATTATAAAACTATAAAAAATTAACTGTGGGAACTGACCCCTTCGATGCACACACTTCATAATGCTGTTGTCGAACTTCGAAAAGTTTTTAGTAAATATTGTGTATTGGCGTTCAAAAAAATCTTAACAGAAAGAAAAAACCTTATCAACTCATTTCAGTTATAGCTTTCATTTCAATTATTTTATTTGATTCAGAAATTCATATAAGTAAGTGGATGTATGAAACAGAAGATCTAATGTTGCATCCTATTTAGAAGGTTATGAAAGCGTAATTATGTTAGTAATGTTTTATATATAAGCTTCGTAGTGAAAAGCACATCAATTTATTACAATACTTAGAACAGTTCACTACAGCTTTCTTGCAAAGTTTTACTTTACGAAGAATCTTAGACTGATTTTAGAAAAACAAATAAATAACTTTAAAAGAATCGGTTTTCTAAAGGTTTATTAGTTTATTACATAAAGTGTGTTTGAAGAATCAGGAACTCATCAATGTCAAATTGAATGACAAAAAAAATCTCTTACTTTTAAGTTATACAAATAATAAACCAATTTTTTTGTGTACCTACTGATGCGGTTAATGCAAAGTGACATTCTTTATTGTTATTTAAAGCTTGTCAATAGAGGTCAAAGAATAGAATATGTAAAACATGAAGGTCACCTAAGTGATAAAAGAAAAGTGAAAGATCAATATTCTAATTAACAACGCGATACGACTCGCATAATACATTAATAATTGACTCTGTCAAGCAATTTTTTATAAAATCTTTTTATTTTCAATTGAGATGGACTTATTTCTAAGTTATTAACATAAATAGCCAAAAATAGCTCTGTTATTTTTTATTTCAAAAATTACGATATCGTTTTGGTAAAACTCATTTTGTTTTTTTTTTTAAAGACTTAGTTTTTAGAATAAATAAAAAATATCCTTTACCTATATGTTTTACTCATTTCAATAATTTAAATTTTTGTAACTGAAAATAGAAATAAAACTACGAGTTTCAACTGCGTAAGAGAGAGCGTAAGGCATACATGTATTAGATATATAAAAATTATACTCATACTAAATAGGTCAGCGGATTTATCAACCAATTAAAAATGTGAAAATTCTCTGCGAAGGAAAGCTTTCAAAAACTGTATAAGTACGAAAAACGTGAGAGAGGAAGCGTTTTTCGTTTAAAGTTTCAATCAGAGCTCAGTAAGCACAAAACGTTCAACTACGTAACAGTTCTGTAACAGTTACGTAACTGTTACAAACGTTAACAACGTTTTGAGCCTTAGTGGGGAGAAGTTTAGTTTTAACAATTAACGTCTCAATGAACTTAATAAATATTTTTATTCATCACTCATCATATAGGTAACAAAAATAAATTAGTTTAGTAAACAAACGCTTTAATAAATAAACGGTTAAAGTTTGGAATACTATTACAGCAAAATATTTTTTGTGTTCAAAAAATTATTTTTACTATGAATAAAAGCAGTTCCTTACATTGATTATGTTAACGCTCAGTAGAAAGAGCCGGTAGTAGGTAATTTGTTTTCAACTAATTGAAGCTTTTCCTGGCTTAAGTAAAAATATAAAAACTTTACCATACCACAATTTATTAGTGAGGAGGAAGATTAAGGATTGATACACAATTATTTTTAAATCCTCTGATTTTACTGTTAATATAGGTCAACTATTATTAAAGACTTACGGATTGTCTATTTAAATTAATTTACTACAAAATATCCCCTTTTTTTTAATATGTACATCATGGAACTTTAAATCATAAATTATTTCTTGTTAATTGTTATCTTTGGTATAACCACAACAGAAGAAGAAATATTGTACTTAGGCGTTTATATAACCCATACGAGAGCCAATTATTCTATATTATACATACAACAGCGCCTACATCTCAGGCATCAAAATCAAATTTATTAAACTTGAAAGATTTAATAATTTATTTCTGAAAAAAAATTTGATACAAACTAACTAATTTTTTAAAAAATAATTAAAAAAATATGCATGAGAAGTTGTATTTATCCAAACTTATATTGGAATACATAAAAAGATTACCAATAGGTATATTTATTTTCTATGGTACATCTTTTTTAAAACTACAGCCTCATTTATTTATCTTTTTCTTTAAGATAAACGTAAAATTATTCCAGAAATAAAAAAACTTTTTAACTTTGAACTTCATCAAACAAACAACAAAAAGTAACTTGACAAATCTTAAATAATAAATTCCATGAAATATGTTAATGCATTAAAAAGGTTTGTTTTCGATTTCGGAGCATAAAGATAAAAGCTCCCGTTCCCACTTTTTAACCTCGTGACACTTTTTCAGGAACCCACAAGGCGTATCTCACTCTCGAAAGAAAAACAGGTTAATGTAAATTTTATTAACATTTAGAGAAGTCACTTTCTCAAACCGGGTATGAATACAGGAATATTTGTTGAGTTAGATAAACTTTTGTGAAAACTTTGAATTCATTTTTTCCACATTTTTCTTTTAATAAGACCGAAAATAAAAACGTTTTGAATTATTTAAAATTGAAAATATTCTTGTTTGAAATGCTTGGAATCCGTATTATGGTAATTCATTTTTAAAAATAAAAATTTTATTTGGATATTTTTTCATTGTTTTAGTTTTTTATTGGTTGTATTTAATGAATTTTAATAGTGAATGATTTTATGTGACAAAAGAAAATTTGTTAATAAAATGTTTCCATGGAATGCATTTTTATGTACCAAATAATGAAAAATTTAACGAGGTAAATACAGAATTTATGAAATTGAAAAAAAAAAGTATCAACACTATCTTTTATAACCATATAAAAATAATGTAAATAATTAATTTTTAGATGAACTGTTTTACTATTTTATATAATCTACACTCATCAAGTACAGTGCTTTTTATATTTTATTAATGGAAGTTGGAGCTCTTAAGTGAACTTTATACAACAATTCATCAAGTAGCTACAACATTATACCACGACAGTTTCATAAAAAAGTACGTAAATATAAAACACTCCAGTTATGATTTCACGTTTTAAATTCAAAACCTTCAAGAACCCTATCTCGTACATATTTTTAAAATAATTTATTCATTATCAAAGAGAAATATTTCATACTATTTGTGAACATAAATTTCATTAATTAAATTCACGATATATGTGGATCATATAAAATATTATGCATCGCTCTTAAAACGTTTCGAAAATATGACGCTGTAATGGAGATATGATATAATGTGTTCCAAAAATAAAACAATTAGGAGCGGAGATCTTTGAACAAAAGTAAATTACGACATAAAGACAGTTTGAAGATTCGGGGTAACGATGCTAAAGTGACTTAAAACTGCATTTATATAATAATTAATTTGAAACTTAATACTTGCCTTGAAGCCTTTGTGCATCATACACAAGCAAATATTTAAGCTCACTGAATAATTATTGAGTATAAGAGTGGGTAAAAATTTTACTATTTTGCAGTGGATGGCAAAAAGAGAATTCGAGGTTATAGCTGCTTCTTTGGTATGCAGAAACCAAAATAGTTAATAATTTGTTTTATTTAATTTCACAACCATCTCCAAGCTTTTCAATTAAAATATTTACAAGAACTAAATTGCAAATGGAATTATATTTCATTATATTTATAAAATTACAAACAAAGAGATTTTTAATATCGAAAAAAAATTATTTGATTTTTTGAAAGAAGAAAAATTAAATGATTTTATGAAGACAGATTAAAACGAGCAACAACAAAAAGAAAATGATTACCTTTTAAACTTTGTTTCGTCGTATGCATATTTTATAGTATTTGAAAAATAATTAATTTTTAAATATACAGCATAATATTCTCCGAAAAAAATTGTTATTATATTCTTAATTAATTTTGCAATTTTCTTACATAGTTTCGACGAATTCTGTAACTTTTTTACCTGGAATTTTTTTCTGTTGGATATTTCTATTGTTTCTAAAGAATAAATTTTAAAATTTAACTTCTGTGGTATGATTTTTTTAGTTATATCATAGTTCACAATTATTTTCTACCCTCAAAAAGTAAGTATCATATTTTGAACAAAATTGTTGATTTTCTGTTAAATTTCATTAAAATCTGTAAAAAGGTTTAGTTATTTTAGGAACAACCTTCAGTGGTCGTTTTTATTGGTTTTTATAATTTCCTCTGATATTCAAAGCTACGCTTATTAAATACAATTTTCTCGCTTCAAACTACTGAGAAATTTGACTTCTAGTGCTATCTCTAGTTTCAGCACTAGAGGCGCATGGGGGATATTATTTAAAGCGCAGTAACATTTTCTACAACCGTAAAAGTTTAACAATTTGTTAGTTGTACTTTAAAAAATTTGGATACAAAACTTAAAGCCTTGATTTTACAATAGATTATTTTTACTAATTGTGCGTTATTGCGTTGAAAAAAAAATACATTGCGAATTTTAAAACATCAATTTTCTGCACTAATTCAAGATATATTATGACTTTTTTACTGGTGTTAAACAAAAACTTTCTATAAACCACAAATTATTGTACAATATATTGTTATAACTCTTAATAATAAGGTTTTGTATTACTTTGTCCCAGTTATTTAAAATTTAGATTCACAATCCGCCTCAAGGCAAAATAATACTTTATAGAAACACAAAACACATTCGTGATCTTTGTTTATTTTATACCTGGCATATAAAATTTGAAATGAAGAACTTGTTAAAATTATACATACAATATATTGAAATTTACACATTTTTTTTGATGCTTAATGAATAGTTTAGTTTTTTTTTTAATTATTAGGTTAAAATACAAAAGAAAAATTAAAATAATCCAACAATGCCTAGTCGATCTGTTATTATTATATTCTTGAAATATTTCTCGCATATTAAGGCTTTAATAAAAGCGTCCCTTTCTGTTTGCTTGAATAGTTTTGTATGAAAGAAGAATATGAAACAAGAGGAAGTCTTGGAATGAAGAAAGCGTGTCTCATCATGATGCAGACTGATAAACCACAAGGTATGTGTATCTGTACGTGATAACCTTCAGGACTATATTAGAAGTCTCAAATGAGGACACGGCTTTGTCATTACTTGAACTTCGGTAAGGTCTTAAAACTCGGTAGGTATAAACATTTTAGACAATCAAGTCACACCGAATTATTTTAATAATAATGTTATTCAAAATTTCAAATATGATTTCGCGCTCCTTTTACGATAAGTTCAAGTTTTCATATAGTAATATGTAGAGAGCTTGGAATGAATAAAAGTATAATTAAATCTTTCAAGTGTAAAATCGGTTTATGAAGATGTTATGTCGGTATTTACCACATCGTTCAACGCATCCATGCATCCATATCTTTCCAGCCTTTGCCGCCATCCCCTAAGCGGTTCAAATTTCACCCCAAGTCGTTTACAACGTGCTTGTAAAACTAAACCGTGCACTGAAACTATGTTGACGTTCTTGAATAGCGGAAATTACTTCTCAAAATGAGACATCAACTCCGCATATTCTTATAAATCGCTCAATAGCCATACTGTGCTATAATTTTATATTCAATGTTAGTTTTGAAATCGTAAATAATTAAATACTAGAAATATACCACAAACCTCTTTTAAATTTTCTTTAATAATTAGTTTTTGATTTTAAGACATAATAAAAACTCAGAGGAAATAATTTTCTATAGCAGCTTTCCCTAGGCATTCGTTCTCTTATGGAACAATTTTGTCCCATTTTAATATTCTATGGAAATCAATACTCGTGTAACTTTTATATAGACATGAAAGCACAGACGATGCATTTTAGATGCACAATCATTCTAGTCGATTTTTTATTCTTTAAAATTACAAAAGTTACGGAATATCACATGAACAGCTATTTCGAGAGCAATCGAGGAAATCACTAAGCTCCAGTTTATTTTATTTTTACGAAATTTTTAGTGTTATTTTTTTTAAGTAGGTACTTTTGTTTATATAAAGTTTTACTACTGAAATACACGGAACATATATTTTTCTAATACTATGATTTCTTATATTGTTTCTTGAAAATTTTTTATTTTATTTTAAAACTTCATAAATGTATTTATCGCTTAAAACGCTAGAAGGAAGTAACTATCATTGTAATTTAAAAATTATTTTTGTTAATCATTTCATTGTTGACAGGAGAAGTGTAAGGAAAAGGAAAAGTGTATCAAGTGACAAGATCCTTATAACTAGAACAGTCGCTGATGACCCTTGATGTTAGAAGCGACTTTAAATAACCTAATAAAAAAAAATAAAAAGTGATAGTTTGAAGCTTCCAATGAAATTAAATGACAAAACGGTCATCAATTTTTATCCACAGAAGTGGTTTTAACGCGTGAACATTAATTTTTGCGTTAAAAATATATTTTTTATAAAAATATACTTTTAACATTATATATATATATAATTATAATCAAATAAAAATACTACTTATAATATTGCATATGTATGGTATACTCGTATTAAGGCTACTAAAAATGTTTCACAGTCGAGTTTTAAGAAGTATTATAAAGTAGGTTAAAGCTTCGATGTTTGTAACAAAAAATTATAAAAGGCAGTTTAATGTCCATATAGATGTTGTGTAGCTTAATATAAAAATATTTTAAATGTTTTTTTTTTATAAAAAAGCTTTTATCATTTCGATTTATAAAATTGGAAGTCAAGCGAATATAAACTGTTACAAACACATCCAATCTGTCATATTTACAAAGAATTTTTGATGTTTTAACAAAAATACAAGCAGATATGCCCTTTTCACTACTTATATAATAAATATAGAAATTCACGTAGCATACAGAAAAAGTAAACACAATGGTTAAATTGTTCTTTTGACCTAAACTAAAATAAATGGACATCATCTCGTACGTCACTGAAAGCTGAAAGAAAATGTAATGTCGTTCATGTTTTTGTAAACGAAAAGTGACAACTTGAAAGAAATTCAGTTTTTCTCTGTTGAAAGATGAGAGCAGCACTTTAAGTGTATTTTTATTTACTCAGATACCTTTTTTGGTTTTGAAATTTATCAAAGTTACGGAGTGGTTATTAAAATCTCGATCATATCGACCAGTCAAATGATTTTCATTGATTGAAATTAATTGACTTTTGAATTCTCAAGTAGAGAAGATATCTTTTATTTAACGCTCGCATTTAAGTTATTAGATAAGGATTTTTGTGCTTTATGGACACTTTTAATAGCTGGTGGATTTTATTTAAATATTTATCTTAAGTATTACAACTTTAGTTTATAAATTCAGCAAATATTTTCCCTGGAGTTGTGTTGTCTCTTCAAGATATATTAATGCCTTGTGTTTTCTTGGGAAATCTCATCCGTTCCTAATCCTATGTTATACACAATTTACAATGTTGACAATGTTGTTTTAAGGGTTCGTTTACGAACTAAGTATATGAAGGATGAAATGGATAAATGAGCTGGATCGACAATGGATGTGTATGTAGATGATAGGGTGGACGTTTGTTGAACTTGACGTCTAAATTGAAAAGTCTGACGTTGATGGTTAACTACTTAAAGCAAAATATTTACGTGTGTAACATTTAAAAGCATCAGAATTTATGTCGTTACTCAACCCTAAAACCACTTTAGGTTCATTACATTAGACCACATTCATGTTTAAAGCTTCAAAGTACATAAACACACATCGTTTATATACATAAGTATAAATGTGTGTATGTACGTATGGCAATGGCGGAATTTCCTTCCGCTTGCCGCCATGTTTTCATCAAGCTTTTCCATCGTCAAATATCCGCATCAAAATGATAAGACAAACTTTTGTTTCTATTTACGTCTACATAATATCTTCAATGAACATCCAATGGTTCGTTTTATTATAAATTTTATTTAAATTTCAAAATGAACTGTTAAATATTCATTGATACCAAGGTCTTTGGCGACCACTAAAATTGTTTCTTCAACAGTTTCAAGTTAATTCTGAAAAATTCTCAACTTGTACAAGTAGATAACGAAGGCCATATTAGCCTGTTTTGTTCTCTGCTCCCTCATTTCAAACGTAGGCTTTCTTGCTAAATGACTTATTTTACATATTTTTACATAGCGTATTTCACTTTGAAGTGATGAATTTTAAGTAGATTACACGTCTATTTAAAGACAGTGTTTATTTTATAAATTACTGAACAAATTTTTAAAAGTATTGTGTGTTTTGTATCAAGCTTTTGATTATTTCAAGTGTGCTTAATATGTCATGGCTTCTCCTTTTCTGCGATCCGTTTGAAATTGGAAAACAAATTAGATTATCGTCAATGTATTTAGTTTTGTTCTTGAAATTTTTATATTTTAATACATGTGTCGAAATTGTCAATCAATCAAAAAACTTTTGACTTGTGGGCTTGAATTACAAAGTAATGACAGGAATTTTTCATTAATGCAGTTGATCGAAATACACGAGCGTGTTTCAAATCCTTTTTTTTTGATCAATCAATTTTATTTTAATCGACAATAAAAATATTTTTTAGTATTAATTGTGTATATACGTGAAAGAAAAATTGCTTTTAATTCATAACATCCGGAGTTTATTAAATAATAATTATACTTTTTAGAAAAGAACAACAATAAAAGTTTATTATTATTCTACTATTTCTTTATTACGACCTTTTTTTCAACAAGTTATTTAAGGAAATTAAAACAATTATTTTATTTAAAACATATTTCTACGTAGGATACCTAAATGTTGAACCCTTCCGAAAATCATGAAATTTTATATATAGTAAAAGTGGGAGAGATGCCATACTTTTTGTAGAAAGGAGTTTTAATTAATAAAAAAGGAATATACTCAAACCATTTATTTTTTAACACGCTTTTTAACACGCTTTTATTAACTTGACCTGTATGTATGAATGTAATGGAATCTTTCAGCGAAATTTTCACCTACTTCTTGAAGTCTGATTTACTTGAAAATTTGCACAAGGGTCAAGGGCTGATGACAATGCAATAATTTAATAATTTTGTTCCTGTGTCCTGACTAGGATCGTCAGGATAAATAAAAAAAAGAAAATACCTATATTCGTTAGCAGATTAAATGTACGTACAAACCAAGGGGTGCTCACTTTGAATTTGACGTCACTGGGACGATCGGGTTTTTGGATCGGGTATGATCGGGCATGATCTTTCTGACGTTTCTGACAAGTGACAGAAGCGGTCATTATCTGTCGTTGTTTCTTATTCTTATCGTTCTTATTGCGCCTAATAGTTTGAAATTTATTTATGAACATAATAAATAATAATAATAAATTTGATTTTTTAACACGCTTTTATTAACTTGACCTGTATATATGAATGTAAAGGAATCTTTCAGCGTAATTTTCACCTACTTTTTGAAGTCTGATTTACTTGAAAATTTCCACAAGGGTCTAGGGCTGATGACAATGCAATAATTTAATAATTTTGTTCCTGTGTCCTGACTAGGATCATCAGGATAAATAAAAAAAGAAAATATCTATATTCGTTTGCAGATTAAATGTACGCACAAACCACAGAATGATGGTAAAAGTCATTTTTTTTTCGTTCAAAATATGACCACTAAGTTTTCATATTTTGTGTTACTTGAAAAAAAAAATTGAATTGAATTTATTTATGTCATCAACGTCAAGACCTAATAAATAGAAAAAATCTAACAATCAAAATTTTAAATTTTCAAACAATGACCACTTCCGTTGTTTGATTATTTAAAATTTTGTCTGTGTCGTATTTGTTTGATTAGGCTACACTTAATTTGCAGCTATTGACAATGTGTAGCTCAGAATAATTATTAATTAATTATTAAACTAAAAAAAAAATAGATTTTTTGTCAAAGAAAAGATTTAAGTACCTACAAAAAATCGAGGCTTTTGATATTGTTTTAAGACTAAAAACTAAGAAAATAAATTATAGTTTAAAAAACTAAAACAACACGCTTTAATATGAAGTTGTACTAAAAAGTAAAAAATAATTTTTATGTGTGAGTTTGTGTATCAGCAATGGAATTTGCAACAATCAAGTATGACTATTTAATTTGGAAAAAGATTTAATTAACAATTTAGTTATTAATTAAATAATTTATTTATAGTAAAAAAGCGTGGGGTGCAATTAAATATATTTTTATAATGACTCTAATTATATAAATAGGAACAAAATGAAAAAAAATGGGAATCTCCTTACTGGAATCTCCTATCCCACGACTTCTCCCCCGCCAGGTGTCAGTCTCAGTTTTTCAACTACTACGGGACACGACTAGCTATGCAAGCACTTGCACCGTATTGGCATCCTACCGACTCCAATCTTATTTATAAATTATGAAAATATAGATAATTGCACTCCACGCTTTTTTTACTATAAATAAATTATTTAATTAATAACTAAATTGTTAATTAAATCTTTTTCCAAATTAAATAGTCATACTTGTTTGTTGCAAATTCCATTGCTGATACACAAACTCACATAAAAATTATTTTTTACTTTTTAGTACAACTTCATATTAAAGCGTGTTGTTTTAGTTTTTTAAACTATAATTTATTATTTTAAAGATACATTAATACTTTATATAATAATCACAATAATCACAATGTTTTTGTCTTTGGAAAAAAAAAATAGAAAATAAAAGTTGGCAAAGAGCTATCTCTCCCATATAGTGTGGGAGACATGGCATACAGTGTGTACCATTTCATGATGGATTTTTTTGGTTTTTTTCGTAATATTTCTTCTCCACATTTGTTGCAATAAGGAGAGTAAATTGTGCATGACTCGTGAAGCCATTTGAGGCACCTTGAACATTTAATCCAATCAATGTACTTTTTTTTTTTGGTTAAATAATAGTCTTCCCAACAGTGCACTCATTATTATCGTCTACATCTGAACGGTATGCAAGTTGCTGTGATGGTGAGGAAGCTGATCTTGCACCATCCAGCTTACATTTTTAGCTGCTCCTTTTTTGGATTGAGTTTGACTTTTCGAGAAGTTTTGTAGGGTTTTCTTTGTTAGTTTATATGGCTGCTTATCTAGAAGTTGAAGGTCGTGGTGAGAATTGAGGTTCATTTGAAGGAAAAGTTGGAGGCGATACTTCAATTAAATCAGACACAGCGAACGAATAGTCGGGAATGGCATTTGGGTTAAGTAGAAATATTCCACAAGCTTTAAAGCCTGATGTGGCATTCCCTACTGTTGCTGTTTTTCCCCAAACTTTCCTAATTGATGATCCAACATATTATAATCTTGTGATGAATCTATCTAAAACATAAAACCATTCGAAAAATTACACAAAAAAAAACAGATTTTGCAAAAGATGGCATCTCTCCTCATTTGGTGGGAGAGACGCCATGTCAAACCCCTAAAAAATACTTAGCTAAAAACATTTATGGGAAATATATAATTAAATGAGTTAAGAACAAACAAAACAACTTACTAAAACTACTACTTACCTTACTTTATCATTTTTTTTCCTGCAACATTCACTGAAACCGCATTCACATAAAATTATTTTCGCAAAAATGAAGAACAAAATCAATTAATCCTTTATAAATACGTTATCCTCGAGCTTAGCCAAACAGGAATTGACAAGTTTCATTGACTAAGTTCTTAAAGTAAATTATAGTGAGAGATAACGATATATCTATCTCACATAGGGAGTTAGCGAAGGTATGGCGTCTTTCCTCATATGGCGTCTCTCCCACTTTTACCCTAAATAAAAATGAATTTCCGAAGTGTATGTACGCACTTCACTCCCGAAGAACTGCACCAAATTGGAAAATTCTTTTTATTTTGTGTTCATTATTGTCAGGACAAAGTTTATGCTAAGTTTTATCTTTTTAGTATACCATTGAGAAAGTCAAAAATTCGGATGCCATTTTTGTATGAAATCGTAATGCAAAATATGATATCAGGTCTGTTCCTTTACGTTTACTTAGCAACAATCAATACGTTTAATATTGATATTTTTTGTTAAAATTAATTGAATTGAGAGTGACATTTAAGTGCGTTAATAGTGATGATCATCATCTAAGGTGCATTACAACGGCAAATTTCGTCAATTTGATTTAATAAATGTGAGAAATAAATTGCAAATATGTCCATTGAACTCTCTGCCTACCGATTGCGTAAATTCTATTTATATTTCAATTCTTTTTCTATTATAGTATTTGGCAGAGTTTTATTGGTACATTGCTTTAGTATTTCGAAGTTATTATACGCCATTTTTAAGTTCCTAATATAAAATTTCTTTCCGTTATAAACAAAATCATTCATTTGCGACCTTAAATTTTATTGTTTATTATTTATTTTTTATGTTAATTGGTACTTTTACAGTGACTCGGAATTTTTTCCTGAGAAAGACCAAAAAAAAATTGTATTAACAGACAAACTAAGAGTAAGTAAAAACTAAGAATTAATAATGTTTTTCATAATTAAAAATCGAAAACGTGTCTTAACGACTTACCAGTGCTAAAAATTAATTAAACACCCAGATTGCCATTATAACCATAATAAAATGATCTGAAATAAAAAAACAAAAGAAATATGAAAAACAAAATAGGGATAGAGGCCCAAAGTGTCGTGGTGGCTAGATTTTAACCATACGAGTACAGGCCAGTGATCCTAAAAAAAAAAATAAGAAGAAAACAAAAATCTGAAAAGAAATAAGCAGATATGAAAAATTTCAGAGAATTTGGACGATGGAAAATGCTTCAAAAATCTATCGTAGTATACTTAGATAAACAGACAAACAAGAAAGTAAGTTAAGAAAAACGTAGTAAAAAAGGAAACTGTAAGAAGAAATATAAAAAAGAAAGTCAACGACACGCAGTGTTCCCAAGCGGTCACCCATCCAAGTACTGACTGCGCCCTATGTTGCTTAACTTCGGTGATCGGACGAGAACCGGTGTTTTCAACATGGTATGGACGTTGACGACGACTATAGGTTTAGAGCAAATTTTTTAAAACTCATATCTACTGTAGTATTTATCTCTTGACCTTCGCGGTCTATAAAAAGATTCCCCACCTCTTCTTAATCAACTGATATTAAAATACGAACAACTAACTGCAAAATTTGCTCTAAACCTATAGTCGTCGTCAACGTCCATACCATGTTGAAAACACCGGTTCTCGTCCGATCACCGAAGTTAAGCAACATAGGGCGCAGTCAGTACTTGGATGGGTGACCGCTTGGGAACACTGCGTGTCGTTGACTTTCTTTTTTATATTTCTTCTTACAGTTCCCATAGTTTTTGTCATCGTTTTTATTTTTTATTTTGATTTTGTTTTTACACTTATCAATCAGTACGTTTATGAGCCACCTGCTAAAAGTCAAAAAAGCAGGCAATAAAAGCCGGTGTTCCACAGGGATCTATTTCGAGACCAACACTAATCAACATCTACATACAAGATAAACCTTTATATCCACAACTAAATGGCCGTTTTTGCAGATGGTACCGACGTATTATGCACAATTATGCTATGCAAAATTTGTTGCAAACCAATACAAATCCATCTATATAGGCTCTGGAAGAATACTAAGAATTGCGGACGTTCAATCTAAATACGACAAAAATCGAAGTACTTAGTAATATCAAAAAGTAAGGAAGTGTTAATATTAAAAGTTTTATTTAGGATTAAATCATAAAAATTTAGGTGAGGGTATAAAAGAAATCTTATGACAATCTACAAAATATTTGAGAGTCCACTTACATAATAAGCTTATGTCCAGACAGTACCTACATAAGCACTATATCACAAAAGCAAACGTAGCTACATATACCCAGTAAGTATAATGGATCAAAATTAAATATCAAAAATTAAAAATTAAAAACGTATATATTCAGCAATAACAGCATGGTGTACTGCTGCACCAACAAACATTTTAAACTGTACAACGCAACGTTTCTATTTCAAATGTCTTCGAACGATTCTCGAGAGGGGTTGCTTTTCAAAATTAATTCAATTTCATTTCGATGCGGGTATACTCATGATAAAGGATTTTATTGCAAAATTTCAATTATTATAATTACAAAATTAACGAAAATCAGCTGGATGAGTTGATCAAAGAGATAACTAAAATAAGAGATCATAACAAACCATATTCCCTATCAAATCTTATCATACCTAGTCTTTAAAGTTTAAATCAATTTAAACAAATAATTGAATTGGAGAATGTATGAATTGTGATAATAGATTTATTTAGCAACAAAGAATCAATAAGAACCTTTATTTTATAGCTAAATATTTAAAACACAAATTCATATCATTTTGATAGTACCTATCTATTATTTTACACGCGTTTTAGCGCTATACAATCTGTAAAAAGTATGTTCATAAATATGAAGTAATAAGTAAATGGTTATCTAAAGTCAATTACCCACATAAAGTTTTTGTTTAAATTTTCCTTACAAATACTGAAAAAGAACAAACCTCTGACGAGGTTTGATCAAATATGAGCAACGGAGAGTGATAACAATAAAACCAAACATGTACAAATTAATGTAAAATAATAATTGCTTAATGTGGGTAGAACTTAATAATTTTAATAGGAACCACAAAATCGAACCAATTTTGTATTATAACAAAAGCCTAATGTTTATAAACTAAAGATCCTGTAGAGTACCAACAAAAAAAACTATACCATGCCATACCATACCGAAGTTAAGTTAAATAAAATGCAGCCAGTACTTGAATGAGTGACCGCTTAGGAACACTGTATAGTTGATTTCCTTTTGCACATACCTATTTATTTCATTTTTTGCTATTATAAAAATACGCTGGTAATTTTTAAGTTCAAAGTTTTCAGCTTATATTTTACTAAAAATCTTTTATAACGGAACGTCATAAAATTCAAAATTTTAAGGTAATCCATAGTAGATTGCAGATTCCTCTGTAAAAAATTTCTTTATTTAAAACGTTTTACAAATTGAACAAAAACGTTTTAATCAGCAAAAATAAAACATGTACTTAATAGGATCCAAGACTAATGATTCTATTTGTATCCTCAAGACACTTTTTAACTCTATCCATAGACTGTGTAAATCAGCTTATCTTCTCAAAAGTTTTGTTTCCAACGAGAGCTGAAGTTTGAGAATTATTGCGGTCATATTATATATACAGTTACAATTTTCAACATGTGTATGAACGTATTATTGCTCATATTATTTTAAGGCCATGTTAATATCATTTCGAAAATCAAATTCTGATAAAAGCATCCCTTGATACATGCACATAATGAGTTCCAGTAAAAGTTAATCTCTTGTGTATAACGAAAAGATAAGTGCTCCACTTGAACTAAACTCGATATAATTTACCTTCTAGACGACTGGAATCAATTTTTGTTTTCTACAAACAAACAAATTATTCTTACTATATTTAAAACATTTCCATATCAATTTTGTTGACTTATTTTCTTAAAGTAATCAATAATTTTGGTTATATCTTTAATTCAAACACAGCTATTTACATTAAATTGTATACATTGAAGTCGATTTTCTCTATACTGTAAATGATTATAATAGAATAATTATCTTTATAAGAACTTTCTATTCATTACTACTTTTTTAAGTACATTTTTTTTTCAATTAGTAAGATTTACTTAAATCCCGAAATCAAAGAAACATTTGAAGTAAATGTATATTTTAATAATATCAACATATTTGTAGCACGATTCATGAAATATGCTTTTATTAACTTAAAAGTCTTTAATCGTGAAATTGAATCTTCTATTTATTAAATAACTTCGTTAGTATTTTATCTGACTTTTAAGTTTTAAAAATAAAATATTACTCTGTTACCTGAATTGCTGAAAATTGAAATTTTATCTTTGACATAATCAAATTATTTCATATTCGTTAAATTTAATTTTACATCGCAACTTAGACAAAGGATTGAAAAGATTCTTAATATTTAAATGAAAAGGGTGATGAAAATATATTAACAGGAATCTGGTGTGAATATATAATTGTCTGTTATGGTATCCAATTGTAAAGAATATTCCAACCAAAATTTGATTATCACCATGGCAAAAGTATCTAGGCTATGAATGTAGAGCAATATATTAATTCTGAATAATCTTATTGATTTAAATAAATGAAGTGTTACTGATATCCTATATAATAAGGATATATAACATTTAAAATAGAAGAAGCTTCAAATGATAACATATAAGCGAAGGCATCCTTTTCAATCTTATTGTGAAAATACACCTGAACCAATTTCTTGATTAAAATGTACCGAACATCGATAATGTGAGAGTTTCAAGAAAAACTCTACACGTTTTAATATAAATTCGCATATCGTAGCTTGTTTTCCAGCCAAATTTTTTGATTAAATTTACTGGCACAAATTTAAAGTTATTGGAAATTTTTCAATCGTAAGAGAAACCTCAATGTTGAGAGAGGTAGTATACGTAATATCAGAATAAAACGATCGCGTTTTATAAAGGAAAGACTAGAAGTATCATACATAATAATGGATGTTATATCTGTCCTGTCCATGGTTTGTTAATGGAAAATAACGACGGGAGACTTAGAATGTGAGTTTCAAAATAAATTCAGTTACACGCAAATGCTTTATTTCCTGGCCAATTTATTTAAGAATTACTTACTGCAAATCTGATCAACTGTAATTAAATGAAGAGTGATCAATTTTTTTTAAGGTAAGATTAAACCTTTTATGCTTTTAAAGATTTCGTTACTTATTATATAGCTTTTTATAATTGTTTTGTAATGCCTAAAATCATTTAATGTTATTTTAAAAAGAACTCAAAACGTTAATTTAAATCATGGTTTTCTTAAAGTTTTACTGTTATAAAACTGTTTAAAAATTGTTTGCAAAGGATTAGCTAATTTCTAGGCACATCCTTATATTTCCTTTTGTAACAATAACGAGACTTTTCAAATTTCAAAGGTAAATACATAGAAAAGTAGCATCTTTATTTGCTCGTAAAGTCATTTTCTGCACCGAATGTATTCATAATAGCATTTGACGTTGTTAAATTTTTCAATTTGATATTTCATTCGCTCTGTTTATAAAATTTTCGTTGTTCAAATTGAAATTTAACTCTCAACTTATCTATGAATAAAATATATTTGATACTCATATGAACATGGAAAATTGTCATTTTGACGATCTTTATAAATATTCATTTTATTTGTAGATTGTAAATATAGATAGTGTATGTAGATATATACAAGAAAAAAAAATATTTCTGAAGTTTTTTCTGTATAGTGTTTGTAACGAGTGAATTTCCTTTCTGTCATCTCATTAGTTTTTTATATGGTTGATGTGTGAAAATCGTTAGGAAAACCAAATTTTTTTATGTTATATATCGATCCTTTTATATCGAGCACTCGCTGTATTACATTGTATAAAGCTTGGAGTAATAATGTTTGATATAAGACGTGAAATGTGAGGGATGCATCAAGTAAATTCTATCAAAAATGTTGCACCATATTCACCACATTGGTTACCTAGTGTTACACATCTATCAATCTTATCGACTTGGAAACTTTTCAATAAACTTTCGCTTCGAAATATTTTTCATCATTCATAAATAACAAATGCCAGTTAAAAGCTTCTTGAAATTATTTAGAAAAATTAAAAAATAACGCTTACTACCTACTTACTCGTAAAAAGTAATTTGCATTAAACAAGTCAATGTGTCGCATAGATTAAAACATCATTACTCATTAAAAGATTAATGTGTCATTTTGAAATATTGAGTTATTATGTGGAAAATTTAATCAGTAATTGATGTCTATGAACGATAAAAACAAATACATGAACATATTATATATTTACCGTAACTCAAATGTGAATAATTTCCGGAGTGTGGCCATAACACGGCTTTGGACGGACCCAATGACCCACGGGTTACATCAACCACCAATAGGGCGTAACATTTCACATGTTCTACCCTTAATCAAATCCAGAGTATACCAAATGAATTTATTTACTCCGAAATTATCCCCCATAAAATTCACAAATTTTTCCAATTATCTTAAAAACGTTAAACAATTTTCACATTCTTCAGGAAAAATGTTAATTAATTTTCTAATAAAGACTTGACTTTAATACACGTTTACGATCTTTCTAATTAAAGCTCACTCTATAAAGCAACCGTTCAGGAAAAAAAAACTAAACTGATTTATAACGGAACATAAACTGTCAACATAAATTGCGTTTAAAATTGATTTACGATTTTAATTTTATTCAAAAGCCGACGAAAAATGCAAACAGGTATTGTATTTATTTTATTTCATCGATGAATTAAATGAAAAATTCTAATTAAAAAGAAATATTGGAGGAAGTCTGAAATGTTCATTTCAATTAAATTTTGTACCGTTTTATTTATTGGAAAGACAATGCAACTAGAAATCTTTCTACTTATTCAAAAACCTGTGCATAAAATAAAAGCTTTATAATTACCAAGCACGTAATATTCAAGTTATTGATGTGGAATTAATTAAAATCAGCATAACAATAGCAGTTCAAAGTGTAGAACAGATTTTGATGAAGCTTTTACACACTTTTGAGAATATTTAAGTTTATTTATTCCTTACAATTTTATAACAAAATAGATATATTAAGTTTAAAAAAATTTCTTTTTTTATAAGAAGCTAAATACACGTCTTATAAAAATCATTGAGAAAGTGGTAAATATTTATCTTCAAAACTAAAACCCGTTTTTGTCTCTTAATTTTGTTTATGAACGATCTATTTATTTGAAGCTTATCAACCACCCTAGACCATTATCACTTGATATGTGGAAGAAGGTGGTACTATTGATTTTTGCTCCTTGATTCTCCATCGAGATCTTGCGTGTTTAAATTTTGCTTTTTCAAAAATAAAATCAAGAAGATTGTCTTTGAAAGTCGGTCGAGGACAATTGAAAAGACATGCAAGATTGAATTTAAAATACTCGTGACTTTATTGCCGAAGAGGAGATGTAATAGAACTAAGTGTTTTGTGAGAGGATGTAAAAACTTAAAGATCTCGAAAAAATAACCATGGTTTTTGATTATGATTATTGAATATAAGAATTTTCATCATTCCATCAAAATGTTTTCAATTTTCTTTTTTCGCTTGTTATTGACAAATTATTGTGATATTGAAAAGTATTATTTTATTGTTGGCGATTAAATTCACGAACCCTCACCTTCTTCTCAAATGCCATCATCAAAGCTGCTACCCTCTCAATACCCAAAACCAAAGGCAAAAATACAAAAAGGAAAATCCCATTGCTAGATGATGACTGCCTAAAAAAAAATCGTCTCTACAAAAAAGCATTCAGACAATTTAAAAAACACAAAACTCTCGAATTCAAGATAGAATACCAAAAAACCAGAGCGGTCGCTAAAAGAAAAATCAAAGAATGTGAGCAAAAATCGTGGCAGGAATTTTCTTCCTTAATTAACAACCAAACGCCCACATCTATCGTGTGTCAAATCAACTAGGTATCGTTGGAATGCAAAAGAAGACTTAATATAATAAAAACTTTAACTGCAACAAAATGGGGAGCAGACCATAAGAGCCTCCTAAATATCTATAGAACGTTAATTAGAACAAAGATGGACTATGGAGCCATGCTATTCTTCAACCCATCTCATTCGCTACACTCAACCAAACCACTAGAAACTATCCAAAACTCAGTTCTAATATTATCCTTAGGGGCATACAGAACGAGTCCAATAAATAGTTTACTGGCAGAAGCGAATGAAGTCCCTATCACCCTTAGATGGAAACAACAAGCCATCCAATTTATTGCCTCCCATCAAACACTACAAAAGAACTCCATGTCATCCAAAATTCTAAACCCCTTCCATCAAACCAGACCGGAACCAAACAAAAACTTTCCTATTTCCTTGGCGACCAAAGCAAGTAAATACCTCCAAAAAATTAATTTACAATTTCCTATCTTCATCCAAAGAATACCCTCCCCCACCTCTCCATGGAGGAGAAAAAATCCACCATTCTCTTAGACTTACATGAATACCCGAAAGAAGGAACCCCTCAAGAAGTGTTCAAACAGCTCTTCTACGAAATAAAAAACAGAGGCCATTATGATCAGATCATAAACACGGATGGGTCAATAATAGAACAAGACCGACGATGCGCTGTAACGGACGAAAACACAAATTATCACGAGTCATCACCTTCCGCATTACTTCTCTATATTTTCATGTGAAGCCCATGTAATTGAATTAGCCCTGTCCTCCGCGAGCCACCAAAATAATAATAGAATCCTAATATGCACCGACTCCTTATCCTGTCTCAAAGCTATTGAATCCCTCAAGCCTTTTCCCAACCAGAAGATATCTAACATACAAGACAACATCTCTTCCCAAGATGAATCTGGTAAAACCATAAATCTATTATGGATTCCCTCACACGTTGGTATAAAGGGAAATGAAAAAGCCGACGAGGAAGCCAAAAAAGCAACCAAAACTACTGCTGTGGCCCAAACACCTGGTACCTCAGCGAAAGGATCCGGATGGTATGAGACACAGAATGGAAGAGCCAAACCTCCAAACTCCACTCCATTAGAAAATCAATATCCAATAATCCACCCATAGAATCCATTCCTCGACCAAACCAAGTTAATGTAACCAGACTGAGGATAGGCCATACTAAATTAACACACTCATACTTGCTCCAAAGGACTCCACTTCCATAATGCTCATCGCCACTCACCGCTAAGCGTCTTTTCGAGTGTGACCTCCTGAAAAGATTGAGAAAGGAGACGGGAACGCCACATTCCATCCAGGAGGCGATGGGAGACCCAGAACAGTGGGACAACGCTTGTTGTTTCCTCCAAAGGCTGGGAATTTGGAGTGACATATAACGGTCTAACATTAGCAAAATATCAACCTACTCCCAATAGACATTGTGCTAAGGACCATGCAGTTAAAGCACATTAAAATGGAGAAAAAAAATCACGAAGTTAAAATAGTGAATAATTGTAGGTATTTCTCCCTGAGCCCTAAAAATCTTTTTATCGTATTGCTTATTTTAATTCAGATTAAATTTTAAAATACAAGGTACAAAAAATAAGAGTTTCAGAATACCTATTATTATTTCTCCAAACATACACATTCATCATATTGGTGTTTTCAAGTTTTCTCATTTACCTAATTTTAATATATACCTACGGTATTAATTTACAGTAATAAAATTAATTGCAATTACTTCAGAAATATAATAGGTATTAACCATCGAGTTGTAGTTAAGGGCATCGAAAAATTGTCAATTTGATCATAAACGCGTTTGGTGCATATAAAATTCAATTAGACAAAGGATGGTAGAACATTCAATAAGCTTTTACGTTAATTATCATAAAGGCAGACTATTTGGGCTAGTACCTCATAAACCAGTATCCCATCGCAGAAAAGTTTTTTTAATTTTGAAACTCGACGAGGATATGTTGGGATTTTAAGATTTAAACTATTAAAAAGCAGAACGATTAATACCAACTTTCGATAAAAATTATTTTATTTTATAGTTGACATTTTTGGTACTATTTTAAGTGTTTTAAGTCGTTTTTAAATGTAGGGTCATATCGCGGTTGTCTCAACGCGGATAATTTCTGTAATTTACAAATTTTGAAAAATCAAAGATTTAATAGGAATCGAATCGAGCAACACTTACGTACGGAGTGAAGGTCTAATAGATCTAACCCCTACGCCAATAAGCCTGTTGGATACTTATCCAAAACAAAATTTGCACACGAATCTACTAGCAACAAATAATGTTATTCTATCAACAAAGTCTAATTTAAAATAAATAGTAATTATGCATTGGCCATTAAGGGAACCAAAATAAAGACTAAGGAATCCATACAAATTATATTACTAAAAAGTTTTATTTCTTACCAATTATGCAATTAATATTTAGTCCAGTAATTAAAACATGTAGATCAATTAAAAGGCGATGAGAAAACTTTAAAAAAATTAGTACTTATGTGATATTTTAATTTTCATGCTGCGTTAACAACGTTTAAGCATGAATTATAAAATCAGGGAAAACCATTTTATTTTCTTGTTTATTATTTGTAATTAATATGCAATTAGAACACAGTTGTAGGATGACCGTATTGCAACCCATTTCCTCTGTGTAACGAATGCAACATACAAATAGATGCAAATAGTGGAAATGCATCAGGAAAATGAGTGCACACAATTTTGATATGAAACATAAATATTTAACCACGTTTAATTTATTTTTCGATTTTCATAACATTTTAACAGATTGCTTAATGGCTATATGGATGTTTTGTTGCTTTAAAAAAAAAATCTATTTTCTGTTTTGAATACACAAGATGGAAAAGCAAGATATGTATCGTAATAACCTGATGTATTTCTCTGACGTTCTGATCATTTTACATGCAAGTAGTGCATTAAGCTATTCACCATAGGGGACATATAGTGATCCATTGTATTCGGTGACAACAAGAACTTCATTTTCTACATACAAAACGATATTTGAAAAATTGATCGTTCTCGCAAATTATTTCAATATTTGAAAATTGAAGCGAGCAAAAACGTCTCCATTTGAAGTAAAAGCTCCATCTCAATATATTTTTTGTAAAAACAAATATTTTAGTTATATTCAAACAATTGAGAAATCAATAATATTTCAAATTAGAATAACTACATGATATTGAGAGAATATTATTTGGAGCATAAAAATGGAACTAGTTCTCGAAAGTTTTTATGAGAAAAGAAAATATTATAATGAGATTCAGTTCTTTTTCAGGAAAACACTTATTGAAAATATTTTATTGAAACGAAAATTTCCATTTGTATAACGTGAAACTCTTAAAACTAATGACATGAAAGTGTGAAATTTTTATTCATATTTACTTTTATCAGCTTTTTTCAGGGACAAAACTTCTATAATTAACGGTCTATTAAAATAGCGTGTACGATTTTTGGGTTGAAAATATTCAAGTTTGTTGTTTAGTATCTGAGTATCCCAATATGACTTGTCAATTTCAAACGATGAACTGCAACTTTTGAGTAATTTATCTTCAAACACTTGCACCTCAGTTAAAAAAAACGACCGCTTCGTATAAAAGTTTAAGTCTCTATTGCAATAAAGAATAAAACCTTTTCGAATTAGCTAATTGATTTCTTCTAACTTTTTCAACAGTTAAATTAACTTAAAATTAAACGAATGAGTTTTTACTTGCTTCAAAAACATTGAGTTTTGAACTTTTAAGGCTAAATCAACGTTTGAAAATTACACAAAAAGTATTTCGTATACCTTGCACTCCCTTCGATTTTAAGTTTCTTTTCAATTGTAACCCACACAAAAGGTGCACTAGAAACAATGTACTCGTATATCGCTTTTTCAATGATCATTTCCTTTATTAAGCGCTCACGAGCGCTATAATTCTACAAATAAAAAAAAATAGGGTGAAAAATAAAAGTATGAAAGGAATTTTTTTAGTAAAAAATCTTTAAGATTACAACAATTTTTGATTCCTAGACTCTTTTAAATGATAAGGTTTAATTCAGTAGTAGCTCACCTTTAAAAATTATTATATATTGATTAAAAAAAAATTTAAATAAAAATATCTTGTTTTCATTACTACCTAAGTATCAAAACCTTTAGACATATTAGGGATATCAACAGGGCCGTGCCTGGGTATATGGCCGCCTGCGTGCCAGTCTGTATGGCCGCCCCCAGGATAACATTAAAAAAAACTACTTTAATTTTTAATGTTTATTATTATACACAGGGCATCAAACCGGGAAAAAAATCAGTTTTTGGTTAACCGAAATCGAGAACGAAAAAAAATATTGGTTTTGTTCCCAAAACCGGTTTCTGAAAAGAAAAACCGGCTAAAAACCGGTTTTATGAGATTTATATGTTTGGATGAAATTTAAGAAAAAGAAATGCACAAAATAAACATTTTTTTATTTAAAATTTAAACAAAAATAATAACATGAAAAAAATTATGGTATTGGTTTTATAATCACAGACAAAATTATCAAACATAAAGAACAAGGAATAACCCTTAAATCTATACTAACATATTAGGATAACAAAGCTCAGTGGCCAATGGCAGATCTGGGCTGACTTGCAACTTGGGAGGTATACAAAATAGAATTAATTTACTTACTTTAATAATAACATGAAAAAAAGTAATTATGGTATTGGTATTATAATCACAGACAAAATTATCAAACATAAAGAACATAGGAATACGATAATTTAAAATCCTAGGTGTCGCTCAGTGACAATTTAAAATTATTTGATTTTAAAAAATCAAATCTTACGTATTATTTATTGATATTGAAAATAGTAAAGGTTTTTGGTTAATTAACCGGTTTCATAAAATTATTTCGGTTAGGTTACCGGTTAATTAGGGAAATCTTTCAATCTTTCAATTATCGCGATTGAAAGTGAAACTATTTCGGCTCGTCGCTCGTGCAATGTTCGAAAAAATTCGGATTCGCTGCATGACTAGGTATATAAATACTACAACGACCTAATCAGTTTTTATACATTTCTTATTTCTGAGAAACTCTTTTTAGATAGATTAGATTAGAGAAACTGTTTTTACTTCGTATCTTAATGAAAACAAACCGATTGTACATTCCCATACCTACCTCCGACGAGTTCGGTTGTTATTGTGTACGGTCTTAAAATTATTAGTTAACAACTATCCAACCTTTAAAATGTAAATAATATATATCTCATTGTTAAGGTGTTAATAACCAATTTTCCATAATAAGCTACTACCAATAATATTAAAAGTAATTTAGTTTTAAAAATAAAGACAATATTAATATTAAGAAAACAATAAATAGAAATTATTATTGTGCAACTTTCAATTCGGATTTCATGTGATGTAACTGTATGTGCGAGTGAAAGTGCGTGTGTGTGTGTGTGTGTGTGTGATCGGGAGTGATTGCACTAGCGTGTGTGCAAGAGACTTGACTCTAATTTCTCAAAACAAATCCAACCAGAATTAAACAATCAAGCAAATTTTCTCGATTCAACGTGCTATCAGCACGCGTTTCAATTCAACATAAAATTCCAAAACAATTATAAAATTAACCAATACAATCATAACAAACTCACATTAGTAGCAAAATAAACTAAACATGACTTCATTAAACAATAATACCACCTACGCCCAAATGGCAGGAACTCAACAGCAACTAAACCAAAGCTTTCCAACGAAGAAACAAGCCATCGTGTTTGAGAGTGTGGAAAATTCCAAAATAGTGGACTACATAAAACAGGTTGGTTCACAAATAGGTCCTCAAAATATTTTGTTCGCCTCAAGACTTTCCAACAATAGAGTTTGTATATATTTGGCGTCAGCTGAGATTACAGATCAATACTTGGAAAAATTTAAAAATATCGCAATAAACAACACCCTATTAACTGGCCGTAAACTAATATCAAATTCAAAAAGAATAATTATTTCAAATGTATGCCCCTCTATACCTCACGATATTATAATTTCTGAACTAAAAAAAGCGGGTCTCAAACCTCTCTCCAAGATGCAATTTGTTAAGGTGGGTATACAAGAGGACGCGTATAAGCATATTTGGAGCTTCCGACGCACTATATACGTCAAGGAATTTGATAAAAATCACCACCCAGACACAATCCTCATTAATTTTGAAGAAGAAAACTACCGTATTTTCTTGAGCGATGGACTAACGTTCAATCAAAGCCAACAGCAAATAAACCCACCACTCAACCAAACTCAAAAAAATGACCAAAATGAACCAGCCTTGAATGCTCTTCAAAGTTCAGATCACGCAGCTAAAAATGCTTTGACTGACCCAACAAATAAAGAACAAACTAAAATTAACAATCAACACTCTCTGAATCCAACAATCCCAAACCAGACAAAACCAAAAGACAACCAAATTCCCGAAAATAAAAAAAGACCATTAACACCTTCGGATAACTCTTCCGAAAGCACAAGCGAGTCAAATGAGCTCCAAAATTCTTCAATGGAATTCAAACAACCTAACAAAAACAGGCTCCTAAAACAAACCCCAAAAAAATCAAAGAACGCTGACTTAAACCAACTTGAACCAGAGAAAATTAATAATGACCACTCTAAGTTAAACCAAGAAATAAAAGAGGAACTCAAAACAAACCCAACGAAGTACAAATGCAACGCTAACCAACTACAAAATATGCTTGACAAAACTAATGGTCAAAAATCCATAAAAAGCACTATATTAGAATTTAACACTGAACCAAATGATATAATCAATCAACTAACCACACTTTACCCATTGCTTAATACTCGTGCAATGAAGCTCAAATTTTCTAAACTTAGAAATAAGTTAAAAAGAGAATTCAGCATAGCTACAACAGATTCACTTAGTTTAACCGATCCATCCGGAGACAGTAACACAGAACAAGACATAACTGATTCAGACTGCGACAGATCATAAAAATAAACAAATTCTTAACAAGCTAAACCAACTATGCACATAATTCAATGGAACCTTAACGCGTTCAACCAAAGAAGAGAATTTTTCAAACTTTTAAAAGAATCACATAACCCTGATATCATTTGCCTCCAAGAAACACACCTTAAACAAAACAACTTAATAAAAATCAACGGATTCAGGTGCTACAACAAAAATAGACAGTCAACACAAGCCAGCGGAGGGGTGGCTATAGCCGTGCGATCAAATATTCCTTCCCAACTAATCACCATCAATAGTGAACTGGAGGTTGTGGCAGTCAACATCAAAATCCCACACGAAGTAACCATATGCACGATTTACATCCCTAATAGCCATAAATTATCCTCACATGAACTCCTCAACATAACTTCTCAAATAAAAAACCCAACAATCATCACCGGAGATTTCAACAGTCACAGTACTACTTGGGGATCCAAATTCACAGACCACGCCCGCGCAAAAATAATAGAGGAATGGATAAACAACCAAAACCTAGTCATTTTAAATAACAACACTCCTACTCACTTCTGCACAGCATCAGGGTCAGAAAGCAACATCGACCTGAGCCTGGTAAGCCCACAAATCGCCCACAACATAAACTGGTACGTAGACGAGGACCTGTTCGATAGTGACCATTACCCCATCCATATATCCTACAACACCAGCTTTCTTTCCCAAACCAAACCCCAACTTACCTCAAACTGGATAATGAACAAAGCCGATTGGCACAGCTTCTCAAAGAAAGTGGAAGAAAATATCCTCAAACTAAGTCCTATCAACCAAAACACTCCAATCGATGTTCTAGTCGACGAACTAAACGATGCGATAAAATCAGCAGCTAACCAAAACATCCCAAAATATTCCAACAAAAGAAAAAAGTCATTCGAATGGTGCTCAGAGGAAACAAAAAAATCACTCAGGGATAAAAAACACGCATTCAACCGGTACAAAAAACACAAAAACAACCCAGAATTAAAAATAGAATACAAAAAACAAAGAGCAGCAGCCAGAAAAAACCTCAAAACAGACCGAAGAACAGCGTGGAAAGAATTCGTATCCACCATAAACAATCAAACTCCGGCAGACCAAATATGGAAAAAAATAAATAGGATAAACGGAGCAAGCTCACCAACCATATCGTCTATACTAATCGATAAACAAAAAAGTAAAGCCTATTCAACACCCTCTGAAAAAGCTGAACTCATAGCTGAAACATTTGCCAATAACTCATCCAATAAAAACTACTCCGAAAAATTCCTCTCACATAAACAAAGCATAGAAAACTCACAATCTCAAACAAAAGCTCACCAGAGCATACCTATCACCAACCCAAATAACCACCTTAACTCCCCATTTCTCTTACAAGAACTAGAAACCGTTATTAAATCCTGTAAAACTCTAGCCCTGGACCAGACGGAATTCCAGCTACTCTGATAAAACACTTTCCTAGGTCAGGTATTTTGCATCTCCTAAAACTATTTAACCACATCTGGATCCATAATATCTTTCCATCCCAATGGAAACTCGCGACAATTGTACCAATACCTAAACCGGGAAAAGACCACTCCAACCCACTGAACTACCGCCCTATAGCCCTGACATGCAATCTGGGGAAACTGCTGGAAAGGATGGTCAACAGAAGATTGGTTTGGTTTTTGGAGACTATAAACTGGCTTACCCCTTCCCAACACGGTTTTCGAAAATTACACTCCACAACACATCATCTAATAGAAATGCAAGAGCACATCAACGAAGCATTCCGAAACAACCTCCATGTTGTGGCCGTACAACTAGATCTCCAAAAGGCATATGAAATGGTCTGGAAAGACAGAATTATTAAAATAACCTCCGATTTAGGAATAAATAACTGCCTACTTGCATATATAAGAAATTTCCTTAGCAACAGATCCTTCCAAACAAAAGTCAATAACACATTATCAACACCAAGAATAATGCAAAACGGGGTGCCGCAAGGATCCGTCATCAGTGTAACCCTATTTCTGATGGCCATCAACGATATAACCCAAAACATTCTTAAACCAACCAAAACGCTGCTTTACGCCGACGACCTTACTATCCTCTGTTCCGGAAGGGACATTGATAATGTCTCGGAACTTCTTCAGGACTCTCTAAACTCACTAGCACTATGGGGAGATAGAACGGGGTTTAGATTTGCGGAAAACAAAACCGAATGTATGGTATTCTCCAAAAGCCACAAATATGACACACTAAAACCAAACCTCACACTAAACGGGTCTAAACTACGCCAGGTTTCCAATTTAAAGATCCTCGGAATGACTTTCGATAAAACACTGAAATGGAGTAAACACCTCGACATCTTAAGGGGTCAGTGCTACCAAAGACTTGGAATTTTAAAAGCCATCGGGTCCTGCAAATGGGGAGCGGACACTCAAATACTACTAAAAACATATCGAGCGACAATTCGAGCAAAGTTGGACTACGGCTCAATAATATACAACACCGCATCAAAAACCCAACTAAAAAAACTAAACGGCATCCAAACAATCGCTCTTAGAATAGCCATTGGTGCATTCCACACAAGCCCAAAGTCAAGCATTCTAGCTGAAGCCAATGAACTGCCACTGGAATACAGGAGACTAAAACTATCCCTCAACTTCTACCCCAAAATAACCACGAATCATGAAGAACCTTGTCAAAACACCCAACCTCCACATCTCACAACAATTCCTAAACATCTTAAGAACTTCATTTCAAATTCACACTTAAAAGATTTAATACCATTCATACCGAACCGCAACCTCTCCCCTCCCTGGACCCCTATCTTCAATAATTTTGACCTCTCCATCGCAAAGAATACAAATAAAAAAGAAAGCACCCCAAGTACCGTATACAGGGGCTTGTATTACGAAATGGCGCATAGATATCCCACCCATACGAAGGTGTTCACCGACGGGTCGTGTCAAGATGGAATGAGGGGATGCGCTGTAGTGTTGGGCGACCAGACGTTCCGTTTTAAACTGCCACCCAGCTTCTCAATATTCTCCTGCGAGGTGTATGCCGTGCTAGTGAGTCTCTCCCTCATCAAACAACAAGGCCTAGCAAAAGCTCTAATATGTACTGACTCTAAGTCCACAATTGACGCACTACTAAACCCTGGCAACACTGACGACCAAATTCAAATCTGCCGGGAGGAACTGATTGGGATGTCCGACTCCAGGAATATCATCATCGCCTGGGTCCCATCCCATCAGGGAATACCCGGTAATGAAAAAGCTGATGAAAATGCCAAGCTAGCGCTGACTGACGGGAGAGACCTAACTAGCACGATACCAACTACAAGAACGGACTGGAGAACTCAAGCTAAGCGGTACGTGGAGAGGGAATGGAACGAAGTATGGACCAAACGAGAGACCCAACTCAAAACCATCCGAAGTAATATATGGGAAATTGCACCTCAACCAGGCAACAGAAGAGACCAATCAATTCTGACCAGACTCAGAATAGGCCATACTTCGTTCTCCCACGGACACATCCTAGAAAGGACTGCACCCAGACCATGTGCCAGATGTGGAGACCAACTATCAGTTGGACACGCAATTGTCACATGCCCCTCTCTGCAACAGGACAGATTAAAGGAAGGAATTCCTGGTGGAATGAATAAATCGTTAAGCACATTATCTTTTATCGATCCGATTAAAAAGCTCCTTAGATCTCTGGAAGTACTGGAAGACGTGTAACTACCACAACAGAAGTCGCTAAGGACTACCAAGTTGATGCGACTTTAAATAAACATTTTAAAAAAAAAAAAAAAAAACCGATTGTATTTTTGCCCAGTAAACAACTTGTAACGATTTGGCCGCCTCTTAATTTCGGCCGCCTGCGTGCGGTGCACGCAATGAACGCCCGTCAGGCACGGCCCTGGATATCAATTTGTACTTGGCCAGACTAGAAGTTCATCATCTCAAGTCCAAGTATTTGAAATACCAGATTTAAATTTTCAGAAAGTCGGTTGTATAATTTTTGACTTTTTCATAAAATGTTTTTAATATGTTATACTTAAATACAATTTAAAAAAGATGTTTCAAAAGCTAAGCAAGGCTTTTTATTTTATATTTTATTTTAATAGGGGTATTCACAATCTGTCCCTGGACAACAAAACAAATCTTTCATATCCAGCTTGTGTGACTTCACCCCCTAGGGAAAGGCTATTGTAACGGTTTTACACCCTGTGGGGCAGTTCAAGGGCTATAACTCGTTTCAGTCTGTTTACCTCATCGCGGTTGTTAGAAAGGGCGATCGCCAGATGATTTGAATGATTACTTAACATAATCTTACCTGCGGTTTTTTCACAGAATCAGATAATTTTCTCACTGACAGGGCCAATTTGAAAGATCGTTATGAATATTATGGTTTGTTACAAGCCATGGAGCATCCACAATGAGTCTTAGTGTCTTGGGCTAAAATCGTTGTATAAGATCTTTTTGGAAAAACTAGCCGTACCCCTTAACTGACTAGCCTATGTCCAGACAGCCATTGAAATGTTTTATATATTAACAGCTTGCTTATAGACAATTGCGATTTTGGACCGAGTATCAAATATAACTTCCGAAACTGCGTTCTCAACTTATGCTTTTATATCGAAATGTACTTTTGCTTAGTAAGTTTTCTGTTAAGGTGCATTCCAAGATATCTGCCCTCCGTTGGCTGTGGGGTTTGTTGATTCTTCAACGATATGGTATGCTACTTCGAGGTATTCCTGATTTTAATCAATATAGTTGAGACTTAATCTCGGTCTGTGAGGCGTAAAATTTTCTATTTGTCAGGTATTATTTTAACTTTTAATAGAACCTATCCATGGATAGGTTGTACCTAAAGTAATTTCTTTCCTTTAAACTATCGACTTTAATTTAATTAATACCAAGATATCAATTAATTTTATTTTCGTTATTGTAAATAAAATATATCAAATCGCCTTATTTAAAATTAATTTTAAGAGATTTTATAAAGAGGATGTCTTGGTTATTTTTTAGTTGACGCAAATATAAGTATGAAAGATTTTAACCACTAGTTACACGATCAAATGTGCGTGATAAAATCAAACAGGTATAAAGCGCAATAATAGCTAGTGCTAGACCACTAATTTAGAAAACGATACTTATATCTTTTATCCAATCTATATTGACAGTGTGATGAAAACTAGTATAATAGTATTTTATATTTTAGGGAAAATGCTATAACCTTTAGTCAGCAATAGTCATTCAACTAAATGTCGACTGTAGAGATAGTAATTTTTATATTTAAAAAAAATATATTTCACCTATCAATGATATATGAACATTAATTGTGTACATTAGTAAACCTATAAGAAGTACAGTCAGTGTAAAAAATCAGTACTGCAGAGTTACCATAATTAATGAACCACTTAAAAAAAAAGGTTTCACTTTCATTAAATGAAATCGACCTCATGTTTCAAATCAATAAAATTTTGTTCTGACTATATAAACTCGAAATGATTGATAAAGGGTACAATCTAAATTAGATTCTAAGTGTTGAAAAATTAATGTTTTGTAAAATTTAAAGTAAGTTTGCCTCGAAATTCTAGAGCTACTAATCTATACATCATTTATCAATAGTGAGAAGGCTGAAAATCAAAATTCTCGAAATTATTAATTCATTTGTCATCGTCAACGTTTCGTTCATTAAACAAGAGAATTTATTTAATACTCAATATCGAAACGTGTAAAATTTTCCGTACAACGAATTACAAAGTTAAATAAATCAATCATTCGTGTTCGTAAATCTAGATTTCAATTTTGTGAACTTGAAGCAATGTATGAAATTTTGGCACGTATTTACGGCTGACGAAAAGATTATTATTTTTAATGAAAATAAAATATTGTCGAAATAACGTATTGTTGTCGTGATTTTCTAACAAAATGCTGCACGAGAATTTTATAAGAAATAGATTTATAAATGTTGAAATGATTTGTCGGCGTTTTTCATCAATTCGAAGTTCAAACCAAGTGAATAATAGAAACGGTTGAGCTTTTCAAGCTTTTTTTAAATGCTTCTGTTTTTCGTCGCGATATCTAGCTACACAACATTCAAATAAATCTTGAAATGTCACTAGCTCAGGTTCATTTACGTTAAGAACACTTAAACCAACGAAATGTCGAGGATGGCATTTCCTCATCACCGAGTCCTGCTGTGTAAAGGAGCGATCGTGATACGAACCGTCATTTACTTTTTTCGTTTCAAATAACACACACAGTATTGTCGTATTTTCTACGTTTGCTCAAATACACAACGCCATTTCCCGTGTTTATATTACGCTAAGAGTACATAAGTAATTTCAAATTCGTGTCTTCCTCCGCTCGCCATGTGAGGGTTGACAACGCGGTACAAAGGGGTGAGTCACGGTTCGTGACAACTAAATCCAAAGAAATAACTGATCACGAAAATTTCTAGTAAGAAAAACGCTGAATCACAATCTCCGACAATATCCAATTCCGCGCTCCAACTGACAAATGGAAAAATGTTTTCGACATCACTAAGCCTTGTGAAATAATGATCTGAATTTTAGAATAAGCCAATTTACTTTCTACAAATAGCATAGCGGTGGATTGATAGCAAAGAAGTGCAAGAACCAATTGAAATAATCTGAGCCAAACCTAAATAACCAAACTACCGAACATGTAAAGCGATACGATTTTCAATAAACAGATGAAAATATTCACAAGAAACTCTTTGACAAAATTTAGTATAGGTAATTAATTTTAGATGTAATACATTTTAAGCTAGTCTACTTATCTCATAGGATAAATAAAATTAATTTTTTGGAAAAATATCATTTACTTAAAAATCTATTAAAAATAAAACGTTCTTGAGTGAAATATTCAATTTTAAACTTTTAATTTTCAACAAGGAAAACTTAAAAACTACACGGAGAAATAAAAAACTCATTTACGCTCTAAATATATGATACAGAAAATTATAATTAAACATCTCTGTAGATTTCCTACTACAACTTTTAAATATACCTTTAACTTTCATTTCAAGCTGAACTGCAGTTGAAAATTATATTTTTGCCGCTTTAAAGTTTTTTGGTTCTAATTATATCACAAAGATAATTTGGTTAGATTAAATTAGAGATAATTATGTACATATTCGAAATATGTTTAGAAGAACCATGTCGGATCGTTTTGTGGTAAGCCATCAGCTCATTTGAATTTCTCTTATACGTGTACAGTTTCTTTTTGGTTTTCTTGTCTTTTTTGGCTTCTATTAGCTTGTACTGATCAACTCCTTTTTGTGGCTTTGACAATAGCTTTTGTATCTAGTGCTTTCCATGATGATGGTTACAAAAGACATTTACAAATAATTATGCATAGTTTAGTTAGCGGTTTTTGGGGTGTTTTAGTTAGCATATACCATTGAATTGCTGTAATAAAGTGTTCAATAATGAACTTTTGTTTAGAATTCGTTATGCTTTCCGATGTTAAAAAGGTCAATGCTCTTTCGCATTAAGTACATACATATAATATACATTCTTTAGATATTTATAAAAAAATAATTAGCAAGTAGCAATGGTTGCAGCAATTTTCCACCTAAATTTTCAGAAAAATTAAATCTGTTTTTCATATTATTAAATTAAATAAAATAAGTTTTTATGCAGATGTTTTCAAAAGAAAAAAAATGTTTATCGGTTACGAATATTTACAATTTTTTCCATTATTTCCATAATGATGAACCAAAGTCATCGGTAAAAATAATGTGTAACCCCCCCTGAATATTTATGTTGTTATGTTTCAGGAGATGTAGAATCTGATATTGCAAAAACAATTTGACCGTCCGCTATCTCGTTCAGATTTTTTCTTGGCTAATATTTCTCTTAGAAAGCTTTAATTGTGCCCCCTCCCGATTGGATAATCCCTATGATACTTATAGTAACTTTTTTTCGCCCATATTTATGATACCATATTATATGTAATATATTTAGGATATATTTCAGTATAATATATGTTATGTATTTAATGACCCTATGTGAATTTGTGCAATGTTTTGTAATTTCTGTCGTTTCAAATAAATGATAGAACATACGATTTCATATTTTCCATTTCTATAAGTATAAGTAAGCGTCGTTAAGCTTGTAACATATAAGGCCATAACGTGTAACTGGATTTTCTGATTCAGACATTAAATAATAATTATTTATCACAGTAGCTTTAAAATATGCACAAAATATTAAGTTATAATTATTTAATTAGGTATTTTTATCAAACCTTGAAAATTTATTGAGTTTAGTCAATCTTTGAAACAAAAATTGAGTTAGATTTGAAAAATTTGCTATGGAAGCTTTTTTTTAGACCTTATGATTCAACATACCCACAAATTTAAAATTTGATACTGTAAAAATTTTTCCATTACCTACCCAAAACAGTTTCACTCCAAAATATTAATTTAAATTTTTAATATTGATTCCTTTACTATTTTGTTTTATATTATATTGTTTGCAATTTCATTTTACCGATGATATCGTTTATTAATACAAAAGTTATTTATTTCCTTGTATTTTTGGTTGAAAGAAAAATTAATTTAATAACTTTCAGCTTTGTTATACTTTTTATAAAAATTATTTTAAATTTATGAAATAAATCTAAATGTATACAATATTTTAAGTACCAAATAAAACAACTTTTGTCGTCTCTTCCATAGAGAACATTCGTTGTATTTCACTTAATCGAAAAACTTTTCAAGCAAAGAATAATACTTGAAACTTGATTCAATCATGTTCAATATCTTTTTATTGAATGAGAGATGAAATGTTTAGGAAAAAAATGTTAAAAACATTTGAATAAAGTGAAAAAACTTGTATATACTCTGTAGATGAAACAAGTTTATTAATAAAATGTTTTTAAAGAAATGAAATTGTGAACGATTGTAACACAGTTACAACAGTTCATCTAGAATGATACGTATAAAAGCTGCAAACCTCTATGATATACGTAAAGTACGTCGCTTGTTTTCCACTTTCCAACATCACTTCTTTGAACAACTGCTTTAAAAAAAAACTAACACTAAAACTCCCTTTGCAACCGGCACTAACTAGTTTTATGATGAAAGTTTTGTTGCCGACCGGAAGGAAATTCAAACGGACAAGTCTTTTGAACATACGTAGAACAGAACTTTTTGTCACTTGCATGTTTTTTACATTTTTTTTTCACTATTCAAACAACAATCGTATAACACATTTTTTGTGTGGTTGTCAAAAGGAATTATTTTTTGCAACTTTGAAACACACGCACACTGAGTTTCCATTACAATAATTAGCTGGGCGCTAATTGAAATTGTCGTATAGCTAATACTCGAGCTAATTAAGCCTAGAAATGTGATTTATTATAGCTAAATTGCTTCAATGTGGAGCTTTCCGGTGTTGATCGAAGGAGAGAGGGTTTAAATAGCTTTCTGTGCCTTGTTAAGGCAAACTAAACCCGATGTACTTAAATTGAATTGTCCTTCTTGGCAATGCGATTAAGGCGCTTTGAGAGACTAGCTACCTTATGTACATATATCTTAGAAATGGCTTTGCTACGTATTAACGCTGTCCAACGACGTTAGCTCTATCATTTAATATTAATAACAATAAACTTGACAGATAAAATTAACTATTTAACGTAAACAATCCTTAACATTCAATTCAAGTGAGAGCTAATATAATAATATGAGTTCAACTTGTAACTACACGAAAGCTTAACATTTGCTGTTTTCGAATATCTAATAAAAATAACGAAAATGAAAAATGATATTTATGTTACCAATATCAGTTCTTTTAATTTTTAAGAAAATTCACTATCAGTTCTTTTTCAAATCCAATAATTTAATAATTTTTGATAAAGTTCCATCGGGTTAATAATGTTATGACCAATTTTACATAAAACATTTCTTTATAATTAAATTTTCTTGTATGGAAGAAAATAATAAAATGCCTATCGTTGATATCAAAATATCAAATAAAGTATTTTCAATATTTCTATATCTTACCCATTACCTTAAATACCGTCTGGAAAGTTTGATTGTATTTGAAGTTTTTATTATTGAAACTTGATGAAAATATAAAAATGTCTTTTTCAAATAGGTGTCGCATTATGGAAGAGACGATTCTTATTGTTAGCATTTTTCCATTTGATACAAAGTAAATTTCAATTATGTGATTGAAACTATCAATGGAAGTCGGAGTTTCACTCTTTTTGGTTTGCTAGAATAACAAAAAAAAAATAGATGAAATATTTTTTGTCAAAAAAAAAATGCGAAACAATCCATGTACATGACAATTTGGGATTTTTTTGCCTTTTCAAATAGAATTTTGGTTCTACGGAAAGTTAAAAAGAGAAAAACATTAATTTAATTTTGTTGGAATTGCGTTTTTAAATTGGTGTCTAGGTTATTTCATTCTGAAAGTGAGTGAAAAATAAATTTTTTTAACAAATGATTTACACGTATTTAACATGAGGATCGGTGATTGTAACTAATTTCAATTGAAAGTTTGTAAAGAATTTTCTCAAAATTGTAGTTCTTAGGTTTTGTTTTTTTTTTTTTTATTTGGAAATAAATTGTTTATATTTTCACTTAATAAAAAAATTTATTGGTCGCGAAATGTATTTTTTGAAAACCTTATCACGTTTTTTGTGTGGTTACATTCTTGTTCAGATACGTTAATTAATCAATTATTAAGTCTTAAAAGTAGTATTATAAATCCCTTACGAGAATGTTTCAACCTAATATCGATACTTGTTTAAATGTAGGTATGTAAAAGAAAAGAATTTTTATACAAAAAACATTGCAATATCCTTGAAAAGGAGGAAATTAAATGTATATTTAAAGTTGCAAAGACAAGTTTGGTAAAAAATTTATTAAAGAAATACGAGAAACACTTCAACAAAACTTTCAGATTGAACGTTTGTGTAAAGCAGTAGAATGGAATAGATTTCTATATCATCACGTGTGTTAGCGTAAAACATTTGTTTCTTAAGCTTTAGATCTTTCTCAACTTGACGTGCAATCGTGTATTACTTTTCTTTAACGTTCACATTGTGAAAACGAAAATTTATAATCACACGCTTTGTTTGTGTATATATGTGGCAACATGAAAACCAAAAACACAATATTTTAACAAACTTGTATTTACACGACAGAGATTTCTACAGTACCTATATAGGTACTCGTATATTTGTAAAACACCTGATAATAAATATTAAATTCCTTATTATATAAATGTTGAGCATGATGAATGTAGCGCAGTGTTTTTAATAATAGACCACGCTCTTATCTCTTTCATCTCGTTTTAAAGATTTTCTCACATGTTCACTAATATTTATTTCACGACTCCATCTAGAGTTGTTGCAGGTTGTAACTTCGTTTCTAAAGTATGTTTAAGCTCAGTGAAGTTGAAAGTATACAAGGGTAGTGGTTTATAGGGATGCAACCTCACTATGATCTTATTCTCACCGCTAAAACGTATGGATCTTGAAGTAAGTCAAGTAAAACCGCAAATGTTCCTTTAAAACATAACGCGTTTGAACAAACAACAAACAGTTTGATTTAAAATTCATTGCGATAAGCGTTTTGTTTTAATTACAAAACTCGTATTAAACAATAGAAGTTGACTGTCCGAGCAATTAACAAGTTCCGAACGAACTTGGTATTGATTAATTCATTTATTTCGAAGATAGTGGCTCATCTTGGTACAAAATCATATTAATTACCAACTATGTACAGTGTACACATTGTAGACATGTTGATGGTAATGAAATTCATTTGATAATGCTTGTTCAAGATAATTAAATGCGATCAGAACTTGGTGAGCTTTCGAAAATGGACACTTAACCCTTGTAAGTTCTAAATTCTTCATTAAGGAAATGAGAAATATTTTCTAGTTACTTATTTGCATAAAGTAATCTATTGCTCGAAATGTACATTTTTGATGAGTAAATTGTTTTTACACCAAATTTTAACTCTTTTGTTCTTTTTGATTTCTTCGAAAAATGTTTGCTTGCACAACAGATCTAGTAAAGGCTTCAAAATTAAAATTTACAAATTAGTAAAGTTTTTTTTGAGATGTTTATAGTATGTTTGAATTTTTTGCTTAAAATATGAATCATGAGGATATCTAAAATGAAAGTAAGATTCGTGAGTACTTACATAAGGGAGGCTAAATGTGGGGACAACAAAGCAGTTAACTATACAAATCTTGTCTCGAAAATTAGGCGATAATAAATAGTTAAAATGAGAAAATTTCGTAGACAACGCTTTAAAATATACTCAAAACTTTCGTAAAGAACTTGAAATATCTTTGAATCTCCAAGAAAAATTAAAAAAGGCGTAGGTATTTACAGCAATGGGAGTATAGCCGACTAATCATACGGCATTTTATTTTTTTATTAAATAGCATTCAAACAAGTAGCCAAGTTCTAAGTCTCAATTCTACAATCTCGGTGAATGAATGTAAAAAAATTGCGTTGATAAATAATGAATAATTGAATTTTAGTTTTTAAGGGTTTTATTTTTTTTATTTTGGATATTTATTTGAAACAATGACAGATTAGAAATTCTCAACTTGACTTGATTTTCAAGCTATTGTTTTAAATTAAGCTTCAGAAAATTAAACTCGAGTAACATATTATTATTTATTAACAAATTAATTTAATACCTATATATTATATTTAATTCAAATGAAGACAAACGTTGATTTTGCAAATTTATTTTTTCTGAGCAAGATAATACGGCTTATTTACTAATGTTGTTTGGTTGCCAAAATAAGGGGCGACACATTAAATTGTTTACCCCGGATGACATAAATCCACGCTATATCATACTGATTGTGAGACGTATTGAAATAAAATAATTTCAATTCTATTAAGAATATAGAAAAAAATGTAGATATCGCCCATTAACATAAACTTTTAACTTATTTAACCTTCATTTTCCATTTCATTTTTAAAATTAATTTGTATTTTCCAGAATTAAGCATTTGGTAAAATCGGTTGGTATAAAAGTATACTTTCGTAAATTTATTAGCGTGACAACGACAAAACTATAAAAAAACAAAACTCTAAAGGCACAATTAAACTTGAAATATTGAAGCGAGACTAATGGCAAACAATCCTCATTTCCAATTGATATTGAATATTGATTTGACCACTATTGCAACTTTAAATAATTGTTGCTCTTTGCAAAATCGTTTTTTACGCTCTTTGACTTTAATTTGAAAATATAAATTTTGTTTCGAAAAAAACTGCAGATATTTATTTGTTGAAATTATTTTAAGTGCTCCTTTGATAAATTATGTGCGATGAGATATTAAAAATGGGGGACCGTAAGCGGAAAAGGTTGATCTGGGGAAATATTAATTAGAAATTCCGTTTCAATATTGGAAGACTAATTAATTTCGAAGCAGATTCGTCTATCCCATCTAAATTCAATACAATGTTCACCTATGATAAAGCCATTCTATTTACTTTAGCAAGCGTGTTTGCCTAAATCGATGGAATTGTAAATTATCCACAGTATTAATTGTCAAGTCTTGTTAACGAATGTGAACGTGAATAGAAATTTGAAATTAAATTTTTTATTGAAAAGAGTTTTAAAAGAATAGTTTTACGAAGTCTAACCTTCTAAGCACGTGTGTAGTTGAGGGTAGTTTGTTAACGATAATGGACAAATGTAGGTCTTGATAAGAGTAGGTACTTCATCAGAGGCGTGCAACGTTGGTTCGAGACAAAATTCCTTAACAATAAGGGTTGTTTAGCGGTGGCTAACCGAACAAACGGTCACCCGGCTAACCATCAACGAAAATTTAATGCAAGATCTTACTCCCGAGTTGTGTTCACGGCCATCAAATATCAAGGGGATATTTTGCCGACCACAAAACACTTTTATAGTGTCAATTGGCCGCTTCTCGCTTCTCGTTATCGAAATCAATAAAGTGCTGACTAACATACTTAAATTGTCTTATCAGTGATATACAACACGGTCGAATGGAGTTTCACGTTCAATACTTTCGATATATAAACGTTTTAATTTGTTAGTAGAAAAATGAGTTTTTTTTTTTTGTGCTCAGTGGCTTTAATACTTTTTGCAAAATATAATATTTGTTTTTGCCATACAGTTTTATGATAAAACTTAAAAACTTTTCACTTCAATGCTTTTTATTTAAAAACTGTTTCAGTTAAAAAATGGAATGGTGAAAAAAAATGAATGAAAAATAGGTTTTTTGAATCAGCAAAAACTTCAATATTTATTGACAACTTTATAAAATTTAACAGATAAATTCATAAATAATATTTTTTAAACATCATAAAATTTCAATACTTCAACAAAAAAGATACGAAACATTTTAAAGATTTAGGGGTTAGAAGGAATAAATACATTTCAAGTTTTAATTCACGATTCACGAAATTCGGAATTTTGCCCTTATTTCATCTAGTTGTGCCGCGGCCGTGAAACTTTTGGTTGAAATTATTTGGCGGCAAGCCCTCTTTTATTCTATGGGTTTTTTAATTTTTTGTATTTTGTTACGAAAACGGTTCCACTGATTTTATTTATAGTTTGTAATTAGACTCATCAAAGTCTATTACTTTTATTTGAAACTCTTTTCTAAGAAAATTCATATAAAAGAGATTCTGGTATATAGGTTAGGATTTAATATATAAGATCGATAGATAGGGTAGTTCTGTATAAGATATTTATATATAATTATATTTTTAATATTTTTAACAAACCGTAGGTTTTATTTATGCTCTTTTAACTAACAACGGGAACCATTCATATAAAAGAAAAGTTCTGCGACGTGTTGTTCCAGATATTTTTAAAAAAATTATCTTTTGTTACATATTATCAAAATAATTGTACAAAATTTACAAAAAAAATCAATTTGGAGATTACATACTTCAAACGTTATATTGTATGTTAGTTGTCTATCACAAAAACACAATGAATTTATAATTAAAAAATCCATAATCGATTGACATTTTCGAACGAGTTAAACATATTTTATAATTCGGGTAATAAGGCATAATGTAATTGTTATCATTTTAAAAAAAAATCAACCTTCTGCAAAGTTTACTCTAAGTAAGTATATTAATAATGATCATAAGCTCTTTATCGTCTCCAACTTTTTTTTTTGGTAAGCTGATAATATTGAAGTTATAATACGAGTAACAGTCCAAATTGCTGGTACGTAAAAACTAAGTCTAGAAAAAATAAATAAGATTTTTTTGACATGAGTCGACAAAAAGTGTAAGCTCGTCTCGATAGTCGCATATTTTTGCGTGGTTGTTGTCTAACAATCAAGTTTTTCTTTATACAAACGATGATTAAAAATTCGTGTTTAGGTACACAGTGTCGCATTTCACGCTACCAAACTAATTTCATACGAAAATAATTTTTTGTGTTTTTTTATCAAGTTTTTGTTTTGAAAATACGATTTTTTCCATGTCAAGAGCTTCATTTGAACTTTTTATGTAGACTCGAAAGGCGCAAGCGATGGAAATAGAATTTCGTTCTCACTAATTAACTGGACATCTATTTGGGGATTTGGGGATTAAACTGTCCTCTATAACTGTTTGTACACATAATTCAGAGTGTGACCAGTGACACATTATGATTCCCAAGATGTCACAATAGTAATTTGATGTTAATTTTCGCATTTATTTACAACCGTTATTAAATTAAGATAAGCAAACGGAACAACTTTTGACGTACCTAATGCTTTTCTTCTTACATTTGACAAAAAATAAAAAATACAATCGAAAAATTTGCTCGAAAATAGGTACATAAGATGTTCATTTCTTGCCATATAATCAATTTTATATAATCAAAATTAAGGTGATTAAATATGAATAATTGAAGTCAAATATCTGAAAATGTCAAAACTATACCAAAAACTTTTCAAGTCATAAACCTGCGGATCATAAACCCCCACATTAATTTAATTTTATACTTTTAAACAATGATTAATTCCATCAATATGAATTATTTAAATGACTAGAAAATTTGAATAAAATTCATATTATATAATTAAAATTATTTTATAATATTAATAATTTTCGATTGAATATCATTAATTTAAATAGAAACCTAACTAAATAGTTTAAATGGTCATTATTTGATTTCCCAAGCAAAATTAACGAAATGTTTCATCAAAATACTATCAAAATTGCTTTTGAAATATATAAGTATAGGTACATGTTATTAATTTGGGATTTTGTTTTTTGTTTCAGGTGAGTGATTTAATCACAATTTTGCTGTGTGATGTAGTAAGTATAGAAAATCAGCTTAAATTAAGTTTTCCAAAAATATAACTATTTTTAGTATTTCTTTTAAATAATCATATTAATGACCGTTTGGTGTATTCTATTGTATTTTTTATATAACGAAACACATGATATAATATATTGCAGATAATATTTAGTCAAATGTTAAAAAACGGTAAATAGGTAAAAGGTCAGTTTACGGATCCATATCATATACAAGGCTCATTTTCATTTGTTGCAAAAATACGACAAGCTAGGTACTTACACATGATACACATTTGATATGCAAAAATGTTTGCATTTCGTCTCACTGTTCGTTAACCAAAGTTTCACGTTTCTGTATTAAGCTCACAGAGACGATCTGGAATCGTAAGCACTTTTTAGAGAGCGAATAAATTGTTGAAAATACGCTTTAATTCCGAAAAAAAAACTGAAATGTCAGATAAACCATAATTGTGGGATACCCAAAGCGAGAATAATTAATATTATTAATGGGAATGTGCGTTAGTCTATTTTAACTCAAGAAAGTATTTAGGTAGATATAAAATTATTTCCACAAAGGTATATTTTATAGGGTTAAGAGCGCAATAAGCTTAAATTTAAAAGCATTTAAAAACAAGTCCTCAAAAGAAATCACTGCTAAAGACTACCGGCTTACAGTCCTCAATTTCTTTCGAATATATCCAATTTCTGTGTAACAACATAATTTCATTTTTTAAGAAATAAAGCTTTTTATAAAATATAATTAAGAGCAATTTTAAATTTATTATAGTCCACTTTAATAGATTTTTAAAATATTTTTATAAATAATATTTTTCAAAATAAATTTTGCTAGATTTTTGGCAAAGTTTTCATTACTAATTATCAGCAAGTTTCAAGTGAAATTTGCTATATTTTACAGACATACATAACATTTTTAACAGATTGTGTAACAAGCTTAAAAGGGCTTGTTATAGTCTTATGCTATGCTTTGTATATACACGTATTGTATTTATATTTTCTTATAGACAATAATAATAATTTAAAGGAACAATATGGACCAAATCTAGATTTTATAGCCAGGGTTGGAATAAAATAACAATAATTCATCTGAATTATTTCATTTATCGACAACATAAAAACTTGGCGTGAATTTACATCGAGCAATTTCTTATTGGGAGATTTAATAGACTCGATGAAACACGTGAAATCGTTTTCTCTGAGAATAAACCAAATGTTTTTTTTTGTTCTTATAGCTTTGTGAATAACACAAATTTGATATGAGTTTAACTAAAATAGTTGTAGTGAAAATGTTGTCTCTCTTATACCGTTCACTAAATATTCATTAAATATCCGTCTTTAATTTGTGGATTTATGTGAAGGAAGGTCGTAAATTATTACAATACAGACTTGTATAAGTACGAATACATCAATTCTATAAAATGGTTTTATGATTAAGGTAGTTGTACTTTTACATTAAAACTGAAATGATTATTATTAACGTGTTATTCGGGTTTATACGCTTAATTTATGAAATTAAATTTTATAGATAGGCTTCATTTTTAATTTGTTTTACGGACGTTAATTATTAATAAATATTCAAAACCATAGACTTGCTGTAGGAGAGAAAATTATTTAAAGTGAAACTTGTTTAATATTATAAAAACATTAAAAATGCTAACTTATTTAAGAATGAAAAAACTTAAAAGCTTTTTAAGACGATAGTTAAAAAAATATAATCAAGTAATGTAAGAAGACAATTTGTACCTTCTTCAAAATGTTTTTTTAATTAATAAATTAAAATAAAATTGTTTATTGTTGTAAAAATTGAAGCAATAAATTAAAAAAAAACTACGTAAGGTTTTCAGAACTGTAACAACAGTGTATTATTTTGTCAGTTATTAAAACTGAGATTTTAACATTTTTTAAATTTATATTTTACTATACCGTATATCATTTATACATACGAAGCATTTGTTGAATTATTATTAATAAAAAAAATCTAGCTTTAAAAATATTTATTTTTAAAATATTTTTAAAACTATGACTATGTCTGTAATAAGTATTACCGGAGCTTAAAAGCTTGATAAAATTGTCATACGGTCACAGCTTAAATTAGTGCCGTATTTGTGACAATGCAGGTTGGTAGTAATTACCTAGTGATGTTCTCTGACAAAATAAACCTAGCACTCACAATTAAATTAATACGAATAAAATTGCAACTGAAATTAAATTGTATTTTTCCACTAGTCTGATACATGTTTTGCAACCTAAATACATCATACTTTACGTCTTTATTAAGATCAAACAGATTGATATAAGAAGAGAAACTGTGGATTTATTTTATGTAAGGTTTTGTAAAAATTGTGAAAAATGTAATCTTCCTTTAACATTTTTTTAACAACTAATATTTAACAATTAGTATGTAAATCCTTTTTATTGTTTTTATTATTAGAAAAATAAAACTAAAAATATAACTGCAATAACGACGCTCGGTGCCAACTTCTATAAATTGTTAAATGCAGAATATCTTAAGGGGTTTGGATTGTTATACTTGAGACGTTTGTAGTTTACCTTCTTAATTCCGCTTAAGGCCTGAAACTGTTAAGTCCTTTTAATGTTTATCTCCGTTTAATTGCAAAGCAAATAATTAATTTAATAAGTTACATTGCGTTTTTCAAAACTATTTAAAGTTTACAAGACAATTAGCATACCTCGGTTATAACTGCGTTAAAAAACGAGTAATAAGGCTCGTGTGTTACTTGTTTACTTAGTAATAGTCAAGATTTTTTATGAAAAGAAAGATTTTTTTTTAGAATATTGACTTAATTGTTAGCATTTTCAGTAATTGGTTGAACGACTACGTACCTATATATTGCATATAACCCTTAAAATAAAAAGCAAAGTTATACTATTTGTCACCAACCTGTACCTAAGTCTAGGTTATAAGAAATATTTTTTTTTTCTAATTTTTTAGATATCTAATATATATTAATCTGAAATATTTGACACCATTTTTTTATAATAATATTAATCACATACAAAAAAAAATTTGTACCCAGACAATGCGTCAAATATAGTTATGACCAACAGGTCCATACGCGGTTATTTAAACTTCATACAACAACATGACAGAATAAAGAAGAAAATCCCCAGTATAATCGATATAGCACTCAACACCCTATCGCTTTCTGAACTAAATAAGAAAACCCTACATTCCTAAATATTCCTAGAATAAAACAATTATAAAATATAGTGTGAAAATTAGACTGTGATCACTAAGAATGCTCGGATTAATGCGACGTTAAATAAAAGCCAAACAAATTCTCGGATAGGGGTTTGCTGCTTCTAGTGAGGTAATTTTGTTGTTTCTCATTTCATATAGACAAGAAGTGTGCATTCTTATGCTTAACCACTGTTACTTAACAATCAACTTATTTTGTTAAATATTACATAAAAGAAGTCATGGGAAGCTACAAGTATTAGTATAGATGCAAAACTTTATATTAAATTAGGTTAATAAATTAACCAAATTGGTACATTTGAGGTGTGTCAGTGGAAAAGTGAATTAGGTGATAGAATTCGCAATTAAAGCCACCTATCAAAGGTAGGTATTGTTTTAATCGTTTAAGTGAAGGTAAAACGTTCAACGTTCTGAATATATTGTATGAATATATATAGAAACGACGTCCCTTTCTATCAAGACTATTTATCTGGAGAGGAAAGTTCCGTGCCGAGAGCTTTGACAGTAAAACGATAGACGACGGTTGGAACACGCATGGGAGGCCGTCAACAAGCGGACGTTTGATCGCCGACGTAGACGTTCCTGGTTTGCTCTGACGAAGATATCAGACCCGTAATTTACTACTTGCCTGCTCCACTATTTACAACCCTTAGATTCACTTTAAAGATACTATGACTTAAATACGTGCAAAAAACGGCAAATAAAACTACCAATTAAAACATAATACATCACGTGGCTGTCGTCTCTTAAAAGGTTCAATCTTATTTTATATGTAAAAATTTATCGCCTCAGTTACTTAAATAATTATATTTTAAACATGCAAATGCATATTACAAATGTCCTTAATATTATTTCATATTTTACAATAGAGAAAACAAATCGTCGAGCATTTTCAGAAAAATTTCATGGGATTTTTACCTTCACCCCAAAACCATTAATCATAAACATTCCGGTATATTTATCAACTTTAATCTTTTATGCTATATTATTATAGTGACCTACCTTTCAAAATAACTTATATTTTCATATTTACAACCTGACTTTCCCTTCGTTTTTTCGTACAAAATAGATCTTCACAATTAGAACGATAAAAAGTTAAATTTAACCTAATTTACAAGAAAAAATTGTCTCGTAAAACATAGTTGAGCGTTTCTTGTTCACATACAAAAACGTATTCTGAAACTTAGTGAAGTTGAATCTAAACGAGCATTTGTGAGAGTATGATGGATGGTTGCATTTTTTTGCGTGTGGTTTAATCCAAACATATGCGTGAAATTTTACTTGAATATCATGCGAGAGATACGAAGTAAAATATGGTAAATTAGCTCAATTTCTTATATAATAGTAATCCAAAGCAACATTTATCCACTGTGACATTAATTATAAAGAAAAAAAACCTTTGCAAAACTAACTTCAAAATTTATTTAAATCTGAGACCTTCGTTATCCTATTGTTATAAGCCAAAAAATAAACATATTACATCTTAAACCTCATAACTCGTTAATTTTAGAAGACATTAAATTAATTAAATTAAAATTTTCGTATTATTTGTTTGAATTTCACTCACAGAATCAATGCTCACATTTTTTCATAGTTTTTATAATAAAATTTATACTAAGTATAAATAATATTATAGTAATATTAAAATTTAATTCTCGTAGAGAAACCTTGAATTAAAAAAAAGCCATTACATTGTTGTATGAATTACACAGATTATTAATGCGTGTGTATAAATGTGTTCTCTATGATTTCTCTAACATTAAAGTCTTAGATATATCATACGATATACTATAAATCAAATAATAGCTTGATTAAAAATTATTGGAAAACCCAAAAAAACTTTTGCACTTAGAAGATGCAATCAATGGTCTTAATTTATCAATTGCCTTATGGCCGATTATCAAAAAATGTGTAATATCCAGTTCACCAAAAAAAAATAAAATAAAAAAATATTATTGGGAATACTAAAAAAACTAAAGTTGATTATGAAATTTTGACTAATATTAATTTTCTTAACATGTATATTGTAAGCTATATTTAGTATAGCTATAGTAAGTATATTTTAATTATCTATTTCATATGAATCTATTGATAAAAACAATTCATCAAAGAGTCTGAATGAGCTTTAAATTAAGCGAAATGTTGCAAATTGATATTACCATAACATTTTATTGATCCTTCATCCTCTAGTTTTAATTTATAATTATAAAACGGATCTGATAACAGTTAATTTGCTATGCTATTGTTGAAAAAACATTTCATGTGTTGTGAGTCTTATGAGTCATGGTAAAGCTAAACTTTTAGCTTCGTCTTTTTATTCGAATCGGGAAAACGTCAGAGAAATAAAATAAAAAGAAATAAAAAATCATAATTAATTTATGAATCTATTTATAAATTGTAAAATTATGGTTTGCAAACGATAAACTATAAAATTCCTCACATATATATTTCTTAATTTTGCTTTTAAGGGAAATTTTTATTGTATAATGTGAAAAAGTAAAGTTCAGTGATACCTTTTTAAGCTTTTAATCCCTGAAGTCCCCATCATAACAAAAAAAGCAGGACACTAAAAAAATTAGGTCAAGCCATACTTTTTAATTAAGATGTAAGGACTTGTAGAGTGAAGAACTTGGCTCATTTTTAAATCTGATAAGTTTACTGAACAGTGAAAATGTTGTAAGCTAAAGAGTCTTGTAAGTTTATTTTTTTAAACTTTCAACTATAAGAAACTAATTATTAAATTAATTTTGACAAAAAAAACTTTCTCTTTCCAATTTATTTTATTATTTGATATTTGGACTTTGCATGAGACATATCTGGTAATACTTATTCAATCTAAGAAATTATTTTTTTCTTCTTTTCCTAGATGTGGATTTTGCCGCAAACATAGGTATACATAACAATTTTATATATTTGGTAATGTATCGTAGGTATGCAAACTGCATTCCATTGTTAAGGTCCTCATTAAAATTGAGTTATTCTGAAAATTCTTTTCACAGTACAGATTTGAAAGTATTTCAAAAGCAATTTCCTGGAATCACGTTTTTGTAATTTACAACAAGATACATAAAAGACCATTTAGTTTTTGATTTTTATTTTTGCTATTAAGAAATATAAATGGAAAATTTTGTTCAATAGTCGAACAGAAGTTAAAAAAGTATATATAAGCAAAGTGGTAAAAGTTTATAAGAACTTTGTATTGGATGGATATCACATAATCTTTCGATCGAGAAACAAAGCGCAGATAACTAGTGACCATTTGAAAAGTTTGCAATCTCGATCATTTTCAACTTTTCCAAATATCTATTCACGACGTTTTGCATCACTATGTAAAGTTTTCAACTCGCCAATTCTAGAATGTAAATAAAAATCAAATAAGAACTTGGCCAGTTATCAAGGAAGCGAATTGTTTTGCGATACGGAGAAATCTATTGAAATGAATGAATAAATTTATTGAAAAAAGCGTGAAAGCCAACCGGTTTCATATTTAAATGAAGAAAATAATTACTAGAGAACGCGAACTTTATACAGTGTCAAATGAAAAGGAGTCTTTTCTATTCTATATTTTTATTCGAATAATTTATGATGCAATCCAGACGGTTAAATTGCATTTTTTAATATCCCATATTTAATTGCAATAAAAGTAGTGATATTGTCTCATATAAAAACCCCTTGAAATTTATGAGCCTTTTTATTTAATCGGTTTGGGTTCAATAAATTGCTATCGTGAAAAAATTAACACATCACTCAATAAATTATCGACTTACCACTTTTTACAGTATTCAATCTAAATTTATATAAGTATTATGTTCATTTCTAAGACTTTTTCTATTTTTTTTTTCTAATTGTAATGAAAAAGCAAATAAAACTTTTTCTAACAAAGCAGGAATAAAGCTTTCATAAAATTTTAATTTTTAATATCACGAAATTACTAAGCTATTTTGTCGAGTTGTAACATATTTTATTCCCTTTATGCTACTATCTAAAGCTCAATGGTGGTATTAAAACCATATAACTGCTGATTATCTGACAATTAACGGCTAATCAGCCTTGTAATTAATAACTACGTTGATATTTTAACTAAGTACGATTGCATGCAAAATAATTATTACGCTTTACTTTATTTACGGTTTTTATAAACGTGTCAAATATTTTTGACTAATGAATTTTCAGCACGGACTCAACATTGAATCAAATAGTAATATGGTAAAAATAAAACGATTACAAATAACGTTGTACAAAAACGTTCAATTACCTGTTAGGATATACCTAATTATAATGTTAATGGCACTGTATGTTTAAGAATTGAAAAGTCCCGAAATTAGAATTTATTTCTTTTTAATTTATCCTTACTGAGGATTGAAGATCATCACTGATAACAATGTCACAAAAAAATGTCTGCCCTAAAGATGCGGTATGTAAATTTCGGTGATTTATTTTACAATATCATGATCAGTTTTCCAAAACATCCTTCAGTTTTCAGAAAAATCTAGATCAGATACTTTTTTTATGTGGCATGGAAGTTTTCAGAAATTTTCCGAAAACTGAAGGGTGTGAGAAAAACTGACCACTGATTTGTGCTCAGCTTAAAAAATACACCGAAAACCATACAAAGAATGTTTGGGTCAAATAGATTTTTGTGTGGTAATTAGGTATGTTAATCTTTAATACAACCACTTAAAATAAATCTTTAAATATGTGAATTTCATTCCCTAAATGAAATAATTTCAATTTTTTTCCGAAAACTTTCAATCGCTATAATTGAATTTATATCCCATTTCAGTTCGAAAAATGTCCCTAGTGTCCAATTTTCAAAGGTATAAGCAAAGAATATATATATACATAGGTTTGATACTGGTGTCCGATACACTTGGTAAGGGTGTAAACTCATGGTCAGTTTATCCACATCGATTTTTGTACTACCGCGAAAACCAACCTCTTGGGACTCTAAACTATTAACTTTTATCGGTGAGTTTCATTACACGAATTCTCGTTTTTCTTGTAGTTGAAAAAGTAGTTTTTGTTCTTTTTTTATTCTTCGTTCAAAAAAGCGATTATTTGTAAAAAAAAATCTTATTGGAACTAGTTATTCCTAACGCTTCATAAATACAAGAGCTTTTATGTCGTAACACCCACTTTAATCACCAAGTCCACATACAATGAGTTGATTATGTTCTGAGAACAATTTTCTCACTTACTTTTTGTATTTTTCAAGCCACATGTATCTACTTTCAATTAAATAGAATTAGTGACATTAACATAAAACTGTTTCTTCTATTATCTCTTCAGCCAGAAGAAATGTGAATTGCTGACATTGATTTTGTCATTTCCTTGTTCCATCTAAGTTTCCATTGAACAATTAACTATATTAGAGAATATTCGTTCCAGAACAATAAACACAAAAACGAGACGCATAATTTTAATTGAAACGTTAAATTTAGCTTCTTTAGGCATTTACGTCTTTTGCCTCATTTGAAGATCACAAAAATTAAGTGAATTCATTTCTACGTTTTTTAACAGCATGCTTTCATATTTAATTAATCAAGGGGAAAATCGACTATTGTCATTGAAAAGGGTACTCATTGACGATAAAGAACAATTATTTTTAGCAATTAAATATAATGAAGAATCACTTTTCAATGCCATTTTGTTCTGCTATCGTCTATCTCATTTAGCAGAAATAAAAATTGAAATTTTAAATGACCTTATGAAATCTCGCTTACGTTGATTTCCTAATAAATTTTTTTCAATATTGAATGTTAATTAAAATAATTATTAAGAATACTCTTTCACAATTATACTTATTATAGTTTTATGTAAAAAAAATCGTACTATTGGTAAAATATTTGCAGTTATGAAAAGCCAAAAATAATATTTATGTCAATTCATCAATATTGATAAAAAAAATCATACAAAAATCTTCAAGCTCGCATTTAGATATTTTTTTTTTTGTTGAAAACTGTTACTGATTTTTTTTTCATTTTCATTGAGCTTCTTATGAATAGAAATATAAAATTAGCACATGTCAGAGCACACCCTTTTGCGTTATTATTGTGAAAATCTTATAATGATTTCAATGAGAATAAAACTTGTGATACATTATCTAAAATCAATCATACGACTTCTTTTTCGTTAGCGTTAAAACGTTGTCAAAACTTTGTATTAAATGTAACCACGTTGAAATAGTATAATAAATCTTGCAACATTTGGTCCACAAACGTCAACTTTTCAAACGATTTGCTTGCGATATAAAATAAAATAAAAACGTTTCAATTTTTTCAGAGTTAATTAGTTAAATTTAAAAAATGGATTTGATGTTGTAAAACTTGTTAGAAATTTAGTTGAACCAAAAATGTAGGGGACCCACAAGGATAATTATGCACACTGTTGTATCATAGTTTATTTGCAGAGATGTCGACACATGGCTTTGTCACATTCTATGCTTAAAGATTTTGGGCAATGTTCATGCCTGGAAGTAAGCGAATTGTTCAAATACGTTCCATATAAAACCACTTATTACTCTGACAAGGCAAAACTTTAGTCTTGTATCACTTACGTGCTTTGACTGTCGCTACAACGAAATAACCTCGTCTCAAAACCGCCGATGAAAGAGCGAACAAGTTAAATTTTATCCTGTATATGAACCCATATGAAACCATACCCCTGCTCGCTTATATTTTGTTTCGCAACAAAATAAACTTTATTTCACTATCAAGTTTCTATGCCATATCGCACCATTGAGAAATGAATATTATTGCCATATGCTGTTAAATTTTGTTACAATGTATCTCTACCATGACAATAATTAACACACAAACAACCATTATCGGTTAGTCGAAAATCCATTATTAAAGTACACGCTATACCCAAAATTTAACTAATGTAATTATTCTCGTGAAAATTTTCGTGATGAAGAGTTTCTTATTATTTATGTACATGAAATTTCATCATATTTTTCATGAATAATTAACTCTAATAAACAAAACGGCTCATGTTTTTTTAAGTCTTGGGATAATCTCTCATAAATACAAACATTATAAATCCGTCTCTTGAACATAGTTTGATTTTTCTATTACTCATTTAGCAGATCATTATTTTAAGTTGAATTAAACAAATGTATAATAAAGAAATAAAAATGAGCTATGTTAATGTTTTTTGGAGAGTTTAATAAAAAATAATTCTTAGAATATTATGTAATACGGTAAAAAATATTTTTAAATCCCCAAAAACAAGAATTGTAACTTAGTAAAAAGTTCAATTCTTAAAGTTGTTTTAAAAATAGAGATTTTTATTCGTTACAAAAATATTCCGATGCCGTAATAATTAACTTATATTTCTAGGAGAATCAAAGAATATATTTATATGCACCATTTTCTCATTATAGTTAATAAAAAAGAATCAACATTTAAATTGATTCAAAAGCCCAAAAACTATTCCATACATTTTTAAAGAAATACATTTATAATTGGATAGTATATATCGATATTACAACACTAAGAGACGATGGGCGGTATTCATAGTCACCACTTAAAATTGAGGAAACGCTCGACTTCTAACCATGAAAACCTAAGTGAAGGCTGGCGTTTCTTCAAGTTTGCTAGATGCTATTCTACAAGCATTCAATAAGTATTTACATGAGGAAGCTTCAGCCTTCACTTTAATTTTCATGGTAACATGTTGAGTTACTCTACTCATACGTTAAATTTTGTCTATGAAAACTATCAAAATATTTGAGACTAGTGTTTATGGAAGTGCATGCTTTTTTATAATAGAAAAAATGAAATGAAATTTAAAATGTCGTGCATTTAAGAATATACCTTCTTGAGTGTTTCTTTTGAGTTTACAGGGACGACTAAAAAAACTACCCATAATCAGCGCCGGTCAGGGGTAGAGCGAAAGTAGCGGTTGCTCTAGGCGCAAGGTAGTTACGGGCGCCAAAAATTCAAATGCGAAAAACAATTTTCAGCAAAATAAAAATTTTGTTGGCACATTCTAAAAAATGCGGGGCAGTGTCGCTAGGTCAGTTTTTGGAAAATCTGAAGGGAGACAAATTTGTGGATTTCCATCGGTTGTATCTAGAAAACTCCGTAGTTATACGAGCTATTTAAATACTCAGTCTGATTTTATCTAAGGCTTTTAACCACATATATGAAACGGTTCGATTAGCCTCGAACGTAGTCCACAATGCAATGGGTGACAGCTCTTTTGTGCATAGATGAAACCAGAGCTTCTTAAAAGGCCGGAAAGACAATCTCGCTCTACCTCAATCAAAGGCTAGCACACAGCACTGTCCATATGGGCCCAATGGTATTCCTTTTTGGACTTTTTATAAAAAAAAAACAGGCAAGTGAATGTTACATCATACACGAACATTGTTATTGTCAGAATAGAATTTGAAATTGCAGCATGCTTAAGCTGAATATAAGTTTCGAAAATTCTTATATCAAAAAGGTGGTGGCAGCAAAGAAGCTTGACATTTTAATTATTCATATACATATAAATGTAGCATGCACGAATTAGTTGCAGTTTAAATAAACTTCAACTAGGACATTTTTGAATAACGTTTTATCTTACTTTTGGATTCAACTACTGGTTAAAGAAATAAATTTTATATTATGTAATTCTATTTAAAATTGTGTTAAAAATTTTCATTGGTGAACTAGTGCCAACTATTCATTTATAATAAAAAGCAAAGTTGCAACCTCCATTTTTCAATAATTAACCTTGATTTTTAAAAACTATATGATATACGAGTATTTGATTTTTTTTACAAGAAATCCTTACAATCCACTTCTATACAACCAGAGCAATAAGTAAAAGGCTTGTCAGAGATGGGAGGGTTATTAGGTAAACAAAACTAGGGCATAGGGAATAAAAGAAAAAAGAAAAGAAAAAATCTATAAAGCGGTGGAGTAGTAAGAAAGACAACATGTTTAATTCAAATCAGTTTTCAGTTAAAAAATTTTTTATGTCCTACAGCCTAAATTTTTTAAAATTTTTCAACGGTAGGTATATTAAAAAAAATTTAGGAAGAAGGAACAATAATATTATATTTTATGTTAAAAGTAAATATCTCAAAAACTATTGTTTTAAATTAAAACAGTTATCTTCACAAAAGCTGTATAATTTTTGGAGCACTATCTAAAGATACCTCACATATTTATAATATACCTATGCATTGTAACTATATGTTCATTCTTTAGTTGAATGAGTGGGATAAAACCCCTTATATTATTTTTAGTCTTCCTTCATTACTGTATAAACTATAACGGTTCAAAGTTGACATCTACTTTCCAAGTTTTATCTTCATTATGCCGATAGTTTCTGAATAAAATGACGATTTATTCGATTTATTCGGTTCAGGAATCAAACGAAAAAACATCAATTTTTCTCTTGAAAAAGCTCACAAAAACAAACATTTTGTTTGATTGATTTGATTTTTCACCTGAATGAAAATCCCTTAGGCTTTATAAACAGTCAACAATAAAAAAAAGATCACGTTTTTTATGTTTATAGGTAAATTTAATGTACATAATACATTAACTAGTTTAACAAGAAAAAAGAAATCGTAATGTCCTCTTATTATTAAACTACCATTTCAATGAAGGTTAATTAAAATGTTAAAATGTTAGTGATATTTAAAATATCACTTTAAATTGCTCTTTCCGTCTTAAACGAAAGGATTATACTGCAAACTTAAAATGTAATGAAATTTTAACAGCTACTTATTTATTAAGAGTGTCTTTATATTTTTATAGCAAAATAACAAATAAATTATCACTATAAAAATAATCTGTTTGGTTCTAATATATTTGTCATTCTCTATAAATTTCTTTTTGAAAAATCCAAGTATAACGTTTAAAAACGAGCATTCTGCGTTAAAAGTCAATCGTACTTGAAATTCGATTATTTTCCTTGTTTCTAATCAAACGAAATAGATTAACGTATTAGTAATGCGCGTTGGAAGCATAAAGGGGATTAGGGAGCTCGATGCAGTACGAGAGAGTGGTTTTAATGTCGTTTAATTAATGTTTTATTAATAGCTATAGTCCAGACAATGTACACACGTTAGACAATTGTGTAATTAAGTTACGTAATAGCTATCATCGTTAACTCTCGACTGTAACAATCTGTTATTGGATCAGATATATTCTATCGATTGCAAACCTGCATTTGCAAAGTTGACCTTCTTCCGCTTTTCAATTGTAAGCGTTGCTCTCTTGACAATGCAATTTTTTCTACGACCACAACACATTTGTTTATAGAAACACTGACCGGTGCGAAAATAATTCTTTCAAATGGCCACCTATTGGCGCAGTGGCTAGAGGAGTAGTTCTCTCCACTTCATGCGTCAAGTGGCCCGGGTTCGATTCCCATTGAATCCTAGAATTAAGATCCTAGAACTAAGATTATAATTGACCAACAGAAATTTTCTGTGTTTAGATAGTCGTGATATGACCATAGCTGTTAAAACGACTTAAAACACCAAAAAAAAAAAAAAAAAAAAAAAAATTCTTTCAAATGTTTTTCTAACACTCAATAATCCAGTTGTAAGCTGTTGGTATTCATTTCAACTACAAGAAGCGTTTATGAGGAAAATATGAAAAACAACACGTGAATAACGACCTAAAATGCTGACGAAGACATTGTTTCTTATATAAATCTCGTCAGATGCGACAAAAGTAAAAACCATTTCCCCCCTTGGGGCCATATTGTCAAACCGCACATCACATTGTTTAATATCGTCTACATACTGCACGTTCTGCATCCGTTTTTAGATTTAACATTTACACATTCCTTAGAGTAAGGCTTATACAAACAGAGATTTGCTAGTTTTCCAATCGAATAATAAAACGTAATTTCTATTCTTTAAGCAACAAATTCAAAAATGTTTTAAATATGTGTTTCAGTAAAATATGTTTATTTTTATTTATTATTTCACTCCATCCGTTTTTTATGTTTCATATTAAAACTGTTAATTTAAACTTGAGAGATAAAACCGAGACACGTCATGTTTAAACACAAAGCTCTTGCAGTGCTCTCTTTGCTATTGACGCTTTTATTATTATTTTACGAGACCAACGAATGTCCAAAACTACAATATAACAATAATTTATTCTGTACAGTATATATTTTAAGTGTGATCTCGACGTCGTTATAATTATAATTAACTGCAAATTGATGACTTGCATAATTATACTCAAAATATAAACAAAGAGTAATAATAATTTAATTCATTAATATTATTATGAAAATCATTATTAACATATTATTATCAGATAGATATGCGATAACTTACGAAACATGCAGCTAATGTACTTTTAATATTTTATCGTAAGATTTATAGTTTATTGTTTATTACTATGACTATGAATATTCGTTAGACATTTAGCTTTTTTAAGTTTGTTTTACGACTGTGCAGAGCGTGAAGCTTGTTGTACTTTTTCCAGCTTTTAAATATTTATGGGTTTTATTGTGTTGAATGTTATCTTTAAAATTCAACTAATGTCTAGAGCTTCATTTTTGTTTGAAATTATGTTGCTTTAAACCGTGGGAGTTTCATATTTTAAATGAATTAAATGTATTTTTTGCCATAAAAAATTATAAGCCATCTTATAGTATACTACCTACTGCAAGGTTTTATACAAGTTTTATACCTACATAAACTGGTACCCAAAAGGTTATAATTTCTTGTTAAATAATTAAAACCAATGACTATTTCAAGTTCTACGAGTATTAACCGGTATTATTTTATTGAAACTTTAATTACAATAATAATAAATGTACTTCGGATCACAATTACTATAGTTCCAAACTATAGAAAACTAAATGTTTAATAAAAACAATAAAAATTTTAATCAAGAATTTTCTGATCAATAATGAAGGTGTTAAGTCCAAAAAAGAATCAGGAAACAAAAAGAGTTACTAATGAGAGTTATTCAACAAACATAGATATCTAATATCTACATATAAATCAATCATACAAATTAATTATCAAAAAAAAAAAAAATACAAAATGCAAAAAATTATTCCACAGAAAAAGTCATTTTAACAATATCTTTAATTCCACATTCAATAACATCTCCGCGGTTAACTGCACGCACTCCTACCGGTGATCCTGTCAATATCAAATCATTTGGTAGCAATGTTATATTTTTAGAAAGATAGCTTATCAACTGCGGTACATTGAAAATCAAATCGTTTGTGCTTGCATCTTGGCATAATTTTCCATTGATTTTACAGAAGAGTTGCACGTTGTGTGGGTCTGAGATTTCGTCCTTTGAAATAAAACGACTAACGGGACAGGCCGTATCAAAGCCTTTTACCATTGTCCAAGGTTCGGAGTTCTTTTTGACTCTGACCTAGTATACAAATACGTTATATTTAAACAATGGATTCGAATATAATAAAAAAACAATTCATTTGAATTGGGTTGATATTTGGTAATTAAATTTACCATTTCGCTAACAGCAGTCATATCTAATCCGGCGCAATATCCACCGATGTATTCCATAACGCATTCTTCTGAAACTGCTTTACACGTTTGTCCAATTATGACACCAAGTTCTATTTCTTCATTGACAACAAAACCTTCTGGGAGCTATATAATTAACGATAAAATTTAATTTCAAAATGTCTCTAAGTAGACATAACATAAAACACAGTTTAGTAAAAACATTACTTTGATCGCTGTTCCTTCAGTAATATAGGATGAAGTTGGCTTTATAAATATGAGTGGATACTTTGGAAACGGAATTTTTCTGTCAAGTGCTAGAGATCTAAATGGGTATTTATTTTAATTTTTAAATATTTCAAAAAAAAAAATAGAATTTTCTTACTTAAAATTTAATGCGGCACCATAAATTGTACGTCCATTTTGAACGAAATTTGAGAGACGTGTACACATTGTTACAGTAACAAATTTTTTCAGATGGAAGATACAACAATGAATTTACAGAATTTCTCTCAGCACTGTATTGAAAAACTATATTAGTCAATTTGGTCACTAAAGATAAAATATTCACGGTTCTCAACAAGATGTCGTGGAGCTATAATTATACTTAAAAATACTTCTATTTAAAGAATAATTTAGACCCATTAAGCTTTCTATTTGTATATTTTACATGTGTGGATATCTCAAGAAAAAAATCAAAGAATAAGAGAATTTTCAGAATTTAAAACAGGGGTGAACAAACGGTGGATCGTCAACAGTTTGAGAGTCAATCTCAATAATTTTAAATAATTTACTAAGTTAGTTTCAATTTTTTTCTTTTAAATGCGTATAAAAACATTTGGAATATCAAGCATATACCTAGGAAATAGTTTTTAGAATTAATTCATATGGATTTTATGGGCCTTACAACTCGCTTGTTTTCAATTAGGTATAAGGAAAATTAAAATATATAAATGCATTGTTCAGTTCCTTTAATGCTTTTAAAGCATTAACATCGTTTCTTTAGTCCACTTACTGGTGCAATGGTTAGAGCAGTTGTTCTCAACGCTACAGGCGTCAGTGGTACTGGGTTCACAATCACCGTCGAATCCCTAGATATAAGATATACTTAAGACTTACGATTACAATAACTTGCATAAATTCTATATGTGTAGACTGTAGACCATAGATTTTTAAACTGGGGTCCGCGAGCATTATCGTCATAATTTAAAAATGTTAATAGACATTTACGTATGTAATTTGTATTTTTGTCTCGATGGGCAAATTTCGCCTCAAATGTGCCTTTTTAGTACACCACGTCTCTATCTGCCAAATGATATCTCTACCTACCAAGTGGAGAGTGACCGCCATTAATACAAATTTATTTGTTTCGTTAATAGTAAACAGATGTTTTGAACAATTGTACGGAATTATGTACTCTCCACATTTAATAAAGTTGTTTACTAAGTGCACAAAACTGTTTATGTATTAAAATTAGGGATGTGAGATTAATGGAAAAAAATCGATTAAATAAAAATCGATTTTTCTTTATTCAATATTAATCGATTTGTCAAAAATCGATTTTAATTTAAAAAATCGATTTATGCGAAAAAATCGATTTTTTTATTATTTAAAATTCTACTTGCTTTTCATATTCCAATAATGATGAAACCTAAGAGATTCATACTAACAATTTATCAGATTAAAAATCAAATAAAATGATATGAATAAAAAAATAACCAATTCAAAACTAAAAGTTAAAGCGAATCTTCCATTAAACTTTCAATAGACTAAGGAATAAGGCAAATATGATTATTGATACACAATTTCAGTACCATTAAACGTTTTATTATAATAAAAATGAAATGATGAGCATCCTAACAAAATTACAACCTTATTGCCTCAAAAACTATTTTCTATTTCAATCTTTTAATAATGAATTTTAAATTTAACAATCAAATATTTGAATGAATGTCTATTATATTTAAATGACAAGAATGAAAAAAACCGTTACAGCTAGTTTGCATTTAAGTTTGCGCTGTTTATGAAAATCGTTTAATATTACTATGAAAATATATTATAAAAAATCGATTATTAGAAAATAATAATCGATTTAAATAAAAATCGATTATTTTTTAACATTCCTAATTAAAATAACTTATGACCTATTTAACTAGAAATTAAGTCTCAAAAACGATATAAAACACCTAAAATTGGGATGGGATCCGCGAAAAAAAACTGGTTCAAGAAGGGGTCCGCGAACTACATAAGTTTAAGAACCCCTGCTGTAGACAGTTGTGCTATGACCTTAGATGTTAAAGCAACTTAAAACACCAAAAAAAAATTTTATCTAATTTCTTCACAGTTAAAACAGAACAATTTTATGTTACTTAAATATTTTTCATTTTTATTAAAAACATTTGAAACTTACTGGGTTGTAATATTGAAATGTTTTGTTCTGAACTTAAAAAATTTAATCAAGAATTTGTGTGAGTTTTTGGAAATCTCAATGGTTTTCAACCAATTTTTGAATTTTGATTTTGTTTTTGAGGTTCCGGGGAATATTTCATCACTACAGCTCATTTCTTTTGATTGAATTGATTTAGAGTGAAAATTTTTTACAGTACAACTAGATATACCTAATTCTCAAGGTACCTACGTGAAATAAAAATTATTTATGGAATTTATTACCAGAAGAAAAACATCCATTATTGAGATCTGAACAATTAAGATATTTGATATATTTAGTTCCACTAACCTTTGTGACCCATACGATTGTTTTTAGTTTAACCCATTTTTCTAAGTCGATCGCGCATAAATAAAAAAAAATCGCTTTTGCTTACCCCTGATATAAAATAAATATGTAAACGTAATGCTCTTTTTGTAAGGTCTTAATCAAATCAGAGCCTCGAAAATCGATCAAATAAAAACATTGTTTTTTTCTTAAAGTCAAACTCAATTAGTTTTTTTGTATGTTCAATGTAAGAAATTTATGCAATAGTTATTTCATTCGATTTCTTAACTTAGATTTTCTAAGCATATAAATATAAGACATATTTTCATTGATACCAATAAAAACTACGATAAAGTCTTTATTCCAGACGCAAGTTTTTATTGGTCATTCAATTGCAAACTCCATCTTGTAGATAAATTTATTCGTAAAATAAAATCTCAAAATTAGAACAATCGTAGAATATCTTAACGCCACCGTTGCCATTCTCTCAATATTGGCTCGAGAATATTTCAAATTCAAATAAAAATTTCATTCCTAACAAAAAATAAACGATTTTTATGTGTGAGTGCGACAGTTTTTTTGTTGCAACAAATGTTTTCGAATATTGTTTGTTTCGGACGAACGTGTACAGTCATTTCAATGAATGTAAATGAATAAAATTGATTTTATTGTAATTTGTACGTGGTTATTTAACATTAATTGCGAAAAAAAAAACTAGTTTGTTCCAATTTAATAATGAATTATTTAAATGTGTGATTTAAACAGAACATTTCGAGAATTATTAATAAGCTTTTATCGTTATTGTTAACCTTAACATTGTTTGAATTTCTTCATACAATAATGGTATGAAAATTGGGGGAAAAATATTATGAAGGAGCTAACTTAACGCGCATTTTCACAAGTATTAATGTTTTCTTTAAAGAACTCGACAGTCACAATTCAGGTACACGTGCTAAAATAATAATATATTATCTTAGCATCTGTTATTTCTCGTTCCACCAAAAGTTCTGTTCACAAGGCTTACTCTATTTGTCGTACTTATCCTGTGCTTACATCAGATAGGAAAACCTGTTTTAATGTATGTTGGATGTATTATCCTTCATTCTAGTATAATGAGAGACGAGGCACTGTTTGTGTGAACAAAACCCGTCAAAACCCTAACTAGATGTTGACAAGGTGAGTAACGTTGATGACCATGCATTTTATCCACGTAAAAAGCCTCAGCGAAAACAATGTGTGCTTATTTTGTATCTTCCTTGGCAAACTTGTAAATGATGGAAACGCATTCAAACACGTTAATTAGAGACAAGTTCAACGCGAAAAGAAAATTTTTCATCGACAAACGTGTAAAATATGAGCTTGGATTTAGCTTTTTAACAACGTTTTGCAATCGTAATATATCAAGCATTATTGCGTTTTTTCGAAATTGGAAATAAACTTACGTTACATGAAATAAATATGAGTTATACTTTCGAAATGTTTATTAGAATAATAAATAATAACTATTGAATATGTTTGAAACAAACGTGAATATTTTTGCATAAAAATTGCTTATTGTTTGAAGGAACTCGAAAAAAAATCAATCTAAAATTTCATAAAACGAAGACAGGTTAAAAGACATATTGCAATTGATGTTCTTTGTTCGGTGTATTTTATTTCTTCTCATGATTTATTCATAAAATATTAAATTTTTCTTTTTTTTTGCATTCTTACATAAAACTTAGGTGGGTACGCTATTTGTTTTAATTTAATTCATTCTGAAATAAAATCCAAGAATCAAATATTCACAAAAACATTTAAATGTTAGAAAAATAAAAGTTCGCATAAATCTACTTAAATGTTGTTTTATAATGAACAGGCTTCAGTTTTTGTACTCTTAATTAAATTTTAGAGCGTTTCTTACAATGTAAGCTTGCCTTGTCACAGAAAATCTGTAAATAACGACGTAAAGTTGGAAAAGTTTTTACCTACCTAGGCGTATAATTTGTGGGCACGGCAAGTAGCTTTTACTGAAGATTCGCGGTCACAAAGAGTTTGTTTCCCTTGTCACATTTCAATGGTGTGTAACTCCGTATAATATCCGAATGTAAATAGTTACGTAAACCGTTGAAACAATTAAATTTTAATTTGGTAATGTGTCCCGTTGTCGTTAATTAAAGCGGACACACAAATTTACTCTGGGAAATTTTTGTAGCTTATTTTTAATTTGACTTTTCTTCCATAAAAGTTGAAATATTATAGTGAAATAGTAGGAACAGTTAAAAGATATGAATGTGCAACTATTACTAGAATAAAAGAATTTTAGGCACCTTAAATTACTAGATTAATTTAAGAGAATGTCAACTGAAAACGTAGGTAGTTGATATATTACAAGACAACAGTCCTACATTATTACAAATTTAATTTACTCTTAACATTATTTAGGATGACGCCTCCCATTTAAGTTGATTAATACTCTTTATTTTATAAATCATTTTTATCTTCTTTCAAAACTAATTTTATTTTCAATTACAAAAAAAAAACTTTGATTAAATAATTTCAAAAACTCTAAACTTCAAACAAAAACAGCTTTTAAAATGTGCATTAAAGTATCTTAAGAAATCTATAAGAAATAAATTGCAAAATTACATTTTCTAGTTTTTTACCTAACTACTATATTTTAAGATTCTTTGACGTAATTGAAAGGCATTTTGAAAGAGTAATCTATACAGAAATTACACATAAATTGAAATAGGATTAGACTAGTTATTTATGGGTTTCTTGCACAAATCGAATTGTTGCACAAATACTGAATTTCAACTTGGATTTCACTACACATATAGAAAAGCGTAATCTTTCTTCGCATTTTTACGGATATAAAGTAAGTCTTACATAGGATTGAACTTTTGAAAATAAAAATTTGCTGGAATACGTGGAGCTTTAGTACTGAATACAATAATGTAGAATTTAAAAAAAAGCTGAGCTTTTTAAAGAAAATGACGTGCTGAAAATCAAGGAGATGCTATATTGTAGTGTTACGTCTTGCCATTGAGTTATCACTGTGTTTTTGCAATTAAAAAAATATTTAAAATATTTAAAATATAATTCCATTAAGCTATTGTTTGGGGCTGAATAAAACAGACAATGCAATTTTTTTTAAATGTTGTAAGTACTTGGGTTAAAACATAATTTTTAGACAATGCCTACGTCATTATCGATATAAAGCTTTTTTTTAAACATCAATTTGGATCTATAATATTTTTATGTAGGTTTTCGTATTATTTTATATCATGTAGTGAAAACATGGACAGAAAATATTTTTTTATATTAACCCTAGGGATATAATTCTGTTGAAACTCTCATAAACTTAATGAGGACAGTAGGAGAATATATTCACCTCATATTACATTCACAGTCATATTAGAAAATAATGGTAAAACCCAAAACTGCAATAGTGCAATGGATAAAAATTACTAGTGAAGAACATTTGTAGTTTTTATACGATGTCGTATTATCTACTTTAAACATTAAGTATTTATCTATGCTCAGATAAGTAAATTATAAGATAAAAAAAAACAAGGTTCGAGGTATCCAGAGCAATGTGAAAAAATTGATGCGCTCTTGGGCGTACATACACCTATACATCGATCAAATATCATTTTTAAATATTTTGTATGATACAGAAAAAGTAAAATTAATTTTATTAATTGGCCTACAAAATTTGAACAGCTAAGAATATTTATTTTAATATTTAGCTTTTTATGTAAGTACCTATATAGGAGTATATGTTAAGTGTAACTTTTATGTAAGTATATAGTTATAGAATTCTGATCCTTTGTGGTAATCATTTTCAATTGCATTGAATTATTTTATGCTTCTGGTAATAATTATTATTGGTTAAAGCAGCGAATTAAGGCCTTATATAAGATTCGATGTCATTTCTTAACACTGCATATACTATGCCATTAAGAAATTAGAATGTTATAGAATATAAAGAATAAAGAATGTTATAACATATACATAAGTACCTACATAAAAAACTAAATAACAAAATGAATATTTTTAACTGTTCAAATTTTGTAAACTAATTAATAAAATAAATGCTAATTGTTCTCTTTTAAACTTTAAAAATTTTGCTCCAACGTATTTTTAGACATTGCTCTGGTATACATATATGACAAGGTTTTTGTATCTTAGTCTACATATTACTAAAGCTCAAAAAAAATTTCTGTAGCTAAATTACACAAGCACTTACTTAGTTGGAAACTGAAAAGATTTTTTTTTATTACTAAGGTTTACTTATATAGCACTATACACTTTAATAAAATCTTAAACTATATACCTAGCAAACAAAAAGTGTGTTTCGGTTTGGTATTAAAATTAGCTTACAATATGATGGTTTCACAAAAAGGTGAAAGAGTTCTTTTTTCACGAACCACAAATGAATTTATCTCAAATCAGGGATTATTTCTCGAAATTGTGAAATGTTTGCACGCTGATTGTGAAAGCGAAAGAAAATATCAAAAATACATTTTCCTTTCAATGGTATTTCATTTTCTCTTGATTCATATTGATTTGGTCACAATGTGAAAAAGAGAATAAAAAATATTATTGTTGATAAAAGTAGGCTCCTTTTCTCAAGTGGCTTTTAACACGTTACTCGTCATACAGTTACGATCGACATAAATGTTCTTACGGTTACGTCTTTAAGGCTGTGATTGATGGCCGTAGTAACTTTTCTCATCCTCACAGATTTCACATTCCTCTACATCACTCTTTTTCATTCGTCAACTCGGTTGTTCTGCTTACGTACGTCTTCTACTGGCGCTTTTCCATCGAGTGACATTTTCAATTTATGACGTTTCAACTTTCCAAATGTGTTTCCACGCTGACAAATATGGTTTTAGTCAATTGATTAATTTTATTAAAAAAAGTGTATGATATTCAAGTTTGAGTCAATTGAAAAAGTTTGCTCGTTCCTTATTAATGTTATCGCGATTGAAGATGAAAAATGGACTTGTTCACTAACTGGTGAGATAATTAAATTAAATTAAAGATTTTGCTTCGTTTTTTCTTTATGATTACCTCCGCACCCATTTTTCATTAGTACAACAAACATTGAAAATATGATTTGCATTAATTTACACAATGTTATTCTGTCATTTCTTTCTACAATTTCGTTCAAAATGTGAAGCAAACTTTGAAGATATAGTCGTATAACCTTTTGAATTATGGAACAACTTATAAATATTTTTCCTATCGGTAATGTTACTGAACAATTTAAAAAAGATTTTTTTTTGAATAAATTTGTGTTCAAGTAAAAATAAATAATAAAACAACTGACAACGAACGTACGTAGATATAACGTTTTCAAATTGAATTTTTAAATTATAAAAGCGTTTGTATAAAGTAGAGAAACAAGAATGAATATTCATTTTACTGTTAGCTTTTCTAAAATTAAATCACAAAACTAGAAGGTCTAATTTGCTTTAAATGTATTTATATAACCTTTAAAAGACAGTTCTAATGTAAGATCTTCTTTAGATAAAAGCGAGACCATTTAGCAGCAATGAATAATGTTTATACTTGTATAAGTTGAGATTTCTTATAATACATATAACCGTTTAGTTAAAACGCTTTATTCTTCCTTGAAACGAACACTCAGTAATTGACTTTATGCTTATACCTTAATTTTTATCATATTTTTAAATCAAAGTTTCAAAGAAATTATTTCTAAGTCTAGTTTGTATATGAAATATATTTTTTTCAAATTTAATTAAAATACTTGATTTTCGTACGAAATATATTTTTTTATTAAAAATTATTCAGTCTGATAGTGTGGACTTCAACTAAATGGAAGGTTTTAATAATAGGTATATATATATGATGAAACTTGTTATTTTGGCTCTTCTAAAGTTAAATTAATTGAGCTTTGAGGCTCTTCTTCATAGTCTTTTACCAATAAATTTCAAGCAGCTGAATTGCTTATTTAAGGTTATTATAACTTCATATCCGCCGATATCATGAATAATTGTCAGCCCATCAAAAATGCATTTTGAAAATTCCATAAATTTCAAATAACAAGTTGGTAGAATAAATGAATATGCAACACTTTACCAATTCAGTCAAGTGGGACTCAATCATCATTTAAAATTAACTTGAATTGACAGAGAAACTTTTCAAATCTATTAGTAATGAGAATTATGAGGTGCGCGGTTAGTAATTTAACTACTGAAAATGTATCCTAACTCTCAAAGGTGTAAAATTCGTGATCCGTCAAAAATTCGATAGACATATGAGCGCTGACAAAATCACCACAACAAAACGGCGATGATTAGTATAAATATGCAACTTAAATTACGAAATTCTTCTATTAATGAATATGATAAAAACAAGTGTAAAAAATCTTTAATAATTTACATACCTATATAATGATGAAAGGCTAATTTTTTGAACTCGTTAGTTTCAAATACTAAAATCCGCGACCTATTTTATCATCTTTTATGATCTCTACGGTTCATGGTTGGGCTTTAAGATACTTAAAAGTTACATTTTCTTCTTAGATTTCAATTAACCGTTAATTTTGATTCTAGCTAGTTTTAACTAAGCTTGCATCAATGTACACAAATATTTATTTTAAGTTTTAACTATAATAGTTCATACTTTTTTCTTTTAATGATTCATTCAGGATCAAAACGAATGACATATAGTTCACTTTTTTGAATTAAGTACAGCATGTCATCTTTCTTTTATGAATATTGAGGTCTTAATAAGACCTCAATAATTATAAATATAATACTTATAATAATTATTATATATATAAATAATAATGATTATAAATCATATTGTAATAAGGCTTTAATAAGATAATATCTTCTGCTGTTTAATGTTAAACTTATCGTTAGTTAAATTTAAAAGATATTAAAATATTTTAGTATTTTTTGGTTGGGTTAAATATATGTATGAAATATTTTAATTATCATATATATTATGTACAGAGTCATAGTGGGCAGTGCAAACGGTGCCCCGACACCAGATACTAAAGAAAAATTGATCACTGGTTTGTGCTCAGCGTCCAAAAAAACACCGAAAACTAGGTGTACATCGCGTTTGAATTAGAAGCGATGGATATTTTCTTCAATCTTCCATATGTTCAATACACAGCGCGTTTCACAGTGTATAAAAATGAAACGATTAGATATATAGTGTTTTAATAAAAACACACCATATAGTATAAAGCTTAAAAATCGACTACATCATTTAAGGTATATCTGGTTATCTTAAGAAAATAGTTATTTTAAGGAAGAATAAGTGTTTAGCCAGATTATGCATAGAATTTAGGCTGTTTACGCGTTGCGTATATGGAGCGTATGGAAAAAAACTATTATAAAAATGTTAATTTACAAATTACATAGATGAAAAATAAAATAAACTTCAAAGTTAAATAACCATCAGGTAAATTAGAAAGTTTATCAGTAGAAAATTTCATTTATACCTATATCCTTAAACATTGAAGTGAGGAATTCGTATTTTCCTTACAAGGTTAGAGTGCTTAGTGAAAAATATATTTAAAAGAAATAATATAAAATAATTTTAAAGAGCTCTAAAAATCAGTAATTCTAAATTATTTAGCAAATTTTCTTTTGTTGTATATTTTTAAGCAAATTATTCTACAAAACTTATTTCTAATTTTAAATAATTCCACGTGTGTATTCTTATTATTTCTATAATAAGGAAAATAATTAGTTTTCTTTTTAAAGATACCTACCAATGATTAATTTTACCGGGCTTTTTTTAACAACTGCAGCTAATAACGTTGCATAATATCTTCTTGAGAAAAATCTGATCATTCTGAGAACTAAAAAGAAACGGCGTTGTACTTTCTTCATTTATTCTTTGAACAAGTGTATTTTCCCCTGAGTCTACAATTCTCTTGAGTGACTCAAGAAGAGTCTTGTATTTACAACTAAATTTCGAGAATTGCATCGGCAAATAGCTATTTACGATTTTTATACATAAACGCATTGAAGGATATGAAAACAGAAACGCTTGAATAACAATTTATTATAATAAACAATTTTTTTGCATCTTCTCAATTTACAGAAAAGCCAAAAGTATCTCAAGGAAGTTTCTTAAAAGCAACAAAAATGTTTTAAAAGAGGTGTTGAGTAAAATAAAATATTTGAGCAGGACAATTTCTGTATAATTTATCTAGGTACGTTATATTAAAACAAAATTTTTATTACTCTCGGTCAGCGTTTTTAATTATTTTCAGTTTTAAAATAAAGTTCCCATTATAACGATGATGATGATAATAAAGTGGACAAGACACCATCAAGAGTATGCGATATGGGACGATATAAAAACAGTATTTCAAAGGTCGACGGTATTAAAGCAAACTGGGTCAATTTCTCATACAATGCTTTCATTACTTTACAGCATTTTTAACGATCCAACATCATATTTTCTTGGGATAAATAAACATATTTCTCATTTCATATAAATAATACTAAGCATTAGAAGACAAAAGAAAAGATTTTATCTAGGTTTTTATCTCGTTTGAAATCGGATAAAAGATCTCGTCAATTTCTCATTTATAATCTGAAGAAATAACAATTTTTAAGATAAACGTTTCTGTATAAAATTTAAACCAGAAACGGCTACTTTGGTATGATATTAAATTTCAAACGTTAAGTATAAGAGGAGATGGATATAAGAGCGTGTTTAGTATGGAAGATCTTATGTTGAAACCCGTTAAAACTGTTCGTTTTTATTTTTTTGTATGACGCCGTAAAAGCAGTGCCAAGTTTAAAAGCATATGTGCATTAGTGACAGGAACGGCGGCGGTGATGGAGACGGCATTTGAAAGGACTCGCACACATTCCTGTAATTTCTTTTCCAGCGTCTTTTGCCAGTCTTCTATGTACGGGCAGATATAAGCGAAATGCTCAAGAATCCTGTACGAGGAATATTAAACGACATTAGAATATATTAAAAACAAAAAGTCGTCCAACCCTTTTACGTTTTTCGCGTCTGAAATAATGCCATCTCAAAAATATCCTAAAGAAAGCTTTAATGACATTTTGAGTACGGCTGCATTTTATATGTCGTGAACATTACAATAAATGGGCGCTGATATGATTTACGATAATGGTCATAGTACCCCCCTGGATATTGGCTGATAGAACATTATCATTGATCCAACATCTAAACCCCCAATCAATTTATCATATAGTTTAAAGTAGTTTCCGGATACTAGAAACTCACCTTTATATCATTTTCTACTACGTTTCATACGATTATCTTTCAACTAAAACGTTTTATCCTATTTAAACTGTTTTAAAATTCAAATTTTCAATAACTCATTGAAAATATTGATGAGATTTTAATATAATTTTTATTCTAACTAAAAACAATTTCAATTTGCCTGATACATCACATTATTATACGTTGAACGAAGAGAAGCAAAGTGAATGGGTAATTACATTTTTTTTAAATCTTGTTCCAATTTTTGAGACTAACAAAAAAAAAACTTGCTGGATACAATTTAGAGAAAATCAGGTCAGAGTTTATTTTTTGTGTCTCACAAAAGTAACAAACGCAAATTGCCTAGAACAGAACAAACTAAAAATTGAAAAACTAATTTAAAGGCATGCATATTTTGTAAGTTCTTAAAGAAAAACTAGTTTATATAAGTAAAGATAAGAAAAAAGAGAAATAAGTATAAATTAAAACTAATTGATTTTTTTTATTTTTCCAATGTGAAAATTATAAAGTTTTATTTAACTTCTATGATTTCCAAATAATCTTCTAATTGCTTGCGAAACTTTTTACATTTTGAAAAAGTGCATACAAACTAATAGCCATTAACAATCAAACTATGAGAGCATCATTTTGAGCTTTTGAGGTTTCACCTCTTTTTTAGTTTTACATTCATTACGTTTAATGTGAGATAGTCCAACCAGGACGCGAACAACGGAAGTGCACTACTTAAAGTTCTGTCTACGTTTGCTGACTCAACGAGCGATTACTCGGAGAATCTTTTGAAATGAGCGAATAAAATATTGTAGTTTTGAAAGAAAATGATGATGCAAGCTGGGAGAAGCTTTAAAAATTATTATTAATAATAAAAAAGTTTGTTGGATTAAAATTATTGTTGGTAGTCAGTTAGAAAATTTTATTCTCAAACTTTGATTTCTAACAGAATTTAATTAGAATAGTCGCAATAAAATAATCTGAGTTAAAAAATGTTACATTTTCATGAGTATAACTAATGAGAAAACAACGTAATTAAACGAGTTTAGAGACTGTGGTGCAGCAATGAAATGTTTCTTTTGAGATGCTGCACAATCATAACTATGATTTTTTATTACTCGAGAGAAGTGAAGCAGACGTTGGTGATGTAACTTCATTCACCGTGACGAGTATTGGGACTTGTGGAATGGGGTGAGGTCTGGCATTTGTGCACTTGTGTCTCGTTTTTCCTCTTGGATACTTTCATTAATACTTTCCGTTAGTTATTAGTAATAGAGGAGATGTGCGCATCGCCACAGGCGTCAATATCACACGAAAGCTCGATATCTCTCAGCCAAAGCTCCAGATTCTACCTATTATTTCGAGAAACGCCTCACTAACCGCCACCGTATCATTTCTCAGCGGAACCCAATGGTCAGTTTCTTTATTGCACATAACCATATTACAGGTGGATCATTTTCAACAAACCATTGAGGCGTATCAAAGAACATTGAAGAGAGATATATCTTTTAACGTGTTCTGATTGTTCGGATAAAATAAAGTGCACATTCATACCATTGTGAAATATATTGACCATTTCTATAATAAATAAAATTGCAATTCTAGCAGCTATGCTTTTCATTTCTATATTTCAGAAACTATAGATTCATTTTTATAATTTTGTTATCGTTCAACAATTTTATTTTACAGTCACGTAGAAGATAGGATGTAACTTCATTAGTTCTCCTTTTTACCTCAACAAAGAAAAAAAATAAAAATATCGTTCTTTTTACAAATGATATTACATTTTATTTGGGTACAGAAAAAAATGTGACATTATCCTTTTAGAAGCCTTAGAGCACCGGGGCTACAATATCTATTAGTAAACCTTTATTGCGAAAACTAAAATATAATGAAGGGTTATTTCAAGCTCTAGTGGACTAATGAAGTTTACCGAACGGTCTCTAGAGGGAATCTTATAAACCTTTCTTAACAAATACGCAGGCAGTCAATCTATTGTATTATCCTAATTCAAGTCCACAATAGTCTCATAAACCCATTTTCCTATTTTAGCTGCGACCACAATGCTATGTAATTTTAATATGAAAAAATTTCATAAAAGGCTCTAAAACAGAAAATTGTAAGATTTTAAGAGACCGTAACTGTTCAATTGTAAGTAAATTATATCGATTCTGAAATATGTGCACATTTCTATAATGAAAAAAATTCATGTTTCCAAAGAAAAAAAATTTATTTGCATTATATTAATATCTGCTTTATATTTGAAGCCCTTGGAAGAAGATGTAAAATCACTTTTTGACGAGAATGGTTTTTTATTTTATGCCCACTAAATAAGAGTTAAGACATGAAGATACTGTTAAGTTCCTTAGAATGACCCTTAAGTTCATAGAAAGTGACATTGTCAAGATTATATTTTGGTGTTAATTCAAAACCAAACAATTTTTTGAAAAGACATTTCTTTACGGAGGCTATCTGAACGTTTTGAAGCCAAATAGGGGAATCGCGCGAAAAGAGAAACGTTGAATGAGATTACAGAATAGAAAAAAGTGGAAGTCAAGCTCGACAACATATTTGTAAAAGTATCTATAGAAACAAACTTTTAATTATAAATATAACTGTGAATTGTGAAGGAAAGAAATAGCGTGTAATTTAATTATTTTTAGGTAATAGTATTAATTTCAATTTTATTTTTATTTATTGCCATTTAATAATATATGTAATCCTTGTTAGAGAGTAAAATCACAATTGGCAAGAGTAAGTAAAGTTACTTACTCTCCCCTCACAATTTAAAAAAAAAACAGTCTAAAATGAAATTACAAGATTACAAATTCAAGACTGAACATCAATAACGTTGCCCTACCTAAGTGCCCCTCCCCTCCAAAATTGAGTTAAACCCAAAAAAGCAACAGACAAACATTATCACGACACTAAATCGGTGTAAAAATTAAGAATTAATAATGTTTTTCATAATTAAAAATCAAAAACGTGTCTTAACGACTTACCAGTGCTAAAAATTAATTAAACACCCAGATTGCCATTATAACCATATAAAAAACGATCTGAAATAAAATAAAAAACAAAAGAAATATGAAAAACAAAATAGGGATAGGGGCCCAAAGTGTCGTGGTGGCTAGATTTTCACCATACGAGTACAGGCCAGTGATCCTTGAGTCGAATACCAATAGAATCCCAAAATTGTTGTCATGGGTTTTTGGATTTGTCAGTTGCTGATTGATGAGTGTATTAAAAAAATTAAGAAGAAAACAAAAAACTGAAAAGAAATAAGGAGATATAAAAAATTTCAGAGAAATTGGACGATGGGAAATGCTTTAAAAATCTATCTCAGTATACTCGGATAAAAAGACAAACAAGAAAGTAAATTAAGAAAAACGTAGTAAAAAAGGAAACTGTAAGAAGAAAAATAAAAAAGAAAGTCAACGACACGCAGTGTTCCCAAGCGGTCACCCATCCAAGTACTGACTGCGCCCTATGTTGCTTAACTTCGGTGATCGGACGAGAACCGGTGTTTTCAACATGGTATGGACGTTGACGACAATTATAGGTTTAGAGCAAATTTTTTAAAACTCATATATACTGTAGTATTTATCTCTTGACTTTCACGGTCTATAAAAAAATCCCCACCTCTTCTTAATCGACTGATATTAATATACAAACAACTTTTTTATTTTTTATTTTTATTTGCAATCTGTATACACATTTATACAATGAGCAAATGGGTTATAAGATACAAATTAAAATCCTTTAAATGAAAGGACAAATATAATACGATTATCTAGATGAAAGCCACCAGCCAGCACTGGAACTCTCTAAGAAATTAGGAGGTGGTCTCTTGGCCATCGTCGCTTTAAACGACCTGGAGGGTTTTTTGGGTGTTGGGCAGAGGAAAGAATTTGAACTTCTGGATTAGAATGGGAAAATAATTTGTCATGAAATTTGATGAATCTATCGGAAATAAGTTCGGAAATATAAGGAATGTTAAGATCTTTATGAATCACTTCATTTGTGACATAATAAGGAGCGTTTAGGATTTTGCGAAGGACTTTTGACTGAAATGATTGGATGCGTTTTATATTAGAAGGTTTAGTGGAGCCCCACAATTCTATTCCATAAGTCAAAATAGGTCTAATCAGAGATTTATATAAAGTTAATTTTGTTGGTACGTCAATGGGAGATTGTGGTCCTAAAAGTCTTCGTAAGAGTCCAAAGCGTCTGTTAAGGTCTTTTCGTTTCAGTCTTGTGTGTGGGTTCCACGTAAGTCGACTGTCTAGGCAAAAACCTAGATAGCGAACTTCCGTGGAAGTCGTTAGTGGTTCGTTGTCGTACGTTAGCGGTGGGCATTGTTGTCTGTTTAGAGTAAATGTTACGTTGACGCATTTACTTTTGTTTATTTTTAATTTCCATTTCTAGCACCAGGCGACCATAAGGTGTGTTGCTGAATTTTATTGGTGGCTTGAAATGGGTTTGGGTCGGAGACAACGATCGCAGTATCATCTGCGTAGGTTGTTATCATTGTGCGAGGATGGGTTGGGATATCGGATGTATATATGGTATAAAGGATAGGGCCGAGTATGCTACCTTGAGGAACTCCAGCTAATATAGATTTAAGGGGAGAAAATTCAGCTCCGCATCTCACTCTGAAGGATCGGTCGGTGAGATATGATTTTAGGATAAGGAAATATTGGGATGGTAGGAACTTCTTGAGCTTATATAGAAGTCCTGGATGCCACACCCTGTCAAACGCCTGTGTGACATCCAGAAAAGCTCCTTGGCAAAAGTATTTTCTTTCAAGAGCTGCAGATATTTCATCTACGACCCTAAAACACTGTTGGGTTGTGAAGTGAGATGGTCTGAAACCAAATTGGTGGGAAGGAATAATATTGTGATTTTCGAGTAACGGGGTGATTCTTTTTAAGAGAAGTTTTTCGAAAATTTTAGAAAAAAGAGGAAGTAAACTTATTGGCCTATAAGATGATGGATCTGTAGCAGGTTTATTGGGTTTTGGGATAAGGATAACAATGGAGTGTTTCCATTGTGACGGGAAATGTGTGGTACGAAGGATAGCGTTAAAGATAGTGGTTAGGCAAACTATAGCTTTTCCGGGGAGATTTTGAAGAATTTTTGCTGTTATGAGGTCATGCCCAGGAGCTTTTTTTAAGGGAGATTTTTTAATTAAAAATTTTATTTCGGAGGGACGAAAGGCTTTGACTGGAAGTTCTAAGGGGAGTGGAGATTGTATATTTTCTAAGATAATATTATCATGTACTGGGTCAGAAATGTCGGCATGTGGAGTGAAGGACGTTTGTATATTTTCTGCGAAGGTGGCCGATCTCTCCGAGTCGCTTCTGGCCCATGTACCATCTTCGTTGCGGATAGGAGAAGAAATATTGTGATGCTTTAATATTTTTTTGGTAGCATACCACAGGGAGTTGTCTTTAATAGTTAGAGATTCGAGGTATTTGGAGTATTGATCAGATCGGTGAGAGATAAATTGAGATTTTAATAAGGAAGACAAACGGCTAAACGTGGCTTTATCGGAAGGATATCTCGTTCTTTGCCATCTACTTCTTGCGCTTCGCTTAGCACGAAGTGTTGATATTATGTGGTCTGGTAGAGGGGAATTGTTAATTTGAGGTTTATGTTTATTTGGAGTTGAAGATTGCTTTATTGCATGCTGGATTTTATTTGTGAAAATTTGAACTGCCTTTTCTACCTCAGTAGGAGTTTTAAGGGACTGATTTAAGTTTATGGAGAAATTTAATGTATCTTGGAATAGGTTCCAATTGATGGGACTAGTTATAAGAGAGAGACCGTTTGATTTTAAAATAGGATACGTACTCAAAGTTAAAAGTATTGGTGAATGGTCTGATGACAGGTCCGTCAGACATTCAACCGAGTAATCAATGTTGCCTATACCATTCGCGATGAAGAAATCAACCACGTCAGGTATCCTATTGGTGTCAGAAGGCCAATAAGTTGGTTGGTTTGGAGGGAGAATTGAATAATTTTTGGATACAGTGATATTATTCAGTAGTCGACCTCGAGTATTCGTTCGTGTGCTTCCCCAACGTGGGTGTTTGACGTTAAAGTCTTCGCCTAGGATAAATCGGGGTCGAAGGGATTCGAAAATGGCATTTAGTTGTGGGTGATAAATTATGACAGAGGGGGAACAATAAATGGCTGATATGTTAATAGGAAATGAAGCAAATTTGACTGATACAGCTACAAGTTGGTAATTATTTGTGGATGTAGTGAGGTGTTCATGATGAATGAGGGAGTTTTTGACTAGGATGACAGCACCACCTCGAGCCCTTGGCCCAGGGTGATCAGACCGATACGTCTGGTACCCGGCAATATAAAACCTGTCTCTCTCAGTCAAATGCGTTTCTGTAACCAGTGCTACGTCGATTTCTTTTTCATTAAGAACAATTCAAGTAATTCAAGTCTGTGCCGTGTCAGTCCGTTAGAGTTCCACAATAGAATTGTGAGAGAATTGGAAAGGTGGTTACTCATCGATTGAGTCTTGGAAAGAGCTCAGTGACGAGATTGGTTATTAAGGATATGAGAGGTGTTATGATGGCTTTGAATTCATTTATGAATGCAGTAAGTTGGTTTTCTGTATGGCTGACTGATTGTTCCAAAGGAATTATGGATTCGGAGATGGCTGGGGGTGAAATATATTTCTTAGGAATCTTACGTGTTGTGCTGGCTGCTTGGGCATAACTGATTAACTTTTGATTTTGAAAATTTGTTGAATTTTTAGTTGGTCTGCAAGGCGCTGTTTGTGGTTGTTGTGGCTGCGTGTGGCTCCTGCCAGTAGGCGGTTCAATATTATTTGATTTTTTGATTTGTTTGTCCACTGGAGTTGACTGTGTGGGCTGAATTTGAGTATTTTCTACTTCTCGAAGAAGTAGCGGAATATGTTGTTTTATATCGCTTTGCAGTTTTTTGTATGCGAAGCATCCCTTGTACGAGGCTGGATGTGCTCCACCACACAACGCACATGTCGCTGGTTGTTCGATTGGCTTTGTGCATTCGGACGTTGGATGTTCGTTAGCACATTTCACACATCTGTAAGGATGGCTGCAGTAGTGTCTTGTATGTCCATACTGCTGACATCTAGTACATTGTGCAATGTATTTTCTTCGCCGTGGTTCTTCGATGTTGATTTTGGTGTATAAGAAATTTTGTAATTTAAATATTTCTGAACTTTTTTGGTTGTTGGCTAAATCTATGAAAAATAGCGGTAAAGGTGTCTTCGCAATTGGATGTAAAACCTGGTGGACTTTTATCACTTGAAATTTGTGGGAATTTTGTAGTTCTTCCTTGATTGTTTCCACTGGTGTTGTGTGGTGGAGGCCTCTCATGACCACACGGTAGCTCTTCTCCTCCTGTAGTTGAAAGCAATGGAAATCCTCTTTTTTCTGTTTTAGTAGTTATATTATTTTTCTATAGGTGTCTGCCGACTTTGAGTAGATGACCAGGTTCTCCACGCTTGATCTACAATAAAATGTATCTCCTACCAGTTGCCTGATGGAGTTACATAGCGTGGTGAAACTATTTATGTTTTTTACATAAATTGGAGGAATTTTTGCGGCACTGTGTTATTTTTATCTGTTGTTTCGTTGCTGGATTCCAAATTTCTTTTTGGTTTTTTCAGCTGGATGTTGAGGGTGTTAGGTTTAATCCTTTTGGCGGATTGATGTCTTTTTAGTATATCCGTGTCACTCTCGCTCTCGTCCGAGCATGCAATCTCCATCTTTCCTTGCACTGGTGACTACGATGTATGAGCTCAATTTTATCAATATTTGAATAATAATTGGTTAGTTCAATAACAATGACACGATAACACGTTTACACGTTTGCATCTAATTTGCTCTAAACCTATAGTCGTCGTCAACGTCCATACCATGTTGAAAACACCGGTTCTCGTCCGATCACCGAAGTTAAGCAACATAGGGCGCAGTCAGTACTTGGATGGGTGACCGCTTGGGAACACTGCGTGTCGTTGACATCTTTTTATATTTTATTTTGAACACATTACAATTTTAATTTATAGATATGTAGATATAATACAACATAAATTATGTCCTCGAAAAAATAGAAAATTTCTTTTAAAGTAACTTTTTAAGTTAGGTATATATTTTACATATTATACAATTCCATTTTAATTAAATTGTGGAAATAATCTTGTTCAATTACCAAATAGACCAAAAATGGAAAGTAATTTCGTTGTTTAATTACGAGAAGATTATGAGATTATAGATTTTTTGACGGATTAAACTGTTCAAAATTAATTACCTTATCATTGTCTGAAAAAAATAATGGAAATACCAATATTAACGATTATTTAATAGACGTTAATTAATGAACTCGATTATCAATAAAAAATGATTTCAATTGTTTGAAAGTATAAAGTTAAATTTAAATTGTTTTACGGCAAATATACGCTAAAGAGAGTTTAATTAAGACTATGATTAATTATTTCAATTATGAAATTAATCTCGAATGAGATTTTATTATCTATTTAATTATAATTTACAGATTTTTAAGCTCCTTCATTAAAACAATTCAATGTTGAAATAACATTGAGCAAATAAACTGAATTTTCATATTTATATGTTTTGTTCATTCGATATTATAAAAGGTTGACAAAGCAAGTGTAAAGATCATTAATATTTCACGTCATGTGTACAATTTCTGCTAATCTTGTAGATTAAACCTTGAGCAAGGATTTACATTAGAAACTTAGGAAGTTTGAATGAAAATTAGGAAAATCAACAGTAACTTGTGCCATTCTATTAAGAAGGGAGTATACAAAACTGTAATAAAAGAATGTTTTTATTTTTATCAGTATTCAATTAATTACTCCATTCTTTGACATTAATAATGTTTATGATAAAGTGTATGTCCTAATTAATTTATGAACCGTTAACATTACGTACTTAAAAATCAAATTTAATATCTACCGAAAATTGATTTTGATCTTACGATAAGATTTATATATTAAAAACATTAAAAACAATAGCAACCAAACAGTCTGGGGTTAGTATAAATAAGATGTGGCACATTGAACAGTTATTATCGTCTGAAATGTTCACTGGAAAACACATTGCAAGAGAGTGTAATTCTGTCATAAAGTTCATGCAATGTATAAATAAAATTATACAAATGCGACGTATTCATGACTAATCTTCATGAAGCCGATTCTTCTTTCCAGTGGCTTAAGTTTCTGTGCACATCGCTCTCCAATGGCTCGTAACGTACGATTTGACCAGATTGCACAGATTTACGTCTGCACGTTTTTTGCATTGTTCCCAACTTTGGCCCATTACAACGTGCATTTCCCATTTACACCTACATTGGTATAATATTAAATAATGATAATGCTTGGGGTGAGATTAAAATTTATACAAAAACAAAGAAATAATGCCGCAGTGCATAAGATTATTCACAATAAACCAAACAGCAGAGAGAATATTACTAAAGCCGCCAAGCTTGTTAGAGTTATCCACCCCTTCATTTTCAAACGCATTCAACGCTTTACGGTTTTATTTGCAAACAATTTATCCTCGTCTTTTTCTGGATTTCAACTTTATACTAATACGATTATCTTCTGAATCAAATAAAAATATTTTTTCTTACAAAATTGCCCATCTGCTATTTGTTGGTAACGGTAAACTTTATAAAATATCTAACATTAATCTCTATAAAAACAAGTAGTTTATGTTCGAAATATGTACGCGATTATTAAACATATTTAATTATTAGGAGTTATATTCTTAAAATTTCACAAGTAATTCAAAATTTGAGCTTTTATTTTTTATATAAAATGAAACCTTGAACGAGAAATCGAAAAGTCAAAGTACGTTGTGTATAGCTTTTATATAGCGAAAAATATTTCGTAAATTGACCCCTTGTCTGGCGTAGTTGTAAAGATGTAACCCATCGTTTGTTGCGATATTTCTATAGAGAAAATTCTTTTCATAATGCCAAACACGTTCAATAAATATGACTTAATATGTGCGAAGGGTAACCGATTAGCTGTCACGATTTTGACAACTAACATAACGTATATTTGTATATTTTTCTTTTTTATTATGGAACCGAAAAAATATGATTCCTCCCCGATATAAATCAAGCCAGATTTTGAACACTGAACGTAGATTGTTGCCTGCTTCAACAGTGGTTCCTAATAAAATGCAGACGAACAATATGTAAATTATAATGAAAAGTAGTCTTATCATTTTTCATTTTTTTTAAATATGTATTTTATAGTCTCACAGCCACTTCCGATTCATGTGGGATCAATTTCCGTACCTAAACCAAAAAGTTATAGCCATCTAAGAAACGCGAGCATCTTTAGATTAGAAAAGGGCGAAGAAAAACGTCAAGAAAAACTGTGTGAGATATGTTCGCTCGGAAACATCATGTCACACTCCTTTTTCCTCATTTCATTCACACGATAAAAGCTACGCGTTCAATTCACTCAGACACACGAAAATCTTTTTGCCCAAAGCATATTCGTTCACTCTAAAATATTATTTATTAACTACACTTATTACTCTCATACAACACTCATTAAAATAAATCTCTTTCATTATGTAAATTCGACAATTAACTTAAAAATATTTCGTCAAACTTTAACATTTTTACGCTAATAATTTAAGTATGTAATCGTTTAATTTGATGTTATTTACGATTGATTTACATTTTATTATTAAATACGGAGCAAATTATACAAATTTTATGTATTAAACACGCTATAGGCTCATTTATCTAAGGTGTTAATATTATTATCGCTTACTCATTTTAAGCTATAAAAATTCAAATTTACTCCTCATATTGAATGCATGGGGAAACTGAAAGGTTTACTTTTCTCAAGAAGCTTAATTCAATGGAATTATCTGAATGGAATTTTATGCAATAGTTCGTTAAGACTTTAATTTTATTTTGATTTCGAATTGTTGGACGAAACTGGAATCTTAAATGCATTTGATCGCACTTAAAAACAAACTCGTCTCGTTGGAAACAGTTTACCACGACGTAATAAGTTCAAATAGTGGTAGAACCACCTCGAAGACGACTTTGAATGGTTTCGTTACTAAAGAGATGAAGTAATTTTTTATCTTTATTAGGACATTAAAATAAAAAGCTGTACTTGGATAAAAGTAAAGTGCTTACATCGCCTGAAAACGAGCTTTACACGAGTAATGCTATCACCACTTGATACTTTTAGAAAATTCGAAATAGTGCAGAAACACGCAATAACGCCATATAGAGGATAGAAAAAAAAAAGTAAATCAGTAGAACTTGTGCTTAAACTGAATAATAAATTTTTAATTAACACAAGACGGAAAGGTAGATAAAAAAATCCGATTTCGAAGAAAATACATGAAAGAGATTTTGAATTACAAAACTTGAATTTAAACTAAAGTACGTAGATCGTATTCGTAATTATTGCAAAATATTACGTAATATAAATTAAGTTTTCTATGTAAACGAAAAACGTTTACCTCTTGGAAAGTGGAAACTTGCGGTATCTTCCTTTGAAACAAACAAAGAATTCGGTAAATATGGAAAATAAATTTTATGTAGAATGTTCCAAAATTTAATAATGGTGTAGTAAATTTTAAACGATTCTATAGAATTTTATTTAAAATTTAAATTTTCTCTCAAACATTAACTTTTGCGGTTACATATTTATGATACAATAAATTTCCAAGTTTGAACTTAAAAAAGTTATCATTATCGATAAGTTTGACTGCAAAATTATGTTTTAGTTGACCTCGTTCGCGGTTTTGTGAAGACGAACCATTTAATGAATATCTTTTAAAAATTAGTGGGTGGTCAATTTGTTCATGTGAGTTGGAACATTTTCAATATTTTGCAATGCGTATTTTAAATAAATGTTGATGTCTTAATACTTTTCTATTGATTGTTGTAACTTTTAAAATGTTGTTTTATATTACCTATACTTGATATGGGACAATAAAAACATAGGAGTATTATTTAGTAGCTGTATATTGTTATTTGGTAAAATTAACTTTCCAATATTAAAAAAATGATGATAAGATTTCAAAAGTTTGGCTTTTTTTTTAAGTTGACACCATAACATACACTTGTAAAAAAACTAAAACTTTATTATTTCTACAATAAAAAACCTAATGGATGTCAGTTACCCCTTAGTTTATTTGATCAAGTTCGATATATAACCATGTCATGAACTATGAAATCTACTGTATTTAAACACCAATTGTTCACATAATTATTTTTATGATTCTGACCCGAAAAATATAGGTCTATTATAAAAGTATAAATCTACTTATATCCATCCATACTGTCCTAGTTTCTTTAACAGTTTATTTGATCAATGTTGTTCTTATCAAATTAATCTTTATCAACTGTGAACATATTAATTGTGAACCATTCAAATATTACCTACTGAAAACGTAGACTGGTTGATAAAAATCAAAAAATGACAGTAAATATATCTCCCTTTAATTATTATCTGTACCCGCGATTTCGTTCATGGTAGCTTAAGAACATTGCTCATAAAACTTTTCGATATACGATGTTTGAAGACCCGCCAGAGACTTAAACAAATACAATACCCACACACGACTTTATATTATTTTACTAGTATATGTATAATGTATATATTTTTCAGTCTGTATTTATAATAAAAATTTTCAAATTGATCCAATTCAAGAAATAAGGTTAATTTGGGTCGATCCTAATCCGATCTCAGCACACACGTAATTTCATCGAAATTAATCTCATTCCAATTGCATATATACATAAACGCAATTTGTAGCTTCAGCAATTAATGATTAGGTACACATACACAATTGGGATCAAATGGTTGGAATTCATTCCTTCAAATGCCTTAAAGAATCAATACATATAGACCGTCATGGTGGTTACTGGTATAGTCGTAATTCTAACCATGAGACATAACAATTACCCATTGATTATTATTACCGAACCATTCCAATTTTCTTTTACACGATACTTTTCGAAGTGACTGTACTATTTCTGATGATAGATTGATTGCACTTGGATAGTTGACGGATTGCAATGATCAGGTATACCTATCTGAAACAAAAATACTGTTTTCAATTTTGAAACAAAAGCTTTTAAAGTTTAAAATTAAAAGCATTACATTGCTAAGCTGTTCACTAAGCTAAGTGTAGCAGTGTCACAGCTTAATTTATAATATATTCAAAGAACAAACGTAAATTAATTTTAAACCAGAAATTTATTAATATTTCGTTGAGAAAATCATTTCTTTATATATACATGATCTACATCAAAGATTGCAGCTTTGAACTAAATGCGTAAAACTTTATTTACCTAAATCAAAAGCGAAGCACTAGAGAAAGCGGAAACCAAAAAGTCTCTGATATTACGATATAGAAGATAAATTGAATTCTCCCCTATATCGCAATTTTTTTTCCGAAGTTTATTATTTTTTGAATGCAATCTATTATTTTGCAACTGTCCCTTCTCGATGAAATATCAGAGATGGCCTAAAGTTGCCTCGACGCAACCCCTTTGTGTAGGCTATAACGATAATAAATTTTGATGATACCGATTGACTTTTTATAGAATTTCTATATGTAAGTAGAGAAGACAATTTACAATTTAATACGTTACAATAAATTTACTTTAATTACAAATAACTTAAAATATAATATCAATAAATTGTGTTATTGAAACAAAACCGTTATTTATTATGTTTCTTGCAGTTTTTAATGTGTTTTCGAGTTTTTATTTTATTCAAACGTAAGAGAACAAATCAAGTTGGTTTTTGCAAAAAAACAAGCAAGCAAATATGCATTATAAACGTTTGGGATATTCAAATGAAAATACATTGGCAGAAATGATGCAATTCCAGCTGTAAGCCCTCATATTGTGCATAATAAACTGTTATTGTACATCTTCTGCATACAGCAGTTTGTACACATTTATAGCTTTTATTATTTGCATTGGGTTCGTTTCTTATTTTCATAAAGGCTAAAAGTGTTTTGAATAATATAAAAAAGTAACATAGAACAGCGAATTTTTGTATTTCCTTTTTCTAAATGAAACTGTTAAGATAGATATTACTTAAACAAACTAATTTTGTGGAAAATTATAAATCAGATTTTATCAAAGACAAAACTTTTGGTTTCATTTAGGATATATCAACATGTGTGTACAAAGGTACATGTATTATTCATACGTTTCTAGGCCGTAATTCTCAAGAAACTACCACGTTTCTAAAATCTTTTAATCAGTGTAGAAGGACTTAAGTTTTCCCTAAAACTTGGTGGTGAGTCACAAAACTAATTTCATCCTATGGTTAAATGGCAACATTCATACCAAGATTTAATGAAAGGCTCAAAATTAAAAACAGTTATTTTGGTTAAATAATAAATAAAAATCCGAAAACGTAACTAGTTAAAAAGTACAGGTAGATGCAAAAATTTAAATAAAATAAACAATCCGTTTTTTAATTATACTCCCAGAAATAAATATAGGTACGGTTTTTAAGCCTATAATTTTATCTAATTACATTGGAACATGGGAAATGAAATTCATTTCGTCCTCTTTTTGTAAACGAAGTTTTTTTTCCAAATTAAATATGCAAAAAATTATTTCACAACTGTTACAGTAAGGCAAGCCATTCAAAATGCAGAAGCCTATTTTGTAATTTATAGTAAGTAAGCGTTTTATAAGTAAGAAACAGATTAAATACATACATTTGTAATGAGGCCATGCATTATTCAGAATTGTACTCGTATTTCTTAACCGGCAAAATAGAAAAAAAAAAGCTTTTCTGCGTATTCCCCAAGTGTACTACATTTTATCACGTCAACGCCAAAGTACTCGAAAAACATTAACTCTTATTTTCTTACGTCTTACTTATACGGAAATAAATTTGGACAAAAATATCTTATCATCTTGTTTCATGTTAACTAATCCATGAAAAACTAAGATTTACTCAAACCTTAAATCTACAAATAATATCCTCGAGTAGTAAAGGAAGCGGAGAACTGAATATTAAAAGAAAATTTATGCTACAACTATTAATTATTTAATTGAAATCTTTTGAAGTCGAAGAAAAACGGTGATGTAAAAACTATATTTAAGTTTAAATGGCAAACGTAGAGACTTGTTTTAAAAGAAGCTGCCTTCTTGCAGAAGATAAATGATCATCACGTTTTACTACTTTTCTTTTAGTTTGGTAATATCAACGTAATGGATTTTGAAAGTGCATTTTTAATCGTAAAGATTCTCGTTATAAGGTTAAAACTTTGTACTTGGTTTAAAAAAAACAAACCATATTTTTCTATAACTTTAATCTTCAATATTAATGTTAAATATTCAATGTTAAATTATTCAAAAAATTGTTATGTTGAGCAAAAATTTAAATCTTACCATAGAGAATAAAAATAATTTTAAGAAACCTGAACAAAACAAAAATACGTTAAGAATCAACCTCTTACAAGTTTAGCAAAAACCTATACTAATCAGAAAAATCATCTTACACTTCAAAGTTTAAGTTTAGTGGCGAAAACTAATTCAATTTGAATGTGCTTTTTTAATTTAAAAGCATATTCAGAAATAAGTGTCGCGTTTTTCAGGTCTCCAATTTAAACTTTTTTAATTGTTAATTAATAATATGGTCGATATTTTTTTTTCCATTTTAATCTCTTAGTTTATCTTTGAAACTATAAAGCCTAAATTAATAAAAATATATCATAGGTTCTTATGCATTTACCGGAAAAATAATGCAAACTAAAAACAATTTCAATTCTTTTAATCCCTCTCTTTTTGCCTCACATACCGTTTTGTCAACTCGTACTGGCACATAGGTCGCTACGACTAACTTTTAGTAATATGTTTAATATGTTACCTTGGTATTAGGCAATAATTTATCTTCTAATCAATAAACTAAAATATATCAAATCTTTTTTTGGTTCTATCGTATTCCGTATGTTCTTCATTTCTTTTTAAGATTTTCTTATCCTAATATAATCATTAATTGGGGATTATTTTCTCTGTAGCATCTTCATTTTCTTCAGTTGTTATTTTATTTATTGTTTCCATTACCTTATTATTTAAGAGATTCATTTTTAGTTTATTGGAAGAATAAAATGAAATTCCCAAGTCTGTTAAGGAAAACGTAAATATTCGATACAATCCAAACAAGAATATGTAATTCACATTTTGATGTCGATTTTCGATAGTTATGTTTTGTAATTGTCATCGGTTTTTCATTTCACATATCAAAACATTCAAGTTTGTTTAAAATATGTTAATATTGATGACAAGAGTTTACATGTTTTCTCTTAAATTATTGTCACTAAGAGTTGTGCTTATACAATGCATTTTTAAAACTTCGGATATTCATTTTAAGTTTATCGTCACTCTAATTTTCTAAGCCTTAAAACAAATTTGGTTTCAGTAAAAAAAAAATATCACTAACAGTTCAATCGTAATACAAAACCCTTTCACTGTGAGTTTTACTCACTGTTAAACGTTTATCTTTTAACTTTTAAAACTTTTATTTATACTGTTTTGGCTGTTTTTTTTAAATTTATTTATTTTTAATTGTACCAACATCTATTTATCGTTATTAGCGACCATCTGAATTTTAAATTTTCCCTTGTCGATATATCTCTAAGATGTACCAGATTCGAACTGAATTGACTGGCACATGTACAGACTTTCAGAACTCCTAAATATACCACGGGCCGTGGACTTATACGTTTATGTTAAATGTACTTAAAGAGCAAAAATGTGGACAAAAAAGTTCTGATATAGATTAAAAAACTTTATTATTGATGAAGGGAAAGCGCCTACAGTCTAATTTTTGAGTGAGGTATTTTTCGTTTGAATTTATCTTTCTTTTTTAAATAGGCACATTTGAAAGTGTGGTTTTTAAAACAAATGTATATAATATTATTCAATTGAGTTTGTCTGGTGTATTTAATTATCTAAATTTGCAAGATATGTTCAGTTTTTCTAATTTTCATTTGGATGAGTAAACAAAGAGTATTCTAAGCGTCTCGATTATTTATTATAATCCAAATAAAATATATTGCATGGGCGTTCTGCCAATAAATAATCGAATGGTGTCTAAAGCTATGCACATATATAACACTTATAAGAAACGTTTCTCACCCTTATCGAGTGTTTGTTCACATTACAAGAAGGATGGGACAGCAGGTCGACATATATATTCTGTTCTTATTTCTCATCTCCATTTAAAACAGTCGGAAGAAACAGAACGCGATAAATGTAACATATAAATACATACGCTTTGCTCCCGAAAACTCACTCTTTAGAAGCAAGCTTCTAAACGCAGCCTGCAGAATATTACGTGTCAATAACGGGCACCTGCAACACTCCCATCCCTTATAAATTCGAATTTATCCGCACATGCTACCACATATGTATAAGACTACTCAATCCCCATTTACACACCTCGTATCTGTCAAATTGATAATCGATAGCTATAAAAAAATGCTTACTTTTTACTTCCTATAGGATACGCTTAAAAACTAGGTGTACACACCTAGAACATTTAAATTATTCAAATTATAGCCTCACTCAAAAAGCTAAAAGGCTCTCATATAGCTACGAGTTAACTTTACACGATTTATCGCAATATCGTAAATATAACATTTTATTAGCATTGATCTATTTGTAGGGAAAATGGGTGGGTTGATAGATTTATGAGTTTTTCTCACTCTTGATATAACTTGAAAAGTAAATTAAATGTGAAAAATTTAAAATGAATGATTTGCCACTAAACAAGTATTTTTCCACTTTGATTTTTCTATCTTTTTAAATTACTCCTGGTTAGTTTCCGTTGTCCTTGCGCTTTATCATACAGTCAAGTGATTCGTTATTTACTGCTGGCACGTTCAACCATTAAAAATAAAATAAAAGTCATGCTTATCGACCATTTATTTTATCTCAGTTCCAATATATGCATTAGATTTGAATGAATGGCCGCCAACCAACCAAAACGGATGAGCTTTCGTTTTATATTTTATAAAACTTTTAAATTATGTAACAGTATACAAGAAAAAATGGGACAAGAAAAGTTTTTTTTTTTGATGTTTCAACTAAATTTTTCATTCTCCACCCTTCAGTACTACGGAAATATTCAAGTATATAAACTGAGGAAAATTTTCAAATTTTTTTTTATTAGTTTTTTTTTCGCATGCTTAAATTACAAATATTATGGAGAAAATTAACTTATTAGGCATAAGGACGAATAAATTTCAAAGTTTAATTTCAATGTATAAAGTTATTGGTTCGTCTTTTTAATTCCTGCATTTTTAGCATAATGTTGGTTATAACGAGTGATATCAAATTTTTTAAAATTTACGACTTGATCAAATTGATTTGGCTGCAAGTAAAAATTATAATTTACATTTTCCAGTTAATGTATTATGAGATATGGAACGCAACGAACGTAAAATGAGATCATCAATTATGTAATATTGTAAGACGAGAACGCGGAAACTGAAAATAAATAAGTGTATAAAACTGGTTTGTGTGTTTAACCTAATTTGCAATAATTTTTTTTTACCTGAGCCAAGTTATATAAAAGCGATTAAAATACATTTTTCACAACTTTTCACATTAAGTTTTTTATTTATTTATAGTAGATTATTATTTAAAGGCAAATATAAATATGTTGAATTTCTTTTAGTTTTTTACGTAATGACAACATTTGAATAACAATTTTCAACATTTAATTTGTTTTTTGCAAAAATCTAAAGGAAAAATAAAATATCTCTTTGAAATGGAAAACAGGAGGTTTCGTTTGTAATTTCTTAGATCTTTCGACCGAATCTAACTGATTCCCTAAGATGATGATGAAGTATACAGTTGCTTTAAATTTAGCTTGGAAAATGTACAGACAAGAGCTATTTAAGAGATGTTTTCTTTTATATTTTTTCATTACAAACGAGTGTTTCAAATGAAATTAAATTAAAGCATTTCTCACGACTCTTGCATTCTTTTCCTGATTGTAAACAAGTAATTATATTCAATTACTGTAATTAATATGGAATTGCATTTTCAAAAAAAGATTTTTCATGGAATTCTTTACTATGTTTGCATTCTATGTTGTTTTTTTAATACTTCTGTGTAAAAAGGGCTAAGAACTATGAGTATTTTATTATATTTCCTTTGAGCTTTAAAATCTATTAAAAATGTTTTAAAATGTGTAAAAAAAATCATAAAAATCATTAAAATAAAAGAAATGAGATATTTAATGTAAAAGGCAAGAAGAGTCAGAGAGAGACCTAAAATATTAAGTTAATACATTATTTAAGCTCTTATCTTCTTCTATTGCTGAGTGAGTTATATTAGGTGAGTAAAATTAAAACGCTTAAAGAGTTTTAATGACAAAAACACCATTAAGCGCTTAAAAAGTGACTACAACATTATTTTAATCACTCTAAGTACTTAAAAGTAAAGCACTTGAGTTTGTAGTGTACGTCACTCTTTTGCTCAATTTTTGAGCGTTAGCATACGTATTTGTCTTTCTCTTTCACATTATATCTTTTAACAAAATAACGAAATAAAACATCTTTAAAATTTCACTCTCAATAATCCCCCATTGATCGAACTGTCGCCTTAGAAGTTTTACTTCAAAAAATTCACTTTAAAACAGTGAACAATGGTTATAACGAAAATTAAGGGAGCAAAATATTTTTTGTACTAAGAAAACATTGCTAAAAATTAAACTACATTATTTCCAAGACGCCAAACTTAATTTAACTTAATTATCTTGTTCAAGTTGATTTTTGTAGGAGTTAACATTCATTCACACCATATCATACAAAAAAGCACCTCACCTTCTCTTCTTGTTTTTAAGAGAAACGCTTTTATTTTAAAGGAAACTTAAAATCTAATTTGAACAAAATTTAAAAAAAATTAAGGAGTTTTTCATTCAATAACCATAGAGACTGTAGTTAAGGATGCAAGGGTGAGCAGTGATTTAACGTGCAGTAAGTAGCGACCAATCAAGTGTATTTTTTTTTTCATATTAAAAGAAAAATTATGAAATCATAACAATTTATTAAGTTAAAACATAGTATTTTTCCACTTAAGTCAAAATATAACATTTTTAAATAAAATACGGTCTGTTAAGTAAGAGGTATACAGCATTATTTAAGTTGGTCAGTGATACAAACCTAAATTATTTTAAGTTAAATAGAGGGAGTCTTAAGCTTTGGCGCTTTATTAAGCAAAGTTCAGTCAATGCTGATCTTCAGTTAGATAAGCACGTAAATTGCAAGCAAAGCGTAGCGTACGCTAAAAGATTCGAGCCAGTGTTCCTTTGCACGCACCCAAAAAGGATCTAAAATGTCATATGCAGCGGCGGCAAAGTATATTAAAAAGTCAAAACCTTTTGTCGAGAAGTGGGTGCACCGGTTTAAGGAGTTTAAAAATGTTGATGAGCTTCCAAATCGTGGTTCAAAAGGCAAAATATCCAAAAAGGACGAACAGCGGATCGTAGCTTGTTTTTATGGAACCCATCCTTATCCTTGCGTCAAAGGCAAGCAAAACTACATCGTCAAGGACTTGACATATCATCGGCAATTCATAAATAAAAAGGAGGACTGGATCTTCCAGGAGGACAACGATCCAAAACAACGCAGTCGGATTTGCACGGACTAGAAACAAGCCAATGTTATTCAGACTTTAGAATGGCCATCACAATCCCCGGACGCTAAACCAATTGAAAACTTTTGGGCCCTTATTAAACATTAACTTAAAGGAAAACGTCGCTATAATGTAAAACAATCTTTCCCGCGCAATTCGAGGCATCTGGAGGTCGCTTCTCCAAGAATACGCCGAAAAGCTAGGGAAAGTAGCTTTGCAGATGCCAAGCGATTATTGACGCGGGGGGGGGGGGATTGGACACATTATTAAGACAAAAGCGTATTGCTTTATGATTTAATTGTAAACATTTATGTAAAAAAAATAGTTTTAAATAAATTTATTATAATTACGCCGTATACTTTCTTACTTAACAGACGTAAGAACGATCTTTCAGATAATTTAAATTAAAAAAAAATTATCTTATATTCTAATGATTTTCATAACCGTCAATTTCATATAATTGTGAAAAATTGAATCTTTGACTTTGTCAATGGAAAATAAATTTTGATGAAAAGAAAAGAGGAAAAATATTTATCTATATTTCGTTTTAATTCTATTTTTCTTTGAAATAACTTTTAATCGTTTTTATGACAGAGATAATGAAGACATTCGCATATTTTTATAGTCTTTTTCATGCAAACTTGTTTGTGGATGATATCTGTACAAAAACTGGGAACTTTTGTCCGACACAAAAGATTTTCTTTTAACAGTAAGAATAGTAAAACAACATCAAATGTAAATGGCAAACAAAGCATTCACTGGTGCAATCAACGTTTGAAAAACACCACAATAGAATTTCCAGTGCTCGTTAATTACTCTATTCTGAATATTGATGAAGAAGTCTTTTTACCTTGAAAAAAAAGAAACGCTGTAATAAGCTGCTTCAGGACAATATAATTACTCCCGAAACGAGTAGAAAATCACATACGCGAAAAATTTCTATATCATGGAATAATTATTTCCGACGCTGATGATAAATCGATGCTCTCGCATATTTAATCGCTTTTCTATTAGATAATCACATCTGCTTTGGGTAGTAATCCATATAAATTAATATGGAAAAAAATAAATACAATGTATTTATATCAAAGAAATTACGATTTCAACAAAATAAACTAAGAAACCAAAAAAAAAAAAAAAACGGAAATGCTTTTTAGGGCAATAAAATATTTTCACCGTTACAAAGCGATAAAAAAACGAGTTTCAATTTCATCTAATCCAGTTTTATCTTCACAATTTCGACTAACTGTTCCAATTTTCATCGCTTCATTATTCAATCAAGGCTTTGTAAATTTGATTAATCCGATCGTATAAAGAGAAATCAAAGTAAATAACCATTCAAAGAGAGAAATGAATGACCAATGTTGTAGTCGAAATTGTTGAAACATAACAATTTTTTCCAACAAAACATAACGAATAATCTATTGTAAATTAAATCAAAATACATTCATATTAAATTATACTAGAATTGATTGGGGTTCCAAAACCAATTAAAATCTGCTTTATTTTCACCTACAAATGAATATTTTGCACTCGTAAAAATAAAGAACAACCAAGTTTGATTATAATGAATCCTCATTAATTTGATTAGTTGCTTGTTCTCTGTTATTTTTTATCAATTATCCGTGAAAAATGAATATAATTTTTCCAATGAAGTTTGTTGTTAACTTTGAAAATCCTACATTAGAGATAACAAATTACTTTGTGCTTATTTGTAAATAAAAATGTAAATAAAAAAAAACAGAACATTTTTTTTGGGAAGGAAAAAGTTGTAAATTGATTCTCTCATTTCAACGAGAATAAAAAACAAGATATTGAATTTCATTAGATTTATTTACGTGTTCGTACTTTATTTGAGCATTCAATGAATATTAACGGATAAACGAACACAAAAAGTAGTTATTGATTTATATTTTAATAAAATAAACTTCTAAATGAACTAAGATCGATCAGTTTTAATGCTTTATCACTATTAATTAAATTCAACCAAACATTTTAAAATAAATGATAAGTAACAAAATATTTTTTTAATTCATAAAAAAACTAAAGATGTGCAACTTTCAATAAATAGAAAATCACTGAAGATTAAAATATTATATAAAATTTGAAAGTGTTTTTTAGAGGACTGTGAGTTATACTAAAACCTTTCTTATATGGACAGTACCTACTATTGTGCCTATATCGATATTGGGCAATATATTTAACGTGTAAGAGTATTAAAACAATAATATGGAAGATAATTATATTTATGAAAATAAAATCTGTTACATTTTTACTTTCTTTTACTACTACCTATGTACATTGTACATAGTAAAGCAAGAATTTTAATCGGATTTGAGGTCCTCTAAGTCCGAAAACGTGGTTTTCAGAAAAATATAAGTGTGTGTATGTTTATGCGACTGTAGGTTTGATTCAATCGTTCTTCTGGTGGTGTTCAAACATTAACTAACAGACAAAGAGCAAGATAACATTGACCTAAAGACAAGAGTGAGTGAAGAGCTGTTTCAGCTTTGGTCGAGGGTCAACAAGCCAGTGCATAGGCATCGCCAAAACAGTGTCGGTATAATTGCTCGTCACGCCGTTTGACGAAAATGTACGTAAATGGCTGTGCTGACTACGGGATGGGGCTGAATGGCCGCACGGAAAGACCCTGCTGAAACAGTTCTTTACTCACTCTTATCTCTTGGTCAATGTTGTCTTGCTCTTTGTATGTTGGTCGTGTCTGGGCATCGCCATAGCTGGATGATTGGAACAAACCTTGTGTGTCTCTGTAGAACAGCGACATGAAATTGAAATTCATAATTCATCTAGTTGTTCCGTGAAAGTTTTGGTTGAAATTGACTAACAGGAAGCCCTTATTCAATGGGTTTTTGGGTTTTTTCAATTTTTTTCGAAAATGGTTCCACTAATTTTCTTTAAACTAGTTATGATTATTAGACCTATAACTTGACTACAACTTTTATATGAAACTTTTGTCTGGGAAATTTCGAAACAAGAGAGTTCTAGAGAAGAGTTAGTTTAAAATTAAACCATAACTCAATTTATGATTACTATTGGTGAAAATTAATGAACATTTTGTTTAAATTTTTATTTTAACCATTTTATTTTAACATGGGTTTTATTTATGTTTTGTTTATCAACAACGGGTTTCATGTAAAAGAAAGTTCTGTGACGCGTCGCAACAAATATTTTTCAATATTTAAGACTCTTCACCATATTGAGGCGGCATCAATATTACTGACATAAGTGAGGCGTACACAACCATTACGAAATATTTTTTTTTTCAATTCCACCTCTAAGTACTCAAGGTTTTAAAAGTGTTGCATTTTTTAGTGTTATTTTAAAATATTGGTTTTCCCAAGCTCAAGGTCAGTATTTTTAATCAAAAGATTCTAAGTATAAAAAAATGAATTATAGCTCAAATTTCGATGGCCAAATTTTTCAAGTTCGTCAATTTTTCTTGCTGTTTGTGATAAGGTGATTTTGTAATTTCTCTCTACATAGACAGAAGTCTATTTTCATAAAGTAGATTTACGCTTACTTTTTGGAATTTAACGTAAACAAGTCACGGTTAGCTATATAAGTACCTACTCGTATAACGATAAAATAAAACATTGTTTTATTAAAACATCCATTTTATTTTATTTTGTCATTACTTCTATGCATTTTAATATTTTCGTTTTATAATGCTTTGGGTTTTAAATGAAAATATTTTTAATTGCAAAATTCAAGGTTTTGTAACCATACACAAAACAGTGGGTTTAAAGGGAAATATTTATATGTACAACACATATTTGAAAGAAGAAAACTAATTTAATAGTTTTTGTTGATTGAATTTACGTTAATATACCTACTTATAAACGTTTTTATTAGTTTAAAATCACTTTAAAAAAGTTAAAAATTTAAAAATAAATAATATTAACGTTTCAGAGAAATGCATTATTTTAATGATACACTAATATAATAAGACGTCCAAATAATAAAAAAAAAAACAAACCCTTAAGTAACTAACACATGATAAAGAAGAAAGATTAGTAATCAAGTTTATGGGGTAAAAAATAAAATAGAAATTAGAAGTTGCACGCAACAACTATAGTAAGACTTATAAATGATAACGAATTAGCCTAATGAAATAACGTAAATTATCTTTATGGAAAATTTGGTGAGAAAATAATTTATTATTTCAGTTAACTAATTAACGGCATCATTAAAAGCTATTTTGAAAAATGTGTCAACTACTATCGATTTTATATGTGTATATGTGAAGAGGTTTTATTTAAATTATTTATTTTATACAGAGCTTTAAAAATGAGTTGTTCAATTTTGAAGAGTAGGTATCTTAAAATAGTTTCCCTGTTTCCCTGTTAAAATTTATGAAAAAAGGTTAAAAAGCATTGAATTTTACTGAGTTCGTATGTGAATTGGTAAAGTTGCATCATATATCATATTACATTTACCATAATCTTAATGCAACGACCAACAATCCGTCTGCTATGTGAACATGATAGAAGATCAACATCATACTTTGCATGACTCTCTAAGCTATTTATATTCACGTTGTATGTACTCACAAAATATGCATGAATTTTCCTCATGAATGTTCTATAATTTATTTTCTTTAATGAAGTTTTTTTTAATAAACTATAATATTTTAGCCCCATAATCTTTTGTTCCTGCATAGTCTTTGATGTCAATGCAAAAGCTCTTTAAAGGTGAAATATTAGTCTATAAACGCTACTTCCTGCATTAATCTTTTCATTTTCATTTAGTTCACCGAGCCACTAAGGCATTTGACCATCTAATTTATTTTCTGTCCTCATTTACAACATGACCAAGCGTAATCTAAATCAGCTTTTTGTTAAATACGTACTTTTTTGCATCAACGTAAATATATCATTCCCATCAAAATGAATATTAGCTTGCTAAAAAAGTTCTCAAAAAGGTGAATCTCTATGTAAATTTCTTATAAATTGTCTTAGTATTTGTTTGAAACAAACATCTCTATAATTAAATTTCCATTTTTCTTAGCTTTAAGCAGGTTGTTTGTTGAAAGGAATAAAAAATTATTTGTCTTACGAGTTTAAATTTCTAAAGAACCAAATAAATAAAAAGAAACACTGTGTACATACTTGAAATATTAATCTTTAATATTTTTTTATAATATTTGTGATAGCTAACTAAATTATAGGATAACTTTATTTTTTTGAAATTATTTTTATTTACTTTTTTGAAAGCTTCTCAGGTGTTATACATTAGAATAACAAAAACTTTTGTTATAGATAATATACAAAATATATTTTGAACTCTTTTAAAAACGAAACGCTCGAAGTTGATCATTTGATATAATATTGTACTTTGTGTTCAATGGCGGATTTAGGTTTGATGTCGCCCTAGGCCCATTTCAACGTGTCGGTGTTTTTCATATAAAAATGATTCAAAATGATATCTCTAGTTATAACCTTTTAGTTATCTTATATCATTAAGCACATCTTTTTGTTGATTATCTTAAACAGTGTATATTAAAACGAAACCAAAATAACCAAACAATTTATTGCGTTATAAAGAGCTTTCGTTTAACGGAAAGTAAAAATAATAATTTTACACTTAAGTGATTGGGAACAATAATGAAAAACAGTAAGTAAACACAAGCTAGGCAATTACAACTAACAAATAACAAGTGTTTAATTTGTGTGTACGAAATATTGACAACTCTACATTAGTATTGTGTTTGAAACTCAGTGTTATTAATATTTATTGAAGTTTTCAAAATGACGTGGGTATTGTTTCGCTATTGGGAGTTCTTATTATGTAATATTTGTAGACGAACAATGTGTGGGTAACAATGTAAATTATACAAAATTTAACAATGTTTACGTTTTAAGGAGTTTTTTTTAAATATAAATAGTTCATCATAGAGTGTTTATAGGCTGTTAAAATTATTTCAAATATCAGTTATTTATTTAAATAAAAAACATTTTTAACTATTAATCTTAATACTTTTACGTCTTAAATTTGCTGTCATCGCTAAATTATTAATGCCCCTTAAATTGAGCTACCCAAGATCCGGATCTCACAGACCTAAGCGTAAATCAGCACTGTTTGTCTTCTATATATATTTTATGTGTTAAATTTTAGTAAATATTTCGTTATCATTTTTATAATATAATTATATTTTATTTTATTTATAAGGAAATTTCCTTTAATAACACGACTTTCAAGATTAAAAATATTTTTTTTTTTGGTGTTTTAAGTCGTCTTAACAGCTAAGGTCATATCACGACTGTCTTAACACAGAAAATTTCTGTTGGTCAATTTTAATCTTAGTTCTAGGACCTTAAGTATAGGATTCAACGAAGATCGAACCCCTACCACTTGACGCATGAAGTGGAGAAAACTACTGCTCTAGCCACTGCGCCAATAGGTGGCCCCTAAAAAATAAAATGTTTACTAAATTGGTTGAAGTAGTTTGTTGAATGACTTAGCAAATTTTATTTTTCTATTTTTGGTTATTTGGACTTGAACTATTTTACTTACTGATCAAAATATACAGAAACTAGGCCATCTGTACTGTCTTTAATTCAACTCTTTTTTATAAAATAAAAGTACGAGTATATATTATATCATCATTTAACAGAGAACTTTTTTAAGCCATTGAGGTCCCAAAATTTATTCACCAAATTTAATTTTTTTTTCTGCTTATATTTATAAATTTATTATATTCAAAAAAAAATTTTAAGTATCAACATGAACGTTTTCATAAGCTGCGAAAAATGAATTAATAAAAATTCATTGAGTAGTTTTGTCAAATTTCTTATATTTTTCCATATTTTTCAACTTTCATATAAAAAAAAAAACTCATAAATATTCAAAAATGAACAACATATATCGTATGTATATGAATGTATTCAGGAACCAAGGAATAAGTTAAAAAGTTTTTTGCCGTATATATGTTTACGCGAAGCCTTTCTTAGATTTCTTACAAGTATATAAAAAACTAAGCGAATATTTCAATAAATTGTGTTTCATCTTTTTTGTTTCCCAAAAGCATTTTTTTCAACATTTTGTTATTGATCGCCCGAAAGAAGTAGGCTCATGCATTCCCCTAAAATTATAATTCACATAAAAAGAAACCAACTATTAAATATAATTTTAAAAATTACATTCTAATATAGCGTGATCCAAAAAATATAATCAAGTATGCATTTATATAAATAGCTTTATGAATTTTTTATCCCAATAACATTTTGAAGACTTCAAAAGCATACAAAATTCTATTTTTAATCGTATTAACAGCATTCCTATACTTATGTTGAAATAAAAATGACAAAATAGACTTAAATTATAAAAGGATAAAAGAATAAGGAAGAATAAATATTATGAGAAGTAAATGTCATAAAATTTGATTCATGACATTACATAATATATGTATGCGAGAAAAATGTTGGTATATACCGAATTGCATTATTTACATGCAAAGTTGAGCCTCTTTACAAATAATATGTGAGGTTGAATGCAACAATCCAAAACGATTTTACAATTCAAATATGCAGGCGAGAAAATGCTTTGCGATGCACATTTTAAATTATTTTTTGATTTATCTTATTTGTAAGTCTAATGGCATCACCATTTTTTGAAAATGTAACATTGATTGGATAGTTATAAGTGTAGTGTTATGAATTTCTTAAAGGATATTATATGTATAATGTATATGAAGTTATCTATGTACATATAAAACCTGAACTTGAAGCTTTAAACTTATGCTCAAGTAAAATACTATTTTCGGGGTTTTCGGTTTAACTTATCCTTGCATTCAGGGAGTAAAAAATGTGAACTATAATAAAACCTGTGAAAGTACCAAATTTATTTTTGTATTTTTTTCTGTTACCGATCTACAATTTTAATAAAATATAGCAATTTTATATCTTAGAAGTGAAAATTACTGGGCATGCACTACGTAATATCAATGTACAGTACTTCACTTAGAAAAATGTGTCATTATAATTCAAAATTATTTAATAAAATTTCACATCCAGTAAAAATTTTTATCAGCTATATTGTTTTATTCAAAAAACTACTGCAAATATCATTATTAATATCAAATACATCGTTTCATTATTTTGGAAAAATGATAGCATTTTAAATATCACCAAACAATTGCTTCTATGGACTATGTATTTAATATATTGTTTTTAAAATATATAATTAATTATTGTACAATTTTATTTAAAAATATTAATGTATTTAAATATAAATATCCCTATTACTTTTTTTATTAAAATCATAAACCAAAATAATATTAATAAATTCTATTTAAAATCGCCATTTAATATTTTCTGTGCTTATAGCTTTTGCTAACTCCCTACTTATCCCATAAAATGGTGTTTAAATTATATTTGCAAATTTAAAATCAATGTTTTAATTAAAAAATAATTATAACAGCAATCCTATATCAGATACTAGATTTTTTAATAAATAAGTAATTAAATGGTCTAAATATCTAACGCATATTAAATTTTTACTTATATGCCCACACCTGTTACAAGTTAATATCAAATTAAAGGCCGCATCAGTCGCATTTAATTGAAAATCCAGCTTTGATTAAAATATTATAAATATCGTTTTATCAAAGTTGAAAGACACATATGCTGTTGTAGCTTATCCAGCTGATATTCCTTCAATATCACATCCATTGCTCACTATACGATGTAATTTGGTTTCGTTCGAAGAAAAATAAGACGCGCATATTACGAAAAGAGGCTTTAAGTTTAAAATGCTAATTTACCTCCACTCGGAGGCATTCTACGAGAAAATTGTGATACGATTTTTCTGTATTGTTTTTATGTAAATATGATGAGAATAAAAACCTCATCATATTTTCAAAATAGTCTGCATTTTAAGATTAAAAAAATCATCAAAATTCATATTTGATCTTTTTTATGCACGATTTTTACATGTTTTTCAAATAAAAATTTAATATGTTTCTCTTATTTCAGGTAAGTCGCATAATGATGCTACTTGTCGAATCGTAAGTAGAACTAATTGGAAAATTTTCAAGCTTCAGATTACATTGCTTCGTCTTGTAATGTTTAACATTGTTGATAATGGAAATGCCATGTGTTATATCCTCATAAGGGAATACAGAATATTAGGTTAGAAATTAGTTATATTATATTATATACCATACATAGGAAAATATGTTTTTAAGTTACACAAACTTGACAGTTATAGTGGAATAAACACAAAAAAATCTTTTTCACAATTTAAATATTAAACTTACTCTACTTGTATTTATTTTCATATAAAGCCATTTTTATATAGGTAGGTACACATTTTTTTTAAACTTGTCATAATATTCAACTATATTTCTAGCTATGTTTTCATTTTGAACTATTTGCTCTTTAAATAAAGTTACTCAATTTTAAAAACTTCTTTTAGAGTCGTTTTATTAAGTCAAAATCAATATTTCCTTTGATTGCGTAAATAAATTCAATTCAAAAAGTTAAAAGGTGTTTTTATGTAAAGACACAATTTAACTTGGCGTCGTTGTAAAAGGAGACTAACAATTTATTATGGCAAGCTCGACTATTCAACTACATGTTTTCGTAATTCGATCAAGTGATTTAACAGAAAAGTGATAATAAAACGAATTTTTAGATGAAAATATACAAAAAAAAAAGATTCTTTACTTTGATGTAAGAGATGGAGTGATAAAAGTAAGTAATTACGTACTTATGTATAGTAACTTATAAAGAAGGCTTAATAAAGTGTCAAATAAAATAATACTCTGTTTGTTTTAATTTAAATTTGTGATTTTTAATTTATAATTATTTTCGTAGACGTTTAAAAAATAATTTTAATGACTGTCGCATCATGTCATACCTAAAAACTCTTCAATTTTTCGATCATGTTTTGTCATAATTCATATTGGGAACAAGGACTTAAAAATGTTTCGGTAAATGACAAAACATTATCCTCATCCTTTTATTAAAAATGAGCATTATTTAATCGTCATATGAACGATTTAACAATCAGTAACCGACAACAATCAAAGTGAGTGCACCTCCCAATCGAGTTTAATATCGTTTACAACCTTCAAATCAAAGCGTTTATATTTCTATTGAACCGCTTCCGAAATAATAGCTTCGAAAAAAAGAGTGAACATTTCATATTGTTCAAATGTGCCATTTGGATAGATTTTGCATAACATTGAAAAGAAGAATTTGCATAATATAATTGTTTTGCTTAAAAATGAAATCGAAAAGTTTTTCGATTAATTTAATTTCCTTTTTTTATATGAGAATTATTAGAAAAATACTTACTGAATAAAAACTTTTCTATTGGAAACCCTTTGAACTTCGATTGGAAATTGAAAAAAAGAAAGTTCAAATGGATTCAATGAAAGTAGCTATTTAAAGAATATAAAAAAATACGAAGCAAAAGCAGAAAACTACTTAGACCTAACGATAAACAACTTTCCCTTCGTTAAGCTTTGCAATTACGATCCATTCCCTTAATCCTTCATTTCGCCATGACGTGTACCATAGCTTTGACGGAAATATTCTTCCCGCTCAAATCCCGTTTTCTTTCGTCACCTTCTATCTTGACGCATTTATCCTACTGCCCTAAATTCTCATTACAACCACTTATCGTTATTAATTACACTCACCGTCGGAAGAAAACGAGGAAAACATTTTCAAACATTTTTCCCGAGGACATAACATTTTTTTACAACCACACTAATGAAAATGTAAGATGTGATTAAAGTCCTCCCCCGCAGCATCTGCTCTGACAAATAATATTTCAACTTCCCTTTGAAACTATATAATTAAAAATAACAAATGTAAGCGTATAAATAACATTTGTCGCAACAAGCCGTAAATATATTTTACATACATAAACGTTGTTAAAATAAAAAAGGAAGGGTTTATATTCGTATTTATGTGGAATATCATTGTGTTTGGAAAGCTTAAACAAATCGTTTAACTTACAAGTGAACGATTCCCTTTAAAGAAATCGACTTGAAAATCGTGAAAACAACAAGGTAAAGCAAAAGCTGTTGAAATGTCTTGTCAGTTGTACCTACACCGTTTCAGAAAGAGTTTTATTGTATTGTGGGAATAAAATTGTCGCAATATAACGAATAATGATATTACACACGTACATTTAGATCGATTTCAAGATCTGACTCACAACGATAGTTTTAGTATCACGACTGTTAAAAAATATAAAAATATTTATAAGCCTATTATCTCGTAAAATATCAAAATAAAGAGAAATTTTATTCGTTAACATTTTCAACTACCCACTTGAAAGAAATTATATTAAATTTTTCATTACAAATTTTTCGCAAAAAATTGAAAGTAAAATCTTCATGACACATATAATCAATCTATTTGAAATGTGAAAGAATATGAAAATGAATCGCAAATTAAAAATAAATTGAAAAATTGTAATCTAAAACTGATTAAAAACTTAATAATGGTACACGCATATTTGAGAACGCAATTTATCGTGAAATTGGATTATTTTTTGTCAGTCGCACATTTTAAATTTCGATAATATTATTGTGACGCGTTTGAAAAACTATTCATCATCTATATCTATAGCTTGTTTTAATTTGTTGTTGAAAAATGATGAAAGAATCGCTGTAAAATGTAATACTAGCATTTTAATCTAGGTTCTTTTGATAAAAAATATTCAATTTTTACCGTATAATTTATCTAATATTATGATCTAACAAATATGCAATACATATTATATTTGCCGGCAAAAACCCGAAATAAAAATCGCGCCGACAAATCGGTATGACACACGCGTAACAAGTTCAAATAAAGAATTTAAATTTTAAAAAATTCTCTCCTTTAATAGCGTTCAAAGGTTTTATTAAGTATGAATTGGCAGTGTGAAAAATTTAAAAATCTAGTCCCTACAGTCGGGGAGCTCTCATCAGGAACGAAGTTCTTTACGCGATTTTTTCAACACTAAGCGCTCTCTCAAAAGGAAACTAACAAATTAACTTTTTTTTTACAATTTCCTTGTTTATAAAAATGAAAACGGAGGGTACCTAGCAAAAATATTTATTGTTTTAGTAATTTCGTATTTGGAAAAGCAATGAGCATAGGCAGACAGAAAGAGAAAAACATAAAAATTAGAATTAAAGAATAAAAGAGACAGATGGGCACTTTTTCGTTACGGTATGATGTCCAGTGTTTTAATCTAAGCGTATGTACCTAATATAGAAACTTCATACCAAAAAGGTTTTATTGAACTGTATATAATAGGTTCGTTCCAAGCAGTGGCGTAGCTAGGTAACCAAGGACCCTGGGGCAAATTAAAAAATGGGGCCCCACATCTATGTAAACTGATTAGGTTTTATCAAAATGCTGAGCTACTTAAGCTCTATTTTGTGCACTGCAGGACAGGTAATAAAAATATTAAACAGTAACAACAAAAACTACAATTAATACTTGGTGTAGGTTTGGCTAATAAAACGAAATAGAAATGATTTAAGGATTTATTATATAAAGGTCTGGCCTACCAACTGATTAAATAACAATTACCTATATTTACAATTTTTTCCTAACTTTAGTTTTCGCAAAAGTATCAATGACTTTGTTTAAATCCAGGCTTGATGCGGTTTTGTTTTCAACTGCTATTAGCGATAAATGTCGGAGTCGAGTTTGGCCCATATTATTTCTTAAATCATTTTTTATTATTTTTAATTTACTAAATGACCTTTCAGATGATGCAGAAGTGACAGAAATTGTAAAGAATAATAACATTGCTGTAAATACTTCTGTAATTCCTTTACTAATACTTCCTTACTTAATTGGTGAACAGTCCATGCTTGAGTTAGTTGAGGTAAAACTTTTGGCATAACTTTTGAATTTCCCTCAACTGAGTTGTCATGATTAAAGTGGTGTTGCAACCTGTCATATTTATTTTGAAAATGGGAGAAATTTCCAAAAGTTCAGTTCGATCGAGATTTCTGGTAGGATTCGAGGGCCACCTGAGCTTGAGGGCCCCGGGGCACTGCCCCGTCTAGCTTTTAGGTAACTACGCCACTGGTTCCAAGCAATGGACCGAGCGACCATTTCCGAACATTTCCCTATACGAACGGCTAAACACCGTTCCACTAAACCGGGTCGTGTTTATGCACGTGCTTTGTGCGGATGAGTTTGTAACTCAAACGAACTTGTCACCTTATGATGGCCGGATCTAAACACGTGCTAACCAATTATATTTTTTAGGCGGCGTTGTTTAAGCCGACGTAACGGCTAACCTGATGGTAGACTTGCGCACAATGTAATTACAAACAGTTCTTTTAAGTTCTTTTACACAAATTTGTATGCGATTAAGACATGTCGATTGGAACAAACCAAATTTACTTATAATGATATCGCATAAGAGTATATAAGAAAATTTCAGTAAGAAATATAAATATTTGAAGATTTTCAAATTTCTTAGCTACAACTGAATTCTAGTAGAATTATGCTAAGAAAATTTGTATAAGTACAACTAATGATTTTTTCTTTTAAATCTGTTTCACAGTAGAAATGATCAAAATATGTGTAAATGGTAGGATGGCCACAAATTAGTTGACGCATATTTGTCAATCACAATTTTTTCGGTAAGCATCAGTACCTTAATATCTTAAGAGCTCTTCATGAACATATACAATTTTAAAATATTTTTTTGAATTATCTATCGTAAACTTATTTAATTAACAAAAAATACGAGTTTAATAATTTAAGTTTTATTCCAAGTGATGAAACTTTTCATTTAAATATATGAGAAATTGATTGCAAGTATTTATTTTTTGACGTATTTTTCATAAAATCTAAGACTTCTGAGGATTTTTAAGAATTGTTAGTAGTTCTTTATTTCTTAGACTTCCTTAGCAAAATTATCATAAGATACAAAGTTAACGAGGACGATTTTGAAAAGAAACTTTTAATAATTTTTTATTTCGAAACTTCTTGCCGAGTTTTATATTAAAATATTAAGTTAAAACCATGAGGCTGTTTTTTTGAGATTCATTTGCTAACAGTATAAAATTAAGTAAAGCTTTCATAATTTTTTGAAACTTAAAAGAAACCTTTTGGCCTACAAAACTTAATCTAAAAAGCGCACTTACTAACTTTTTGTTTCATGTTTGTACTTTGTGTTTCGTATTGAAAGTTTTATGACTTTTCAATCTTTTAAATTGAATTACGAATATGCTAGACTTATTTTTTTTTTAAGTAACGTGCCAATTTTATTTTATTTCATAATGCTTTGTTATGCATCAATTTTTTTTCAGTATATAGACATTCTTTTAAGGATAGGTAATATAGCGTCATTGATTAAACCATTTGATTTTTGATTTGATAGAATTTCATTTCCAGATGATGCACAATATCGTTTCGCCAAATCGATTTCCAATTTTACATTCGGGAATTCACTCTATATAGGAAGCGATTTCTTGGCGAGCACAACTAAGTTCCGTTTAAACTATTGAAGTCATCGACAAATATTATACTCATGATAGATATAAACATATCGTGCATTGAACTCAATGCCGATACAAAAATCATATATGAAAGATTTTTATATTTTTTTGAATTTTATTTTATTCCCACTCAAGTTTTCGAGGGTTTCTTAGATAGTCAATAATAAAAGACATTTTTCTTATTTATTTTAAAAATATTTATAAAGTAAATATAATATAAAAAAGGAAATTGTATGGTTTTAGACTATTCAAATGCGGGTTGTATTATATATGTCTTCCTTAATATAAGCTTTTTTTTAAATAAAAGGCTAACGTTGTTTTTCATCTTTTTCATTTTAAGAAATCAGGATAATAAAAAAGTATGAGGAGATAGAGTTTTAGAAATGTAGTGGAAATATTATTTTCATCAACTGCAACGATGGAAAATGGATTTGACAAAATCCATGGGTATTCTATTTTTACATGAATTAAATCATAAGAACAAAGCGGTGGAAAGAGTCATTAAGTAATTTATGTTACTGATTTAACCAAAAATACTCAAATCACTTTTAGTCTTAGCATTATTATTGTCAAATTATGTAATGTGTACAACACAAAGCTAAATATGAGACAAAACCACGTAGCTATGTGCGGCAAAAAGTGTTCTTTATACTTCCGTACTTACTCTAAATTCCAAAGAGTAAAAAGTGATGTTGAATTTAGATCCAGGTCACAGACAGTAAACGCTGCTTCTGTCGTTATACAAGCGCAACTTTCAAAGTAGAATATTGAATCGAAACTCAGAAAAATATGAACGATTGTTAAGTCGTCCTAGTGCACTCTTCACGTGTTATACTTTCCATTATTATATTATGCATTACGAACATTTCAAAACCAGCATAACATAAGTTTTTGCCTCAATTCTCACCACACTTATCTTCACATCATTTACCAGTGAATTGGACGATTTGTAAGAATATTTACTTCGGTCATTTTTCAAAGAGATATATAATTCCTATGGGAGTACATTGATTTTCTTGTCTGTATAGCAAACTTTTTTCGATGGAAAAGTTTAACTTTCAAGTTCATGAAAAATGAAATACAAAACATATATTTTGTTTGAATTGCAAAAAACTCGAATTTTCTAGAGGATATCTCTATCAACAATACGATTAAAAGGGCACTGACCGTAAATAATGAAGAATTGGCACAAGTAGTGTTATTTGGCGATAAATTGTTAGGGTTTATTAAAAAAGGAGATATTTAACACTCGACCAGCATTATTTAATCAAGTGGAAACATTAATTACTTATGTGACTATATTTCTAAAAAATCAATACTTTTTAAATAGGACATTAGAAAATGTATTAAAAAAATCATAAAGTATTATTTAGTTTGAAAGATTAAAAGAAAAAAATTATTTTTGACTCACCTACCTATACCTATATTTTTTCTTATACCTTTTACATAAGAACTTAATTATGTTTTTTTTAAGATACGCCAAGAAATAAAAATCAAAAGACAAATTTTTCGAGCTTAAGATAAGTTTTTTTTTCAAAGGTTCAAAAATCTATCCCTACACAGATACTGAAGTTTTATTTTCTCGCACAGCCTAATTAAACTTGACGTGATAAACATTTACTTTTCAATGTTGGTGAAAGCGTGTTAAGTCGTTCAAGCTTTCATTTTGAATTATATTGTATAAAATTAATCAATCTATTTATAATGCTGGTATATTGAAGACTTCAACATGTTTCAAAAATAACTAAATATTTTCAAGCTTCGCTAAATCTAATCACCTACTAAGAGGTGGTCCATCTCCAGATACGGATACGCCGGATTTAATTTTGAATTAAAATAATATTATTTAAGAAGGAAATTTTAATTTATTTCTAAAGTAGACATGTAAACATTAATTATGGAATACGGTGTTGGTCAAGTCACAAGAATTTGATGGCCAATTAACTATACACCATTTTTGAAAATCGTACGACCAGGAAAACATTCTTTAAACAAATTGATGTATTCTTTTGCTGTATGGTATGTGGTAACATTCTGTTGAAACCAGATTCTTTCGAATTCCATGTCGTTCAATTGATTCCACAAAAATTTAAGAAATACAAAATTTGTAGCAAACTGTTTCTTCTAATGTTCAGTTTTTAAAAACGACAACGTGTTGATGTTCTTGGATGCTCATCTATACTTTCACAGACTTTTGCAATGTTTTCGGCCAACCAACGACAAGAACGTGGCAGAGTTTTTTTTTCAGAAGCGAATAAGTTTTTAAATTAATCTTTGAATGTCGGACTCATTAATAGAAATATGAATACTCATAGTTCCACGAAGTTTTCGTACTGTCTCTGCATAACTTTTGTCAAATTTTAATGTGTTTCAATAATAGCAATACGTTGTTTTTGTTAAGTATAATTTTTCATAAACGCAATAACAATGGGTGATAACCATCAAACATAAGAGTTGTTAACTTTAATAGAAAAAAAAAGAGAAATTTAAATCTAGCACTCCTGGGTGTACCACCTAAGTAACATACATGGCAAATATGTACTTTTCCATTAATTGATTAATCATTCCATTAATTGACTTATCAGTACCTAAGACTAACCAAAATAAGAAATTATGGAAACGCGCATAAAATTTGAAAGGATTATTTTATTCTGGCAATTTCTTATAAACACAAGCTAATATATTTTATATTCGTACATTGTCACAGAATATTAAATATTTTCTAACGTCTCTACTATTTCATCCGCTGAAATAATACTCAAACAAAACTAAAATGCTAATGACTTATTTGGCCTTATTATAAACAGTTTTAATAATAAAATATGACTCCAGCATAAGCGTAATAGTCACAAATGACCGTGCCTGTTGTAATAAAGATAACGTTACAAGAACATTACCAAAACTAGGGTTAAATGAAACCTACGTCGTGCGTATTTAATACGATATTAAAACCTTGATAAGATTAACAATGTGGGCCAAAAACATTGCAAATTTTTTGTATTCACATCAACTCCACATTAATAATTTTCAAGTATTTCAATTAGCGTGATTAAGCTTACACGCTGAACAGGACATTTAACTCTTGCAATATGCAATTATATTTAACAGGAATATCATGACAGTATTAGAGGTAACTTTTAATAAACATTCATTCATGATTTGAGCTTCTTTTATTATTAACGTCGTTGAATGGGTTTCAGTAAAATATCCGCTTGGATGTGAACATGAAGTTGAACAGATTTATTATAAATAACATCATTGGTTGTGGTTTTGTTTGAGCTAAGCTGACAATCAAATTAAACAGTCAAGTAATTTTAATTAAAATATTTGTTAAAGTTTGTTTTCTATTTAATTAAATTGAGTTTAAAAATAAAAATAAAAAGTTGAAAGCTTGTATGGGGATAGGACTAGGGGGACTAGGCTATAAATCTTTGGTTCTCAACAATCATTAATAATTTAGATGAACTCCGTATGATTGTGAATAATTTTCAAATGGGAAATTGGTATTCAAAGTTTGTTAACGAATAAATAGGATAGTGCATTGTTTACGTTTCTAGTTGAATAGAATAGAGATAATCGGTTTGAATTGGACTTTATTGAATTGAATTATTTGGGAAAGTATTTGCAAGCAATTTTATCAATTTATGCTTGTGTTTTTCAAAAGAGGGTTTTATTGAATAATTCGTTGTAGCCAATAAATTTCGAGATTTTGTGGAACTTTAAACATGAAAAAAGTACAAAAGGCGGTTGTTAGTTTTCATAGCAATCGGAAATTGCGGCCAGCGGGCATTTGGCTGTTCCATATGCACGACTGCCTTTTCCGGAACTTGTACGTATATACACGATTGTGGGCACGGGCTATATGTACATAATATTTGGCTCGGACTAAAATGCGAGCTTGATGAAGGTCTCTTTAATGTTTGCTAGTAAATCTAGCTACCAACTTCGTTTCTAATGTCAAGTTCTGCATACAAGATCGTTGAACTACTCTGTATGTAGCGCAGCATCATCTATCTCCATTTTATTTACAAGCTCCTATAACATTTTCATTATCAACTTAAACCATTTACCATTCCACTGAATTACACATTAACTACCCATATTTAAAACAAACATTTTCTTTAAACATACGCAACCATTTTATTCCTCTTCAAATCGATTATGAAACAAAAATAACAGAAGACAAATATCATTTGATCTATTACGTTAATTAAAATTGAGTCTAATTAAAAAGTGAGCTATATTTTTGGTTCGACCACGATAAATGGGAGGAGGATAATTGCGTTTTCCTCATAATTAATGAACACCACTATATATGATTAAACAATAGTCCGTTGTCAATAATATAATACAATTAATTAAATTAGCTCAGTGCTTATGCAAATGTGTATAGCTAGACCAACTCATTTTGACTTCATTTAACGTTGTTAATTAATAAAATAATATTTTCATAATGACTCTCCACTCAATTAAAAAAAATAAAAATATTTTTACAATTTAAAAATGTGTTAAAAGTATTTTCTTTGAAAAAGGATTAAAATTGATTTCATTTCCAATTAATTTAACAAAGGTTAATGATCATTTATCTTTCTAGTTGACTTTGTACATCATTTAATTTAAATAATAAATGTATTCTAAGAATATAAATTATGATAAAATATTCATTATTCAATAAACAAAGAAAATGAGTATTTTAAATAGATGTTAAACAACAAATTTTTACGCTTGTCCTACAAGGAAAGTAAAAGTCTTAGATAGATTTTCTTTCTTGAAATTAAAAAAAAATTACAAATTCATGTGATCTTATAATAATGGAAAATTCTGGGTTTTATTTTAATGTAATAACCAAATACTTATTACAAATTATAAATAATATTTCATTAGATTGGCATTGAAATTTTTTTTTTGTGCAAAATGGAACAATATTGTAAAAACTACGTTATTTAGGTAATACATACAATGTTTTGCAAAACAAACTTTTTGCAAATGTCAATTACTCTAGTTAACATTGAATTACAGTTACTAACAAATTTATATTTAATGTAAATATTAACATGTCCATTGAATTGTTTTTAACTTTGATATAAAAAAATATATATTTTTTATTATTTGGACGGTTGTTAAAACCGCGGTGTTGGGTTGGTCGTTACAATGCCTATGGGGTTTGTTATCACTTGCACAAAAAATTGGATTGAAAGTTAAAGTTAATTTAAAAATTATTTTTTGATTTATTTGTAAAAATTGTTTTGGTTTTGTACAATTAAAAAATAAATTTTATTTAACGAAAACTAAATATGAAATGAAAAATATTCCATAATATCATACAAAAAATTATATTTTATCATTTAATCGAGGTAGTCTTTATTAATTGGTTAGAAATTATAACATTCTACTGCTTCAATTAAATGATAATATTTTATGAACAAAAAAACTAATATTTATTTTTGATTTTCAAATATAACAACCAAAACTAACTAGTCTCCAACCTCTATTGGACGGCGCGGCACCGAATGACAGAAATGTCAAGCGTGGGCGTTGGATAAGAAGAAGAAGAAGATTTTCAAATATTGTAAACAAGAATGAAAACTTAAAAAAATACAAGCTTGAGGTTTTTCCTTATATAATTAAAACAATTTATAGATTTCAATAAAAATGAACAGAAATATTAATATCATTAAAAAAATAATTTAAATTTGTGATAGTTAAAGATAATTCTGAACCAATATAGAAGTAAAAGAAACCACACCCCAGAAATAAAGTTTTAAGATGGGTTTTTATGTAAAAATGGAAAAATCCGACAGAAAAAAAATCATTGTGAAAAAATAAATTTACAGCAATCGACGGAATTATAAATGAAAAATACAATCAAATAATACCATTAAAAAAATTATAATCATTTTTTTTCTACCCGAGGCCGAGGACATATATAACTGTATGTTTAGTAAATAAAATATTATTATGCCTGAACACACAGGAAGGCATCAACAAAACAATAACCTTCCTCAAAAAAATAGAATTATACGAAAAAATCTAGAAATTCTAATTTAAATACCAAGTCATTGATGACCACGTAGTTAAAAATGGCTTATAAACAACAACAAAAAAAATTATTAAAATACAATAAAATTTACACACGACGAGAGCAAAGAGAGGAGAAAACGAGCGAAAGAGAGAAGGCGCGAACTACACATCATACTACATCAAAGATGTGTATGAACGAATATGTCAACAGCTGATAAGGGATCAACCTTAAATCAGGATTCCAAATGGTTTTGTTTATTATATAAAGAGCCATTGGCATCTAAACTTTAAATCATTTATGTTAAGAACTTTAAAATTAACTATAGGTTATTATAGAAAGGTATACAACGCTGTACAAGGTACCTACCATGAAGAAATGTGTAAATAATTTGCAGATATGCAGACTTGTAGGACTAGAATATGACAAAAAAAAATTGACTATGTATATTGTACACTGTGCCAGTAAAAATGTCACTGCTGTCTTATAATATTATCAGTTTAAGCTAAGAAATAATATATGCTAAAGCTTTTCACTAAAAATAATTAGGTAGGTACTATCAAAACTTTTACTAGGAGAAACTTTCAGGGTTTGCAGCGTGTCGTGGGCCAAAAATAGTACACGTATGTGGGCGTTAAGGTTATTCTTAAATTATAGCTTTAAGCCTAACAAAGAAAAGAAATAACGTATAATGTTTGTTTAACATTTAACATAAAGGAACTTAAAATGCCAATCTTTTAAATGCTTTGAACGTATTAGAATAACCACTATAGTTTTCACTTCCTTATGTGTTCTTTGTTATGTTAAAAAAATAATGCAATGAATACGCTTTAAAGGAGTTTCTAAAGGTAAAAGTAACATTATTTTAAAGTTAAAGAATGTAGAATGTATTTTTTTAAATTAAGCTTTTTAAAATACATGGAAAATAGTAATCGAATTTGTGCGTTGCAAAGTGAGGTAGAAATACTGGAGTAAATAAGGATCAAGAATAATAATCGGAACAAGGCTCCTATAATCAATGGTTGATTCAATTGCTTATTCTGATTTTGGGAACATGTATTTGTTATTCTAAAACAGATTAAACTGGTTTACGACAGTAGAAGCCAGTTGCTGCTTTAGTGAGAGCAAAAAATTTCTTTGATTTTATAACTATTTGTAAATGATATATTAAGCGATGATATATTTGAGTAAAAATTGTAAAAATATTAAATTGTTTTAAGCTAAGAACTTTTTAACTTTAATTTAATGCTCAAACTTTTCTAAATTTGAAATAATATTAGGCACTCCTATATTACAACAGCAATACTGACTTGAAATTTAATTCAAACAAAGGATAAACATAAAGTGAACCAGTATAGCAATCTTTTTTTGCTTGAAGAAAAAGTCATGTACATTTCCAGTTTTCATATGTTATTTACTAAAAAGAAAAACAAAAATCCCAAAAAAACTAAGATATGGGCAAAAAATTCAGTTTTATTTTTTAGAATCAGTGTAAAAGCGGCAATAGAATAATTTAATAAATTTATGTAATTTACTTATATGTAGAAAACTATAATAGAAAAGCCAATAAAATAGTAAAATAAATATTTCAAAAAAGGGTCTCTTAATATTTACAACGACAACGAGTCGACAGAATGAAAAAGGAAACTAAAAAAGCAAAGGCTATCTAAAAAGTAAACTTTCGCACAAGTGTGCTTCTTCGAACGTAAAAATAACACCGATGTAAAAATAAAAGGATCGAGTCACTTGTTTTTGCGGTCGTAAAAAATGCCAACACACAGATAATAAAATTTGAAAAGACGGTCCTCTCATTTACACATGGACCATTTAACACCTCAAAAGTCATTGTTGTCCACTATTTTAGCGAACGGTTAACACATAAAGTATGTCGTCATTCATTCACATTCATTCATTTATGCTCTCGGCCAAGTACGTTTTTATAAATGAAGGAGGAAATTTTCCGTTTTTGTGAGAACATAAGATAATTTTCCCATCTAATTAACAACTCCTATCTGTTTCACTTCTCTCATCTACTTTTTTATCCTCACACATAATGTCTTTTTTCCATCTATTCATTGTTTGTGTTACAATATACCATATACGGAATATCAATCTTGTTGTGTTCTTTTGTAAATAGTGCCTAAGCAAACATTGGAAATCTCGACTCGAATGTTTAAGTAACTAACCGTGTTACATTTTAAGGGTTTTGGGGTTACAGAGGCATTTTTATATCATAAACTGTACAGACAATAGAAGGAGAATGCTCGAAATGGCGACAGATGTTTGATGTTCGACATGAAACTAATAGCAATCACATTAAAATCTCTATTTATCGAACCATAAATCGGTACAGTTAACATTGTAGCATCTGCTTATAATCATGTAACAGGACAGTCTCCACTTTTGATATTCATCTTTGTTCATCTCAATTATTCCATTAAGAGATTCTACGTTTCTAATAACATTATTATATGAGTTGCGTACATTTATCGATTTTATTTATAACAAAAAATATTTTGAGAAAAGAATCAATACAGCAAATAAAACTGACCTTATGATAGACATTTTGGGTTTTACGTGATATTGACATATTGACTAATAAAGTAACTTTATGGTATCAAAAAGGGCTACCACAAATCACAAAATATGGGAACGATAATAATTAAACATTATTCAGAAAATATGATTAACTAAAATTTTAATAATAGAAAATAAATTTAATGTTAAAAACATATCAAACAATAATTGCAACTAAAACATACATTAAAGGTACTCAAGATTTTCTACACTATCTATAGCTGAAATACCCAATGAAAAGTTAAGTCTTCCCTAAAAACTACATAGTTTTGAAGGATTTGCAGTAAAGAAACACTTAAAAATTATACTAGTGTACTTGATAATTAATACTTAAAAATAATAAGACATTTCATAACTATATTGCTATTATAATTAAAACTTTATACCTATACTTAGGTAATTTTAGTGAAAAATAATGTCAAATCTTAAAAAGTTAGTTCATAATTATAGAATATAAATTAATCGTTTTATCTTTTATCTAATGTAAGTGCCAAATTTCTTTTCGACTGCAAAATTTATTTTAATTTCTTTTAATTTCTTTTATCGAGTTTTAGTTTGACAATAAATTTTGTTATAAACACATTGAACTACTTTTGAAACTAATTTCATTTAAATTATGCAAACACATATCTCATGAAGCTTGGAGTTTACACCAATTGTGCTTTGATCAATGGTAATCGCTCAAACTCCGTAGTAAAGCCGGTAGTTCTCCGCAAGCGGACATTAGATAATTACTCATATATACTTACTGTTAGTTAAGTCGCGAAATCAAAATCAAATTGCAAACTTGAGTAATATACTGTATTATGATTTGTATTTCAAATCGTTTGTATTTTATAAATTTAAAACAAGTCAAATTCAAAATTATTATATTTTTTTACTTATTCATAAGGTTATTTAAAGGCACTCAATGGTGTCGTAACTACATATTGTCGCTATATATGTACATTAGCGGGGTTAATATACATTAGGGTCGAATCCCAATGGAAGCTCAAAAATATTCTGGGGTTTCAGATTCGCTAGTTGCTAATGACTAGGGTCCGAATGTGTATCTATGTGTTATGTGTAAAAATTAAAACCATTATGAACGACTATTTTTTTTTGGCTAAAATTATTTTAAATCAAAAAATTTATATTGCGTTTTGAACATGTTATTATTTGAAAACTAGTATCATTAAAAATCGCTATCTTATACTTTTTTGAAATTTTTGCTTAAGATAATTAAAAAGTCATTTGTTTACTTTTGAAGTGGTTATGTAATGCAGATCATTTACATTGTAGCGGAAAGAGTATTCCACTTTCATATGCATTTTGACAACATTTATTGTGCCGCTAACTATAAATAGTTGCTCGCCGTACCTGAGCTAAATATGCAGAAGCCCATTAAAGTTAAAAGCACCAAAACAATTTGAAACTTGATTGTATTTCTATATTCTATGGTAAAATTAGTCTAGTGTACGTTCTATTTAAGACTTACAACGCTTGAAATATTCTAATGTTCAAATTGTCCATAAAAAATCTAAATAAAGGTTTTACTGCCGAAATATCTAAGTAAATATTAGTGTTTGACCAAAAGTTCGGTTTCTGTTTCGGCCAAAAATCAAGTTTCGGCGGCAGTTTCGGTTTCGGTCAAAATTGGCCGAAACTTTTGCCGAAACCGAAACTGATTTCGGAAATTGTCGTGCACGCTCGTCTTACTTCGTTTTTCACGACAACGCTTTAGCGGATACTGGTGGCCTTGTTCGAGAATTGTCAATATAAGACTTTTTAATTAATTATGAATATTAATAATACAAAAAACCAAAAAAGTGATCCTAAATATAAGATATTTAGAAGTTTTTTTTTATTTGATTTTATAACTCTTTTCTGATTTTATGACCTTATATAACAAAAAAAAAAACTGTTAAATGTATAGGTTCTTAAGCCACAATCAATTTTTAACATTAAGTATATAATAAATAAGAAAAGTAAGAAAATAAAGAGCTTTTACCAATCAGTAAACAATTGTACCTCATAATTGCTTATAAATAAACACTACTCTCCAAAAAAACTAAAATACAACTTGGCAAAAATTCAACACTTTAAACAAAATGAAACATCTATTTTTATTTTCCAGTTACTACCGTGTTTAATCCATTTGATTAATCTATTATATTTTTACCTAACTACATAGTATTATAAATTATCTGATATAACTGTATTAACATAAGCTTACAAAACATAAAAAGCTTTAATCTTTCGATTTTGTGCTATTAATAACTGCAATCTTTTAGAAAAGTTTTTATGGCTACCCATTACTTTATTATGCAAATGGGAAATGTAGAATACTCTTTGCCTCTGGCAAGTTTAGGATTATACCTTATAGCTTTTTTATTACCATAAGGGATATTTAAACGTTTTTATTAAAAACTATATACGATAAACAAATTCAACACACAAGTTCAAACAAATTAAGTAGGACTTTAGCAACCTACGTTTATAACTTAACAATTTTTTTCTTAAATATAAATAAAATATATATTTAATTGTTAATATTTTAAAAGATTTTTTTTTTGTTTTGCTGTTAAAAATAATACTTTAATAAATTCCCGAGTGTATAAGAGTTGCTAGTGGAAGTCACGTTCATCAAACCGTTCATCCCCTACGGCGAGAAAACGATGTGCTGTACGAGTTGCTACTGCCACAGACATAAAGTTTGCAAAAAAGTTTAATGAACCACTTCGGTTTTAACTTAGGTACATACATGTTGATTTTTTCTTGTATCCCAAAGTTGTAGGAAAAATCAGACGCAACTTGTATGTGATCAGAACATACGATATATATTACCATTTCCGGATTTTTTCTCCGGAAATATTTGTGACTCGTATGTTTAGCTTTTCGGACACACAAAAACTGTTTGAACTCGTATAAAACAGAAATCACATAGATTGTAACGAAAAACTTAGAAATAAAGTGGGTGACCTATTTTACAAAATGATTTATAAACTTTGTGTAACGGAAATCTTTTCTTTTTTGCATTAAACCGAATTGGTATAATAAAGTCTTTTATGTGCAACGCTAAAAAGAATTGCATTTACTCGTCTTGATTAGATTGCAGTTTAATACTCATAAACCAATGGTGTTCAACCTTTGTAAATTACATTAACCTACAATACAAAGATTTCAATGCATAATCTAATGTGTTTTCAATAGTATTGAATGACAATAAATTCTTTTATTTGCGTTACAAATTTCGTTAAATTGCAGATAAATTCTTATATTCAAATTTTCGAAGTTAAACTCTTTCCGCTTTGTTTCCTTAAATATTAAATTACAGAAAATAAAAGCTTCAATGTCACGAGCGAGGACAATTCTTCTAAGTACAAAGGAAATAAGATAGCAATAAATGTTTTCTGTTGCCAATATGAATTTTAATATAGTCGTTTTTTACTTTTTAATACATTATACAAACATTTGTTCTTTGTATTTGCAAAACTAAAAAAATTGACGTTATCATTTCTTTGAATTCTGATATATTCTTTCTGATCTAGCGCTTGTTTTGAAGTTACTTGAAGATTTGTCATAATATTTTATGAGCTCTACAACGGCGTTAAATTTGTCACACTTAAGCAGAGCTATAAATTTAAATATTTCATACACCATTTACATAACGCTTGCAAAACTTTAAATTCATAGTTTGACCCAAATTTAACTTACCAAAAAGATATTAATTTATTCAAAAATAATTTGTTCTATTGTAGTTGGATATAAAATAATAAGACGAATATATATGTACAATAAACTAAACATAGAAGCAAGACAATGCTAGACATTTTCATTTGTACAAATTAAATCAAACGAGTGATACCAAAATCTTCAATCGAAAGACATTGTATACTTACAAGGAGACACCAGGAACCGGCAATCGAGTTAAGCGATGGGACTTAGTAGGGTTGTAGGGGGGACTGGTACTAAGTAAACTGTAAAGACCTTAGGGTAGATACGCAGCCCTTCCTGAGATATTAAGGGTTAAAAATTTGAAAAAGTGGTGCTACTGTTTATATTCTTTAAAGTGTATTAATCATGTATCAAATGGCGTAGCACATTGCTAAAGGCTTTAGCTTACCAATCTCTTATGTGAAATGGTCCAAGTGCGAGTGTTAAAAATTAATAAAATTCATTTTATTCTACACAAAAATCTATATGTAAATATATAAAAAAAAGAACACACCGAGACTCGAACCGAGGACGCATAGATTGGTAAGCTAAAGCCTTTAGCAATGTGCTACGCCATTTGATACATGATTAATACACTTTAAAGAATATAAACAGTGGCACCACTTTTTCAAATTTTTAACCCTTAATATCTCAGGAAGGGCTGCGTATCTACCCTAAGGTCTTTATAGTTTACTTAGTACCAGTCCCCCCTACAACCCTACTAAGTCCCATTGCTTAACTCGATTGCCGGTTCCTGGTGTCTCCTTGTTAGATGAGTAGGCTGTTATCAAGTTTAAAAACGAGGAATCATTTGAATGAATGTAATTTGAATTTAAAAATAAAGGAAATATAAAATGATTAATTTTGAACTGAAACTTCGATTCAATCATCGATGAGTAGGCAAGAGAGTAAAAATCCGAATATGGAGATACGGGTGGCAAATTTGCGGTACAGCTGCAGTCATATCAATCACATACAGGTGGTCCAAAAAAGAACTCTGCGACTCATTACAGGGTGCCCCTGGTATGTCAAAGGCTCAACACCAGCCCCCTGTCACTTAGAAACGAGAAAGGCTAAAAAAACGTGACCGATTTCTACGGAAATCAGTATTGTTATAAGAGTCTTACGTCTCAAACAGCCCCCTACAACTTAAACTTATCAGAGTTATTATAGTTATTATATAAAAATACTTATCATAATTATTCTCATATAATAACAATAATAATGAAAACATTTAAAAAAGTTTCATTTTAATAACTTGCCTGACGTTTAAAAACAATTATTTCTAACCTCCGACTTCCATAAATTCTTCGGTCTTCGTCAGTCTTTGTGGTCTTCTTTGTTCAACTCGTTAGCAACTAAATCGCAACTAGTGACTGCAAATCCAGTAAAAATGGTCACATTTTTGTAACATGGAGGTGTATGGGGCTGCTCAACACTACACAGCGATCTGAAAATTAAGGTGTCAGAAGTCATCCAGCAAGTTGATTTCCTAGATTGAACAAACAACAAAATAAAACGAAGTTTGATAAATCACGGGATTGTACCCGGTACAAGCTTCACGTTAATTAGACGTATGGTCTACCGCCACAGAGTTATCAGAACTTTATAGTCACCACGTGAAAAAACAAGTTTATAATTGGAAATAAAATCTAAGGACCGATACATATTGCGTTACGCGAGAGAAAAGAAATATATGACAAAAGAAAAAGAGGACTTCTAACACTTGAATAATATAGATATTATAATAAATGACACTGTAAGTAGTTAATAAACAGAGTATTTCTTTTACAAATGTATTGCATTTTCTTTTAAATTATCTTTCTCTTTTTTTTTTTTCAAAACGCTCACACTAAAGCTCTCATATTCTTTAGAAAGAAGTTTTATTTTTCACAAGCAATTTTTTGACGTGCTTATAAATAAAAATTGTATGTTCATTTGTAGTGAGACATTGTTGGCTTTTTTTACTCTCTCTATTTTAACCTGATTGTTGTATGTATGTATGAGCCACGCAAATCTAGCGACGGCAAATTATCCCATTTTCCGTAATCGGATCGAGCTGAATTTTAGCAGGTAGATTCGTTTTCGATGACAATGCATTTCATTAAAATCTCTAAAATTAAAATATCAGCTCTGGAGAACGTTCTATAATTAACTTAAAATAAAAAATCAATTCGGTCGCCCATCCCTATGGAGAAATGCTACTTAACCTTTGAAATTTATACTTTAAACTATTTTTTGATTTTACGTTATGTATCTCAAATATTTCATAGCATTAATCACGCGCACCAGTTTCGACAGAAAGTAGGAGAAAGAGAAATTAAAAGAGTTATAAAAACGTTGTGTTTATGGGTTAGTTTTTCATGTTGTCATAGTAATAATAATAATAATAAGCAAATGTTTGTATGTCGACAATGTGGAGACGGTTTGTATTACTGTTTTGTTACTATTTCAATGTTATATTTGTAGCCCAGTGATTAAGATGACGGTCTCACGTCTTAAAAGTCTAAGGGAAAAATCCGGCAATCGTCATGTTAGCTTTTTTATTGTAGGTACATTCAGTATTTTAAATTACCGGTTGTAAATATTTCACGAGAAGCTACTAGTATAATATTATTATTATAGGCCTAAGCAAATTTAAATAAACCTTATTTATCACAAAGCCATAAATTTATTTAGAACGAAAGAAGAATTCCTAAATTTTAAACTTACCGGTCTTACATTGTTATCTCTTATAAAAATCTAATAAAAAAGTTTTGCACGTAAAAACAATTAATTTAAAAATTCATATTGCAACAAATTAAATTAGCATTTGAAATGCATCTTCGCTTTAATAATAAACACGGTGCATTTAATTATTTTAATGTTCCTCTTAAGCATTTCAAAGCGTTGAAATAAGCGTTGAATTAAAAATGAATATTTAGCTTTCCGTTTTTTTATTTTAATAAATTTTCTTAGTAAAACTTCTTCCAATCCATCATTATACGTTTTTTTTTTTAGAATATATTAATTTATTTTAAAAACAGTTCACGTTACGTCTTGAAAAAAAAAACTAATTTTCACAATGAGAAATTTAATAAAATTAATTTTTCTTCTTATTTCTTTCTAAAAAAATTGTAAGTTCAATTTGCTCTGAACGAAAAAAAAAAAAAAAACTCTTTCAATCGACATTATTTTCTACTATGCCTTCGCTTGATTGAAACCATCGATAAGATCTCACATATCAGTCGAGACTCATTATCGCAAATATAAGTTAAATACTTTTCAGCGTTTAGTTCGATTGGATTTTAAGTTAAAGTACATTAAAATAACAGCGTTGTGTAGTTGTAATCATCGCAATTCTGTCTATTTCAATTAAATTCAAATTACTTTTCCTAACCATAATCTTCTAACGTTTACCACTATCTGTTTAGTGTCAAGAAAGCTAAATAGAGAAGTACTTAACTGTTGTATTATATGATTATGTCAACTGTTGGACAAATAGACACTATAAAGGGATGACGGCATGATTTAGATTTTAACACATCTATAGCATTATATGTGTAAGATGTTACATAGACTTTCTTGGAACTATAAATGGTCGGAAATTGAATTCTGAAAGTAAGAAGTCTAAAGTTAATTCAAATCGAATATTAGATTTTGATTTCCCTTTTCAACAAGACTTTAAACTCGAGAATTTATACTCACATAAGTATCTACCAATTATTTTCTCAATATCCAAATTTACTTTAATTTAGTTTGAATCTTCAAATAGCTTTTAACAATTGATGAATTGGAATAAAATACAGCGCAGTAGTTAAGTTCAGTAAGAGAATTTTCTTGGGAATAACATTTTTAAAAAGATCAAAATTTATTTATTCAAAATCAAATTATAAATATGTAAATATAGTTTAAGAAAATTTTATCTTTATTAATATAATATTCAAATTAAATGGTGTTTTGGTAAGGAAAAAAATACAGATGTTTTTTTTCCTCATCATATAAGCTTTCGGGAGTACTGAATCCGATTTTTAAGTTTGCTACTTCGTACGTCTATGACTTTATAGAGAAAAGACAGAAAATCGGAAAAAACGTGAAAATTGTCGATCTTTTTTTATTTTTAGCCAAAAATTCGTTAAAAAATGCATGTTGTTAGAAAGATATTTGTGTGCAAAATGAAAAGACATTACATTTGTTGATAAAAGACTTCTTACAAATATATGATCTTAGTGAACACAAACGAAAAACTTGAATATTTCAAAATTTAGGAAATATGGACCTTTCTTAAGCTCACTCTATTGAAGCCAAACTATTGTACTAGGAAAATTTTTGTATAAAGCCTTTTAGCAGGTTAAATGTAGGTACATGAAATTTGCGCTTAAATATTTTTCTCAAAACATGCATAACATAGTTTTATGACTTTTTGGTTAAAAATTATATAAGGTCAAAAATTTTCGGTTTTTTTTTTTATATTTTCTATGTGAAAGCATACCTATCTGTAGGAAGTAGCAAAGTTAAAAATTGGATTCAGCGCCCCGAAAACATTTCAAATGAGTGAAAAAATACTTCAGTATTTTTTTTCTAAAACAGGTAGGTACTTTCAAATACGATTTGAGTGGACTATAAATTAAATATAACTATCAAGTACTCTTTTATTGTTCTATTCATATTAATTTTTCTATTAAATAATAAAATATTGTCCGAATATTTGATGAAAACTAATTTTAAAAAAAATTAAAAATTAAAACATCAAGTGTAGGTATCAAGTAATTTTAAAGCTTTAACTTTTAAGAGGTAAAATACACGTAACATTCAACTTATTTAATCTTTATAATTCGTAGTTTAACTTAATCAAAACTTATGTTTCTCGCAGTATACGCGAGTGGAATAAGAAAATCCAATCTATATTTTTGCCAAAACTTAAATGAAAACTTTGAAACTTTAAAGGTGCAATTAGCATTTAAAAAGTATCTTCGCCACAGGTCAGATAATGACTTGACGAGTTCGTAAATACCGTACTACTACATCGATAAGATTACCCATGTATCATATTTTTCATCATTTTTGATATCTTAAGCTCGTTAAATAAATCAACGTCACAATCCAGGTGTTTTAATATAACTAGAGAAAATTGCCATTTTCACCTATATTAAAGTTTCTTTCATATAAGATGAATGTCTCTCAACCAAGTCTGATTACTGTGAATATCTCCATCATGAAACGTATTACGCCTTACATATGTTTCTCTTCCTTCCCTAGCTTTTCCTCTTAAACTACCATTGTGTTATAATTTAGTATGTGTACGTTACGGTTCTGTGTTCATTTAACCCAAAACAATTCAGAGAGGTTTCACTTTACTCAGCGAAAATTGAATAAACAACATTATTGTCAGGATTTGTTTATTTACGCGAAAGCTTTACAAAATAATCATCTGAATTAACAAATATCCAATAACAAAATGATTTTAGTCGCTGATTGGAACACTTGTGTTACTCTGAATTCTATTGATGTTGGAGTTTTGTCATTTATTGTATTATTCTCACATTCAGTCTTAATTGCTATTTGTTACAGGAGAATAATACGATTTCAGTGGTAGTTTTACAGTTCTTGTAATTTAATTAAATAAATAAAAAGATAAAACTGGAAAGGTGAGCTTTGATAAAACGAAGATAGATACCATAGCTGTAAATCAGTTCTTTTAAAACTTTAAAATTTATATGAATTTATAAAAGTTTACTTTTATCAGATAAGTAATAATAATTTTATATGTAACAAATTTATCTACCACTTTTTCTTTGAATTTTATCTATATGTGCGATTTGAAAAAAAATCTCTGTTGTTCCATTTGTCATTATCTAGCATGTCGTTGAAAGGTTATCGACTTTAATATACAATCTGATTATTTTAAAACTTGTTTTTGAAGACAAATTGCACATTTTATGGTTTTATATACCTTTTAGGGTTAAAGATTAATGAAAAAACAAACTGTAAAAAAGCATTTGAAGTTTGATAAATGTTAAAACCCGACGGAATTCCAAATCAGGCTTATATTCAGCTGTTTTTTACGAGCCTACATTTTTATTTTGTGAATGTCGAATTTGTAAAGAATGTATTTTTATGTTTAAAACAAAGTAAATTCAACAAATACTTTAATGAGATGCTGGTATTTAAAAAAATCATGAGTTTCAACATCACCGTCAATTCAAACATACATTGAGCTAAAAAAACTATTTGAATAATAAAGTGAATTTTTAAAGAACTTCAAATAAAAGTGTTGTTAAAAGCTCGGAGTTTGTAGATTGAAAAAAGAATTTCAAACACAACATAAAAGGTTTTTTAATTATTTCAAAATATCATCAGACTTTGTATAATACTTTGTAATTTCTTATAAAAAATAATTAATTTTTTAAGTTTCAGTGTATAGTTTGTAAGTAATTAATGCTGCCTATAAGAGATAAAAGCGACAAATTCAGATATTCTTCTTAACATAAGCTCGTCTAGGGAAAGTAGTTAGACTATCGGGGACACATTAATTATAAACAAGTCGAAACATTCCAGGAAAATGCGATGACTGTAGTGTGAAGAGTATCTCATTTGATTAGCTTTACTCACTGTAAACGAGAGCGGCGCCATCTCACAATGCACTTCCGTCCGGTTTCAAGATATAAATATATGTTTCTATATTTTCATTCATTTTCCAAACAAGATACAGACAACATGGAGACATTCTGTTTGGATAAATGTGGAAATTTTTACTATCTCTGAAATTAAATATAGCATAAGCTGATTTGAAATCATTTCTATATTTATTTTTCTACGTATTTCCATATTTTTCATAACAGCAACATTTTGATCCTCCGGAAATTTGATGATAATTTATTTATGCTGTTACCATTAAATAAAATTGTGTTACAAATTTAAGTTTAATTAGTACAAAAATAAAGGGACAAATAACACAATAATAAATTAATTATTTTGGTTATACAAATCTAAAATATCATTGTATCATTTTCAGTAACACTTAACTCATAAACTAAGTTATTGTTCAATGTTCATGCTGTATAATTTTATGAATCGCATAAATAAAGTTAAGAAATTTAAAAATATAATATATAAAGTGGCTTTATTGATGACTGTAAATTTGGAACAATAGAAACAATGTCGATCAGCTTAAAATAAAGGAGTTTCATTGAAATGGTTATGTTAGAAAGGACGTCAATAGCTTGTAAGTAGATGTAGATAAAAATGCAAATCTCTTATTTACTTCTCTTCGGTATATTCTTGAGAAGTTTCACAATGTAAATTTTTGCACTAGAAATTGATTTGCATTTTTGTACACTTTGATCAATATAAAAAAGGAAATACACGAGTGTAAATCAATCGAGTGGTTAACTTAATATTTAGAGACCAAATAGAGGTATAGTATTCTTAGGAAAAAGAAGTTAAAAACTTTGTATAAGAATTTTTTCAAGATATTTTTTTCAATCAAATTCTCAATATATTTATATTTGATGTATGAAAATACTTTTGTCTAAGTGTTTCTTTTAAGCTACTAAATTTATAATTTTATTATAATTTAATATGTAAAAGTACGTCACGAATGAATATTTATTCAGATTTTTGTTTTTTTTAGAATTAAATAATATGGTTAGAGAAGCAATGAATCGGGATTTCAAATGAATGCTTAGAGAGTATCAGCTTGAGACGTTTCGCCATATATTACAGCTTCTTCAGGCTCTCTGATCTATGCTCAGCATTCTTGTCCTTCCGTAGCCTTGCATATATGTCAAATTATATATAATTTCTTTCTATTTTAAAACCGAGTTTGACACTTATGATTTACAATAAATTATTGAATTTAGTGTAATATTTGGCGAAACGTCGCGATATGATACTCTAGTAGCATTCATTTGAAATCCCGATCCATTGATCCTCTTCGAATATCTATTAATACCTACATTACAAAATTAATTAAACAAAATAAACATATTTAGAACATTGCAAGAAACATTTTTATTTAAGTTAAATACGATTTTATATACTTGCTAAATAACCAAAAAAAGCTTTTAAGTCTGTTAGTTGTTTCAGTATAATTAAAAGCTAATTCTTTATTGATTCATAAATGATAAGTATAAAAAAGAATAAATAGTGATTAATATGAAATAGCCACATTTTATTCTTGCTTTTTATTTAACTTAAAATATAATAGGAACGTTTCAATAGAACTATATTTATGATTCACGCTTTTATTTACTTAATGGGAAAATGTTAAAATGTTACGATTTTCTCATGTGAACAAAAATTTTTTTGTCATACTTATCCAAGAAAATAGTTATGGATTTATGGTGTAGCATATTAAATACTCTTACTTTATATGTTATTTACTTATATATGCTAGACATAAAAATATCAATGTGAAAATCAACAAATATAATGCTATTTTTGTAAGGATAAATGAGACATGAAAAATAAACTTTGTCGACACTTGCTACTTTTTCAACTCTGATCTCCATATTTAAATCGCGTTGGTTGAAATTTAAAATTATTTTTGAGTGAGTTGATTCAATAAAGTGGATGCGCATTTGAGCAATAAAAACGATTAAAGATTTTAATATTTTTAATATATCTCCGCTGGAAGTTATTCAAGTAGCGAAATATCAATTTTAATCCTTTCGTATTTGACTGAGTGTATAGAAAAGTAAACGTGATTCACATTTAATATAAATTCAGCACGTACTAAAATAAAAATAAAAAACCGGGTTACATTTTGCGATTAGCCTCATTCGGTGGTCGTCGTTACGAAGTTAAAAAAAATTGTATATACATTTGCAGACACATATTAAATTTTATGAAATGCACATTTGAAATAACACAACGTGATTTAATTATTGCAGACAGACGTATACCGACGCCCGCGCCGCGTAAAGTTGAACGTGACACGCTATGTAATATTATCTTAGCAAAATCATTTTTAATTTAACGTTATTATACACATAAACGACGACAAAAACGTATAATTTTCAAATATATACACAGTTCAGATTGTCTTCAGCTTAATTCAAAAAGTATATGAATTTAGCAAATGTTATATTCGCATTGATACCACAATATACCTGACATCATATTAAATTACGTAATTTTTCTTCTTTAAGACCGATAAATATATCAAATAAATTTCTTAGCTAAACTAACAACATACCAATGGCTACTTATTATCATTAAGGATAATTAGTAGACAATTTCAGCACCTGCTACAGTTGACAATTGAAACTGATAACCCTGCAGATGTGTATGTAGGTCGTATTAATTTTAATTTGAACTATAAAACAGACATTATAATAGAACTTATGAACTTTGGCAAGACGCATTAATAATAAACCCAGTCTAACAAATTAACAATAGAAATGTCTTAAATTAATTACTTACTAATTAATTAATAAATCTTCAATGTTATGCATTCTTCGAATGCAATTTCTATTCTTAGAAATGTGTCATTTGCAAACAACATAATTTATATAGGAATGTCTTTATAAATCTAATATATAATTGGATTCAATTCAAGTCAAAAAGTCAAATATTTGCTTGCAAAACAGGAAAATCTGATGAAAACTAAACAATTTGTAAAAGGGGTAAACAGGTTTTAATTGTAATTCTCAAAGGAATTTATCAACAGGTTAGGAAGATAAGCAGGTTATTAAATTTTTATCCTACTCTTTTGTTTTTAGAATCATAGTATCAACATATAAGTAAAGAATAATTAAGTGATTTGAAACTTTTTGGATTTGTGAAAATTTGTTCTTTGCGTTTAGAAAAAAAAAATATAAGTTAACAGTTTTATGATACATTATACAAATCCGATCAGATTCACGATTAAATTTAAATTTTTGTTGAATACTTAACTAACCTTATTAATGTAATTTAATTTAATTAATTTCATTACATACTCGCACTTAATCTTCACAACTCGAACAGCATTAAATACCTACTTACATAAAGTATCGGTGTTTGTCATGCTTACAATTTTATCCATATAATATTATTGAAAGGTTCATTGTAGTTTTTTTCCCATTATTTTGAAGCATATTACTTTAGGATGGTGTAAAAATCGTCTTATACAGCGTTAGTTCAAAGGCCAATGATACAAATATTGAACCCTTCCTTGAAGAAGGGGGGCATATTAAAAATGATATAATTTAACGTGACGTAAAGTTAGAAACAGGTTTGAAGTTCATCAAAAAACAAGGTAAAAGGACTCACAACTTGTGCAAGCTCAGTCAAACATGTTGAGCGCTATTAAGGCCTTACCTCCAAATAAAAGTAGGAAAGGGTGTTGAACTCCAATAAATTTTTTTAATTATGAAAAAGTTTTTATTTTTTAAAAATATTTATTCTTATTTGTTTTATTATTTTCATATTTTAATAAATTCTTATACCAATTGAAATTGTTATAGCTACGTTAGTCCTTTGTGGTACACGTTTTCAAGTTCTCTAAGTTCAAAAAAGTTGTTTTTAGAAAAATGTCTGTGGGTGTCTGTGTATGACAGCGACATCGTATCGAAAGCTTAATCCGAAATTCACCAAACTTAGAATTTCATCTTCATATTTTATTTTAGTAGTTGTACCACGATGTCTTTGGTTGAAATCAGCTAGTAGGAGGCCCCACTTTATTCTATACACATTTAAGTTTTTTCAACTGTTTTCTGAAACGATTCAAACGATTTTCTTTAAACTTGCTATGATGATAAGACTCATCAAAACCTACAAGTTTTAATTAAAACTTTCTTTTGGGAAAATTCAAATAATGGGGGTTCTAGGAAAGAGATTGGGAGTTCGTATATAAAAACTACATATAGTTCCGTTAAAGATACTTATTTAGTAAGTATTCTATCAATAATATTTTTAATCAACTATGGGCTTTATTTATATTTTTTTAAGTAAAATTCTTTCATTCATATAAAAGAAAGTTCTGCGTCGCGTCGCAGCAGATATTTTTTAAATGAGATTTATAGATTACTAATTATTAATTAATCTATGAGCTTTAAATTGTCTTAACTGTCCTAAAATGTTAAAGGTACTTTTTTTGAACAAAAATATTAAACGAAGTTTAAAATGCAAATCTCTTATGACATAGACTTAAAATTGGACAAATTAAAAAAATGAGTGGTTCTAACTAAGCGAAGATTGATTAGCCTAAAAAGTAGCTTTGACTTTTTCTCCAACTCCAAAATTATAAAAATTTCCTATTGTCAAAAAGAATCAAAATCAACTGATTTGTGAAAATGAATTCAACTTATCTTTTACTCCTAATATTTTGTAATTAAAATAAATCACTAAACTATAAATTTAAAATTTAAGAATATTTTCTAGTTTCTCAACATTTATACTGTATCTAGTAAAAAAATTAAAATAGAAAATTGTAATCTTGAAAATCAAAATCCTTTTCCCGGTTTCATCTTATTTAAAAAAAAAAACTAATAAATAATTTATATTAATACGAGTAATTATTCTAGGACCTATTGAGGGAATAACTATTGAGGGAAACCAATAATAATATGTTTCTAATATTTCGAATAAGATAATGGGCCATCAAAAAGGTTAATATTTTATTGAGTCATTATTTCCGTGTATCTTATAGTATTCATGAAAAATATGAAACTGGAAATGTGTAATTGAAGAAAATTTACAAGCTTTATCGGTAATTTTAGTGGAAAATTATAGGAGGTAATTGATTTATACTTTAATTATAAGTAATTATTATCATTAAATTGGGTGTTAAATATAAAACGATCCACAGTTTATGTTTTTATGAAAATAATGATTCAAATAAAGATATTGAGAACGTAGCAGGAATATAATACTCGTAATGGTTCATAATAATCAGATACTAATTTTAAAATATGATACATAGTTATATCAGTTCTTATAATGTTAATTTGTAAGTTATAAAAGTAAAACGAATAAATCGTTAATGGGAATTTATGAGTTTGAATCAAAACATAAATTTCAATACGTGTCAATCTTAACCATGGTACTAATTAGAGTTGATAACGCGAGTATAATGTCTGGATACACAAAATGTCATTTTAGAGGGAGGAGATGTAATCTGGGTGGAATTGATCTTTTGTGTTACCTAGCGACTAAACTAGCACACATCACCCGGTAACTAGGTCCAGACTCCAATACAGGACTATGCCACGTAGTAACGATATATTTTATTTTGCTTTCAAAACCACATGCTAAAGCTCTATTAAGTTTGCTTCGTTGTGTGATTTTTGTAAGAAAAACCCGCTTATGTGAATGCTAAAGATTTTTCTGTATACATATTGGCATTGATATTTAGGTTATTATGGGCTAACGTGTCTTGTATCTTTCTAAAAGAATAATAATCTTTGATTGTGTGAGATAAAAAGAAATTTCTTTAGTGAGAAAATACAAAGTGTGCTGAAATGATCTAATCGTGATTATTTTACGCATTTTGAAGGAATTTCTATTTGGAAAAATATGAATAAAACACTTTTTTGATTACAACAAATCTATAAAAAAAAATTTTAACTTCAAGTATTGAACTTTAAAGAGAATTTACACGTTTAGTTTATATAAAAACAATCAAATATCAGTAACTATAAGGAATTACAAATATAAACACACTATATTATCAATATTTTTAAAAGCTCAACTTTTTCTACTTTTTCTAAATGGTTTTCCTTGTATATTTGTTTTCAATTATACTTTACGAGTTGAAACTTGAAAATATTGTGACAAGTGTTATGTAAATAACGTGAATGATTTTAATGTGAGACTCTTTTGAGAAGCGATGATAAGTACCTACTTATTTTTTTAATATATATTTAGAAAACAGTTCTATACTTTGTATTGTGTGTGTGTGTGTGTGTGTGTGTGTGTACATTCCTATAAATAGAATTTTTATAACTTGTTCTTTAAAAACTTTTGAAATAAGCAAATCAAAACTAAACAAATTCACATTGTTGTATTTCTATGTAACAGATCTGAGCAAACAATCCATTATAATATTCAACGCATACTTATATTTATTTTCTTCCGGCATAGCATCGAGAGTATCTTCTATATTTATGCAATATATTTATGTACAAAGTTTCGTGAACAGGATTTCGATCGTTTTATTTTCCTTCTATCAGAAAATATAAATTTGCAACAACAAACACATACCTGATTTTTTGCTACTTTTTATATAGATTTAAATATTTACCAATTTTTTTCGCCACACTTTGTACTGTAATAGTAGATGTTACATAATACCGCCATTAAATAAAATTGACTTTGAGTAAAATATAGTATAATGGTTACATGTTTTTATGTTTCTTTAGAATACATCAAAATCGTTGAACACCAAGGAATTCTTTATAGTATATCGTAGAGTATAAAACTGAGGATAGACAACTCAATCAAGTGCATAAATCAGTTTTGCAAATATTGCATTGGCATCTACTGCAACTGGAAATGATATATTAGTAGGTAGTCGTTTATGATTTATTCGCCGCAAAACTACCTGCTTTTTATTTGATCCAAGGTAAATTATTCACATTGATAAATTCGTCTTCTGAAAGCATATTTGTGACAGGATATTCTATAATGATTGATTAATTTTTAAACAACATTCAAATTGATTAAGTTCAAACAGCTTACGAGAATATCAATTTTATTCACCTTTTCATAGAATAAATTCTTAAAAATAATACGTCGTTTAATATACTGTACATCATTTTGTCGTAAGGCACAAAAAACGTTTTAAAAATATCCTTTTTAACTTCCCACACAATAATTTTAAAAGGTTACTGCTTTGTAAAACCTCCTACTTAATACTTGTCTGAATGATTTTGAAACAATAAATAATATGAACAATTTCATTTGTTACTCCTGTATTTAATCAAAAGGATAAATACTCGAATTTTAAAAGCACAAATATTATCGGCATACTTTTGTTTTATAAGCGTAATAACTTATTCGTGTAGGAAGTAAAAATACCTATCTGAAGCAAAAATGAAAAATTTAGGAAATATGTTTAATTATTCTTCAACTTGCCAAAGAAATTTTTTTTGTTTTATGCTGTGAAAAGTTGTTCGATACTGGAACCTTTGATAATAATTAACTGTTGGATACATCAAAAATAATTATAATATGCAAAAAACCTAATTTTCTACTATAATATAACTTTTATTTTTAAAGAAGCACTATATCCGTTATTATCTTTATACTGTTAGTCTCATTTACACGTTGATTACTGCAAGTGTGAGTGGTTAAAATAAAACACATGTGGACCGCAACTGATTAGTGTAAGTGATTAATAATCCGTGAATAGAAGCGTGTTCTATTTTTGCGTGTCGCTACGTCTCGCACGTATTTCACTTGCAGCTTGCCTCCTAAGAAACAAACTTACTAATTAAACTAAGCGTAGCAGCTAAGCATTACAGTGGACACTATTTGCACTACACACTTGCACTAATCACTCACAAGAATCACTAACCACTTGCACCCGCACTAATCAAAGTGTAAATGGGCCTTTAAATGAAGGCTTTACTTATAAATAACTAGTTGATATCCACCCGCTTCGCTGAGCGTATCTAAATTAAACTAATGAGTAAATGGACCCCTACATATCAATATATGAGGATTCAACTCTTTTGACAGAAAAGATAGATAGATAATTTAATGGCTTATATATCCATAAAAAATTCATCAAATATAATAGAATAGAAAAGGGTCACCTATTGGCGCAGTGGCAGTAGTTTTCTCCACTTCATGGTTCGTACCACTTGACTGTCAAGTGGTACGGGTTCAATCCCCGTTAAATCCTAGATTTAAGATCCTAGAACTAAAATTAACATTGACCAACAGATATTTTCTGTATTTAGACAGCCGTAATATGACCTTAGCTGTTAAAGCGACATAAACACAAAAAAGTATGTTCCTTTAAGACTTGAGAACCTTTCATACGCAATGTCATTTAAAACTGTTCAGCCTTTAGTAGAATTTATTAGTAGTTGTATGGGAAATCCATACAAAATGATTTTAAGATCTGCAGAATAATGTTTTATCTTCAATTATTAGACCGCCGCGACGTCTTAAAATTTAAAGTGAGACATTTAAATGCAATTATTCAATTTTTAACGAATTCAACAGTTTCTAGGTTCGTCGCGAGTTTATTTTCTAGCGGGTATTATTACAAAACGAGGATTTTCTTAAATTATTGATTAAGATGTACCTACTTAAGAAACTAAAATTCAGTCGTGCGCATTTTATACTCGTACTATAACATCACTAAAATGTTCATCTCTATTTTCTGAAAAATTCAACTGCATATACTTGTGTAAAATAAATATTAAATATCAAGATTTCTGAATTTTAAATGTCAGCTCTTAGTAAGTTTTAACTAACGTTTATTGATAACATATCATATTTCTTTTGAAAATATGTCGTTTCATATTTAAACTTTACTACATTTTACGATTTGTAGTAATTGAATTTGCTATATTTCAAAGTTTTCCCGGCGTCTCGGAAAGTCGATCGTATTTAAAATTTGCATTTGCTTCCCACTTAAGCATATTATTAATAGAACTGCACCATATCCAAACGCGTATGAAATATGTTCAGAATTTAATTTCACATTTATTTTATTTAAGGTAGGTACATGAAAAACTTATATCATTTAGTTGAATAATAAAAACCCATAAAAGCACAACACAGATACCAAATGACTTTTAAAAAACCTTAAAAAGCATACGTATTACACAAAGAAATGTAAAAATTATCTGAATACAGATTTATCATTTTAAATTAAAAACAATGGTAACAATCGAAAATAGTATAAGACCAAATCAAATCCTTTTGGATAAAATAAGATTTGCAATAAGACCAAAATTAATTGAGTAGAAAATTGAAAACAAAATGAAGATTACGAAAATGCGCATAAACTAATCAAAATTAAATTGGAAAATTTAGAAGATACATCAAAACCTATCGTAGTACTTAAATTCCATTCATTTGAAATACATTGATAGCAAACATGTTGAAAACAATTATTCCATGTCAGTGTTTATAATTTCAAATTTGCATTCCCATCCAAAATATCCGATTACACTATCGGGTTCGGTACCATTCAATGTGTTTGTATTGAGTTAAGCACAGTAACAAATTTATAAATGTGTCCACTAAGTTTTGAGTTTAAATTAATAATGACGGTAGACTGAGCAAAAGTGTCTAATAACTACATGAATTTTCAATGAAATATTTACTAGTCGACGCTAAGTTACAAAATTCAATTTGTCATTTATATTGAGTTGTAACCTTAGCTCAAAAAGGTTGTTCATACTTTGGTGAAGTGTTAACTGATCGATTGATGTGGGAAAAAATGACTTTGGTAATTGAAAACGCCATGTCTAAAACAATTAGGTGATTGACGCTAGACATAATGCCCATAAGTTTGTTAACTTGCTGCTTTATTTTTGTCTGAAGATATATTAAATTTATTACGCTAGACAAATCAATATGGTTATAGATGAAGTTGTTTCTACGAGCATATGAATCAAAAACAAAAAACGTTAAAAAGTGTTTTTTCAAAACAAAAATCATGATTAAAATATTTATATGCATTTGAAATAAACAGCTACATTCTGTAACATTATTGCGTCCACAAAACTGAAAAGCTGGTTTCGTTTTTATATCTATAATATATCCTGCTTTCAAAATTTGTTTGATTTAAACAACGACTAGTTGGATGTTATATTAATAAATAATCAATATAAATTATAAATACAAACAGGAGGTATTTTTAAATCTAATTAATTTTAACTGTACGTTCATTAGCAGCATACATCAAAAATATGCATGTTTGATTTTTACATTAATAACCAAAAAGGAATTTATTTTTGAAAACAAGTCCCGTTAACTAAGCATATGATTGATTAATTTGTTAACCCTGTGATATTTTATAACCTTTAAAATATAAAGTGAAAATGTAGATAATGAAACAAGATATGGTCCTGGACTAAACATTTTTTATAATTTTTATGATGCAAAAGATAAATTGAAGTAGGAGGAAAAGTATGAAGAAAAAACTGTCTGTGAAACTCAACTCCAATACATGCACTTTTGATTCGAAAAAGCTTCGAATAAAAATCTATGGAATTTATACGGATAAAGCAAATTTGCATAGATTATACACATAGATAGATGAAACCTTATCAAAATCATAGAACGAGATACCCAGCTACAGTATGGTTAGAAAAAAATTTCGTTTCATGTTTTCTGAGTAAATAAAATTTAATTAAACCAGCCTCAGGACTATTTCATGTATGTAGTTCCTATAAAAATTAATATTATTTTAAACTAAGAAATAGTTTTTTATAATTTACCTTAATTATGTCATTAAAACGATTGAAATATAAAAAATAAAGATATCCATTATCAAAGTTACTCATTTTTTTGAGAAATTTTATATTTTTAGTTAATGTTTTCGAACATTCTTCAAATTCTTTATAATTAATCTAACAAAAAAATCTTGAATTCCTTAATCATTTTCTTGTAACAGAACAAATTTTACACGTTATCTCAAGTTGTAAGTGAAAATCTTTCGCTCGTTTCTTGCCTTAAATTTGCAAAAAATCATTTTTTCCCCAATGTTGCACACGAAAAAGCAATTTTTTCCTAGATTTCATTATCGTACGTCACTCGTTGACGAAGGTCTCTATTCTCTCAATTTCCGTAAATAATCCAATGGATATCCTTTGTTGCGACACTTTATCTATTTCATCAAAACTTTGAATAGATTTCTTCGAACTGAAATCGATTATTCGTGATTTATTTTCGTATAACTTTTATTTTCTCCGTAGTGCGAATTACATTGTGACAATTTCAATATTTCTTCATTTATCTACAGTTTATTTTATTCACATTTTCAAATAATTTAGACCAACAGTTTAATACGTAGTACAGATAGTGTTGAAATTGTCAAGTAATTAGGTTGTAAAATTAATTTAACAAACACTCCAGATTTCTGATAGAGCAAATAAATCAATAGATTAGAGTTTAGAGGAAATGATTTATAATTTTAGCAAATAGTTTTACTTCAAACATATGGAATTTATGAAGGCAGCTGTACTTATCGATCGTTGAAATCTAATTATGCTTATGATTATGATTAACCAAACCGATTAATTCAAAAACAAATATTAGCATAAGAGAATTGAGAATTATTTCACTAATAATTCCATTTCAAATTAGTTATATATTCTGAGTGTTTTTACCCTCACTGACAATGATTAAAGGAAAAATTGTACCTTAATTATATGGAAAGAATTAAGCTAAAAAACTAATTATAAATTTTTGCTAACTTTACAATTATATAAGGAAACTTGAATATTTAGTTAATTAATTTCATCCCCTTTAGACATATTTAAAATCTTTTCACTATCACTTCCTACAAAGACTTTCAGATCATTTCATAACAAGGCATATTGTTTTGCAAAACTTACCTAAAAATTTTATTATAAAAATGTGCTTTGAATTACTTTTTTTAAACTTTTTCTTGTATTTTTTGCTTTTTCTTGTTCTTTCAATTAAATAAATCAGTTCTAATTTCAAGCATTGAAACAAAGGTGGACGTTTTAGTGACACATAAGTATAAAATATATAAAATATGAGTATACGGGAACTATTTAACATTCAGGTAATTACGAAATTGAAAACGTTGCATATAAATTATAAATACGAGTTGTCCCATTTACGTGAAAATCCATATTAAATGGAGATAGGATTTATCTTTTGTCGTTATTATTCAAATTAAACGTATATATATGTTATTATAGTTCAAGGAAGACCTCTAATATCGTTATAAATTTTATGAAAAAAATTAACGTTCAAGATAATTTTCACTTGAATAAAAGCGTTAGTATAAATATTTGGTTATTCACTTTCAATATAATTGAATTTTTTGATAAAACAATATATACCTAGTTACTTTTTATACAAACCATTTTTTACCAATGACATAAAAAACCTCCTTTTGTTATGAAAATTTATAACTTTATTGCATTGTATTCGTGTTGCTTATCAGAATGTTATTTCATTCTATGTTTGTGTAGTATTTTGTTGTCGCTACCTATATTTGCTTTCCACACAATAAGATACTGGAGCCATACCCTAAAGCTTCTCCTGTAATTTCTTCTATGCGATTTTTTTAAAAACTTACATAAAAAGTATAAACATAATTTTTTTTCATGTGATTTTTTTACATTCTATAGAAAACGGAGAGTTATAGTTTTTTACCGCATAGATTTATAACGTGTTATTGACTCATTAATAAAACCACCTCGTTCAATTCGTTATTATTTCACTAATTCTAATAACACAGCTTTAATTGATATTGTTTCGTTTATTACAACTTTTATAACCATGTTGTATTTGCTCAATTAGTTTGTTTAACATATCAAACCGTCCACATTTTACAATTACATGTTCTCATTTGTAATTTCTCTTAATTGAACAATTATGGCACTAATGGATAAATATAATTGGTAAAGCATGTTCAAGTGTGTAATAAAATTAATTTCTTCAGAATATAATAAAGATTTATAAGTTTGGTTTCGGTAGCTACCAATCCTCGAATGTTCTTTTAATGTCAGATAATGATAGATGAAAGTTAAAGGTCAAAGGCCTACTTATACCAAAGAAAAACATTATTAACCTAAAAACATTAATTGGCAGATATGAAAAAACAACGTTGTATGGTTGTAACTTGAAACTTTAAGTGTTACCTTTTTTTCTATTGAAACATACATTGACAATAACAAAAATGAAAGAAAGCTGAATCTGAGATATTGGAAAAATAGTTCTCATTAAGACAATCAGGGGAATAATTGCAGAACTCCTGATGTACCGTTAAATAAAACAGATGTAAAACACCAACATATATTTATAATTGTTTATAATTGTTAAATATTGCGGGAAAGAAAATGTGTTGGTCCTGAAAAATTATTTGGCCTAAGACTCTTCATAACAAGATAAACGAACTTTTTAAATGACAATATTTATTTTTTTATATACCATATTATCATTTTTATAAGCGCATTTTCAAAATAAAATAAATAGAATTATAAAAAAAAAACGTTCTTTGAAAAAAAATATCCTATATTCATGTGAACAATTTTTTTCATGCTTTTTTCAATATAATATAAGTAAATAGATTCACCTAGAAAACGTTTTTATCCATTCATAGATTTACTCGTATAAAATACAGTTAACGATTGTGATATGTAATCTAAAAAGACTATACAACAACTGCACAAAATATTTGAAATCATTCCAAAATATATGATTGATATGTTCATAAAATGTTTTCTGTTCCTGCTTGTGCATTGCTACATGTTCTTTTAATCCTTTCTTATAAATGAATAAATGTGATTGATGAGGACAAGGAGCTACATTATACTATACAAATAAATATTATACTTTTTTGCTTCATTGAATGCAAGATGAAAATTATAAAATGATCCCATAACAAACAAAGATCTAAAGAAGACTTTTGTTAAAACATTAATGGCTTGCCTTGGTACGCCAATACACAATAATATAAAAGATAATAACTGTAATTTATTTTAATTTACCATTTTTAATAATTATTTATAAAAACGAAGACAAGAAATTTTTGTCAATTACTTAAAGAAATATTTTCATGTCATTAAGGATATTAAATATATTAGTTATTAAATATAACAAAATCTAATAAAATACACGCTAAGCTTCAACTTGATTCTATTAAACATTTTTCTCAAGAATTTCTATGTTTATTAAGATTTCAATGCTGTCGAGTAAATGCCTCGAGTTATGGTTTTACAAACAGTAGAAAAAAGGAAAAGCTTTAACCGGAAGAAAAAGCTCACAGGAAATATAAAAATACTTTTACATTGTTAGTTAAAAACAACACTTCCTGTTTGTATTCCGAGTTGTATGTGCGGATCTCTCGTGCATGTTCGGTCTGAATTCGAAAGATAAGCATATGAATGAGTATTAGAATAGGGGCTTTAGATTCTAAGTAGTCATTTTTCTAGCTCGATAAATTTTATATTTATTTCATCCAGATTTTTCTACACATTCATTCACATTTTTATGCCATTTACAAATGCTACAAAATAATGCTATAGCAAAAAAAACATATACATTTTAGTCCGACTTTTCCGAAACATTAAATAAAAAACATGCTTAATGAAACCAAGCTTGACTCCTGTCAGAATGGCAAAGCATGTTAGAATCAAGAAAGTAACGAAATGTTCCGAATAACCTCATTCAATCGAAAAGTTAATGAAGTAGATAACCAAATTATTGGAATTTTTATCGAAGAATAATATTGCACATAATCATATGAAGCAAAATATTTCTCTTAAGAGCACATGAGATAGTTTCAATTTACATAATGTGTATGAGGTAAAATTGAAAAACATGTCATAAGATGTTATATGTAAAATGCAATCGTCCTCTGTGCCAATGGGATAATGTTGGTATTCCAGCAGGAGTCCACATGTAAGATCAGAATCATTGACGCATCAATCCCGTGGGAAGCACGGGCTAGACCGTCTGTTCTTTTCGAAATGGTTCACCTACGAGTGTAGCTCAAAGCGAATAGCTTTTAAAGTTATTTTTATCAATGCTACTTATTTTCATTGTCAGGTAAATATTTTGCGATACAAGCTTTATGTCTAAATGAAGAGCTGATAATGTTATTGCTTAACTTAGAATATATTTTCACTGAGAATCAATATTAACTAGGATGAACTAACTTTGTTATTTTGAAAATAAAATGTTTCTTTCTTTCGTGTTGTATCAATTTAAAGAGCTCTTAAGATGATCAATATTTTTATAGATAAAACAAGGACAAGAATATTTGTTTTTTAAATAGGATCTTTTACACGCAGAAAGAAGAAAAATGTACATTCCATTATAGCATTTATTTCTTAAATTTACGAGTTTTTTTTTATCAAAATTTCATCTACTTTTTTGAAACTGAAAACATTTTGTTTCGTTTTTTTTTTCATTTACAATGTTAAATGTATAACCAGAAGGGTTCCATGCAATTTAGTTATATATACTCGATATATATCAAACAAAAAAGAATTTCATATCTAAGAAAAAAAGTTCGTATGATGATAAACTGATTTTGTAATTGAAAATTTTTATTTTCGATTCTTATATTCAAACAATTTTTATTTAAAATTCATATTTATTTTATACTGAAGCAAATAGAAATGTATTATTTACATAAGCTTAAAATATTTTTCAGACATCACAAAAAAAAAGAATTGAACTAATGTTTCTTATTTGTAAGAGCTTTTTTTCGTTTTTATCAAATTTTTTACCAAAAAAAAAAAACATTTCTTTACAATTATTTCTTTCAAAAGACAGAAAATAAATATCTCTGAGCTGTACCGAGTTTGTAATGACTCTTACGAGTGATTATATTTAAAAAATTATACTCTTGTTAAATCTTAAAAAAAATTTTGGGGTTTAATTTACAAATTAATTAGTTTGATTTGGTGGAAATTAAATGTATCATCATAAACGGAATAATGGTCAGTATAGATTGTCATTTCATTATATTGATCGTCTTAGACCAGAATAATGCTTACAATTACGATATCTGTTTCGAAAATCACGCTTCAGTTATCGAAACTCAGAGTGTCCTATAATATCTGCCTTACAGTTGACATAATCCTCCGTTCGAACAAGACATTCAAGTAACAATGAATCATTTTTGTATTAAGTTTCTTTAGTTGATACTAACAATAAGCATCTGCGCGGGGACAGCGCACAACGTGACTTGTAGAAGGCATTAATGCTCGTTATAATAAATGTAGAGCTCTAGAATCATGGTAATTAATTTTTATTTTGCACATTAAATACTACAAATATAAAGGACTTAGGGTTCCAACAAGACAGTGCAACGCACTACATAAAACACGTCACAAGGAATTTGTCGCAAGAAAAATTCTATGTGTAAGTTTCATAAAATAATTCTGTGATCTTCACGTTTTTATGATATCACGTCTTTTGGGGTGGATTGTGAATTGGTAAGAAACTGGACAAATATAGCTTAGGGGCCCATCTAATTGCTCAACAAATTTCCATTTTGTCAAGAAACTGTTTGCGATAGCGATGAATGTATGTGTATTATATAAGTTTAATGTAAGCTGATTGTGAAATTGCAATTTACATATAGAACAAAGAAATGATTTAGTCGATAGTTCGACATTGTTGTCCTATTAGCGAGTTTCAAAAAAAATTCTTATGTTGTCCGAAAATAAGGAGTATATACATATTTAAAAAAAATTGGCACCAAAACCAACTCTTTATATCAATATGTATTTAACTTTGCTATACAATCCATTTTTTCATTTCCCATTTAACAAAGATATTTTTTATTTTTGAATTTTCATTACTTTGAAACATTTTACTGTAACAACAATCTGAAGGAAAAGATTTAAAAGAAATTTCACTTTCTACATAAAAAGTTTCAAAAACAATGTTTTTCAGATCAACCGCTTTAAAAATATCGAAGTCAAAAATAACATTTATTGAATTTTTGAAATATTTTCCAACTTTGTACAAAAGTCTTTTTTGTGAAGTGATGAATTTCCTTTAAATCTCTTTTTTCACATTGTTGTTACGATAAACTGTTACAAAGTTATGAAAATGCAAGTATAAAAAAAATTCTGCGTTATTTCATTGGAAAATGAAATAACGGATTGAGACAAAGCTCAGTATTGATATTAAGAGCTCGTTTGGCGCCAATATTTTTTGTTTTAATATTTCTATATACTATCAATTTGGGACACCATAAAAATTTTGAAACACCCTATTGTTCTAAATTTGTATTCTGTAAACGGTATCCTTGAGAAAAACGCTCCGCTTCACAGCTAGTGATTGACATGATAAAAATGTTAAAAATTGGCGCCTTAAAAATTACCCTGGGCAGCAGCTCAAAAAGCCCTTAAGTAAATTCGCCCCTGATATCCCCTAGTATATTGGCAACCCATTAAACTTGGGACTACGTGGAAAGTAGCATTACACTTATACGTATGTAAGGTGGGGATTAATTACCCACATATATTTACACATAATATAAACAATTACATTGGCCAGCACTGGCCCCGTATAATTTGAATTGCTTAAGGTATATAACGCCGTTTCATTAGGGCAGTTGCGAGAGGTATCACTGCATGTTCAAATTCCATTTCTAGTCGCCATACGTATCAAATAGTACAAAATATAAACATTACACAGCTACCACATTATACAACCACAATTTTTCTAAATCAAAAAAGAAACTAATTTTTATTTATTTATACTAAAACGGCCATCAGTCTACCATTATAATATCATGTTATCTAAGTGAAGGGTAAATAAAATTATCAAACTTTTTAAGATGCTAAACGAATCCTTCATTTTATTTACACGTAGATTGTTGAAGTTCTTATGTATGTTCGGGTTAATATATGAACACAGCATACACATTGCTCAAATCAACAAACTGGTACTTTGCTTTACAATATATTATACATCATGATTGTTTAAAATCTCAAGACTTTCTAAATATCTAAACAAACTATATACTTATAGCTATTGAATTAAATTACATATATATAAAAAATAACGAAACTAAGTATTTAACTATGCAAACCATGGTATACATAAAAACAGGAAATATGACACTACCATTTCTAAAAAATCTTTATTGCGAGTAATGTAAGAAAAACTTGAAAATACAACGAATAATTAACTATTTGCCAGAAAAAAGCGAAAAAAATTAAGCAAATCAGATAATCTACGCGAGTTATTTTCTCGCAGAAATTCAATTAAAAATCAAAAACTTTGCAGACATATAATTTAAGTGAAAGAGTTAATTGAACTATTCAGCAAAATTTACATTTGAACTGTCCTCGTCAATCGAGTTCTATTTTCGTAAAGAAATAACTTGATTTGGCTTTAAGATACAGAAGAAGAAAAAAAAACAAGAAAATAAGCATTTCTTATTTTTATCAACATTAATTGACTTTTACATGTACCTACCTATATTGAATATGTATATATAATTGAAAAACTTTAGTTATTTGATTTTTTTTTCTTTTCTTACTGTTTGGACTTGACGCGCTTGGCACTTGGGAACTATTGAAGCATTAGCCTATTAATTTTTAATGGTATGTTTATTACATGAAAAGATTTTTACTCTATTTTGAAAATATGAGAAAGTGTCAACAATAAAATAAAATACGACAAGCGGAATCAGTTGGTTATAGCGATCATATAACATATCAGACAAGTTGTAAAAACTTGATGAGGTATCAATCTCTATATGAAGACATCGACTCATATAGACTTTTTACGATACTTTTAAAAGGATTTTCTTCTCTGTCATCTCCATAAAAGTAGAAACACAATGACAATCGATACTATCAAAATATTAAACGGGCGTAGTTGAATTTTATTTCAATATCTAAGCGTTTTAAGTATACAAATACCGTTGACGTAAAGATATAATCTAATTTACTCACTGGTAGCATTAATACTAAAGAAAAAACTCAATGAATCGACTTTTTAAAAATCTCTGTTTAAGTTTTAAGTTGATATTATAAGTGTTACCAATTAGATTAAATAGATGATTTTTTTTAAATGTACGCCGGTTTTAATGAGATTTAGAATTCTTAATATAATAAGTATGTTTTTGAATATTCAACTCTTTTTGAAATAATCAAAGTTTCTTATATTTTTAATGTGACACGTTTTTCACATTTAAAACTGTCGTACTCTATAATATTTAAGAACTGTTAAACTTCTGTTCGTTCATATGCCATTGGAGAAAAATGTACTTTTTAAAAGAAAAAGTATAAAGAGATTCTGACAAATTTTAAATTCTCACTTTTCGGGGTTTTATATTTAATACTAATTTTAAATTATTGAGTACATAGATATTAATATTAAATATCAATTAGATAGTATTTTATAGTAAATTTTATCATTTGGAAATAATTTTTTTTCTAATTTAGTCTCAACAAATAAAAATCTAGTGAAAATATAAATGAAGGAAAAATCGAAACCCTCATGCGGCTTCATTTCCGCTTTAATAACTAGCCGGATACAAAAAAAGTAACCTATCGAATATTTTGTCAGAAATGATTGGGGTGTGCTAAAAGTGAATTGAACGCTCGTCACTACTACGTACACATCAAAGATATTATGACAATATTGATTAGTAAGAAAGCCGGATGCACTTCATATCAGCTTTTGTATTTTCTAGCGAGACAAAGTGTAGAATTTTCGCTTCTAGTTGTTTGTTTCAGGATAAAGTGACTGAAAGAAAAACATGATAACGCACAACAATCTCTCTTTGACTAATATGAAATGTAATTTCATGTGACAATTTAATTTTTATAATTTCAACAAGAGCTTCAAGAAGTTTTCGGTTTTATAATCAATCAAAAAATAAAAGTTTATTTTTGTCTATGATAACGATGAGGAAACTATGATAACGAGAGTTTATTAATTGGTTAGTAGATAAAAAGCACGTACAAAAGCTTTTACGTTAACAAAATGAAAACGGGCAACCGTGATGAAGCATGAAGATGTATTCTTTGAGATAATATGGGAAAGCCATATTGTACATTATATATAAAAAAAAATTTTTTTTGTTCTTAGTTAAGAGTTAGATTTCTTGAGAATTTTTAATTATTTTAAGAACAGTTTTGTTTTCAACTTGTTTTTTTATTGTTTAAAGTCATTTTTTAACAACTAAGGGCATTAATGACTCTAAAAATGTACCTTTATGTTAACTTTGAGACTATAGCAGGCCGTACATATTGGTTTTCTATAGTTTTGAGGATGCCTAAGTCTGTATTGAGGCACTTATTCATTGTGTTTGGCATCTTGGTTGCGCTTCGTCTATTGTTGTACGTTGGACATATTGGAGAAGTAAGTGCTTGACCGATCTTTCGTCGTTGCAGTTATGACACCCTTTATATCCTTAACCATAAATAAAAACAAATTTTTTTAAAAATTATGTCAAGTAAACATTATATATAATACATCTGAGATAAGATACAGTTAACAGCTCTAAATATTTACTATTAATAACATTTCTACTATAATATTTGGGTTTTACAATCGTTTTAATGAAAAATTGTTAGTGTTACATCAATATACTATATTTGTATTCGCTGAAAGTCAAATCATGAGATAATTATACATTTAAAATATTCTAATAAAAAGTTTTTTTTTTAAATACTACTGTAATTTAAAATCCAAATATAACAAATTTCTACTTAAAATAAATGTAAAATATATAATTTAAAACATTGATTTTATCATTACAAATTAATGTTGTATTTATTAGTTATTCGAAATGGTGATTTCAACAATATTTTCTCGGGATAAAATGTACTGATTCGTTATTAAAAAGGTTAAAAAAATTAACAACTGTAATATATTGTTATTTTACGAATGATACTTTTACTTGAAAAGTATTTATATTAAAAAAGACAACGTCTTATTTATCTTATCCGTGTTCAAGTAAAAATGAATGTAATCAGAAAATGTTATCGCAATTGATTTCAATCTTCATTTTTATTGGAATCTGTTTAATTATTGAAAAAATATTTCTAAAGAAATTCTGAATTTTCTTCCATAAGACTCGAAAGAATTTAATCGAGATAAATTTACAGTCTATTTAACTTTAAATGGTTTTGTTTGAATTGTTGAAAACAATCTGTAAAAAATATAAGTGATTAATTATTTTTACGTCTTTTTCTTGTAAGAAATAAGAATTTACTATATTTTACTGATTGCTGAGTTTTGATATCAAAAGTGATTCCAATTGAATCAGGTTTTATGCTTTGAATTGTTAGCACAAAATGTGACAGTTGTGACAGCAAAACTTTCAAGAAGTTTGCGGTAATATATAGGCTCAACGAATGTGATAGGTTTTAAATTAAAAACATTTTTTTCTCGATCAAAACGAAAAACTGCTGATGCGACAAAAATGTTATTGAAAATAACAAATTTAATAAACAATTCTAATAAAATGATTTCGACGGGCCTTTCAATGAAATAAAAATGTATGTGATTTATTTTGATCGTATTCATTATTTACACTAAATTTAAATTAACTCAAGTAAATAATTTCTCGGTTTCAAAATCAATCATGTTTAGCAGTAAAATTTACATTTCTAGATTTTGTAACTATATAGGTGTTTAATGATACTGAAACCTCAACATATGTATAAACACAAAACATTCATCATAGATTCAAAGCCATTACGATTTAAAGTCGTGTAAAAGATATTTTATATAAAAGATATCAGAACCATTAAGAAACCAAGGAAAACAGGAATATCTTTTAAAATTTTCACATTTTTCAAAACTTTGAATGAAAAATACATTAAATTATTGACGTTTTCAATAAATTATCATCATGTCATCCATCTTTGTTACATACTAAATGTCTTATAAATGTCCTAGTGTAAATCAATTATTTACTAAAGATACGTATTAAAGTTCTAATTAACGTTGTGTTCATTACAGCAAATATCTATACATCGTTCACAAACATCTAATGTACAATTTTCCTCATAAAGTAGGTACACAAATTATAATCTAGCACACAGTGTTTTCTTTAGGCCATAATAACCATATAGGAAGTCTTTGCAAGTCACCGATAAGTGACAAAGTACATGAGGTTCTCATTAACGTTAAAGAGCTTTTAAGGTATTAAAATCATATAAAATCATTCAGAGACAAAATGATAAGTAATTTAAATAACTTCTTTATTATTATAAATAAATTATAATTAGCAATAATTCATAATAACAGTATAGCGTAATACAATTTTTTTAAGTATTACCTGCAACTTGTCTTTATATAGATGTTTGTTTAACTGAATTAATGCTAATATAAACTTCTTGGAAATGTATCCCTAAGTTACGTAGAAATATTAATAATATCTGGCTCATTTACAATACTTGTCAATCAAATGGAGCTTTATTTTATAAAATTTATCATAGTAAGTCAAGCTAAGATATAATAGGTACATTTTCATCAACTACTTTTGTACAGTTTAACTTTGCATTTGGTTTATAACGGTGTTTTTTTATTTATATGTATAATTTGATTGTGACTTATATTTGATTCATCTACTTCAAATGAAAAGAAATTATAATTTAATTTAACTTAATTTAAGAGTTTAAAATTTTTAATACAAATGTTAACAGGATAATAATTATCAATATTACCAAAAAACGATGGATTGTGCTACCTCAAAAGTGAAAAATAAGCACTTTAAACTGAAAATATAATTTATCAGTATAATCAACAATAACTTTAAAATTCAGTTGAAATTTTAACTACACTGTCGTAAAAATCCAATGTAAATTATGGTTTTTAATTAATAATTTTCTTTTCTTCATTCCCAAATTTTTCACTGTCTCGAATGTATATAAAATTTACTTGGTACAAACAAATTTAATACAAGCAATGTATCAAAAGTTGGCAACAATTCGTTCGACGAAACGCGTGACACGGCGAACTTTTGCAAACAGTTAAAATTTATGTTTTGTCTTAATACTGTAACACGTCTTAACCTTTTTAGAAATTGTCGTCCATCAAACCTAACGATTTTAGTATTCAGCTTGCATTTTTTTTTTTAGGAACACACATAATTCTAGATATCGTCACCTACTGAAAAACTAGCTTCCTCAAAGGTGCTGTTTCCTAAGTCCATAACAAATTTAACGCCCTACGTTATGAGCATACATAAACGAGATATGAAAGAACTTCGCATATTATGTACATACGTATGATATGCGATAGAATGCTAGCAATTCTACACATTGGAATTTAAACAATAAAATTATGAACTTTTTAATTTAATTTTTTATTTTTACACGCAAAACAACAAAATTCATCCCTACGGGAAAATAAAATATTGATTTAAAGTACCTACATGTGTACCCAAATATTCCAGTTGCTTTTTCCTTTGGTAAAATTATTAATTTTTTTGATAAATTAAGTAATTTAAAAATAAATAATAAAATCGTTTAAACGTTTATTCGTTAAGGGTTTTTATGAATGACTTGTCTTTTTTTGTTTTATACCTTTTCATACCTTTTTCCAAATATTTGATTTCATATTTTATTTTATTAAAAGCTTGTTAAATTATCCGGCGTTTTACAGATTAACTTTTTCCTTGGTATGAAATTTCCATAAAAGCGTTAATAATTCTTATACTTCTTGCTTCTTAGATTTTCTTAGAAGGGTGAATGTTCACATTATCGATCCATGTCATAGGTATAAGATACATTGTACATTTGCAGGTAATGTAAAAATTAAAAAAAATATATAATATATAGGTATTTATAGATTTCACTGATTGTAAGCCGAAGTTTCAAAATTTTAGTGTACGATACGGTACATTCAGTGAGAATTTTACGTCATTTCTTGACTAATTTTTTTCAATCTACGCTAAAAGTTTATACTTTGCCGTTATTAAAACTATACACTCTATAATGAAGAGGCGTAAAGTACACTTATGCAAAATGATAAATAGTTCTCAGTTCTTACACTGTTGTTGATACCAAAAACAAATTAAATAATCACACTTAAAAGTTCAGGAAAAAGTATTTTACCAATGGTTCAGAAACTAGAATACAACACTGTTTTCTATTTAACTATACAAATCGATTTAGTTAATTTTGAATGAATATTTAGAACAAATAAAACATTAAAAGAACTAGAATGTGGATTTTTTACAGAAAATTGTGTATAATATTTAAAAAATCAAAAATGTCATTTCATTTTAGTCAAAAAATTTACTTATAAGAAAAACATACCTTCACACGTATACACAGATACACCGCAAACTACATTGTTATACAACAAAGTGTCTGTTTCAACTGCAATAAGAAATGTAAAAAAAAAGGTTAGACAAGGAAAAATAGTAGCAAATAGTCACAAGCATTACTTAAAATTTTAAAAAATCTATATATTAATACGTGAAGCAAAAATTTTAAACCCCTTTTACCGAATATTATACGAACGGGGGAGTATGAAATTTGGCACAATTGAAGTTTATATGGGGAAGTTGCGTTTTGAGATAATATTTTTCTATAATAATGCTTCAAAATACCTTAAATTAATGAAAAAAGACGTCACATACACTACCACGCGTTTGACACACACAGACACACAATACACACAAGAATGTAGATTTTTAAATCTCAGTTGTTTAGTTTGACCACAGAATTCAACCATATTCCAAATGTCATTATTTAAACAAAATATTGTGAGAGGAATTTAAATTTTGAAATTGTAATTGTTGAAATTGAAGGGAACAAATTTAACCGATTATTTGATTATTGAGTAATATTATTAAAAATATATTTAAAAGATACGTATAACTTCAAATACACAACGTTTCAACCATTTTATTTGGTCTTCATCAGGTGTTTCTTGATTATTATATAACGTATAAATAATTAATACTATATTCTTTTGGCAAAATCATTCAAATAAATTACACAAAAAATTAATTTAGGTAGGTAGGTACTATTTGAAAAAAAAGCTTAGCTTAATTCAAACTTTTAAACAGGACTTATGCAGCCTATTTCCATTTTTTTATCTTTGGCTTTTAAATGAAAAAATCTAAACATAAAGCTACTTTTGTTTTACTTTTGAACGTTGGAAACTCACTTGAAATTACTTCTGATGTTTCATAGTCATATTTTTTTTTGTTTGTCTAAAAAATATTTCAGAATACTGTAATTTGAATTGACATACAACATTATAAGAAGAAAAATATCTGCTGCGTGGCGTCACAGTACTTTCTTTTACTTTCATTTATGAAACTCGCTGTTGGTTAAAAGAAATATATACATAAGCACCTTATAACTATACATAGCAGAACTATATGCATACAAGTATACAACATGTATGTATTTATGAATTCCCAACCTTCACCCCAGAACCGTCCTTAATCGAATTTTCCGAGGAAAAAGTTTCAAATAAAAGTGGTAGCCATTAATAATTCTAAAAACTATCGTAAGTTTAAAGAAAATATTTGCAGCCGTTTTTGAAAAATTTGAAAAAGCTCAAAAACTCCGAGAATAAAGTGGGGCTTTGGATTAACCGATTTCAACCAAAAGCTCCGCGGCAAAACAAGATATAATATGAAGGAAAATTTCCAAGTTTGGTGAAATTCGGAAAAGCGTTTGATACGATATGGCTGTCACACACAGCCACACAAAGACATGTTTCTAAAAACTACTTTTTTGGACTCAGGGGACCTCAAAACATGTATGATATGAACGAATTGATATTTAGTTTTGAAATTTTTAGAGAATATCCTGAAATAATTTTGTAAAAGATTTATGGAAGAAAAAAAATAAATATTTTGAAACTTCTACACCTATTTCTTTCCTTAACTTAAAATAAATATTTTCAATCATTATATGATGCACTTTCTTTAAATGAACCTTGAAGAAAAAATTAGTCAAAAAATTATTTTCCAAACATTCGCAAATTCAATTCATTATCTGCTGTAGTTAGCTTAGTAACTAAAGTTTTTGAGGCAGTTACAAGTGAATTACCCTGTACCCTTAGGTATGTAAAAATTGTAACGAACTATGGTCGAATTTCGACCACTGGGCGACCTCTAGTTTTCTTTATTTCAAATGAAATAAGCCCAGCTTTTCTCTTTAAACAGGTTGTAAAAAAAAATCTTTAAAATTTTTCCTTTTGTATTTACTTATATTCTCTTGGATTTACCACCAACATAAATTCATGTCATAAAAATGCAAAGGGTACAAAACCTGAAATACTGTCACAATTTAAGATAGTCTTATAACACTTATAAACGACTAATTTATTTACTAAAAATCTATTTTAAGAATTTCGTTGAAAAAAAAAGATTTTTATTTATTTGTATTGTCTGTATAAATATTCAAAACTATTGGCACTATAAAATGAAATTTAAAAGGTCTACTATAAACCACTATATTGGTTTATTAAAATTAGATTGAAATTACAAATTATTTATAAAAAAAAGATACCCAACAGTGGTCCTAAGACCTAAGGGATACAAAAAAAATTTAATTCAACATCCTGTAAACGAAGTCTTTGGAGCGGTCTTCAAACAGTTTGTAATATAAATTTTAAAGTCATTATTTTAAAGTACAGTAGTTAATTTTTGCTTCTGGAAAAACTTGTTCTTTTTTTTCTTACTCTTTATCTATGAAACAAACAAATATAAACTGAACATTTCTTTTCTTCATATTAATCTTAGAATTATAATGCTAAAATAAATGCAGTGTTTATATAGTGTTTCGTGCTATACATAGGTATAAAGTGTGTTATATTAAATATCGTATATTATCATAGGAGACAAGGTTTGCTTGAGGTTTTTATGAGCATAAAAATACCCACACACATAGATAGAGAGCTTACGGTTTTATTTATAATGTTAATTTATTTTTCAAAAAAAAAATGTCATTTCCATTAAAATAAGGTTGAAATTATTTTATTAATAATGACACATCCGCTCTTAATTTTGTACACCTAGCCGCTTTTTAATTAATTAAAATGTCCACCTTTGCAATGAGATTTTTATAACGTGTTCTTTGTAACATAGCGCAGAGAATATCCTTAATTTTAATATTTCTGTTTTAACATCATTTTTACTATTTAATCACTCGTTACTTTACAAAGATATTTTTTCAAACATTAAAATATTAAACTTCAGACTTTTGCTGTTGAAGAAAACATCAACGTAAAAATAGCTTTGTGGAACAATGAAGTAAAAAATCAAGAGAATACCAGTATATATTGCAGAAAAATCCAAAGTAGTACCGTGACTTGAATATTTAAAGAGAAGTCCATTTTCGGTGAAAATAACTTGCGTTGCTTTATTTTATTTGATCGTCAACTTTTGGACGATATTTGAACGTTAAAAGTTTGTGTCAATTTTAATTCCAAGTTATTGTCGATAAGAAACACCCGAATTTTCTAAGTTTCAAGTTACTCGAAAGTTTTTTCTCGGTTTTTAGAGTTCATCTTTATTTACAAGACGCTTTTCTTTAATTTTATTCTTATGTAATAAATAAACTTCTAAGTGGAGATCTTTATTTAGTTTTTTTTTTTATGATTCTAAACTTTAATTAAAAAATGCATCACAGAAGTCAAGTTTTTTGTAACCGTAACGTACCTAGATGTGATTTATCAAATGAGATTACAACAACTAACTAACGTTAGACTATTTGTTGGAAAAATATTATAATTTTTTCAAGGTGTTTAAAAAAAATTTTTTTTGTTGAAATAAAAGAAAAAAAAAATGGAATGAAGCCTTCCAAAGTTTTCATATTTCTGAAATATAAATGAAAAAATATATTATAATAAAAATCCCTTTTTTACGCTCTTGTTTGGCTTAAAAGTCAATATAAAAAGGTACAACGTTATCTAATGTCATTCCTATCTACTCTTTTATAGCAATGAAAACTGTTAATCGAACTGCTTTCGATTTTTCAATCCATATATTTAACTTGCTTTATTTAGCTTATTGTTTGATTAACTGATTGATTTTATAGTAAATTTAATAAAAATATTTTAAAAAGACCGTTCAAAATAAATTATGAATTCGCTAACTTAAAGCTGTCAACATTTTTTATCAATTCGAAAATCATTCTACAAAACTTTTTATAGATCAAATGCAACAAAGTTCAGTTTTTCATTTAACTTCATGTCTCTTGGCAGTGATATAACGAACAAGTTGAAAACTTACGAAGAAAATTTTCTTCTCTAATCCATCACGGTAAGTTCTTAAGTATGATAAGTAATCCAGAATTTAACGGACGAAGCAATTTGTTAAAGAGTTAAAATAATTATAAACTTTTTAACTCTATATTTCCATTATTCCCTCCCATTCAAAAAAAAATGAAATATTATTAAACAATTTCTTCCTTAGAAATTTTTATAGACCTTTATGTTTGCTAAGATTATGCATGATTTCATAAGATTGTGGTAAACTTATTATCTTTATTTGAAAAATCACACATTAAAACAATTTATTTGTAATTATTTACTATCAGATTTCCTATTAAACAGCCATACAAATCTTTAAGATTTCCGTGCTTTCTTTACGCAATTTCTTTTAACGAAAAAAAATTAAATGTTTAACGAAGAGACTGGAAATTGAAGTGGTTTGGACACAGGAAATTGACTTGTTCAAGATCTTACCTTCCTCGTAAGTATGGAATCGACATCAAAATTAAATTGAAACTCATTAAAATATATTTTGAAAGAACCACTTAAAGCTTTAAGTGAATTTTTTATATTACCTTCATATTTATAATTATGAATATCTTTTTTTTTTCTCTTAGGGAAAAAAGAAAAAGATAAATTTTAAAATAAATTTCTTTAAGAATACAAAAGGATGTTCTCTTAACTGAAATCACCAGGAAACTAACATCATATATCATATTTTCTTTTTCCTTGTCGCATATATTTATTTACTTTTTCTTTTTCAAAAATAAAACTGTAATAAGCTGTCTGCATTATAAATTAAGTTTATCAATTTAAAAAATAGGCTATACATTTAAACATGACCGGCTTTCATTACTTAAGCAATTAAATTTAAGAAAAAATACAACTTATATCAAAAATATTCATAACAGCATTTTCAGGTACAACATATATCTCACAGTATAAAAATAAAGCCACAAAAAATGTAGTATCCTCATGAAACATGTGGGTAAGAGTTTTTGAAATTCATGACAAAATATGTGAACAAAAAGTATATTTCTTTTGGTTACGTATTGTTATGACATTTTTTTTTTATTAAAAAATGTCAAAATGAAAAATAAGCTTCGTTTAAAAGGGTCACAGAGATAATATTATAGTAACAAGAATTACACATTAAAGAAGAAAGAATCTAATTATTCAAAAACTCTAAATTAAGATTAATAAAACGGTACAAGTTTTCTTTTAAGCTATTGTAAAATAAGTCATAAGCCGTTAAGCTTTTGTCTGTGTAAGCTAAGTATCGTTTTGAATTGAAAACTGAAAATAAAGTTTATTTTTGGATTAGTTTTGGGATTGTCAAGGATTTTTCCTTTATATCCTTCATATAGAGGAAAGACTTGGCAAGCATTGTAAAATTGTGACGAATTACGATAAATGAAATTTATTTCGTTCGACGTATGTTTTATTTAAAAATACAAAACATAAAGCAGTACCTTTTATAGCCTTTTTTATTTAATATTATATGAAAGCTATCCTAAATAATAATAAATTTTCTTAATACATTTTATCTTTGGTATAAGAATTTCCGAACTTTTTTGTAACATATTTATCTTATATAAACTCGCATTTCAAACAATTTTCTATCAATATTTTTAGAAAATTGGTACTAATGTAAATCTTAAAAAAATAATTCTTTGTATCCAATGACGAACATGGAATTTTTAGTTTTCCCACACCAAAAAAAATTACTTATTTCTCTCGATTTGTACAGCATATCATAATATAAAAAGCATTGAATCAACGTTTTTTATAACGTACATATAACGTATAAAAGCTTACATAATTCACATTTGAATGGGAGATTAAACTTTTTCACTTCGAACGTATTATTTAGGAATTTTATAAAAATATTTTATCATATATTCAGCTATTTTACGCGTTCTATTGAAATATGAGGTTCAAGGTTAAACTTACCATCAGCGATTCAAAATAAAAATTGGATTTACTATAATTCTGTTAACTTTTCGTAATAAGAAACATTGGCTTTTTGTTATTGCAAAAATGGGAAATTTTATTTTCAACTAGCTTCTTGTAGAGTTTGTTGTTCTCGTAAGTGCTTTTTGTAGGAGGTTGAAGAAGCTTTGTATGCTTTTTGTATCTTAATATTTTTTTTTCAAACAAATAAATTGTTAAATATATACAAATACATTTTATTAACATTCATTCGAAAACAAAAAAAAAATAATATTAGTGCGCTCAAAAGACTTTCGTCAGAAATAAAGTTTTGGCATCAACTCTAAAATATGCTCTCCAGTTTCAAAAGAAAACTAAAAAACAAATAAGTTTTCTAAAATAGTATAGAATTAAGACTATAGATTTTACAACTTTTTTTCTCTCTCTCTCTCTCTCTCTCTTTCTCTAAAAATTCTTTTTTATTTCTCATTTCTCATACACCACACTTTTTGACCAACAGATAAGAGTGAGTGCAAGACCTGTTTCAACTTAGGTCGCATTAGGCCAAGGGGCGACCCAAACGATGCCGCGTCAAAAACTAGAATAGGTTAGCATGTGTTTAGATCCAACCACTTCACCACCGTCACTTAAATGCGAGAAAGATTTAAAAAATGGAGCATTTGTGTCGCGTGTTTTAGTACCGTTGGGTGGCGCTGGTAGTTTAGTTGCATGACAGCTTTTAACTATTTGTGTTGTAATTTATCAGTTCCTTATGCTATTATCATCGTTACTGTCACCAATGATAACTTCATAATATTCTTTATTATTCTATCTAATATAATAACAATAAACATGATAATAAATAATAAAACTAATTTGCCTGATGTTTAAAAAATGTTTATTTTCTAATCACCATAAAAGTCGTCGCGCAACTGTACTACTAGCGCTATCTGCCAGTAGTGGCAACATAGAGTCGTTTTCTGTAACACGGAGTTGTAGGAGGCTGGATCCGATTGTCATAAAGTGACAAGTTCGCTTGAGTTACAAACCCGCTTAAGGCGGTGCATAAGCATCTCCGAAACAGTGTCGATATAAGCGCTCGTCGCGCCTTTGCAGGAAAATGTTCGGAAATGTTCGAGCTGACTGCTGGATGGTCGCATAGAACGAACCTATTATTTCACCAATCACTGTTTTCAATCAGGAAGCATCATGAATGAGAAATTATAACTAAACTAAAAAAGGGAAAGTCGCCTGGTTGCTTTTTTGTTACATTATGGTCTCCACCCTTTTACTCTTAGCTGAATAAAGAAACTGTAATAATAATTTGTATGTGGCTGAGTTCGATATTTTTAAAAATCTATTGCATCTTCTCCATTATTTTTAATTAATACCAGTTCGAACAACAAACCAATTTATTGAATTTACAACCTTTTTTTACAATAACAATTGCGACATATAACGTTACTTTTACATTTTTAATCTTATCAAACTAATACAAACTAATCAGAAAACAGATTAATGGTAAATAAGTTCACGATATCGAAAAGTTCTTGCATACAGATCTTTTTCTGAAAACAATATTCTCGACTCGTAAAACTTACAAAGCACAAACTGTTTTTGGTAGCGACATCGATAAAATTTTTAGCTAAGTGCTTTGTCAAATAAATATAACTCAAGTCATAAAGTAAAGCTTCTTTAATTCGTCTTTTCTCTTTGCGCTCTCAGTTTTGCGATATACTATCAACTACACGTTTCATGTTTTTATTTTATGTCGTACATAATATCTTTTGTCATTTGACTGCTATGAATAACTTAGCGGAAGCAGCATCTAAACCTATTTTCTATGAACACAACAATAACGACAACAGAAAACCAGAACTTTGAATAAAACCTCTTTGAAAGAAGAGTTTTATTTTAATTATGAAGCATATTATTTATTTGTAGTCATAAATATTTTATGGAGATGTTGACAGGTGTTGAATTGATAAATTTATTTGTGGTTATAAACACAAATTGTTCATTTAGTCCAATCAATAAATAGCAAGACAAATTTTATACTTAAATTTATTTTCTATAAAATTCTTGAAACAGATTCAACGCTTTTATCTAAGAGAAAAACAACTATGAGGTGTGTGTAATAAAAGCAACGTTTTCTCCTCGTTTTATCAATCCTTTTCAACGAACGAATGCGATGATAAAAGCCCGTATATAAATTCCCAGTAATAATTTTCGCCTTTCTTTCTGCATTTAAGGTTGGTGCATTGGAGATGCTGGATCAGCAGTGACTAACGTCCGTACACCAGGAGGTCGCTTTCTGACCGAATTTCTACACGATTGGCCAACACCCGGCACCGGCCCCTATTTTGACACATCCGTTCCCACAAATATCACAGGATTAGTCGGACAACCCGTACATTTATTGTGTCGTGTGAAAAATTTGGGTAATAGAACGGTAAGTGGATTTTTATCAACGTTCGAATATATCACGCAGCTCAAATTCCTGTTTTTGTCGTTTTAAAGCTTTATGAAAACATTTAACTGAAGTTACATCAGCATTTGGCGGATCTAATTGAAGTTGAATTATAAAATCGGCTATAAAAGCCCAACAATACGTAGCTACTCACATGCAAGAACGTAGAAAATGGAAAATAACTTAACAAGTTATCTCAACAACGGTATTCATGTGCAGAGAAAATAAGCCGCCATATTAAAGCTTTGCATACATTTGAATCCGATTTTACACTACTTTACAAATTTCCATTAAAATTTAAACCTGCACCACTATCTACTCACATCTTACTGATACGATCAAAAAATTAAATTAATAAAACATAGTAATGTTGTCACATAAGCCTTCACTAAATTCTAGAAAAAAGGAGATATTTGCATGTATAAGTTCACGTTAAAATTACCAAGTTACATACGTATAAAATAAATAAACAAAATCTAAGAATATTATATTCGCTTTGGGTATGTGAAGTTTTATTTATTAATAATTTCACGGTGGCTGACTAAAGTTATAGCACCGTTAGTAATAGAAAAGGTGTTGAATTCTAGACTTAGCGTTTATATACGTAAACGTGAAGTTTTTATCCTGTATGGCATGCTACCACATATATTAGAGCTTGGTTGGTACATTACGTTCTGTATGGAAATATGGTCTCATATTTATAAGTTTTAAGTGTATTATATACCTAAGTACGAGTATCGTTTTCTCTTGCGTCATAAAAATTGGAAAATAGAAAAATCTTTTCCCTTATAATAAGAGAAGCTGATGATTTTTGTATTTTTCTCGCAAAACTAAAATTTAAATAAGATTAATTTCAAATTTATTAAACATTTCACGTCAAACATAAAAATTTAGTTTTTTCTTTTAAAGATTTAAGAAATATCAGCGTAATAAAAAGAAATATTTTTCTCCTGTATAACTTAATGTTTTTAAGGGTTTCTTTCATAAAAAAATGGAATGAAAATTTTATATTAAGTATTTAGAGTAAAAACGGGAATTTTCCGTTTATTAATGTCCACAACACCTATACACTTCCATTTGCCAGTGAAAACGTTGACAGAGAAGGTATTTATTGCTAAAAATACTTTGCATACGGAAGTGTAAATTACGAGACTTGACCATTAATTTTATGGAATAAGTGTGGTTTTATTTGATCTATTTAGTGTACTGAAATTTTTGGACACAAATTGTTTGAGCTGCGAAAACTAATGTCCTAGATTCAAAAATGTTAAGTTTTCCTATATACTACAACTATCTAGCTATTTCTCCTGAAACTTTCGCTCAATTCCTATAATTAACAAACTTAATTGCAACAGTTTTAAATACGAACACTTTGACTCAATTAAACATTTACAATTCGCAGTTGGGTTCCGTGCAAAATCGATGAATATCTGTCTTCAAAGATGTAATTATTATAACCTAAATGTAGCAATAAATATTTACTAAACTTGAAAATTATTTTTCAAATATGCAAGTTTTTTTTTAATACGTATTAAAATAAAAATTACAAAACTGTAAATTCAATTAATTTTGCTGTGTTGAATTTAATATTTAATTCGACAAAATGCAGTTCGAAATTGGAAAAATTAAAAATTTAATATAAGCGTTTTACATTTGTTGCTAATTGAATTTGTAAGCATAAAAAATGAATAGGTAAATTATTTTTAAATACAAAATTTTTGAAAGAGAAATCTTTTTTTGCTTTTGACTGAATTGTAGTCTTAAATAACTTATGTTTAATTTTTCGTATTATAGATGTTTTATTGGCAGGATTGATAAAACATAATTAAGATTAGGATGATACAGTATACAAAGCTCGAGCAAAAAAAGCTTTTAATTCTACAAAGGCACACGTTATGGATAAAGGGGTATGGTGTATGAAGATAGATCGTGTCCGCTTCATGGTGTATGAAATATGTTATATGAGTTGGTTTACAGTGAGGTTAATACAAACAAAAATGATTTCATCCCCTATATGTGCCCCATTGTGAATATGTTATTTTCCAACCCTAAATAACAGTAGGTGGCTGTAAAACAGTCAAGTACGTGTATGGGTATTGGGGTGGATTGAGGCTCATGCAACACCGCAAAAAGATTTAATTCACATATTATGGAAGTAATGGAGCCCATACAATATTTTCAAAATAAATTTTTAACACAACGTTCGAAATTTTATATTTAAAATTTTAGATTCTTTACGAGCTAAAGTTATTAACAATTTTAAATCCCTCTTTTTCATTTTCAAAATATTAGACTTTATCTTCTCCAACATTTTCGTTGATTTACTAATGAACAAGTTTTGATATTACGTTTCATCAAATCTTACTCTAATTAATATTTTCCTAAAATAAGTTTTGCTCAAACTGTAATGTTATCTATGTAAAACTACAATATTATTAAGAAACTGTTTATAGAATATATAAAATATATTGTGGTCTTATTTATGCAATATAATATCTAATTTACAAAAGTTAACTATAAACATAAAAAACAAAAGTTCAAACGTTTTTTTGTCGTATTGCCCAGATACGTATTTCGATTTCCAGGCAATTTTCATCAGGAGTCGTCAAGTAGTATTGGATCGCTCCGTAACTGCTATGTGACGATTCACTCACAAAAATCTAAAGTGATATCATTAAGGAAACTAAAAACTATTTGAAATAAAATAAAAATAATCAGATAACACAGAAAAAATTAAAAACTTGTTTGACAGACATTAAAGCTAAAAATTTTATTGTCTAGCAGGTTAAAGGCTGTTCAGTTTCTATTCAGGCTGAAAATTTTTTTATATAGCAGGTTGAATTATTGTGATACAGTTTAATTTAAAGTTCAATTCAGCGTAGTCAGTTTTTAGTTAGATCCAATTTAGCGTAGGCAGTCTAGTTTCATGTTCAATTCAGTTTGAGCAGTTTGAAATAATGCTGAATTTTTCAACTCGGGGTATATATTGTAACTATATTGTAATTCAGTTGTCCGACACATTCATATTGTAAAGTTAGCCATTCTATAATTTTTGTTGTCATATTCATCATATTATCAATTGAAGTGCTGTTGATCATAAAGCCAAAATTAATTAAAAAACAAAGTACATTACTTTTATTGGCAGACATGCAAAATCTGTATCTGATTTAAGACAAAAGAAATAATATTGTTTGTTTTATATTTAACTTGTTACTTGTGGCATAAAATAAATTACTAACCACCTATTGGCGCAGTGGTTAGAGCAGTAGTTCTTTCTACTTCATGCGTTAAGTGGTACCTACGGGTTGAATCCTAGACTTCAGATCCTAGACCTAAGATTAAAATTGACCAATAGAAATTTTCTGTGTTTAGAAAGTCATGATATGACCTTAGATGTTAAAGCGACTTAAAACACCAAAAATAAAAATACTTTTTAATTTTTGAAAATGATAAGAACACACTCAAATCCATTCAAAAAGATAAATAAAGTTTTATCAATATCTAATTTTTTTCCATTATAAAATTTCTTGCTGATACCCGCCTGCTTCGCTGGTCATATCAAAATTAAACTGATTGAATTATAAAAAACTTCACACAAAAATATAAAAATTATGAACATTATGGAAGTTAGTTTATTGTAGACCTTAAAACAATTTGCGTAGGATATAAATGCTAAATTTGAAAAGTAGGACCTTGTGAGATGTGCCTACCATTTTAACTAAACAACACTTAAGTAATCAAAAATTATAATTTATGAAAAACAAATATTAGTTACATTTTATAATTGATGCATTAATACTATTTCAAAAAACTTCAGCCACAACGAAAATAAATTCACGCATTGAAATCAGAACAGTTTAACTAAAATTTATAGTTTGTTTATATTCCTTTAGCATACCGACAAATAACATTTTTCATAAGTCTCAGAATCTGTTTTTTGCTAAGCCATAAAATAAAAACTAATAAAAATGAGAACAATTTATACACACCTTTTTTTCAAATGAAAATACGAACAAAAAAATGTATATATGTCGTATTATAACGATAAAAACGTGCTCGTTTTAAATAACTTTCTCGAGCATTGGTTTGTGCCAACAAATACTTTAGTTTTCCGCACAATATTTTGTGTGAAATCGAGCTAGTTCACTTCTTATTTTATTATTGTAAAATATAAAAAGAAATTACATAAATAAAGAAATACAGCCAACTGAGTGGGAACAAAAAAAACTTTACTGATTTTTAGACCCAAAAATATTTTCTTTAGAATTACAAATATTTTCACATATGAATTATGAAATAAGTATAAAATAAGTATTTTTATGAAATTGAAAAAAACGCTTGTAATTTAGCATTTCAAGTTTTCAAAAAAAAAGTTATTTAAATTGTAATTAACTTGTTTTTTCTTGTATTTTCATAGAGTGTTTGATAAAGTGCAAAAAAAGCAATATAGTTGAAACAAATAATCGCGTTAATTGAAGACAATCATCAATCTCTGTCAAGCAATTTTAAATCGATTTGTCTACAAACCAATTACATATATAGCCTCAGATTAAAAAGGTATTTAGCTTTTTTCAGGAATTTGTTAATTGAATAAAACGCATTAACCTGTAAACAATTTTAGCGAATAATCATTTTTCAGAACACAAAGAAAAACGGGAAAATCCTATCAAAATGTAAAATGTTAAAAAAAATGTGTTTCATTTTGAATTTATTTTCTATGTAAAACCAATTTTAACTAATTGTATTGAATAAAAATTTAAAACAGGAAAAATATATATGTATATCTATTTCAACATTAACATATTTCCATTTACTTTGAGTGCCACGTAATAAAAAGTAGATTTTTCCATTTCCATTCTTCCGTAAAGGACAAATATCTAAAACATACCTATACAGAAAACCTTTACAAATTTCTAAGGTCCTCACTTCCTTTACTGTTTTTCACATTTGTTCCGTGTGTTTGCCACTTCTACCGAGTATTCTTTTACGATTCCCACTGGAGTAAGCGAACACACCTGTTTTAAGGACTACATGCAAATTGTATTGTGCGGTTTACAGATTTTCAGTTAAAAGTTTCTTTCCATAATTGTACAGTTATATTGTATTAAGTTTACTAGGAACTTTGTGCCTATAACACTTAAATCTCAAATTACTATTCTGAGACATCTCTTCAACAAGACCACGACTCTCGTCTCCATTTACGCAAAATTGTTATAATTTTTTTAAGCATTTATATTCATAAACATTTTTTTTATTAATGATACCACATAAAAAGAACAAAAGTTTAATTAACTTGACAAAGAAAATTGACGGTTCAACACTTTCGGTGGCGTTTATTAATAAAAATATAATTCTTCCAATTCAAAAAAACGTGACAAGTTTTTTTAGGGGTCAGTTGTCATACACGCCTTGTATTAGATCCTTTTAATTAATTAGACTTCTCTGTGGTGATATACATAAATAACAAAGTAAACCAAGAGAAACAGGATCCCTCTCCCTTATCGTTACTTATTACTTAGGATATATTCAACTAAAAGGCAGTGAAGCAATATGAAAGATGAAAAGGATCACGTTTATCAAATAATTTCAAGTAGAAAGTAGATCTTTCCACGTTTGTACTGGATATGCACCCGGTAAAACTAATAAACATGCTCACGTTCATAATAATATTAATAATAATAGATGGGAAAGATGGGAAAGATGGAAAAATTCCTTTTGGTGTATATGCACTATAAAATATGAATCCTGTCACTTCTGATGCATAAGAAAAGCATCCTAATTTCAAAATATTCTTTTATTTTCTTGCTGTCGCTATCTCTGTTCTGATCTCATTTTTTAATCAAAGTGGAAAAATCAACTCAACTTTATAGAATTATAGTTCAATTTTAAAAAGAACTTTGTGATGTCATATTTTTGAAATTTAAATATTTTTATTCCTCTTGTATGAGGAAAATCTGTATTTTCCATTAGCTCAAGACCTTTGCAGTTTCTTGAAAGATATATTAAAAAATACAAATAAAGCAAAAAATAATTGGAAAAAAAACGAGAGGTAGGTATCTTTTGATTATTTAATTATTATTTACAAAGAAAAAAATTAATTTTCCTTTTTTAAAATTAGGCACATAGAAGTATATGTTTTCGTCTATGAATATTATATTTTATACCTCAACAAAAAGTGTTATATTTTTTTTCAAGGCTCGAATATTAAGAAAAATGTTGTAGTGCAGACATTGTGCATGTATTTTATGATCTTAACATGTTTGGACCATAGAGATAACAAGTTTACATTGAATAAAATAGAAAAAATTTATAGATTTTTTTTAATGTTTGATGTTTTAGTTTTAATACGAACATATTTTGTGTGCCTATAACCTAGATCCGTGAGGCCCGGGCCTTGGTAGACACAAAACCTTAGGACCGACAACTTATTGAAGATGCAAAAGTATGTAGGTATAAAGAAAAATTAAAAATAAATTTGGATTCATTTTGTACTAGGCGTCATTTTTCAGTATAATTTACTTATTTGAAATAATTTTAACAGTGTAAAAATTTTATATAGTGAATGTCTATTTAAGAAAAAAAAACTCCTTAAAACGTAGAAATTGTAAATCAGCTTTGTATGATTTAATTTAATACCAATTTATTTAAACATTTCATATAACGTAATAACCAATCCTAATAACGAATCAATACGTCATTTTTAAGATTTCAATAAATACAAGTATCACAGAGTTTCAAAGATAAAACTAATGAAAAATCATAAAAATTTCGTACATACATTGGGATTCTTAAACATTTGCTCATTTGTAAGTTGTAATTGCCTAGCATGTGTTTACTTATTGTTCCGCATCACTGTTTTCAATCACTTATTTGTGATATTTTTCTTACATTCCGTTTAACAAAAACTTTTTGTAACACAATAAATAGCCGGCTTCCTTGAGTTTCGTTTTAAAGAATATACACGATATAAATAAACCAACATAGAGGTATCTTTTAACTGATGTTATGATAGTTAAACGTTCATTATAGATATATAATTTTAAAATGCCTCTTTTAGGTATAGAAAAAGAGCTACACGTTGGATAAGGCCTAGTACGGTATCAAATTATATCAATTATATCATTTGTATAAAATATGTATCACATTGTACATCAAATTGTATCAATGCATTATTATAATATTAATCGTAAATTAAATTTAAATTCCTAAAAGTATAAAATACGAAGAAATTCATTTTAGTGGAAATATTAAAATAATTTAGGATATTTTTATAAGACCAAATATAGAAAATATAAGATAAATAAATGTAGATAAATACAATTTTCAAACTAAATATAATTTGGATTTAAAAGAAATGAAAAAAGTGACGCATTGTTCTTAGACATCCTCAATATTGATTTCCTACGTAGATTCCTTGAATGGTTGTACAAGTTTTATCACTTTAACCCTTTGACCACCTACTAGGGCCAATTTTATTGACACATTCCGGATAAAAGCTAGATTTATTATTTCCAACACCGTATTTGCTACATATTATATCAAAGACGTGATGTAACCACCCCTTATAACCTCCCTTTTCATGTCTATCCCTGTAGCTTTTAGCCGCCCACCAAAGCGATATCTAGTGAATTCTATTACAGATACGAATTGTATTTCCGATTATAATGGATCAAACATGATAAATACAGACAACCAATTTTATTAACTTGTTCGTTTTCTTTTGATTTTAATTTTTTTCTTCTAAAAACTATATAAGAAAGATTTGCGAGTTTTATATACGTCTTTTCAAAAGTTATACGAAAAACTAATAAAAACTCCTATAAAATACCTAACCAATTTTTCCAGAAAGCTATAAAAATGATTATTAAAATAAAAAAAATTCAATTGGAAATATCATTTTTATTAAAAACGTAAGAAGTTCGCATGTTCTGCGTAATGAGTCAAACAAGTTAATAAAAATAATATGTTCGCAATAAATGTAATGGAATTTTGCTTTGGAATTTCAATTATATTTTATTAATTAAGAAATACTTGACAACTTCAAATTCTAAATAGTAAGCAAAGAATTTAATCAAGACCAATTTTTTACAGTTAAGACAATTTATAAGAAATTTATAATCTACTTTATAAGAAATATTTAACTTTATGCGATAAATTATAATATAAATGTACGTGTTGATATTTTAAGATAAAACGAATGGAAAACAAGCAATAAAAATTGTTGTTCTGTTTTATTAGGATTAAATATTTCATTATAATGATAAGCTATTTATTTTAAAATAGGCGCAAACATTTAATTCAAATTTTTTTACAAGCGAACAAATTAAAAACTTATATGTACCAACCTGAATACAGTTTTCTGCATGATAGTTAAATTAAATTTGAAAATTAATTGAAAAATAGCAATTAAATAATTTCAACTAGGTACGTTTAGAGTGTTAATGATAACACATTATTAAAAATCAAAATTCAAAAATGTAAAAATTTAGAGCATCATAAAAAACGATCGGAAATAGTTTTTTTTTTAATTTTTCAAAATTACCAATTATAAACCGGAAAGTTTGTTCAAGTAAATATGAATTAGTATTTTAATATCCGTTTTTATAGTCAGCCTCACGCACAGTTTTATTTATTTAGGAGGAAATTGTCTTGCGTAAAGACTACGTTACGAAATTAGCCAAAAATTTGTTAACAAATTAATTAAAATCAACACCTAACTGAGACTAGTGGTAAAAGTTTAAAAACCATAAAAAGATATAGCGAGGGTTTTGTAATAAACGAAACGGTTTAGCTTTTATTTATTTTTCGTTCAGAAATATGTTTGTAAATTGGTTTTATAAAATCATTCTAATATTACAACTTTGCGGACTAAAAAAAAATAAAAATAAGGGTTTTGTAAACAAAATTCATTTTTTCTTTTATGCATTATTTTCTCTATAAGTTATCCTAAACATTAGATTTAAAGAGCTTTCAAACTTATAGAAAGAGAGAAATAGAGACTTTAATTAGCTTAGTAAGATATTGCACAACAGATAGGTACCTACGCATAGTTATTAGATAGGTACTTCCTCATTAAATTATAAGTATTCGCAGGAACCGGATTCCGTAATATGTACTTAGTTACATGTTTTTCTGGAATTAGATATCGTTATATGCATACGTAAGATACGTTTTAGAAATTTTGAACAACTTAAATTCATTTTTATAATAGATACATATTTTTATATATTTTTTATACATTTCGGTGTTAAACCTTATTCTAAAATAAATTTTATTTACTATGTAAATATTGTAATTATAAATAGGGATCCTATATTCAACTTAAACTCACAATACTCTAAATGTTTTTTTTTTCAGTATTGACATAGCAATAGGTAAAATAACATTTCAAGTGATGGAAATCCTTGTGTGTTTTGATGTAAACAAAAACTCTTTTGCAATCGGTAAGGTTTTGGGAAAGTTGTGGCATTTCGAATTGTAAAATAAAATATTGAAACTTACTCAGTTTAGAAGAAACTGTTCAAACTGGGCACCATCCATGGCGCCAAGCAAACCATAGCTCAGAATTTTCAGGCTCGGTTTGTAGCCCCACTTACAGAGGCCTCGTCAAAATTAGCGTAGCCAAAAGTAATTCGACGTTCCAATCCACCTACTGATGCGATGAGAATATAAGACCCGTATAAGTAGGTACTTAATTTATAAGATTACCCAAAAAAATAGTCAATTGAGGTCAAACTGGAAACCAAACCTGAGCTATGGCTCGCCATGGGTTGCGTTTTAATAGTTTTTTTTTAAAATTAGGTCATTTAAACCACCTAGAAGAAATCAAGAAATTAATCAATATATATTAAGAAAACTCCAGCTTCAGGAGTCCACCTCAGTGGCTCCCCAAACAAATGGTCGCTAAGGATAGTTGTTGATGTGACTTAAATTAAACAAAAAACAAAAAAAAAGATCATTTTGGCATTAAATTGAGTTAGTTTGAATATTTTATTTTCATGCCACATATTGCCAAAACTTTCCTTAAACATAATCGAAACAAAGGTAGTGGAATGTAAAACTTGTAACAACCTACATGAGTACATATTTTGCAATTTTGCAGTTTTATTACATATATTTAAAGCCCTAGCTAAAGCTTATGATTACGTTGGTTTTAGCATCTAAAATATCTACTTAAAAAAGTTTAAACAATTAGTAATAATATATATATATATATATTTTCTTTAAATCATTACTTTTCAGAAGTAGCGTATTTATAATTAAGTCAGCCATACCAAATATGTACTACCAATTCAAAAAATGTTCTAAACACCATAAAATTAAATTTGAAGGCAAATATCTAACATTTTATAAAGTTATTTAATTTTTAAGTTCAAAAAATGTTGAATTACGATTCAATTATCTGAAATTCTTCACCAATTCCAAATTTATTTCAATTAATCTCACAAACGAATTTTCGAAATTTCATTCAAAATGAAGAAATTCTTGTTATTTAAAATTAAATGTTAATGAAAACAAAATCTAATGCTAGCAATTTCTATCATTATAAATATAATTTAATCCTATTTTAAATAATAATACAAAATATTTGTAATCCATTGTAAATAAGTTGATATAGGAAGAGAGAGGTCTCGTTTATATATAGGTGTATTTATTAGATTCCCATTGTATATCGATGTGGGAGTATTACCTATGTAATTTTGTTGGGAAAAATAGGTTAGTATAAAGTTTATAAATTGTGTCGTTACCAATTGACCCTTTGTTTGAATTTGAATATGTTGTAAATTATGTGGTGAGCTTTTAAAGTATGAAACTAAAAAAGTTAAACAAACAAAAATTGATTGTACCGCATTATTGATTTTCATGGTGTTATATTTAACTTTTTTTTTGTTAAAGGTTTCATGGGTTCGACATCGGGATATTCATTTGCTCACAGTTGGGCGATACACGTACACATCTGATCAACGATTTGAAGCTGTTCATGCTCCTCACACGGAAGAATGGACTTTACGTATACGATATCCACAACCCCGTGATTCCGGTATTTACGAATGCCAAATCAGCACGACGCCTCCAATTGGACACCCCGTATACCTTACCGTAGTCGGTATGTATTTTTCATTTACTCAAATCAAATTTACAGAGAAACAAATTAAATTCCCAATAAAAATTAACATCAACCCCTCGAGAACAAATTAATTCACATCAAAGAAGTTGTAATCGAAAAGACATTGCAAAAGTTTCACGAAAATCCACCAACTTAGTCCCATTCTCTCAACGAAAGTTTATAATAATGTTTGTTTCATTCGCATTCGCACCGTTGTTATTGCAATGATAAATTGTTAATTCCCTTCTTTCGTTTGATCTCGAATTTGAAATGTTACTTTGACAAACAGAAAAAAACGAAGGGAAAAAATGACTTTGTGAGTGATTTATTGATGTGAACAAATTCAGGCCTGTAAACAATAGGATAATAATTTCTTTTTATACACCTACTCCCCGTGGTAAAAAGAGCACAAATAATTTTTGATTTGGAAAAATAAGTTAATCACGTTTTATAAGTTTCAATGTTATTTCCCTCAAATCTTTCCAAAAAACGTTTAATATTAACGAAATGTAATCATTTTACGAAAGAAAAACTTAAAATTATAATATTTCAATAATGGCTTACCTATGATTATAATAAAAAATCAAGTAATAAGAGATAATTAAGGTGAATTTTATAAAAAATGCTCCGTTTACTTTCTCGAATGAATGAATAATTTATTAAAAATTCAGTTATTTAATTTTCTCATGTTTTATACACTGTCAATACTGTAGAAAATAACATCGAGCAAAATAAGCAGCGAAGTGGAGCCGGAGTTTTACAAATGTAGTAGAAGTAACTTGAACCATAATTAATATTACAACTTCATAGTATTTACCTACTTTTAAAGCAACTGACTGATTTTAATTAAGATACATTTTAACTTTACGATGCTTTCTTCTGATTTTCTAGTTAATGTGTTAATAAAGAGTTTAACGTTTAACAATTTAGCTAAAGGGAGAGTTGAATTGAAAAATAACTCACATCAAACAGAAACAATAGTTTCTTACTTTATTTATGAAAGTAGTTTGGTAAAATTAAAATTTTAAAAAAGCTGATGCTAGTCAAAGAATTCAAAGATACAAAAGAATTAAAATGTATTTTGTATATAAATTATACCGTACATGTTTTGTTTCAACTCCTCTCTAATCCTTATAGTATTTTCTTTCCTTTACTTTCCTTATAGTACAAATTGCCAAAAAAAATTAGAACAAAGTAAATTCGTAATAAAAGAAAAAAGAAAAATAATAAAGCGCAAATCAAAGAAACAGTTAATTTATAAATCACTTATAAGCACGAAAAACTTACCATAAATCAAAGAAAGATAGTTTCAAAGAGAACTGGTAGAAATGGTCCGTGACTTTCTTTGACCTGAAATAAAGAACAACACCAATCAATTTTTTCTCTTAGAAATTTTTTTTCCTTCTCCCAAAGGAAATTATGCGACAACTTCATTTATATCTATAGAGTAATTCAACAAAAAAGAATCTTTTTGAAAATATTCGATAAAATTACCAAAAATCAGAATCGATACTATCTTTGTTTAAAATGAAACAAAAATATCAACTTTTCCATTTGAGAAATGAAAAAATAAATTGTAGGAGGTATGAAAAAATTGGAAGCAAATCGTAGGAAAAAGTTATTTTACAAATGGGAAATTTTCTTTTAAGAAAATAAAAAAAATCTGTTTCATTTCACTTATTTTAAGGTTGATTTTGTAGGTTTTAGTTTTCGTGAAGATAAATTCAAATTTGCGACATGTATCTTTTTTGAAAGCACTTCATTATTTTAAAAAGAAAATTTCTTATCCTGACGTTCTGCATATTTATGTAGAATAATTGTTCTTTTTTTAAATTTCCTATAGTTGTCGATTACTTATCTGCAAACTTTTACAACTTTTTTTTGCTCCGGTACAACTCTGGAATATTAAATTAAATTATAATGTTAAACTAAGGTGAAGTTATTTTATATGGAAAAAACAAATATTTTTACAAATATCTAAGTTTTAATACTAGTATTTTTTTTTAATTTAATTTATTAAATACTAGCTGATACCCGCTCGTTTTGCTGAGAGTATCTACATTTAATTGATTGATTAATTGATTCCCTACCTTCAAATAACGAAATTGAAAAATTAATCTACTTTGTAGGAAGAAGATGATAGATACTTTCAGAATTTAGATCCAAATTTAGTTCATCAAAATCATTAAAACTCCATTTCTAAGAAGGGATATTAGCTATCTTGCAGGTTCATTACAGTTTTAAATATAAAATGTTCTTTTAGACTTAAAAATGTTTCATTTCAAATGTTATTTATAGCCGTTCGGCTATTTTAGTAGAATAGATTTGTAACTATCCTACAGGAACCGTGCCTTTTTTTAGGATATAATAAATGGTATTCAACACGTTAATATCTGAGTTATCTTTAACAAAAATTCATTAAAATTAGTTACGTTAAGTTATTGTTAACTTGGTAAAAATGTAGTACCTATATTATTTTAATACGTTTATTTCTAATTAATATCTTCGACAACGAACAATAAAAAAATTCAAATACATACAAAAACTTCATTATTAATTTTATCGGATGTTAATTGAAGTTAATAATATTTATTTTCCAGTAAACTTTGTAATTTTTTTAATTTTAACTTTGTAGAGGATTCTTTTGTTACTATATAGAATTGGTCAGGCCTCCTTCTTGAGGAAAATGCGTAAAAATTCTATTTCACGAACTTTAACAAAACTTTCCGAAAATACTAAGTACGGAAATTCACGGTTCTTGTAGTATTCAATTGTTATTCTTTCCTATGTAGGGTGACCAACCGTACTCTTTTAAGAGTACATGTACCTTACATACCTAATTGGTGTTATATTTTTCGAATTCCGTGTCCTAAATAAGGACTTACATAAAATTTTTATATTTATAAGAAAAAGATAGCAATAAAACAGCCACTACTTATGACGTACAATAACCAGTCGCTCGGCCAACGCTCTTTAAATCTGTAATATCATATATTATGCCTACAAACCATCCTCTTGAGTCACTCTATCAATTTCTGAAAACTGCAATAAAATCCGTTTTGTAGTTTAAAGGATCTAAGGGAACAGACAGCGGGAGCGACTTTGTTTTATACTATTGTAAAGATTACAACTTTACTTAAATTGAAACATTCACTTTTTAAACGATTTATAAATTACAGTTTACTAACCACATGCCGTCTTTGAAGACCATATTGTGGATAAATGAAAATTAAAACATACAGCGACAAACACGAAGTCCTACTATAATAATAATGATTTTTCAAAGCCTTTTTTGACTTCTCCAAAATCAGTAAAAAAAAACACAATCTTCAAACAACTATTTATAGATGAACAATCAATAATATAACATATAATAGCCAATATTATAACAAATATATAACAACAGTAATTACAGTGCACATAATCAAAAAGTTTTGTTTCAAAAGCTTGTTCTTGGTTCGAATTACAAACTACAATTCCATTAAAACTTAACAGAAACAACTCTCTAAAATTATTTTCCGTTTAAAGATAATTTCACTTAATAGAACCAATCAAATTAATGTGAAATACTATAATCGTGCTGGTTAATATAACTTCATTGATTTAAACTAGTTTAGAAATTCGATTATATACATTCATACCATAATAAATATATACTTATATTTCTAATATTGTTATAACGTATGGTCAATAAAAGCGTGCTCATAGCTCTGGTGTAAACATATTTTAATGTAAGCGGTTTGGAATTCGAATTAATATTGCGGTTGTAAAACCAGAATTTCCTTCTGAGCTCGTTCACAAAATACCTACGCTCATCATTACAATTTTAATAAATGACCTTTTGTTATACACACACTATATTCTTGTACGAATGTAAAATACAAATGCAGTGAATCATAATAAATTTATCGAAAACGGGTCATTGTTTAAAGCACGCTATGGGCGCCCTTAATACGCCCTATAAGAATTATACGCATAATCTCAGTCTAATAAATGTTGGGTAAAAAATTAATTGCAATTCAGTAGACCGAATAAATATAATATCTTAGCATATTTTAAATGGAAATGAAGAAATTTTAATGAGTTTAAATCTACCTTATTATTTATGTTGTAAGACAAAATCGTATAATACTAAAGTTTTAATCATTTGCAACATGTTTAACTTCAAGTGTTTAACGAAAGAGAAAAATATTCACAAATTCTCTTTAAAGTTTAAACCACTTCCAAATTTTTCAAGAAAAATGAAGCTTTTGAACAAGATTCTTACATAAAAATTTTACTATGTTTATCACAGTATTTGTACATATCATATCAGTAGAACTACTTATAGTATAACAAAAAAAAATTTCAATTTTAATTTTTGTTTCAATATTCGCACATTTGAACATCTGATTGGAATTCAAACAGCACAGTGATTTTTTTTCGCATGAACGATTTAAGACTTAGGGGTGGAAATCATAATGTTTCCCTTCGCTATAGCAAAAATAACAAAATTTATTCTATTGTGCAGTGCTTAAAATATGTTGTTAACATTTTTCCACATTAAAACGCTTTTTATTTAGAATTCAAGAGGTTAATGTCCGCTATAAAATTGAAAAAAACTTCCTAAGAGATAGTAAATAAGTTTTATATATAATTTGAATACTTTTTTTGCTTTTTAGTCTCGCTCAATAATAATTATAGAAATACTAGGACGGCAATGTAGATGAAAACTTAAAAAAGTTAGCTTTAACGTTAACTTTAGGGAAGTTCAGTTCAACACTAAACACAGCTTCGATACAACATACAAGAACATGGTTTATTGCCATACAACCATCAGGCTTATTTCAACGTAGAAAAACGTTACTGTATTTTTACAATGATATTTTTTCTTTTAACTAGTGCCTCGTAGATCATCTAGATCATTTGCAGATTCTTTAAGTAATTTGAGAAATGAACAAATTCCTGCAGTTTTGTAGACTAGCTTAGCTTTATTATTGATTGCTTTACAATAAATAAATTATCTAAATGATCTGTAGATTAACTGATGTTTGCACTTTAGCTGTTGGTACTGTAATAAAAATTTGGGTATTGGTTAGAATAAGTTAGACATGAACTTAACATAATAACACAAGTTAATTATGAGGAAGATTTAATTTTTCGGACCTTCGAATTATTAAAATAGTTTACGTTACTCCAAGTATCTAAAGTCATTTTTATTTTCTAATTTGTTTTCCTATATGCGCTGCCGCTCAAAAGTATTTGGCAACATACATTCTTCCATTTGTCTTAAAATAATGTGATTCTAATGCAGTGGTTCCCAACCGGTGTTCCGCGGAGCACTGGTGTTCCGCAAGCATTTCAAAAGTGCTCCGCGATAATTATCTACTACTAAAGTTGGCGTTACCTGGAAAATGTTGATCGACATTGCTTGCTTCTATAGATTTGTTCCATACGTTGATCCAAACACGTCCACGTAAGACAAAGAGCAAGGCACATTGACCAGGAGACAAGAGTGAGTGAAGAAATTTTTCAGCTTACAGTCGCTTGGCCGCATTAGGCCGAGAGTCGAGCTATGTACGTACGTTTTCGTGACAAGCGCTTATATCGACACTGATTTGGAGGTGTTTAAACACTATATTACCGGTTTGTCAACTAGTCGGGAGTTGCTCACTCTTGTCTCTTGGTCAATGTGCCTTTCTCTTTCTCATTCGTGGATGTGTTTGAACATCATCAAATGGACAAGTGGAACAAACCTTATATAACAGAGAAGAGTACAATTTAATTGTGTTTCCTTGATATCGCAACATTTGTCAATACTGGACATACAAAAATATTTTCCTTATATGGATACCGAGAAATACGAATGCCGACTGGGTTAAAAATCCCTTTTATAACGAATTACTTAATAATCTTGAATTTAATGTGTCAGAAGAAGAGGAGCTTATATCCCTGGCATCTGATCTTACTTTGAAAATTAAACACGCTGAAACAAGTCTTGATGAATTCTGGATATACCTATGTCCAACAAGAATACCCACAAATATCAAAAAGACCATAACAATTTATAAAAACTTTATAACAATTATAACAATTTAACAAATAAAAGAATAACAATTTTACTGTGTTTTCAACTTCATATTTAACTTTAACCAACATAAAAACTTAAAAAAGAGAAAGATTACTAAATTTAGAGACTATAACTAAGGTGCTTCACAAAAAAAAAAAAAACTTGCAAATGTGTTATACCTTAGAAAAGATTGGGAATCACTGTTCTAATGTATTGTAATAGAGTATGTAGTAGTAGGTACTATTAACAAGGTATTATGTTCAGTTATGGGAATTACCAATTATTATAATTCTTTTTCATACAAACATGCTATACCTTCTTCTTGTTTTTTTTTGTTTTTGATCATAAAGCTAAAAACATATTGTAATCGCGATTTCTCTGAGGTTCAATTCATTAATGTTAATAAAGTTTCTATGAACTCTGTAAATAATGAACTTTAGTACAGGTTCGGGCATATATATATGAATATTGAACATCAGCTATCTATTATTTTTTGGCCACTAAACAAACACGCTCTCTACTCCAAAAGGTTATTTTAAAGTATAATAAAATGATTTTAAATAAATCGAATTATAAAAAATTCCGAAACAAACTGAGGTCTATATTTTTAAGAAATGTATTACTAATGGAACTACTGTCGATAAACGCAGTTCAGGAAGACTAATAAAAACAACATATAAAAGGAAGATTTTAGACTAGTAATAAGAAGCAAACGTAATCAATACTCTAATGCTTCAGAAAAAGCAGTTTAACGCGGGTCGTAGCGAACATATTAGTTAATCTAATGCAAAGAGAAGACTTCTGAACTTAACGGGGGTCTTAAGGAATGCATAGAGGTATCTAAAACTCTTCTTTAAGGGATAAATAAGAAAAAAAGCTTCAGTGGGTCAGAGAAAGGTACTTTGGAGGGATGAGTGGAAATTCGAAGTTTTTGGCACTAAAAGAAGAGTTTTTGTCGACCAACAGAGCAATGAAACAGTAAAGGAAAATTTTTCTGTACGTTCAGTTAAACTTAGTAGTGAGTCTGTGTTGGTTTGGGAGTGTTTTGGTGATTCCAGTGTGGTAGACTTAAAAGGAATACTTACTAGGAATTTAAAATAAAGAAGGATATACAAAAGTTTTAGATTGCAATGTTGTTACATCTGGAATTCGGTTCATTGGTTCAAAATTTATTTTTCAGAACAACAATGATCTAAAATACACACCAAAGTTGTGCAAAAAAAATTTTAAACGAAAAGGAAGTAGAAAAAAATATTAAAATTAGGTAATGATATTTATTATCCACACTCATCTGACTTAAGTCCGATAGAATTATTACGGGATGAACTTGATAGAGATTAGAGACGAAACTATTGTCCTGAATCTTAAGAAAACCTTTAAACAATACTCCAACAATGCCAAAATGTTCTCACATACCAAGCAAAAATAAGGAAAATAACAGTAGCCTGGATTCCGTCACATCAGAGAATAAAGGGCAACGAAAAAGCGGGTGAGAGCACCAGGGAAGCAACAAGCGAGGGACAACGCACCGAAACTCTGACATCTTTTAAATTTAATAATTCGAAATTAATAATTCATTTCTCACAAATTTGTAAGCTCTTAATAAAAAAAAGCGGAGGTCACATAGATGAGACAAAAATTTAAAATTGTTGAAAAATTGTATGGCTCTTTTATGTCTTATTAATATGAATACATAAATATACAGTTATGAGATACTTTAAAGCAAAAGAAAAGAATAATTTTCAAGGTGGTCAAATACTTCTGAACAGCACTGTTAGTATATGCATCTTTAAATATCTGAGAAATTAGAAATAATAAAAGTCAAAAATAAGAATCATCACTAGGCTGACAATAAGTTACCAAAATTCAATTAATTTTTTTGCAAAAAGTAAATTATAATTTCTTATTACAGACTTCTAATTTTCAAATTTTACAGTAATTATTTTACACAATTCCTTCTTTTTAACATAAAATTTCGTAATTTTTTATAAAAATCTATTAGTAGATAATGTTTATGATTCACGTCAGTAATTAAATTATCATCGTTTTATTATGTTTAATATCACTTTATTTAACTTTAATTTACGTTAGTAATCATTATAGGTACTTGATAAATGTTATTTTAAATAACTACATATTTTATAGACATTACATGCAATGCAGTAGATTATGCTTATGTCGCTATTTGAATAATTGTAATAAAACTTTTGGATATGGTTTCATATGTTCCATTTCTATTTCACCAATTTCAGCTATGTGCTTATTGATCAGAACAGTGATACATGAAGAAGTTTTAGTTAAACTAAGCCGAGTTCGAATTGCGAAATTTCTGTAGAGTTCTTGAACTGTTAAATTATTATTTGCTAAAACTTTGATCAGAAAAGTCTCAATAATGTGTAGTGTAAAACCAAAAAATCCTAAACCCAACCACAACATAATAAAGTTCTGAAAATTTAACTGCGTATTTATAACGTAAATTTTATTTAAAGACAATTTATGATAGGTTTATTTATTGATATTTTTTCAGTGAAGGAAATCCTTGAAAGATTATCTTTTATAAAATAAATATTTTTTTCTGAAAATATTTTCTTTATTTAATGTATAATTAATAAGCCGCCTTTTCTTTGTATGCTTTTCCTTTATTCAAATATCCACATCCTGAAATATTTATTTTTCTGTTTGATGTCCGTTAAGATGAGAAAGGGCATTATATAAAAGTATGATTTGTCATACATAATATATAATTTTGAACAAGATTCTGTTCAACAAAACGGAAATGAATTCCCTGGTGGAAATGATTCACACAAAATTCTCGGACCGGAACTTAGTTGCATGTTTCACATCAATATCTGTCAAAAGTTTCCTGTTTCGCGCTACTTCAAGTTCAACAAAATATGCTTTTTTTTCCTTCTAAAATATTTTAGACATATTACGCTAGTGAATGTGCACATATATACATATACCTATACGTGCTCTATGGTACAAACTTTTGAAAATAAGCTTTCGAGAAATGATGAGAAAATGATTTCATTTTGCCGAGATGAGATTTTCTAAACAGCTTTCAAGGAAATCAATTTCTATTAGTAGATTTCATATTTCACATCAATATTTTCAAGATTTTAAATGTTATTTTGATAACAGCTATATTTGCCGATTTCTGAATTAAATCATCATTTTTTAACCTTTGAGAATAAAAATATGATGATTTTAAATATATTTAAACCTCACTACTGCTCTTATAAAAAATTATTTGTTTTTGAGCTTTGGGATATTAAAATATTTTAATATTTTTAAAATGTCAAGCAGGCGCTTTTATGAATAAACCGGGTTTTTTTTTGAACAATGTTTCATTATTTTTTTTTTCTTTTAAAAATAGTCGCTACAAAAAATCATGCGTGATTTTCAAATATAAATTACATTTGTAAAGAGCGCGCATAATATGAAAATATGTTTTATTTCCAGTAATGAATTTTTAAAAATTGCGTGCCGACATATAATATATGTTTAAAATTTAATTACTTTTAAACAACGTACAAATTCTAGGCAACAAATCTTTTTTTTTGTCTTATCTGAAAATATCACTTAGTTATGACAATTTGCAATATGTTTTAACAACGTTTTTTGCAACTCTCACGCGAGAAAATCAACTTTTAAGCACTGTAAAAACTCCAAGTATATTATCAATTATTCAAAAAAAGTTTGGTTTGTTTTATTTTTTTTTTAATTTGTTAGTTTTGTAAGAAAAACTTTTTCTCTCAAGGAAATTTTAATTTTTCCAAGTTTTTCTATGACTACCTGTTTGTAATGAAAAAAGATCAAAGAAAAATGTTATAATAAGATTACAAATAATGTTTGAATAAAGTAGAACGACGTGTTCTAATCTTAGGTAAAACCTTATTTGTTTGTTAACTTTTAATGCAATTCTTGTAAATCGAAAGCATCGAGTATGAGGAGAAACTTTTTGAATTACATTTAAAATAACTTACCTACTACGAATAAAATTTTTAATCTAAGTTCATTTCCATTATAAACCAAATATTGTTTAGAAATTTAAAAAAGAGTATAGTGTACTTAATTGATGTAAAATTTTGTTTTTTCAGAGCCAATTACAGAAATTCTGGGTGGTCCAGAATTATTTATAGATCAAGGATCAACTATCAACTTGACATGCATAGTGCGTTTTGCTCCTGAACCACCACCCGGACTAACTTGGTCTCATAACATGAGACTTATAAACTTTGACTCACCCCGAGGAGGCGGTAGCGGCGGTGGTGGCTTAAGCCTTGTTACCGAGAAAGGCACAATCACTAGCAGCCGTCTCTTAATACAAAAAGCTACTCAAGCCGACTCTGGAATGTACACATGTACGCCATCTAACGCCAACGCTGCTTCTGTTCGAGTTCATATTCTCAATGGTAATTATACTCATATTAATATGTAAATACATAATATCATTATTATTTTAAATAAAAATCTCTTTAAACATTTAATAAGTCTACATATTTTCAAAATGAATGAGTCGTTCATATTTAATATCATCTTAAAGAAATATTTAATCGTTTTATATATTCACTTTTTATACGTATGTATATCCACCTTTTATAGCATAATCTAGTCCTTATATGAAACTTCATAAATAAATACAATAAAAAATGGATAACACCACATTGAAAAGAGATCAAAGTATTTTTTTCTGTTAAAAAATATTTTTGAAGTCGTTAACCTTGCTAATCTTGAATTAAATCTAATTTTGTATATTATTGTATTGTTATTATATTTTGCTCGTATCTACATCATAAGCACAATTTACTTCTGAATAGCTAAATTACACTTTACTGTACTATTCTTATTAAAATCACTTAAGTCGAACTGTTTGTTTTGATTTTTTATTCTGACGAGTATTCTCTGTTATATAGGTAGTAAGAACGTCTTATTTTAAATAATGAAAACATATTCATTGCAGATGATTTCTAGATTTACTATATATTTATGGTTTCTGAGAGTTCGAGTCATCGAGAATTCACTGTATTGATAGTTTAATGCTAAAAATTTAAATGTTGACGTTTTAGAATATTTATTAAAATTATTCTAGGTACTTGAAAAAAAGGACTTCAAATGAAATACGCATTATACGAAATAACTCAAAAACTACTAGTCAGATCTTGATCAAAATATAACCACATGAAAAGTGCTAGCTTTCAAATAAAAAAAAATAATCACCAAAATCGGTTTACCTAAAAATATATCTTAGGGGATATACACATTAACTTAAAAATGGTTAATTTCAAGTGATAGGTAATTAAGTAAATATCTTAAATGCTTTTTTTTTAATTTTAAACATTTTAGTTCTGTTCTGAAATGTCGGCTTAATTTTTTTGTGAAAAATTTCATTTGAAATTTCAATGTAAATATTTGATTATGATTCTGTTAAACGATTTCATTAAAAAGCTTTACACAAAAATCTAATCTTAAATTTATAATTTACCTACATAAATAATAATAACAACTAGTATAATTTTATAGTTTCTTTTATTGTGTTAAAAACCAGTAAAACGTTTAAAAATGTTATAACTTCAAATTGTAATCATACTCTTCTATAGATACACTCCACCTAATAGGAAAAAAATATCAAAATCCGATGATTCAGTTAAAAGTAGGTACTTATTTCATCCTCTATTTTTATCCTTAATTAACTATTAAAACTAATTTATTTTCGAAGTTTAATAAGGACAACTTAGGTTAGAGTCGAATTGAGAACCTCATTCTTTTTAATAAAGTCGGCTAAAATCGTATAATACGGTGTAACTGATGGCAAATTTAGTGTTTTAAAGAAGAACAAATGCATATTTGTTTGATTTTTTATATTGCTTACTTAGTAGTTTACAAACGTTTTCAATTTTTAATTGCCATTCAACTGTAAATTGTTTTTAATTTCGATTTAAAACAGGTTATAAAAATGACTAACAATTTTTAATTTTTTTCTTATACCGATTTTATGTCGTGATAACGATTCCTCATCATTTACTTATTTCAGCTCTTTCCCGTAAAAAATGTTCAAAGTTTCACTGTTAAAGTAACAATAAACATTAAGAAAATTCTCTAAACAACAATAAGGTATAAGTAAATATCATTTTTTTATAAAGTATACTATGATTTCTTTCTGTTAAAAAAAACATACTTCATGGGAGAATATTTTTGGTGAACACATATTTAATTTATTTTTTAATAAAGCAAACAATAATTGGGTCCATTTAGTTACCTAATTATTTTTTTTATAATAACCTTAATAAAAATCTAAAAACTCAATTTTCTAATAAAAGCTGTTCTACTAACGAATGTTTTCATATAACACATTCAATGCTCGTAAGGTGTAATAATGTTGAATGAAAATTTTGACAGCCTTTCTATAACATGTCAATTTCACAGTATGATTTCTATATATAACATAAAAATACATTTTTCAGTTTTGTTTCTATATTTCTAATTTCTCAACGTGGCTTTGATACAACCTGACATTTTGAAAGTTCAGTTTCAGCAATATAAGAAAAGTATTACGATTGAGTTACATGAGACCCGTACAGACCCGTTTTAAATAAGCTTAAACAAGTAAAATATTGAAATTATAAAATGGTAAAGTGAATAATTAACAGAGAGAAAAAAATCAACATTTTGTTTTGCTAAAAAAATGTCTATGGCATGACTAAAAATTTCAAATATATGTACAATGTACATACTATCTAATTTGCATTAAAATTAATGAAGCCCATTTTTATTATCCATTCATTTGGCAGACTGCACTATAACAATTAAATAAAACCAACTGTTACTTATTTAATTGTTATTACAATGATAATTTTATTCATTTAAATCGAAATATGAAAATCGTTGAATAACAAATTCATTTAATTTACAATATTACGTGATTGGCAAGAGGATTTCAAATGTCCGCAGCTAATAAAACAATACACCTATTCACCAAATATATAAACGAACGAAGTAAATACAATACTCAAATAATTGTACGTAAACCACATTGTCGAAGGTAATTAGATTTAATTTGAACAAGCACAGAAACACTTCGATTCCAATTAACGAAATAATTTAGATATTATTCAGTTGAGCATAATCGTCAATGTCGTATCGTATATTAAATGTATATAAAATTGTTTCAAACTATAATCTTTTTACTTCACAGTAAGTGAAACTGCAGAAAAAAAGTATAAACTACGCTATATGTTAGAAAAATAAAAAAGGAAATGTAACAGATATGTAAGAATAACTCCTTGATATATGTGACTTAAACACGAGAAGAATATGAAATCAGAAAAGAAGTTCATGAAGAAAACGTAATGTTCTACGACAAAAGGATCAATACAACATTTCGTAATAATAAATTAAGAGAATTGTAAATTTTCAAACTTTTACAATAAATCATACACTTACGTCGTCTTTTATCGAAACGTGTTTGAGTTTGTTCTTTTCAATTTGTAAAAACAATACAAAGTTGCAACTAAGGTAAGCACAATCAATTTCATTAATTGTGACCTATTGTTCCATACATTCTTTTAAACCATTCAAGCTCAAGTAATACAACTTTCAAACTTCGACAAAAAGTTTTCTTTGTTTAAGAAATGAAAACAAATAGTTTTAAAAAAAATATATTAATCGGCTTGAAAATGTAAAGTCCACAGACTAAGTTCTAAAACATATTGCAGTTTTTATAATAAATATAGATTTTTAAAAGTTTATTTTTAATTGAATTGCAAAAGCTGTTTTTTTTTATTGTCAAACTTAAGACTATACCGGAGATATTTTATTATGAAATCTTCACAGTTCCAAGCCGAATCTTTCTCGTCAGATAGCGTGTAATAGTCTTTTTCGCTTCGGACAAATCCAAGAGTATGAATTTCAGCAGATGATTTTTCCCAGCAATAACGAAATTTTGCTACAGAAATTATTTTAGTACAATAAAATATCATATATGTTGGCTATAATATACGACTTCAATATAAAAAAGAAATTAGAAACCACTTATTACGTGAGATCTTTGCTCACAACTTTTTGTTTGAAGAAATCCAAATCAAGTCTTGTTTTATAATCATAATAATTTTCATAAAGTTAATATAATCAGTTACTTTTAATGTATTTATTTCATTTATTTTCTTTTGAATAAAAAATCTTGGGTAGGATATTGTAGAGAAATAACCCCGCTTCTAGAAAGATAAACTATTCATTATTTCAACTATAAAATCAATTTCTTTAGTCGTTATATTTAATGCTGTTGTAAACGAGGCGACTCTTAAAAGATGACAGTGGAAAAGTAAGGCAAAAACTCCGAAACTGTGTACTGCTTTTTGTGTTATTAATTTGAAAAAGATTTAAGATAAATCGATTTATCAGTAATTTAGTACCTAAACGCTTTATTACAACAAAAGTTGGCAAGAATTCTTTTTCATTCATTTAGAGATGACGGATATCCCCTGACCATGTAATAGCTGGGTGCTGTTCAAGTAGCGATATAAAACGACATACACGACCATTTCTAATTTAGGTCAGCTAATAAATCACGGTAAAGAGACGAGCCAGAAAAGTATTTTGCCAGGTCGAAACAATATTTTCAAATAGATTCATTTTGTTAAACAAGATAAATATCAGTATTTTCTTCCAAAATCTGCACGTCGTTTATTTTCCCCTTTATTTACCTTTCATGCAAACTAAGGTTTCATCCTTGTCGACTTTTCATTGCAGGTTAAATAATTGTGTAGGCTTCGATGTTTGAATAAATTATTAATGAATCCTTTTGATTTTTACAGGAGAACATCCTGCTGCAATGTATCACGGACATGGTGATCACCGTCGTGGGTGTATAATTGCTCTACTAATAAGCATTCTCACAACATTCGCGGTTCGTTCAGTGCTTACAGTGTATACATAGCCCTACGGGTTTTTAATATTTTAAACTTTTGTAAATAGAAATTTGCGAAAATATTTACTTTCAACAGTTCGAACGTATGATAAACAAAAAGACGATAAAACATTTGTTTGTATAAAAGTGCTCTGGTTGTGTGTAAATTTAAAATTAACTGGATTAAATCGACAACTAATTAGAAAACAATTAACTCGACAGTTAAGGCGTTAATAATAAAAATTGGATTTCTAGAGAATTTTTAGATTTTGGGCCTAAAAAATACCCTAAAATGCGTTGGTAGTGTCTTTTTACGACACGCAAAAGCCTCAAGTTCTAGTCTTTAAAAATATAAACAATTTGTTGCATTACTTGTAACAATAAAAAAATATATAATATAAATCAGACAATTTACTGTTCATTTGGCATAAATTGTCACAAACGAATGGTGTTTAAAATTACTCGTATATGCACCGTACAAAGAAAAATTCTGGCATTAAAAAGAAATTTTTCTACTTACCTACAAATAATGTCTTTAACTGTTCAGTCTGTCTTTATAAAAAAAATGATATCTTTCAAATTAATGGTGGCGTAAATTTGGAAAAAAAAAACTCTGAAATTGTTACAGGTATTAAATTTGTTATTAATGTCATGATTAGATCACCAAGTTATTGACTTGAATTATCACCTTATTTACTGTAAAATGATATTTTTGATTAATATTCCCTAATCTCATACCCAAATAACGCTCTCATTCCCAATAATCTTTAATCATAGAGTTATCAGAAGAAGAAAAATTACTTGGATGTATATAAAAACTAATAGAATAATTTCAGTTATCAGTTTTAATATTTTACGATTACTTATCTCCTTTTTCTAAATATATACCTACCTAATTTTGAAAATCGTTTAGAGTTTCTTTGGAAATTATTTTTTTTAAGTGAAAATTTTGTCGCCTTAAATTTCCATACAACTCCAAATTTGATCGTTATCCAATATGAACTATTATTTTTAAATCGAGTAACACTTATATTTATAACATTCCTAAAAAGACTTGAAAGCCGTCAATGAGAAGCAAAAGTTTTCGTTATTTTAACGATTTAAGTAATAAACGGAAATGTGTCGAATAACTTGCAAGCTGCTATTTACTACAGTAATGACAAGACATTATTTTTTTGCACTTGTACACATACAGACAAACCTTATGTGATAAACGAGACGTCTAGCTTAATACTGAGGTGATCATCAAAGTCTTGAACTCTTCTCAAGTTTCAAAGATATCTTAAAAACGTGTTGGTGTAAATATCGAATTTAAAACCCAAAAATATCGAGGAAGCGATTTATTTTATTAAACGGCCGATTAATTAAATTAGATTTTTTTCTCTTCGGTTTATAACATAGATATAAAGTACGAATACATACCAACTAATAGAAAAATGTATAATAATACTACACTGTTGATGTCAAACTATAAAATTTCTGTATCAGTCAATTTAAAGACTATATTTCTTTTATTTGAAAAAAAAAACACTTTCATTTATTTCTTCACTGTATTTCACGGATAAATAATAAGAAATCTATATAAAATTAATTGTAAGTATTTAGCTGTAAGAAATTTGTCCGCATATATTATAGTTGTGAATTTACATACAATAATAACTAAATGGAAACTAAACGATTTTAAAATATGCAAAATAATAAACATTAGATTTAACTTTCGTTTAATTTTTTTTTTATTTACAATTAGACTTGTTAATTCTATAGATTTAAATATATGTTACTGTATACTTATTATATTTTTAATTTCGATAAAACAAAATTTCATTTCGATTAAAATGTACGAAGCTCAATCCAAATTAATTAGTTTTTATTCTCTAAATAACTTTTAAAAAAACAGAGCTAGAAATAAAAATCAATACCATCAAACAAAGCAAACTCAACGATAATTACGTATTGCTTTTAGCATTATTTCTACCTGTCGATTTTCTTCATAAATCCCGAACAATTTAAAGATAACAAGACGAGAAAAACTCAAATGAATTGGATCATATTGTTAAGAAAAAGTAAAATGAGAAAATAAATTTAATTTATTCGCAATTTCACAAAATTAATATCTTCCACTTTGCCGTAAGAGAAACCCATTACTTTTTGCTTTCCCTGTCTATTTTATTAAATTCTGTTGAATTTCTATAAATTTAAATTGCTATATATTTAAGCAGAATATTTTTTTTCTTTTTTCTCATCAGGTGCATTTTATTTTGAATGAAAGCGGAAAATGGGCTTTTCTAATTCACTTTTTGCTTTGTGCATTTAATAATAGTGATTTCGAAGACTTTATTTTAATCTGAGTTTTGCTTTGACGCCAAAATCATTAAAACGTGCTTCTAATTTCAGAACAGTCTTTTTAAAAAAAGAAAGATAAATAGAGAAACTTTATGGCAGTTGATGGATATTATAGGATGCAAAACAAAAATTTACAGTGTATCAAAAATTTATTTGATCTGAGATGAAATTTTTCTTTAATTTAAAAATTTAACAGCCTTTTTACTTTAATAATCATTTTTTTAAACATAAAGAATATTAAGATTAATTATATTTTTCGAAAATCACTGTTAATATACTTTTTATTTTCTTTTGAAAATAAAGTTTTCATATTATTAAAACCAATAAGTTTGTAGGTAAAGCAACGAAATTAATATTATTTTTTTAGTATCTTAATTGAAAACTAGTTGTAAAATTTCAAATTTTAAAAAAGTTATAAATAAATTAATATTTTTTGTATAGCAAATGAATAATTTAAAAAAATATATATAAACCTATATTATGTGTTAAAACTTTTGTTAAAATAACTGTACATATCATTTATTATATAAAATAATAAGATCTAAATTACACAGTTTTGTACAAATAAATTAAAAATATTACAATTATAATAAATTTACTGTTAAGATAGTATTGTGAAATTTCAAAAATAAACTATAAACTAAATATATTATAAAACATGATAAAAAATGTAAATTGTAGTTAAATTTTTTTTTCCTTTTTTTAAGGTAGCACAGGAAAATTCAATATCCGGTTTACAAGAGAAGTTTAATCACTAGTTTTTATAAAAATCTATCGTTGTTGGAGCCGATGAAGGAATGCTTGAGACGATGTAAGAGTAAAAGCATTAAATAAAAATTACTTGTAACTGACATTAGAGAAGTATTGTTGATAATACAAGAACTAGACATAAAAAGTTGAATACATGTTCTAGCATTTTTCAATTACATGAAATGCTTGAAATTTTTCTCTGCAAATATTGAGTCACATTCCCACAATATCACACAATAAATACAAAGAATGAAATCACTAGTCAAGATTTAATTCACATTTGTTTCATTCTTCTTACAATAACGTAGGTAAAAAGATATTCAAACAGATTGGTTTGAATTTTGCTTCAAATGAAAAAGTAGCATTGCTCTAAATATTACATAGACTAATGACATTAAGTTAAAATTTTACTGGCGACAAAATGGAAGATAATCATTTAAGGTCTTTATTAAAAAGGTAAGTGTAGACTCAGTTTCTTATATTTTTTTATATTTAACTTTATTTAAAGACGCTCAACTACACGGTTATTTGCGTCTGTTGTCTTTGTGAAATTGTGGTCTTAGTTGTCTTTCACATTAGGTCACTTTTATTTTAAACTGTTTTTTACACCTGTTCTCACAAACCCACTTGTTTCAGGAACGATATTAGCTGTTTTATTCGGTCTTCATCATCTGCCAGCATTTCTCTTAAGGTCATCGGTAGCTGTCCGTAGGTTACTCTTCGGTGATTATTGTATAGAGTACATTGGACCAGGCTATGTTTGACTGTTTTTCGGACACTACATGTCTCGCACATTGGGGGTTCTTCCTTCTTCAAGATGTGTTCGTGTGAGAACTTGCAATGCCTTACTTTCAGACGGCAGATTTTTATTTATTCTGCTCTATCAGTTCTTAGAGAGGTCTTCCAGGTATTTACTGTATCCTTGATCGGTCGAAGTTTGTTGTTTTCTTATTCCTGCCATTCTCTCGACCATCTCTGCTTAAAAGCCATTTGTGCTAACGCTACTAGGTCGTCTGATGGTAACTCGACCGTGGAGCTATTAGTTATCCCAGGACTTTTGGCAGCTAGGTCAGCCTTTTCATTCCCAACAATTCCGCAATGGCCAGGAATCCATATGAAATCAATTGTCGCGTTCTTGTTTGTAGCTCTCTCGATGTTATCGTGGATTCTAGTCGTATAAGGGTGTGTATAAGCTCAGAAATTTTCTATGCTGGCTAAGGCACTGAGAGAGTCGGTGCAAATTAATATTTTTTGTCGACGTTCCTGGAAAGGAATGCTTTCTATAGCTTTCATTATTGCATACAGTTCCGCCGAGTAGATGGACATTTCTGGTGGAAGTTTGTATGAGTTATTTTCCGAGACGTATGCAGCTCCTGTACGATTTGCGTTCTTTGATTCATCGGTAAATATCAGTTAATGTTCGGGGTATAGATGATATATTATATTTTACAATTCCCATTTGATGATGCTAGGATTGGTGACTTCTTTATCCAGTTTTGTCAATGCATAATTTACTCTTATTTTATTCCTTTGCCATGGTGCTTTCTCAGAAACTATCGTTTTCTCTACTCTGTCGACGTTGATACTCATTTGATAAGTCATGAGCCATGAGCCAGAGGTACTCTTTCAGAAAATATTTTGTTGGTTACAGCTATTGCCACTCCTTCTCTTGCATTTCCATCTGTGATTAAGTCTTCCCTATATATCGTGTATCCTTTTAATTTAAATTTTCTTTCTGTTGTTAGTTTGTTTCCTGGAGACAAATGATGTCTGGTTGAAAAGTAGCGATTAATTGTTCAAGTTCTGGTAGGTTATATCGGGTAATATTGATATTCCAAGATATCGCTCTCGTCGTCATCTCCTGAGTCTGATGTGTTGTAATTACTGGTTTCATTTTCCTCACTGTCCACTATTTGATTTTTTGCAGATACGCGTTTTAAATATTTTGATATTTTAGTGCGTATTCTGGTGAATCTTCCTTTGATGGATCTATCTTTTAATTGAGGGTAGAGTTTGTCTAACATTTCCTTTAAACTCTTTAACTTTTGGGTGTAAGTTAGTATGACGGAAATTGGATCTTTCGATAGGTGGACTTCTGTGATTAAATTGCAAAGCTGGTGATACTCTAGGGCAAAGTCTTTTGGATTCGCGTTGATAACTCCTTCTATAGGCTTAAGAAGTTCATTTGTGTTTTTCTTTTTTTCTTTAGGGTTTTGTGATTGTTTTGGTGGTGTAAATTTTAGCGTCTCTATAATTGGTTCATTTGTTTTTATTTGTTTGTTGGGCTGTTTTAGGTCTAGTTCGAGGTTTTTGTTGATTTGATCTGGTAGTTGTTTGCTTGAGGAGGAGCAAGGGAGAGCTTCTTGGGAGCTATTGCTTGATGCTCTGGGCCTTTTTCTATTTTCCTCCTCTATTTCTATTGTCGGGTTGTTTACTAGTTGTGGGGTAGAATTTTAATTTAGGTTTGATCCCTGTATTGTGGTTACTGGGGGTGGTATGATTGATACTAAGTTATTGGGGATTGGGGCTCTGTCACATTTTTCTGTTTTGTGTGAGAATGCCTTACATTTTTGGCATTGGGTTATTCCCTCTCCCAAGAAGATACGATATTCTTCGTCTTTATATTTTATTGAAATTGAGTCCGGGTGAATTTTTGGATCATAAGTTTTTACATAGACAAATCTGCGGAAACTATAAATATGTTTATATTTTTTTCCAGTGGTTGTTGTAATATATTTAAAGGTTTTGTTCAATTTGTTCACTCACCGGCGTGAGCGAGACAGTGATAGGTTGTGCCTGGTTTGTTTATTGATAACTTTGGATTCACTCACTTTCACTGTTGTCTGTCACCGAACTGCATTCGACCGAGGTCAAAATGCGATTTAAAGCTAAGTAATAATAATAATTAATATTATTTTTAATTATTTATTGCTTTTTGTGAATAAATTGACAAATATCTATGAATAGGTAAATCATAGGCAGCAGAAATATAATTCATGGTCAATTTTAACAATGTTCAAACAATTATAAATAAAATAATTTTTCTTTTTCGGAAAACTCTTAAAGTTGTTCTCAATATAATCAAACCTATTTTCAGACTTTAATGAAAATTAACAGAAAAACAATACTGTCGTTAAAGCATAATTCTAAGTTTTTGAGGATGAAAGATATTTTTAACCAAGATATAACTTTAAAAAATCACACTTTTGAAGTTAAATTTTAACATGGCTTCTTATGAAACAATGGATCTAACAAAAAATTTAGTGTAAAAAAACTTTACAGAAATCAACGAAACTGTGAAAGAATATATCAAAATAATTAAAGAATATAATTATAATTATTTCTGCTCGAGGATAACGCGGTGTACTTATGTTGGATAGGTAAATTATTTTTCAAATACTATAAAGCTCACAGACCACGAGAGAACAGAAGAGAGAACACGAGCTAGAGAAAGAAAGTGCAGACTCTGGTCTTTTAACAAAAGTGACGTCAAGTAAGATCTGTTTAAACCCGAATGTCAGGTTGATGAAGGAAAAGCAAACTTTAGTTTTGTTTAGAACCTATATTCCGTTCTTTAATATTTTCTACATACCTACATTAAAATTGGCAAGCTCCTTACAGAGTCTTCCATCTTTGAATACATAAAAACTTAATTAAGTATTAATTTTTACGATTCTTTATACTTTTTTTAAGAAATTAAAAAGTATTTCCATCATTTTTTCTAATGTTGCGTTTTTTGGTGAAACTTCATTAATAGTAAAATAATGTAAAGGCTTTAAATTTCTCAATGAAATGCATGTACCGTGCCACTTATATTAGTTAGATTGATTTATAGAGACGAGATGTCCTCAGGGTATTTTCTAATTTAAAGTGAAGTTTCTGGTACATTTATTATTCAGTAACAGGTTTATAAACACTTATACAAAGGGTAGATGGGAGCTTTTATAGGACTACAGAAGTGTTTGATGAGCATTGCACTATTTATTTTGGTTAATAGTCTCTTTTAAATTTAAACTGATGTAAAAATTAATTTTAAGCCTACGAGTAAAAGATAAGCCCTCTTTATATAAAAAAAAAATTTTAACTAAACTTAAGAAAATTTTTAGTTTTCCTACTTATTGTGAAATAAATTCTTATAACTATTTTTACTTAATTTTGAACCAAAATCAACTAAAAAAAGTTTTTGTGGTCTCTGCTTCTTTTTTTGTGGAAAATAATTAAAATATCAAAGCAACAAAGTTTTTTTTTTAATAATCACATCTAACTTTTTATTGTTATTCGTTAAAGTATAAAAATTGTATTACTTTGTCTATGTAAATCCATCTCAGCCTAAAGGCGAAAGAAGTTAAATTCGAAGTTCGTTCATAAGTTTGGCGGTACACATATTCCTGTAATTATAAAGTTAAGCTTTACAAGTTTTATAAAAATTATACGATGGAAAAAGTTTCACAATGAAATTAGTTTCAACATCTTCTTGATGGGCGCTTTGAATGAACGACGGACTGTTCGAAAACTCGACGACTGTTATACGTGATAGTAACAACAACGAATTAAATAATATTTCATGTCAGATAATTCGAAAAATAAATAAACGCCGCTTGTAAGTTTGTAACTCGAAGCGGATATTGTTCACACATTACAAAATTAAATCTGATAAATAAATTAATGTTGCACTAATTAGTTTATTCGAGTGTATTGTAATTTCGTGTAGCGATATAATACGAAGCGTATTAACATATTCAACTGATATAGCCGTTCCATTTTATTCTGAATAAGAGATACCCAATTCAATACACTTGTATTTCATACTAGTAATTGACAAAGTGCATTCAAAATTCAATCTAATACAAACCCATTTAGATTTAGCTTCGTAACCCTAAATAGCTCTTAATACATTCAAATAAAAATTACTTTCCCATTAAATTTTTAAAAAGGGGAAAAAAAGAAAACATTACAGCTACATTATTTAAAAAAAAAATACCTATCTAATATTTCTAAAACCCACTTTTCCGGATTCAAGGGACATCAAAACGTGTATTTCCGGCCAAAACCCAAAATCGGAAATTCAGCCCAATTGCAGTATCTCTTTTACTAACTATATAATAGTGATGGAAGGAAAAATCAAACGTAGGTACCATTTCATTGTAGTAAACATAAGTAAACATACCTTTACATGTGGGATACACAGAAACACCACGAACTACGTTGTTAATCAGGAAAGTGTGTGATTCAACTTTAAAAAGAAATAAAAAACAGTTAAAATAAATAATAACCAAGTAGTGAATTTACAACCTCAAGTCAAATTTGAAAATTTTTATAAATTTTCTCCATTTTAAATTCACCTTTTCATTTAATATTCTCTTGGATTTACTACCAACGTCTTATTAATAAATTTAATGCAATTCAAATAGATACAAAAGCTTAAATACTTTCTTAACATAATAAGATAGTCTCATACAACTTTAAAAGCGGCTTATTTATTCTATTAGAAATTTTTTTTAAATTTGAAAAACAAGACTTAAGTATTATGATTTTACCTTATCTGTATGTACGTCACAGGCACTTTATTCGAAAACTATTAACACTTAACAACTACATAGACTTATTAAAAGCAAATTTATTTTTGAAATGCTAGAGATAGTATCTACTAATAAATTTTAATATGAAAATAGGTTAAATAAAAACGGTGCTTTAATTAGATCAAAACGAGAAATTATTTAAATTAACAGAATATTTTCTGGTTTCGTAATTTTTAGATCCAGATTTTTTTCAGAAGCAAGTTTTAGTTTTGAAACATTTTTTTCTGATTAGTTAAACATAGAATCGTAAACAGAATTTAAATATTCAACAAAATTTACTACATAAAATAAAATTAGTTACATTTACTTTCCGGATATCAAACTTCCTTCCTATAAAAATCTTTTAAGTTATAACCAAATATTAACAATAAAGGTTTTTAACTTCCCTCAGCCAAAAATGTATGATAAAAAAATTAGTTTTTTACTGCGTCACGCTATCGGAAGCATTATAGTATATATCGTATAAACAGTACAATGTATATCTAAATATTTACTCACTACTCTCACTTCAATTTTAACGATTCTTGTATCTTATACTTTCAGTTCTAATACATTTAGAAAAATCTTTTTATTTTTATTAATGCATATAAGATTACAATACCTAATTGAAAGATCAAACTCAAAGTATTAGGTAGGTAACATTTTCAGAAAAAATAAAAACGTTTTTGGGAAATAAAAAAATTGTGACCTAGGATCCTATAGAGTATAGGGATATTATACAAAGAAGGGAAATTAAGCGATAGCCATATACAATGATGATATGATTTAATATATTATTATTGATATTTTAGGTTTTCTATAGAATTATAGTGAAAAGGTATAAAAGTCTAAATTTAATACTAGATTTGGAGGGTTTACAACCTGATTAAAATAAACTCAACTAAGTGTTTAATTAGTGCAAGAATATTTTGAAAAGATAATATCTTGTTAAAAAACATACGTTAAAAAATGTTCCAACAATTCTGTAGCAGGTGATATTTTTTTAGACCTTTTGGAGAATTCGGTGAAAACATTGGGCGTAAATTGCACATATTTTCATCATTTCTAAACTTTTCAATCGTTTTATTGATTTTTATTTTGTAAATTTAAAACAAACAAGAAAACTGATAATTTACATGAAAAATAAGAACTTAAATATTAAAAAATAATATTTCAAAAATCAAAATTAATTTTTCTACCCATTTATGAAACAGTTCTTATTCAAACAAAATAAATCAAGCCTTTAATCAATAACTGTACGACACCTCCAACGGCAGACTTTTATCTATTCTATCTTTTAAATAAGAAAAAAAAAGTATAATTGAACTTCTGAAAAACATTTTCACGATTCCAGTTTCACTTTTATCGAACTATTCGAAGCTTATTTGAATCTATATAAAATAAATCACGAACTCTTTATTTGATTATTTTAAAAGCAAGTTTTAGTCAACGACTTTATACATTTTTTCAAAACTTACGTTATAGGTGCATATCATATTAAAAAGAGACAATTATTGCGATTTAAAAATTCTTTTTTAAGTTTTCTTTTTTTGTTGGTTTAAGTTTAAATTGAAGGTACAAAATCTTTTGCAACATTTATTTAAATAAACAGGCAACAATATAAACACAGGTGTTTGAAACTCATTCCTTTAGGTTATAGTATTACAAATTTTCTAACCGGCCTGACCATTATCACACTCTGTCAACAACAGTTCTCGCTTTAAGTGTCGTTTCTAAAGGATATCATTCCCTCCATCCTTTCCTCCTCTTATCATCTTTATGTTCCTATTCTAACAGTTTTCGAATTGTTATGATCACTAAACTAAACAACTGTATACTCATAACTTTTCATTTATCTTCATACAGAAATAATTGTCACAATTATTGCTTGTACTTCATTTTAATTATAATAATTACTGCAATTTTAGAAATTTTATTTCATTCTCCTTCAAAGTATGTTTATTGTAATTTTTTGGGAAGTATAATATTTATGATTCAATACACACACAAAATCACACCACAAATGTTGTTTTAATTACTTACACTTTTTTTTCAATTAAAAGATATCTTGCAAATTTTCTTATATAAAAGTTTCTTTTTTCTTTATTAATTGATTCCAAAAAATTCATGAAAAAAGTATTATTCGTAATGTTTTTTTTTTAAGTTTTATAACATTACTCATGAGTAAAATACTACTGCAATAACAATGGTTGCAAGAAGTTCCATGAAGTTTAATTGTTCATGAAAAATTGGAAATGTATGTAAAAAAGATTAGAGTAACAATACATATATTTATATAAGGAACTGCAGATTTCTTCCATTGTGTACAAATAAACTAGTCTATGAACAAGAAACTAGTACTCCCTTAAGACCTTATAATTAATTGATAAAGGACTATACATCAGTTATGAAGAAAAGTTTTTGGGTTCTTAATAAATCGATAAAATTTTAAGGATTGTACAAAATTTTATAAATAATGGTTAATGGTTTATAAATTCTCTACAAAGCTATTGAAAAACATATAGGACTTCTACATTTTGATGATTTTGAATTTCTATTTTTAAATATATGATGCAAACTTGTTCTCTTATATTTTTAAATTTTTTTTAAATACCATAGACGCGTAAAGCAGGTTGTTATAAACTTAACGTGGGTATCTGTGTGTCTGTCTGTGGCATCGTAGCTCCTAAACGAATGAACCGATTTTGATACATGCGGTACTTCTTTTGGAAACTGATGTGATCAACTGGTTTTGAACTAAATCTAACTTATGAAGATCTATTATATAGCGTTTGAAAATGGTCAACTTATTACAAAAAGTTCTTACAAAGTAGGTACCAACTTTCATAGATTTAAGTGACTTGAAATTAATTGAAGAACTATTTTTTCGTGGTACCTACTCCAAAGCATGGTAAACCTGAGCTGATGTCGCATGAAGTCCTTTGCGAGATCCCCATTTTATTTTCCTTTTTTGTGTCGAAGGTTACTTTTTAAATTATTTAAGGTCTTATCAATTACTATGGTTATTAGCGATCGGCGAATCCGAAAACCTCTGAACAAATTCTTGAACGTTTATTAGGATGCGACGCTGGGATCAGTGACGATGTGGCGATAATCTATTCAACTACGCCACTATAATAAGTAACCAGTAGATTATTTAAATTCTTTAATTCGGTCTTTTCGCCTAAGGCGTTCTCGTTACGTTTGTATGTAATGGCAGTCATAACATTAGATATTGCTGACGAATCAGATTTTTTTTTTTAATAAACACACACCAACCATTATAAAAACGTACAAAAAAAATTGCATTCACCGATAGTTTTTATTTTAGTTTATGCTTCATCTGTTCAAATAATTTAGACTTTAGATCATTTTGTTCCATTACAACTTTGTGCTGATCGCTTCTCATTTTTCCGTGCTCCTTACATAAAACGGCGTATTAAAATTTTGCGTTTAGTGCAAAATTTACGAATTTATTTTTTGAATAGCATATATACAAATAAAAGCCTTTTTAAAAATAAACCAATCTAATTTGAACTTCAAACTAAGATGCATTGCACAGAACTAATATTGTTTCAATGTTTCTTTTCAGTTATGTTCTTAACTTTTGTTTCTATTTCTTATACTCATTAAAATTATTTATTTGGTTTCATAAAAAAAACTAAATTATTGTAGGTAATGTAATTGTCTTAAAACAATTGTATATTGAATTCATATTTAAAAAAATGTATTTACACTAAATTATGTAATGTTAGTTAAAGTTATAATAGTTAAAAGTAATAATTAAGTTTACTGAAGCATAATTTTAATTTGTTTTTCATCTTATGTACAGATATAATTTATACAAAAAAACATTTATGAAAATTTTCAAGTTTTACTTAACTTATATTTGGAGGTAAATAAACCAAAATAAGTAAAGCTTCCAAGTTTAGGTAATTTCAATTCAAAAAGTCGTTTCCCGTTTACAAGAAATCAACGGAAATAATATTTACGTTTTCCTATGTTTTAAACAGTAACTTCCCGCAAAACAACGAACTCTGATCAAATTTACAGATATGGTGAAACCATGTCCTTTGAGTTACTTATTTCGCAACTCGATTGCCGAAAGCGTTATTTCTCGTCGTTCCTCCTTCATTGACTCGCAACCGATACATGTCGTACATACGAAACTCTTTTATACCTACTGTCAAGAGAATTGTGAACTTTAACATGGTAAAAGAAAGCCTTTTCGCAAACATTCCATTACCCTCAAATATTTCACACATCTTGATTTTATTTGTTAGGAATATAACACGCGGTAGTTTATTTTCAAAATTATTAAATAAAAAGTAAAATTTACCCTCCAAGAAAACTCTTATCTAACTGCTTTCATTATACCTCTATATTATCTTTTATAAACATGAAGACGTAAGTCGTTTTATAACAAATTAATTTTTAACTCTGTTTCATCGATGGGAAATATACAAACCTATTTGTCAGAGATAAGTAAAACTAAGTTCTTGAAAACTATTCTTTTATAAAAAAGAAAACTTTACATTAAATATCTGAAATTTTCAAAAACATTTGCTTTGAAATTATTTATTTTCAATTATTTCGCTTACTTTCTTTTTGGATTTTTCACTTACTTTGTAAATGTTCTTTTAAAATAAACTTTTTCATCGCGTTCAAAGAATTATTACCAGCTCTTTGAAAAGAGCACAAAACCAATTTAGTACGAGTGCAGATAACGTAATGACTTATATTAGTTAATAAATGATATCAATTTCCGAAATGGCACGTCATGTTCATGTCTGGTAAAAATAGTGATCTTTCAAGCCTTAAACAACAAAATTGTCAGATATTATCTAGCTCTTGAGGCATTTTATTAAGAAGAAACTCTAATAATATTCAAGTAAATAGGTACATAGATACCGCCTAGTCTAGACAAAATAAAATAAATTACGTTAAATGTTTAGTATTAACATCCCTTAAAATATTTTAAAAGTTTTATGAATAAGAGAATCATTTGTTTGTCATATAGTAATTAAAAATGCTGTACTTCTCCAATGGTTAAATGACGTAAGTTTCACCCACTGTGGGATTATAATATGATTCATCAGAAAGTGTCTTAGTTAACTATAAAAGTTTCGAGACGAGACAAATATGGATGTTGAATAAATTTTGGTTTTATTATCATGTTCGATTATTATTCTAGTTTCGTAAAGCTGCGAACCAAACTCATCTATGTTACATATAGCTTGCACCAAAAAGTTGCATCAAGTTTCTCTAAATCCACCTCGTGTATAAAGTTGGTAATCTGTTCCAAGGGGGCAACTTTATCTGTCGCCAATGCACCGTTTTACTACAACATTACTTATGCAATTGTTGTATGTAATCAAAAGTAGATTTGTAAATATTTTTTTGGACTGTAAACAGAAAATACTAATAATAGTTATTATTTATCAAAATTCATTCTTATTCGAGTAACTGCTTTCTTTTCGTTTAAACCAGTGATTCCCAATCTGTGCTACGCGTACCGGTACCGATACACGAAGGTCGAGCTACCGGTACGCGATAAGTAATAAAGAAAATAATATTTTGTGTAAAATAATGAGATTTTATACAATAAATCGTCAAACCAAAGCATATTGTTTGTTTTTTTTAGTACACATATTTATGTGAAACTGGATTCTCAGCTATGAAAAACAAACATCGATCATTGTTTAATATTAAGTTTGATCTTCGTCTTAAACTGACCAAGATATTTCTACCCTGGTAAAATGTAAGTTATAAAGCAAGTGCAACCTTCCCATCAATGTAATATGGGAAGGTTGCACTTGCTTTATAATTACAATGATGGCCAATAGGGTTTATAATGGTGCAACTGGTACGCAACAAATATAACGTATAGCGAAAAATACCGTAAGTAAAATATGTAAGTATAAATCCGACAAATAAATATTTAAATATTTTGAACTTAACTGTTTTTTTTTTATTCACCGTACGCGCTCTTACACTTTTCTTTCAGGGCTACAACTCTTGTTGGGATTCTTTTTTTAAAAAATATTTACTCACAGATACGCCATCATATCATCTACTACATGCCGGTACAACATCTTAAAAAAAGTTGAGAACTTCTGGTTTAAACTAGGTGATAGTTTCTCATTACACATTAACTTTTTACAATAAATGCAGTGTTTTTTAGTTTAAAATTGATTTTCTCATGAAGACTTTTTAATATAACACAAAGCTGTGCTTGTATCTGACAGAACAACTAAAATGCAAGTAAATAAAACAGTAAATGAGGAAGTTTTTTTCTAACAAAACTAAAACAAAAAATTTTAATTTGAAATGCTCGGACTAGTCCTTTTTAGAGACGTCTCGCTCACATGCAATTACTGATACAAGTCAGAGTTTAAATTATATTTCGTTATAGCATTGTAATACCGAATTGTTGCATTTTCGTTTCCGGTTATGGTTGCAAAGAAACATACCAACAATATATATACAAGCTTCTAACCAGTATAGCGACAAACAAACGAAATTGTTATTTTGTAAGCACACTAAGTATAACTTATTTAATTTATGAGCTTTTAACTTCTCTCATTCATACCACTTTTGTATGACAATTAACCAAAATATATTATGTTAAAATGATAATCAAAAAAAGTTACAAGTTTTAAAAATTGATGAACCCAATAGATTTAATCGAAAAAAATTATTGAACAGCCAGTCAAAAAATCGATTTGAAATTACGCAGTGTGAAACCATTCATGTATTTCAACCCACATTTCCATTAGTCGCTAATTCTACGAAACCAACATTACATATAAACCGGTCATTTCGCATTTTATCCATATAACGATACATATTACATTAGCGACATATTTGTAGCTATAACAAGTATACCTACTAGCTTTCGAAATGAATAAATGAAAAGATTCATATTTATACCACTACAGCCCTCATTTACACTACCCATACAAAGTTTGGCGACAGGGCCATTAATAGCCCATTGCTTAGCCAGAGATGCTAGTTGTTGGCCTAACATTGGCAACTGTTAACGGCCCAACTACGGTTGCCGGCTGGATGATAACCCCGGGCCGCTAATGGCAGTCGACTATCGGCCGACTGCAGTAAAAGTTACCGGGCCGTTAATGGCGATTAACAATCGGCCGACTGAAGCAAAGGTTACAGGGCCGTTAATAGAAACCAACAATCGGCCGACTGCAGTAAAAATTACTGGACCGTTAATGGCAAATATTATAAATTAATAAAACTACTTAAATACTGAAAAAAATGATATAAAATCAGCTCAACGATTATTATGATACAATCATTTATTCACTTTATAATACATACAATCTTAGTAAAAAATCAGACAAAATCAATAATTAATACAAAAGTAGAATTTTAAACCTGGCGTACATAACACGCACTCTAAAATTAAAAGGGAATTTTTGGTGGTTTATAATGAAGATCCTCTTTCTTATCGCCCATTCTCACGGTCCACCCAACCAGAAAGCCATCGGGCTAATTTACCAGTGAAATTTTTAGATTCCTCTGCATCCTCAAACTTCTCAGTTACAACATCTAGAATATGCAAAATCAATTATAAATAAAATTGTTTTTAAGACACAATATTTGTGAGTGAAGGAGTTAGAACTAAAATAGTATAAGAGGTGAAAAAAGGAGATTTATTTTCATAAGGGTATGAAAAAAAATTTTATCTGTAAAACCATTCTTAGGATGAGAAAAAATTCTCTAGAAAAATAACTAAATGACTCACCTGCATAATAGAGAATTTCTACTAGATATTTATCCCAATTTTCATTTGCATCGCTTAAGTCTGCAGCAAACTTATCAACTTTAGGATACTCATCAGCCGGTGGATATTTACAAAGTAAAATGCCATTTTCTTCTATAAGAATCCACTTGGATGGAATTAGATCAATGGTTTTTGTATCGTCAACATTTTCTAAAAAATCAACGACTGCGTAGAGTTTCTACCATAAAATCCTTCCATCTGTAACATTAAATTTAACTATTAATATTTTTTTATTTGATTATTTCACACTATGAGAAAACTATTAGATTATCAGGTAAATAAATATAAATTATCTATAGTTTAATTTGAGAGAATATATTATTATTCAATTATTAAATAGAACTACTTACTTTAGTCAGAGACTTTAATAGACTGGTTATCAACAGGCGATATAGTAATAGACGAACTATTCTGAAATACAATAATACACTTTAAACACTACCATGCGACTGTATTGTGTTAACGACAATTTCTGTGTTAACGAAACGAATCCTCTTGCCCCTGTTCACCCGTTAAAAGTATAATAATTTACCGCCAGATAGCACTTAAAAGAAGGATATATTCATACTTTGCGTTCATTGGTTAATTTTGTAACACATTTGAAAAGTATTTATATGGTGCGAATATTTGAAAATAATTGACGCAATTGCAGAGAAAAAAAAATGCATTTAAAATTTATGTTTCAAATAGATTTATTTTGTTCATATTCATTATTAATTTATAATTTAAATGTTCATGGTATTGTGAATGAATATAGCATATTAGTTAATGTTCAATGATTTTTATTAAATCGTCATATTACGTTTCGTCCCTTTCAGCACATTATTTAAAAAAAAAAAACGCTTGATCCAATATCAATTATTATTCTTTTTACACAACTTATTTTATATAATATTAAAACATATTACACCCTAAACATAAGTCAAATATAATAGACTCAAAGCGACGTATAACTCAGGGTGACTTAGGGCCCCCTCAGGGTACTTAGGGTTTATAGTAAGGCATCTAACTTTTAATTATTTGCGCATGAGCAAAAAATTATTTAGCCAGGCTTCGGCCTATTGTTGGCCGACGAACGAATATTGAATGATGATCGAATAGACGGCGACCGGCAATTAACCAGATATGGCCCATTAACAAATTCCCATTAATAGGCCGAGCGTTGATAGCCAGACATCGGCCGAGAAACGGGGCTTTTGTCATTAACGGCGACTTTGTATGGGTATTAAGCTTAGAGCAAGTTTAAAACCAAACAAAATACAATCTTTGATATTTGACAGCCAAAATAATTAATGAACATTTGCAAAAATAGTACTTAACTACGTAAGTAAAAATTAGATTTCGTTTCACTTGAATTCAAAAGCTTTCAAGCTAATAAATTTTATCTAATTTTGAAGTTGTTACTTATCTGATAGTAAAAAAAACATTAATAAAAAAAACTTAAGAGATTCAAGTTAATCAAGATCCAAATTAAAGTCGTATAAGCTTTAATGAAATTAAATACAATACAAAATAATTATTTAAACGAGAAAAATAGACATTAAATGTCTAGACATGAAATGAAATAAGTAACGTGGTTTTTAATTTTGTGTTTCGTTGTTTCAAAAAGACGAAAATGTTATTTTACTGTTTTTGTCAATTATTTATTTTACAGTATGTTTGTAGGTGAATATATTAAAATATTCGCTTAAATGTGAAATATACTGTAATTCCCTTAGATGTACTCGAATAATATTACAGGCCATAGGGCGTATTTTAAATGGCAGCGCCCCGGAGACATATTCACTTTGAGCCACAATCTTTTTGAAACCTTGACTTCGACAACACCAATGTTCCACTTGTGACCCCGATATAACACCCTCTCGAACCGTAACATATATTACTGTCATGTATACCTTAGAAAAGTACAATCATGTAACTAGAAAATCACCATACAATGCAAATGGGGAAAATTCGACCACTTAAGCATGGCCTCTCGCTCGTTTTTCAATTCAATTTCGAACGTGTACGTGAGACAAGAAATTGAATCATGGCTCTACTCTCTTGATAAAATGAAACAAATACATGGTACAAACCCTGCGGGAATTTCGCAAAATAAATTATTGTGGTCGTTGTAGTTGTCTCCAATGTGGACAAAAGCAAAAGCATCACTTATTAAAAACCAAGAAAGGCAAGTACCTATTTGCGTACAGTGTACATCATATAAAAACGTAAGCCAAGTTAAAATTTGACATTAATACGATATTTACTTATTTATTATACAAATAAAAAGCAGTTAAACTTTGATACGAAACATAATTAATTTCAAATAATCCTAATTGTCTATCTTTAACCAATTAACACGTTTATTGTAATTTTATACGTAAAGCACATTTAAAGATGTTTGATATCAATGCAATAAATAAAAAGAACTATCACCACGATTCTCTCTTCACTAAATAGAAACTATATTATCTAAATGGTAAGTACAACTAAATGAATGAGAGTCGTGTAAATCTTAGCAAATGTACAATCGAGTGTTGAATCGCTTAAAATGAGAACATTACAATGACAATATCGACGTTTCTTGCGCAAGCAATATAATAAAATAAAGTACGTGCTAAATCTCCACCAATGAGGTTTCTTCCTGTTTTCAAGTTTTCTTTAGGGGACTGAGACAATCTCTTTAAATTTAAATTCTATATCGCTCGAACATCTCGTTTTCCTTACATTCAGGCCCAACAAAAATTTCTTCGTTTCTATTTTATCAAAACGCGTTGAAGCTTTCCTCGGACAATAACTAACATAATTATTCAGAATGAAATAAATTTAATGTTGACTTCAAGAATTTAAATGAAATATCAAATGTAAAACTTTTTGAAATTTGGTGGAAACATGAGGCTTTTGTAACAGGCCATAATTTATGGATGCCAATATTAATATATATTTTTCAATTGGTATAACAGTAATTAAAGTTAGCCAAGCAATAATGACTAATTATTAATCGGCTTATATTCGAAGAATTATACGTTGAAAATATATTGAAATCAGTTTAGTAGCAATTTATTACCAAAACGAATGTCGACGGCATTATGAATCCCTGGATTTCAATGACGGTTTTTAATTATTTGCTGACAGTTACTCGCTGCTTTAATGATTTACTATAATGTACCAATTATTGGTTTTCACGTTGTTGGAATTTCGACAATGTTCTGACACTCAGAAAATTTATGGCACACACTGTGAGATCATTGTTTTACAATTGCCTTCAATAATTTATTTCTTTCGATTATTTATTTTTTTTAAATTTATATTAAATATTAATTTTATGTCAAATTGGGAATGATTATTCAGTCGTCAAAACACATAGTTTTCAATTACAATTGAAAATAATTACAAAATGTTAAAATTTGCATTTCTAATAGAGGGGTTGGCCAAATTATAAATTGCGTAATTTATATTTCTGAACAATCGATTGAAAATATGTTAAACGACCAGTTTTAACATTCCACTAGTAGTTTTTTTTTTTATTTTACGATATGCTATATATACTGTAATAAAACACATTTTTGTCAACATAGCATTGTTTTTTGATTGAAGTCGCAGGTATTATAGTCATAATTAATCAGTTCATTTTTTAAGATTTGAAAAAAAAATACGGAAACAAGAACGCAGAGTAATTGTAATCGTAGTTGTTTTTAAACTCAGTGATTAAATCTTTGCTAATGTGTGGCAAACAGGCATAATATAATATGAGGATATATATAGATAAGGCAAACAGATTAATGGTATCTAAAATATAAAAAAAATATTTGACGATAAAACTACGAATAAAATAACAATTTCTATTACATCCTTGAGCATATGTAATAGTTGCGCCGGGAATTCTCGGAACAAACTTTCTAGAAATTTTTGCACCCATATTCAGAAATTGTTATCGTCTTGAAAAGCTAATAAGTCATTGTTAATTACATAAAGACCATTTACAAATAGATCATTTTTTAAACTTTAAAGAGTTGCAAGTTCTCTTCAACCTTGTCATCTATAAAGTGAGAGGATATTTTTGACCTCAGAAATTTTGAGACAAAAACAAATGAGTAAGGACTGATTAAGAAAATCTTTAAATATGCAATGTAAAATATACGAGTTATAATGGGTAAAGAAATAGATGAAAACAATACACTATTTTACTTGGATTCATTAATACATTTTTTTTGCGTTTCCGAAGTTTCAAGAAAGTCTTAAATAGCAGTCTAGTGTCCTATAGAAATCAAAGGAAAAGGTTGAGACTGACTCAATGTAAACCTACATCATCTATAAGTTATTAACTATACTGTTGTAAATAATACATTGACTTCGAGCTTTTTCATTAAATGCATATAAATAACTTTTAGCCATAACACACTGCCTTTTTCTTTAGTTTGGGGAAAGATTATTTTTTGTTCACTACATTTTTATAAGTTCCAAAATGATGTTAAATATTACAACATTGAACGAAATACATGTAAAAATATTCCAAAATTATTTATACGTTTGTGGTTAAAATACAACGGGATACAAAATCCACACCGAAAATGAAACTAATAAATAAAATGCATGACAATTTTATGCCCATTTAAATTTGGTGAAATTGTATTTTGTAGAAACAAAAGAATTTACTGAAATTCTTTTGATATTTTCGACTAAAAAAAGATTTTTAAATACGTAGATATATGAAAAAAACATAAACCAATTCAAATATTCACATAAAAATTATTCAGCTGTGAATCAAAAACACGTCATGCACTTGCCTAAATATGAATTACACTTGGCATAAATTTTACTTTTTTCTGTTGAAATTATTATCACGCCCCGTTTGAACTTTGTAAACGCGTATTCTACCGGGAAAACGTAGCATTTTTCGTACTGTCTCTATGTAGAATGATTATATGTATCTACTCTACAGTGTTCCCTATATATATATATACACGTAGGCACATTATATTTTAGTTCAAATGTGTATTGTAGATTTGCCAGAGCAACGTTGAGGGTGTCTGATGTTTGACCGCTCCCCGGACAATATCAATTGAGGGAATGGCAAAGGTACCTACAGGAACCACCCTAGCCCTATTTTGACTACTATATCGTTTGTTCGTGACACTAGAGATTCGTGGTGGTCCATATGTCGTGCAATTTTCCCTGCGTGCGACATTTTATAACAATTTAGCCTCCGTACATTTAAGCAAAAAAATATAATGAATACAAACCAAACAACTTCCATATAATTAAAGCGTTTGTATAATTATCACATAAACTCTTTTATGCGTGTATTAAATAAAATATTTCATATGAAAAAATGTATTTGTACCGAATAAATGCCAAATTTTAAAACAAAGGATTCAAATTAAAATTCAATCGTATTTTAATATTCATTTTTAATTATACGGCATAAAGTGAAGTCGCATTAACCATACATTTACTTTCTATATCATTGTGGGATTAATAAATTTATATACGATTACTCTTCCTAACTCCCTGTATAATACACATTGAAAATATATTCCTCGTATAGAAAGAATCTATATAAATAAAATGATAGCTATTTTCCAATGTTCGCTTTAACTCAAAAACTACTGGGTAGATTTCGATCATTTTTTGTTTGGTTTATTTCTTATATACTTGGTCCTTATCTAAAAAAAATTATCAAGATATCTTCATTAAAAACAAAGTAATTAAAGTTTTAAAAAATGAGATTTTTACAAGCAAAACGCGGTAAGCGGGCATTTTTTGTCGCTTTGATAGAGTGGGGCAAACGGTTTAGTGCGCATGGGCTGCAGAAAGTCAATACAAATTCAAAATAAATTTTTAAGTTACAACCGTTACAATAATCAAATAAAATTTCAACACTCCCTTTTATTATTGCATATCTTTTTTAACCAGAAAGAGTTAAGTTGGCGAGATTAAAGTTTTTTTTTTAAATTGCTCCCTAAATGCTCTTTCTGGATCCGCAACTGCTCCAGGTGTATAGTTAATAGTTAATTAATAATTAAATTATTCAAAAAATTTCAATCTCAAGAATTGAAATTTTTGTTTTTTTAAGCTCTCTATCTGCTCTTTTCATTACGCAAATGATTGATCAAATTTTTGCAACATTTTTAATAATTAATTATTTTTAACTATTTATACATATATTGTTGTGTCATTTGAGCGTGAAATTTCAAAAAATCCTATCACGATCGATTCACACTTTCAAACCTTATGTTTTTATCATCAATGGTTTATCTTCAACGTGTTTGTCAATCACAATCTTCATTGTGTAAGTCAATTTTGGTACTCTTTTCTATATTATGGCGATACGACTCTTACTCCTCAGATAAAATCTCCCCACGACTAATTCTTTTTATTTTAGTTTTTAAGCATACTTTAATTTTTATATCATCTTCTATTGCACGGTTTCATTGTTCTTACTTTTGAGAGATTTTGTGAATGCGGTCATTTATAGAAGTAAGTTTTGACACTTGCTCGCAATCATTTTAAAACGTGCAAAACTTTGAAACGTTTAAAAGCCGGGTTTTTATGTATTTATGATAATATAATAGATTTAATATTCTATCAAATAAAAGAGCAGCAATTTATGTGATAAAGAATAAAAATTAAATAATACACATTATATAAATAACAAGCGGCAGGAGGGAGTCTTCAAAATAAAAAGGAAGCCATTTCAACTTATTTTTCAAGAGAAACTGGCAAGTAGTCGAATCTATTTTTGAGTGACCATCGCATTGTTTTCAATTAAAAAAATATCTGGTGCGAGGCGTCACACTACTTTCTTTTACATTTATGAAAATACTCGCTGTTAGTTAAAACAAATATAAGCACTTTGTAACAATACATATAAACAGTACTATATGCATACAACCTATAGGGCTATATGTATATACACGAATTCCCAACCTTCATCCCAGAACCGCCCTTATTCGAATTTTCCCAGGAAAAAGTTTCAAATAAAAGTTGTAGCCACTAATGAGTCTAAGAACTATAGAAAGTTTAGATAAAATCGTTGGAGCCGTTTTTGAAAAAAATTGAAAAAGCTCAAAAACGCCAAGAGTAAAGTAGAGCTTTCGGTTAACCGATTTCAACCAAAAGCTTCGCGGCACAACTAGGTATAATATGGAGGCTAGATTCCAAATTTGGTGAAATTCGGATAAAGCTTTCGATACGATATGGCTGTCACACACAGACACACAGACACACAGACACACAGACACACAGACACACAGACACACAGACACACACACAGACATGTTTCTAAAAACCACTTTTTTGGACTCAGGGGACCTCAAAACATGTATTTCCGGTGAAAGCTCGAATTCGAAAATTCGACCCGATTACAATACTTCCTTTACTATCTATATAGTAGTAAAAGAAAGTAATAATTTGTCTCAAGATCTGTTAGCATCCAAAAATGTATAATTATAACATCTATAATTTTCGAGGAGATTTTGTCCGGGAAAATATTATGGTGGCACCGGTTTCTATATGTATATGGATTATGAAATCAATGTAGCACCTGATCTTCTGAGAGTTTGATTTATTTCAATACAACGAAGTATGTATGAAAAAAGATTTTTTTATTTGGTTTAGGTTTAGAATTAATTTATACAATGCCGATATACTTGATGAAGTGGTAGAAAGTGGTGAGCTCTTTCAAAAGTCTTAAATACAATTGTTTAAAACAATGTTTAAGTAATGTGCAAATAAAATAATTCAATTAGGCAGATATATGTATACGTATATTCATTGTATGCAAGTGTGAATTCTAGGGAAAGTAAGGAGTCGATGCTTCTAAACTTCGTTTTTGTGCTCCAATCTCGGTCTGGTAAATAATACTAAAATCAGTTTAAAAATTTGTAAAAAGCAATTTAACTAATTCAATGTTTGAAATATACTCAGAACCTAAGATTTCAAAAATTAAAATATAACATCCATTAAGATCAGTCTGCATTAATCAAGATGATTTCGAAAACAGTAGAAATTATGTATGTTTCATCAATTTCAAGAAAGCCTTTGATCCAGTTCAACAAATTACAAATTACAACTCATCAAAGCTCTGCAACAGATAGAACTTTATTATCGAAATGTGATATTGCTGAAAATCTCTATACTAATAAGATAAACTTACATCAAATATCTAATCGGAGATCCATTAAACGTGGAACCTAACAAAGGTTTGTATTATCGCCTGACCTAATCAGTGTGTTCAACGAGATTATTTTCAAAAATCAAAAGTATTGTTTATCACATATTCTCAAAAACTATACAATTAGTTACGGATACAGCGATTAATAAATATAAACTTACAAAACAGAGATAATATTAGAATATAAGTAGAACATTTTTAAGGGATGATATTTATAACACGGTTGCTGTTTTTAATATAAGTTTGAAACTGAAAATACTATATCGAATTTTACATTTAAATATTCAACAGTTTTCAATAGCGCTTCCATTTTTTGTAATCGAGCGTATTAATAACAGTTGAGCAAAGTTTGAAAGGATAATAATTTATTAATAGTTGCAAAAAATGTTTATACATTTAAAGAATTCTTGGCATGGCATTGATATATTATTCCGTAAGTGAGACAGGAGTAAGTTTCAAACTCAAACAAAAACCACCTTGCACATATGCTCCATATGGATCATTTTGAAATGCATAAATTTTAATGTCAACTAAAGTCTTTAGATTTTACATGTAGTAAAGTGGAAGTTGGGAAACGATATTACAAAACTATTACATTTACAAATTTACTTATTAAATTTAAATGCTTATAATATAAACGCTAAGGTATTACTATTTTAATATAAACTTAGCAGCATGAATACTTAATATTTCCGACTTCTTAATAAACCTATATACTATTATAATAAAATTAATATTTGTAGTTAAAAAAATCAAACTCTTAATTTGAAACCTCTCTTGACTTATTGCTTAAGAGTACAAATATTTTCTCAGCGCCTTACCGATATTATTTATGAAAATCTTTTATACGAAATACACTTGAGGCCATACACAATTATGATCTTATATCTAATTTTTTTTCTTCCCAAAATAAGATTTCGTCTCTTATAAAGAAATCCCTTAATAAATTTAAAAAACAACATTGGAAAAGAAAGTTGAAAGGAGTTTCGGTACAAAAGCTTAAATGTAGTCCTTTGATAAAAATATAAGTAGACACTTGACAACAAAAAATCATCAGATTACATTATTTAGACACTTGACAATTCTTAAAAAATCAAAATTCTTTTAAAGAAGTATAGTCACGATAAAATCTTTTATAGATAAAAATACTGACATAAATATTTTTACTTTATTCAATATAGGTCTGTAGTGTTTTCAATTAGCTGAACTTCTTCAAGCTTTTTTTTTCTTTTACAGATATTATGAATGATTATTTATATCAATAACAGAAATTCTATTATATTTGGTGAACCTTTCTTTATCTTGTAATTTCACTTATAAATATTTTACGTCGTTGAACAAGCGTGGCGTCTTGGTGCGCCATAGCTACAAGGAGTGCCGCAAAAATGTTCCTAAGCCAACCGAAGTCAAAAACTTGCCTCTACAATCACATTTCATATTTTGTATTACAAGAGGGTTTTTGTTATTAACAAATATACCTTCATAATATTGATACATAATAAATATATAAAAGGTTTTGTCAGGGACCTGAAATTTTGAGTCCCCGCTATAGGCTTCTTTGAGAAGAAGTACCTGAAGAGTTACCAACAAAAAGAAACTAATCGATACATAGTTTAATATTATAGTTTTTCATATTTTCATAGTTTAACATAGTACAATTATCTTTCTACCAATGGCGTTTGAAAATGCCAACCAGTAGTGTGAAATGCATTTTATTAATTCTCCTATTCTCTTATTTATTTTGAGAAGAAATACAAACTACCAGCATTGTGCAATATGTTACAATAATAGGAACTAACACCAAAAAAATTTAAACGATGCTGATTGGTTCTTATTGCAAATATTTTAAATTTTGTAGACAATTGACATTATTGACATTTCCAAACCTCAATAGTACCAAAATAATGGAAGAAATTATGTATCTTCTAGTTTATGTTTGTTGACATCTCTTAAACTTCTCATATCAAATAAGTAGATGTATATCGGAGTGTCGGGCTTCTAATGTTAAGTATCGACTTGATTTTAAACATTCATAATAAGCATCGTATAAACTACATGGGTAAAGTTACCACCATAGTAAGATCTTGTACGAAGTTGGTTTTTTGATTTTCTTCTCCAATTAAAGAGGATAGGGAAAATACTAAATACATATAAGTATCAGACCCCTAGTTAAAGCAATGCTTTAAGGAATAATTATGATTAAAAAATTACTCAAAACATAAAGTTCGCTCTGAAATAGGCCAATGTTTAACCTTGGTGTGGCAAGGGATAATTTTAGTATGATGAAGGGACCGTTAATCAAAAAAGTTTGGAATCAACTGATATATTCGATATACCAGGTTTTTTCTAATCTTCATGGCTTGGTGGTGCACGAGCATTAACGAAAGAGTGTGAAAGAACTGTCTCCAATTACTTAGTGCGCAAGTCTACCACCAAGTTAGGCGTTGGGTCGACCTAAACGCCGCATTAAAAACTAGAATCGATTAGCACGTCTTTAGATCCGACCGTCCTAAAGTAACAAGTTCGCTTGAGTTACAGACTCACCCGCTCAAGTCACGTGCATACGCACCGCCAAGCACTCAAGAGCGGGATTTAAACGTTCATACACGGAAATGGTCGGATTGAAAGTCGCTTGGAGCGAACCCTTTTTATATATACATATTTTTACTTTCTTTTACTACTATATAGATAGTAAAGGAAGTATTGTAATCGGGCGAATTTTCGAATTCAAGCTTTCACCGGAAATACATGTTTTGAGGTCCCCTGAGTCCAAAAAAGTGGTTTTTAGAAACATGTCTGTGTGTGTGTCTGTGTGTCTGTGTGTGACAGCCATATCGTATCGAAAGCTTTATCCGAATTTCACCAAACTTGGAATCTAGCCTCCATATTATACCTAGTTGTGCCGCAAAGCTTTTGGTTGAAATCGTTTAACCGAAAGCTCTACTTTACTCTTGACGTTTTTGAGCTTTTTCAATTTTTTTCGAAAACGGCTCCAACGATTTTCTTTAAACTTTCTATAGTTCTTTGACTCATTGATGCCTATAAGTTTTATTTGAAACTTTTTCCTGGGAAAATTCGAATAAGGGCGGTTCTGGGGTGAAGGTTCGTAATTCGTATACCTATATGTACATATATATAAGCTGTATAGTGTATACATATTACTTTCTTTTACTACTTAATAGTAAAGAAAGTATTGTAATCGGATCGAATTTTCGAATTCGAACTTTCAACGAAAATACATGTTTTGAGGTCCCCTGAGTCCAAGGAAGTGGTTTTTAGAAACATGTCTGTGTGTGACAGCCATATCGTATCGAAAACTTTATCTGAATTTCACCAAACTTGGAATCTAGCCTCCATATTATACCTAGTTGTGCCGCGAAGCTTTTGGTTGAATTCGGTTAACCGAAAGCTCTACTTTACTCTTGACGTTTTTGAGCTTTTTCAATTTTTTTCGAAAACGGCTCCAACGATTTTCTCTAAACTTTCTATAGTTCTTAGACTCATTAGTGGCTACAACTTTTATTTGAAACTTTTTCCTGGGAAAATTCGAATAAGGGCGGTTCTGGGATAAAGTTTAGGAATTCGTGTATATACATATAGCCCTATAGGTTGTATGCATATAGTACTGTTTATATGTATTGTTACAAAGTGCTTATATTTGTTTTAACTAACAGCGAGTATTTTCATAAATGTAAAAAAAAGTAGTGTGACGCCTCGCACCAGATATTTACTAATTGTGAGTACGCTTAGTGTAAAACTTTATTTCTAATTTACAGTTTCTAAAAAAACCTTTTTAGTTTTGTCTTTTATGAGTACTATCATCGATCCTGTGTATTGTAAAGCTGATTTCAAATATACTCAATGATATTAATATTATTTTGAATGATTTTATATGATCTGTGATATTTCATAGAAGGTTCTACATCATATTAAACATTTCATTAAACTATGTTTAATATGGAAGAATACTATATTAACGGCAATAATTAGTAAAATGGAAAACTAAAACTGTATTTGATATTTTATTTATGAATATAATTATGTTGATAATTTAAACACGAAGCGCTCTGTTTCACAAATTACAAATCAGTATGTTTGGAAGCAATTGAAGTACAGTGAAACAAACAGTGAATTTGCTGAGCTGTGCATGAGTGGCCTTTGGTTATGTTGACATTCAAAACATTATTTATAACCACAGTGGCTTTGTTCTGTTTTTTAGAGAACATTGTCGAACACATTCTCATGGTAAAAATGCATTAAATTTCGTCTAAAACATCCCAATATTAATCTACCTATTTCAACCGACTGTTCATTGTCTCTGGATAGGAGAGATACAAATAATAAATGACAATAACTAGTATTTTATTTTTAGTATATAAATTGTGTAGGTCCCGCTTTGAACGCCACTTGAGTAAAATAAATAAATTACTATATGCAGTTATAGTTTCACAACCGTATGTGTAGTAACTTTAACACATGTTTGTTACACTCTTAGAAATTTTGATAATATTATTGAAACCACAACTAAAAGAAAGATGATAAACTAGAGTTTCTATATTAAAAATGACAAAATTGTTTTAATTTTATAAAGAAATCTAAAACCTAAAATATTGTTTCGGTTTTATCAAATTAATAAGGAAATAAAAGTGTTTATTCAAAATTTTCACTTATAAAATATGTACCAGGATAGGTAAAACTCCTTAAAGTAGTTGGTTGTATACATTTTTAAAACGATACGCAAATCTAGTAACAGTAATAAAAATGACAAAATAAAAAATATAAAAAAGAATTCTTATAAAGTGCTACCAAATATAAGGATGTATGCAAAAGGAAGAAGAATGTCTCGTTATCCACATGTTTCATACATCTCGACTTCTTTCACAATAATAATACATTCCTCATTTCAGAATTCAGCCTCACCAAGTCAGTCACCACTGTCATCAGTTTTCAGTTAAAAATGAAAACATGAAAAGAAATTGCTCTATTACTGACATCAACGGAATACTAACGAAGCCCAACGAAGCCTTTGTTCTTTAATATAGACAAATGAGCTACGATAAGACATTCTTTTTCATGCATTTCGTCCTGAAAATGTCAGTGAAATTAACCCAAGCTTTACATGTACATACGAGTATAATCGTAAATTAGTATACTAAAAACTCTTCTCGGATCCCTGCATCTTTTCAACAATGAAATAATATTATTGATATATCAGGGGGCAATAACTTTGCCATTACTGTTGATATATCAAAACGCAATAACTTTGCCAGTGACAACTTATTTAAATATAATATTATAAGTAGCTACCTGCCTACCTACATATTTTTTATTTTATAATTTTGATGTAGAATCTAACTATTTTAGATTAACCAAGTGATAATTTTAGGCTAATATCCTTACACTACTAAATAAAAGCTTAAAGTTCACAAATAAAATTAAGACTCCCTTTAAAAATAATGGAAAATAAAAATTATCATTTCTGTTAATTAAAACGTTTGTACTATTTATATTACTGCATAAAAATGTCTTCTAATCCCGGTACTAGTCCCGCGATCGATGTCCCTTAGTCCCGAAATCTGGAAAGTGAAACAATGGTCCAGAATATATTCCCTACTTGGCTACTTACAATACAATATACTATATGTCATCCCAAAACCTATGACACTTAATCAAATTTTATGAAAATTAATTGAGCTGTGTTGTATAAAGTCAATTAGCCTGTTACACGAACTACAAAAATTGGCATACCTCCTTTCCATATCTTAAGGTTGTCGAAATTTAAAATTTATCGTATTTTTCTCTTCGAACTTTAAATCATGGCATCCTTAAGATGATCTTTTCATTTTTGTGTTGACAATCTTCAATGTACAATGAACACATTACATATAAGCGTAATAGCATAAAAAAAATTTAGTTAAACCAAAATCCAAGTTGAAATGTATCTATTACCTACAAGTTGGAGTAGGTTGAAATACCAATTGAATAACTTTTTTAAATTGATATCAGTTAAGGATTTTTGAAAAAAAGTAAATGTTAAAGTACTTTCAGAATTTCAATAAACAAATGCTTATATTAACATAGACTGAGATAAGCCTGGACAGCTGGAGCGTTACTGAACTTTGATATCTTCAAACTCTTTAATTCATGTTCAATAAATGGTTCAAGTTAACGAAAACTATTTTCTTTGAAACATAAGTACTGTAAGCTTAAACATTTAAGGGTTTACATGGCAAATCAAAAATTTGAGACGATGTATAAAAAGTTTCACTTTAAAAACTGTTTTATTACATTACTATTATTTAACAGGTTATAGGTTACAGGTTATAACTCTACTTTGTAGAGTTTTGAAAATATGTATTTATTATTATGTAAACTTAATTAATTAGAAATTTTGAGTATGTTAAAAGTAAGATAAACATATATGGCAGAAGTAAATGCTATCATGTTTTTTCAGAATGAAAAATGTTTATTTTATTTCGATTCTTGATTAGAGGGATCATCTTGTGCACTTTTCCCCTATGTATGTATAATGTATGTATCAAAAATTTTCAAAAAATCAATAAATACATTTTTCAAAAAATTAAAGGTAGGTATTATAACCTGTTAAATAATAGTAATGTAATAAAACAGTTTTTAAAGTGGAACTTATTAAACATCGTCTCAAGTTTTTTGGCCTGTCTTTATTATATCGCGTGTTACATTCTCGGCAAGGAATCGGCAAGCGTTTGGCAGAGCTCGTCAAACTTGTTAGCTATATATCATTTTGTTTTGCCAGGGTTGTTGCGTGAGTTATTGCTGAATGGCTATTTTATTTTAGTTGTCATTAATTGTCAATCATATTTGTATTGGTTTTTGTGTGTTTTGATCAGTGTATTGATATAAATGTTGTTGTTTACTTATCATGATAGACAAAGATACAGCTAGTGAGAATAGTGCAAAAATATCCGACGGTGAATTAATTTTACACCTTAAGATAAAGACTTCCGACAGATTTCGTGCTTATAGAGACAGGAAAAAGGCTTCTGGTGAGTTTATTTAATTTTTATAGTGAATTTACTAAAATTATTAGAACTTTCTGCTGGTCCATATGTTTATGTATGTCGGAACGATAGGTTGTTTAGTATGATATTTGTGTTAGTGTGTAGCCCTTTCGTTCAGAAATAATTTCTTTGCCATAACTAACTTTATTTAACAATGATTGTACATGATAGGTATTCTTGAAATAACTTTACAATAGAGAACAACAGGCAGATGATCGATTTAACAATAATTAACAAATTCAATAATGAAATAACATATAACATTCAAGTATTAACATCAATAATAAAAATTAAAAATTAGTTGCAAGTAGTAGAAAAATTGTTCCGACGGCGTAGTAAATGGAGTTAGATGCAAAACCTAGAAAATCAATTATATATTCATTTTCATACCCTAGATCGAATAATTTTCCGAAAATTTTCAATTACCTACTTAAATGCCTACAATCCGGAAAAAAAGTTTCACTTGCATCCGGGTTTCGTAAAACCATATAACAATTTTTTAATAGTTCCGGATTATTGAGACTCTACTGTAGGTTATGCAATTTTTAGTTGAAAAATTATTTTCTATATAATTCTTTCGCCGCATATAAGTATTAAAGCGTAGGATTTTTTTATAATGTTAATAAAACAAGTAAGAAGAAAATTAATTCAATTATAAGCACTTTTTAAGGTAGGTACTTCTAATTCAGTAACGACAACGACTAAAAGAGTAAGAAATAGTTTCTGAAAGTCTCGGCCGATAACATATTAGCGGCTATCATCTAAGCGAGCGCTGATGTTGAAAAAGAATAGTTTTTTTTTTTCATACTGTTTTTGAGTGAGACATTCAAATAACATGGATAAAAATATATTTCAGTTTTATTTTCCTCTGGAAAATCGGCTTTTCTTCTCTGATTTATTATGATAGGATCATAACATCTCTTTTAGTTCAGAAATTGGAAAAAAAAGTCACCATTCATTAATATTCAATTTTACTATTAAAACTTTATAAAATCAAAAAATTATTTTTTTTTTTGAAAACCTCGAAAACCGTTTGAGATAGGGCGCTAAAAATTTGGGTGAATTATTTTTGTTTGATGTCAAATTGATCCCCCAACTGCAAATCGAAAAAGCCGTGGGGGCACATTTGCCATGTAAACCCGGCTATACCCTTTCATTTAATTTAATTTTAGTGTGAATTTTATGATCATTTTAAAATTAAAAGTTTCATAAAGCGTTGTTATCGCTTTGTCTACGTAGATTGTTGCAGACGTTATCCGTTCCAATAACCACATGAATATCTTTTTAATACACTGTCTCTTCAGATAACTGTATTTTACACTTGTTATTGATCATTTTAAATTTTAATTAAGTAGAACAAGTAAAATCAAATAAAGTTTAAAAAATAATTTTAATTCAATCATTTGCAATCTACTTTCAACGGTTTCAATTATTAGCATATTAGTACACAAATCTACCAATGGCGTCGCTAGCGTGCAGGCATTAGTGAAAAGTTGGAAAAGTTTTAAAATGTTTAAAAAATAAGGATAATTTATCAAAAATCTAATATTTAGTTTCAATTTTAATAAAAGTGCATGTTTTGTTTTAATTTAAATAATTTTAAGCCATTATCTCAACTTTATGTGTAACACGTGCAATGCTGTTCCACATTGACATATTTTTAGTATTTTGACGTTTCAATTTCAAAATAAAATTTAAAAAAAAATAAGAATGGCATTAGAACTATTAAATGAAATTTTAAATTTAAATATACCTGTGAGTTCTTTTATTAGCTGGTTAGAAAATAAACCTGAAAGCGTATGTTTTGGTTAATTTGTATTTTATAACCTATGATTCATATATTTATCAATATGTTTCAGGATGAGCATTTCAAAAAAATCATTCTATATGGATGTAGTCGGGGCGAATTTACAATTTTCTTTCTGAATCATTTACGAGATGAAACTGAAACGTAAGAAATGCATTTGGGTGATTAAAATTTATTTAAAATAACTTTTTATAGGTTGCTTAAATCGTCTCATAATCAACAAACTCCAATTAAGATCAAAACACCGAGAAGAAATAGTTTAATTTCAAAAAGTGACCAGAAACCATCATCAGCTAAACGCCTGTTTCAGTCTAAATCAAAACAAAGTGCATTATTTAACGAAGCAGATTTTCCTGACTTGGCAAAAGCCTCCACTGAAACGGAGAGTTGCAAACCATTGGCAACACCAAATAGTAAAAATACCAATTATTTGTTATCAACACCTGAAAATAAGGTTCTTAATATCAGTCAGTCTGCAACGAATGTATTTAGTAGTCCTAATGTGTCGGAAACATCTAAAGTATTCGTTACGAGTTCTCCATTATGTTTATCAGAATCGGCAAAACGAAACGAGCTTTCGATTAAACACATTCATTCAACACCAATTACTGATTCGAGTATTCAAAGTACTCCAAAAAGAGTTTTATCGCATCAAAAATCGTCTGAGAGGAGCAGTAGTCAGTTGTTTAAATTAAATAGTAGTTATAACAACAGTAATCGATCAACAAGCTCTAAGAAATCAATAAACAAATCGAATGATTCTAAAAATTATTTTGATAGCCTCCGATCAGATAGTCCCTCGTCGTCTGAGAAATGGAAAGCATCAAAAAGTAACGAAATATGTTTAGGAGATTTCATCGTAAGCGATAAGATAAATCCGAAAGTGAAACGAAATTTACAACAAAATTATAGTGAACAAAGTGAATCGCTTGTTCAAAATGATATAGATTCGAAGACGAAACGACGAATAAAACCCACATCGCTGATTAATAAGTCCCACGACAATAATGCACAGAAAAATGACGGTGGGTTGTTCTCAACGAATATCAGAAATATCGAACCAAACCCTGTTTTTAAAGTACACGGCACTAAAGAGGATTTATACGCTACTAGTAATCGAAATTTACTACGGGCCGAATGTATGAAGATCAAAAATCAATGCGAAAGCACCGTTATGCCTCTAACATTGACTCCAAAATCGAAACCTTCACAAGACTGTGACATTATAACACCAAATTTAAACCAAGTCACATTCCTTGACATTTTGAATATTTATGTTGATATTTATTGTGTTTTACTGAACGAAAATTTGGTTTTAAATATAATGAATGAAATATATTTCGTTCTGTCTTTACTTCTTTCAAAACAGGTTCAAAAAGATTTTTCTGATTTTCGAGATGCCTTTAAAAATAAACAGGAAGAACTTTTACAAGATGAACTCAAAAAAATCGATTTCAACGAAAGAACAGATGGCGGCTATCCCCAATCCAATGATAAGACTGATAGTGTAATTTCTCATCAAAACATAGAAAATAAATATTTCTCTACGATACACAATTGCGTTTATTTCGCAGTACATGTTTTATTGAAACAAATAGATTTATTGCACATTTTTGATCGGCATGTTATAAAAACGCTTCGTGATAATTTACGAGTGCAAGATTTCTCCCCCGAACTACATTTACAGTTGCAACAAATTTTCGATAATAAAACCGAATATAGTTTGAAAAAATCTCACACACTGTTACATTCGGTGAAACTTGATAACGCAAACGTTTGCTTTATCTCCGACACGGATAACAGAAGTAATTTTCCCACAAACATGGCGTTTCATGCATTCAGGAAACAGCGAGACTTATTTTATCAAATCATTCAAATATGGGAAACAAATCATTTAAATGTTAATTGGAATTTTGCGACTTCTTTAAATTCAAAAATCGATAATCTTATGAACTTAAGTTTAGAACCATTAAACTATATGCACTTGGCAAGATTGTTCAAAGCGCAGTTACTGAGTTCCTGTGGCTTTGGAAATGCTAGTATTGAAGAAAATGGAATTGCGAACTCTTTAAGAAATTTAAGTGCAACTAAATTATCTTTGTTACAATCTCGATTAACAACTAGACAGTCAGGTATGCAATAGACTTGGTAATAGTTTCTAATTTAACAAAAATTATATTTTTAGGCGAAACGCAGGAGTTTCCTGATCGTCAAGAATTTTTCAAAGAGTTCATAATGCATGTGAATAAGCCACAATTTTTACAACATCTTATTGATATATTCATCTGTGAAATTCATGACGTGCAAGCACATGGAATTGTTATACGTGATTTAGAATCAACAGACGAAATAGGTACATTAGTGATACATTTTTTTTTTTACTTCAAATACAACCCTTTTCTTTTTTCAAAATCAACTTTTTTCATTTCAAAAAGAACCTTTTTTATTTCAAATAAAACTTTTTTTTTAATTTTCATTCGATACTGGGTGAAATCTTTTATTTTGTATACAAAACCTTGTTTTTGCCCTGTATACTACCTGAGGTAAAAATTCGGAAATTTTACGTGTGAGATTCTCAGTTTATATGCGCATCTGACTACGGCCGGAATTCCAACTTCAATAAATATAAACTGCAAATACACGATCTTAAAAGCAACATCAAACATTTCACCCAATACCAATGACAATTTTTAAGAAAGTGCCATTTGAAATGAGAAAGGTTGTATCTGAAGTAAAAAACAAAACTAATAAGGCATGGACTATCAACTACTTTCATTCATATTTTTTTGTCTCGAACAGATGAAGAACTTAGATTATCATACATCGTTACGATTTCATCAATGAAATTACTGGCAAAATTTTTGGGCTTGATACAATTTCTTCCTTATCGACAAAAATTAACAAATCCAATACAAGAAAATCTAATTTTGATTCAAACTTCCGTCAGAGTTACGGTATGTATTTTATTCAGTATATTCATGCAATTTGTTATATTATTTATTTATAAATCCTCCATAACGTCTCGTTAAAGAAATATAATAATAGTATCAAAATCAATTCGACTCCAGTAACTTTTAAGAGTCATAAAACTTTCCAGTGTCATCCTAACGGATTAATATCGGATTCGAGTATTTATGCGTGTTGAGTAACTTGTTTTCAAATTTAAATGCATATTCTCTACATTTCATTATTACACCTGTGATGCTTCTGTACCAATGTCCATATACCTAATATACAGAGTGTACCAGCTAGACCTGCCATTAGAAGTTTCCGGAGAACCTGAAATAATAGAACTCTAAAAATAGGGATTAAAGCCTAACTGAATTGGAGCTACCTTCCTAAAATATTTTTTGTTTTCTGGCACTTCCGGTTATACCGGAATTCGACGCTAAAATCGTCATTTCAAATGGCATGCCATATTTGTTTTTACATATCTCGATTGGACTAATAATTCTGAGCATTTTTCAAAATAACAAGACCTCATTTAATCCTTAAGGTTTTCGAGAAAAAAGACTTTTATTGGAAATTTCGCATCAAACGGACGACTTGTAAAATGTCCGTAACTCTCACATTAAATTGTGTAGGAAGCTCGACATAGACTCGTTTGAGAGCTCAAAGATGCAGTTACTCTCGAAATTATCAAAAACAATCAGTTGTTGTTACTAAGTATCAAAGAACATCGTAAGGTGCTAAATTGTGCAAAATATCAACTTTTTAAATGGCACCACCTAATTTTATTTACCTTGTTTGGTTCTTCTTAAAATTCCTCACATTTTCATAATTTAAATCCCTTCGACTTCTGGAATAACCGTAAGTGTCAGAAAACTAAAAATATTTTTGGAACGTAGCTCCAATCCAGTTAGGCTTTAATCCCAATTTTTAGATTTCTATTATTTCAGGTTCTCCGGAAACTTCTAATGGTCGGTCTAGCTGGTACACCCTGTATATAACTTAGTAAGTAATTGCAGGAAATTTTAAAAAATTTAAAACTAAAGAAAAAATAAAGCAAAAATGAATTCTAGCTTTGAAGTAGAATTTCTAGTTTTTAGTTCTGCAGCTCCAATTTTTTCGCTTTAGTTTTTGAGTAGATTTTTGCTGAAGTTTTTTCGTCGATTTCTGAGTAATCTCAAGAAGAGCAACAATTTTTTTTTTTCAGAAAAATGAATTCTATAAAATATTTTTTCATGTTGAGATATATGTTTTGGTATATTATTACCACTGAATGAAAACCCACTCTACACTTCTGCTGTAACCCCATATTTATTTAGGTGTAAATTAATTTTATTTATTTTTTTATTCCAGACCCAAATTTTATTTGACGTTCAACCGTTCATCGTAGATGCAATACAAAATCAAACCTTAATTCTAACAATACCATGGGTTTGTGACTATTTGGCAATGACTGATCTCGTAGCATTACGCTTACCGCAAATGAAAAATTCTCTTTTTATACTATTCGAAATTTACCGTCAATGTTGTATCAGCGACAGAGAAAAGTCGCCATTTTTCATTAACTTGCCTCCAAGTTCGATTTACTTCTTAAAAATATGCCTTGGCTGGTTTTTCGATAGATCTCATTTCCCGGAAGAATTTTATTTTCAATGGCTGGCAAATAAAGATTTTTCTGATAACGAAGAAACATGTTTATCACGTTTAAATCAATCAATCAGTACCATTAGGTTGGATGCCCTTGAAATAATTGATGAAAATGTTATATATAAAGCGTGTCCTTATCTGAATGAACTTAAACAGTTATTGGCCAATGAAAATGATCGGAATATGAAAAAAACGAATATAACAGCACGGCATATAACACCGGTAACGACCATAACGCGACCTTCGGCAGCTAAGCAATTACAGGTATTTATAAAATGTGCATGTATTAGCGTGCATGTGGAAGAAGTGAAACTTCTTTCTGTGGTGTTACATTTTTGATATATGAAATAATTTGAATGCTTGACGTTTAGAGTCCAAATATTGTGTTCTTAATATTTTGTTTGTCTTCAAAAACTGAAATTATACAATTACATGCGTTCTATTTTCCAATATAATATAGCTCATAACATAAATCCGTTACTAATAACATTTTAAACTTTTAATGTGCACAGTGTTTTCCCTATCGCACCTAAAGTCCACTTTAAAAAAATAGCGTGGTTGGAGTCCCACGTCAGGCACGAAGTTCTTTATCATATTTTTTCAGCTACAAATGATTTTTAATTTAAAAAAAAAAAAAACTAAAAACTTGACAAAAATTGGAGTTTTTGTAGTAAATATAGGTATATATTTAAGTATGTTCGTATTTGGATTTCAACTATAAAATTTGATAATTTTATAATTTAGCAAAGTCAACAGACCTAGTTTTAAGCTTTCTATTTCCCCTCTTTCACTTGGTACACTTTACTCTTCACCAATCACTATTGGCAAGCAGTGACCATAAGGAGATAAGAGAGAAAGACGTATGGTGCTTTTTTGTTACGTTATGGTCGCTACGATTTCACTCTAAATAAGCGCAATAAAGAACTTCGTTTTAATTGAAAATTTAATCAGAGACGTTTAATATTGAAATTCCATCAAGAAATAAAATCCTCAAATCAATAAAAATTATTATTTCTAGTTGCAAATGGAAGATACCTTCTTCAATTTACATCCATCATCTGTAAAGAAAACGGTCGAATTTGTCGCTGAAAGGGTCGCATCTAGTTGTGTAAAATATATTTGTTATACTTTTGTACCACAAATCAAAAAAAAGTATTTGTTAGATTTTCAAAAACGAGTTCAAAATGAAACAAAGGTAATTAGTCTGTTAGGTCAAATAAAAATTTAATATCTTAACAGTTCTTCACTATTTCTTTAGGAAAATATGCATAAGGAAGCACGATTATTAGCTGACACGTGCATGTCTGAAGTATTAGCCAATTATTGTTCTAAAGATTTATGTGAAAAACGATGTCAACTTAGTCTCGAAACATTACTTTCAACAGATCTTTCTCCGGCTGTTGTGAATTTATGTATTGACTATTCTTCACGACAAGCAAGAGATAAAATCTTACAATGGTTGACTAGCCATGTAACCACTGGTAAGTTTATCATTTAAAATCTGACTACATGATACATTAATGTCAATCATTTTAGATACGTTTTTGAAGGAATTTGAGATTGAAATTTTAAACAAAGCTAAAAGTTCAGAAGAAAATGAAAGGGTAAAAGTTGTAGACAAGTCCAAAAAAAATAGTCTTACAGGGTTATTATCACCAGTTGAAGCTGTTACTAAACTAAGAGTAAATGTTTTTTTTAAATTCAAAGCTTTTGATCTCATTAATTTGTGTGTTTCAGGATTTTATTTGGGATATATTAGACAAAGGTAGCGTAAATTTTACTGTTGATGATTTTAAATTATTACTAAGTGAAATTGATGAAAGTATAACAAAACGCTGTGATTATGTTTTCGTTATTCATAAGCAAGTTATTTTATTAAGTATTGACTTAGCTATTCTTCTAGGTAAGTTTTATAAGACTATGGATCATAGATGAGGATGTATATCTCTTATGGAAGAATAAGGTTAAATGCTGAAAACAAGAAATTTGTTGTAGAATAGTTACCGTAGCGTTATTAGTGGTTTGTACAGACATATTATAAGCGGAAAATTGTTATTTAATTCAGTGCACTATCAAATGATCTGAACATAAGTCTGACAGCGCCAAATAGTAGAAATTTGATTTGTACTAATTTTAGCGTTCTTTTTTTAACACGGAGATATACCTCCTTTCTATATCCTTTCGTCGTTAATACTGTGTTTCATTTATATTATTTTTTTCAGTCGCTCAAAAACCCAATTTACTTCAAAACGAAAATGTGCTCGATTTGTTTCATAATATTTGGTCGTCTTTGCCCGACATAATCAAAAAACCTCAGAAACAAAGTTCATCTCATTCAAATAGCACATTCAACCAAGTTCCGTTTGAAATAAATCGTGAAGATCCTCACAGTGCAATTGAGAACTCGAAACAGAATGAAAATGTTTTTACTAAACTGTTATGTTCAAAGAATGTATTTCTTCTTGAGAGTTCTAAGAATTTAAACGCTTCCTGGACTTGTATGGGGCAGTTGTTATTTAGTTTATTGAAAAAAGGTATTCTTAATGTTGATTTGTTGGGTGAAGAATGCGCTGCTGTATTTCGGGTGGAGTGGTCGAAGGTATTACAGTTTACTTACGGAGCTATACTTAAATAACGTAACATTTTAACCCCTCTCCTCTATTATAACAATAACAAATCGTTAAAAAATATTACCTCCCCCACATTTTATATTGTACTGTTTTAATTAATCATATGTTATTATTAGGTATATAATATTAACTACCCGATGTATAAGGGATGTCCATTAATTACGTGAGGTATTTTTTGATTATTTGGATCCCCAACCCCTTGGTGAGGTGTTGTAGATCCCCCTATCCCTCCCGTGAGATTTACTCTATAAATTTAAAAAAAGTATATATTTAATATATATTATTGATAATACATATTCTTTGAATTTAAAAGTTGACGTGAGATTTGTAATGACCCACCCCCGCAAGATGAGATTTTACTCGACCCTTCCCGCCTCTTTTTTATCACATGTAATTTATGGATGCCCCCTAACCACAGAAACCATAGTATTTCTAAAAAATTCCTTTCTTTTGTCAGAGAAAACTAAAAGTAACTCCACATGTACTCGTACATTTTTCTAAAAGAAAAGAAAATTGTGTGATTGGGGGAACCCGATCAGGGATGAAGTTATTTTTCAACTCCAAACGCGACTTAATATGCAGATTTCTATTGATTATATGAATGTTTTTAGTAAAGTTGACAGATATTATGTCGAATCAGTTTCTCTCACTCGGCACACTTCATTTCACTAATCACTGTTGGCATGCAGTGAACATAAAATGGTAGAAAGAGAAATATTGAGAAATTAAAGAGAAAGAGATGGAAAGTTGTTTGGAGGGAGTATAACGTTTTTTGTTACGTGATGGTTTCTGCCGGTTTACCGTAAGTCCAATCATTCATCTGCTATAGGAACACAAACAAAAAACAAACTTTTCTATTTTAAACTATCCTGCAAAATCAGTGTGTTTAGCCAATTTTTATAGGATGAATAAAGTTTTATCAGTGCTAACCTCTTATGTTTCATTTTAACGAAAAACAAGTCACGGGTAATATATTATATTCAGTTACCATAGCTGTTATAATAAAAGCAAACCTGAGGTAATTAAGCTGATGAAAATTTCTGAAATGAATTTTTTTTTATAAAATACCCTTAAGACCACAAGAAATTAGAATTTGATATTAACACCTTGTTAGAGTACTAAATTTAAAGTTTTTAAATAATTAAATCAATATATTGCATTGAAGACATACCACTTTTTACAACCAGAACATCTACGATGACACCATTTTCCAGCACGGACCTCAGCATTATAACACTCACATTAACTTTTTTTAAATTTACACTATTTAAATGTGGAAATATCCCAAATGTATTTTTCATTTAAAATACCTAACTAGTCTTCAATTACACAGGCAAATAGATTCACTTTAATCAACTTAAGTCCGAGAAAATTTGGGATGACCAGGACAAGGTCCTCAAATGTCTAAATAAATTACGGGCACTGTGATGTTTTGATTTAAAGTAACGGTCAATGTTGAAAATCACCGCGCAGTCGCAGATCAGCTAGAAATTCAAATAAAAGTTTTCTTAAAAAAAAACTAAATAAAAAATAGCTAAATTAATAGTTAAATTAAAAAACTAATAAAAACGCTTGAAAATTGATTTCAACAGTCCCATGGGTGTTTTAATATATCTTTTTTATTCAGAATAGGATTTCAGTGTTTAAGTAGCGTTTTGAATACTTTTTGACATTTTGATTGTAAAGACGTTTCAAGTCAATTATATGAAGCAAATATCACTTAATTTTTATTGATATTGCTTTCAAATAATCTGCGACTGTGAAATTTGTACCTTTTATACTTTTATGGTAGATGTAATTTTTTTGTTATAAATACTATTTTTGGTAATTAAGATTTGCCACACTTATTAGGTTATATCTCATGAAATATTATATAAACGAAAAAAAAATTTACTATCATCAAAATTAATGTAATTTAATTTACAACAAAAAATATAGTGGGCATTTCTTTTTAACTCCTAAATTTTCCCAGACTTAAGTAGATTTGAGTGAATGTAAGTTGTTACTGTGTAATTAACAATGAATTAGTTGTTTTGAATATAATCTATCCGAGGTATTTTACCTTTTTAAGGAGTGTAAATATAAAAAAGTTAGTGTGGGTGTAAATATGGATCGTGCTGGAAAATGGTATATTCGTGGATTTTCTAGCTCCAAAAACTGGTATGTCTTGAATGCAATATGTTGATTTAATTATTTAAAATATCTGCTGCGAGGCGTCACAGTACTTTTATTTATGAAACTCGCTGTTGGTTAAAAGAAATATGAGCATTTTATAACTCTACACATAAACAGAACTATATGCACACAGCCTATATGTATGTACGAATTCCCAAGCTTCACCCTAGAACCGTCTTTATTCGAATTTTCCCAGGAAAAAGCTTCAAATAAAAGTTGTAGTCACTAATGAGTGTAAGAACTATAGAAAGTTTATAGAAAATCGTTGGAGCCGTTTTCGAAACAGCTCAAAAACTCCAAGAATAAAGTAGAGTTTTCAGTTAACGGATTTCAACTAAAAGCTTTGCGGCACAACTAGATATAATATGCAGGCTAAATTCCAAGTTTGGTGAAATTCGGATAAAGCTTTCAATACTACATGGCTGTCACACACACACACACACACACACACACACACACACACACACACACACATACATACATCTTTCTAAAACCCATTTTTTTGGACTTAGGGGATCTCACATCAAACATGTATTTCCAGTGAAAGCTCGAATTCGAAAATTCGACCCGATTACAATTCTTCCTTTACTATATAGTTGTAAAAGAAAGTAAAAATTAGCTAGTCCCATCAGAAATTTTCAGGGCTGTAATTAATTTTGTTTTGATAAGATAGTGAGAGATTAGTAAAAAAAATAATTTTCTTCCAACAGATGAAGAAATCATAATTTTTCTAATTTTTGCAAAAAATAGTTTTGCGATATATTTTAAAGGCTACACAAAGTGAACCAACGTTAAATAACCAAGTAAAAGTATTTTCCTAGCATGATTTTGAAACTGTAACCGGGTGCGAATATTAAGTTCTAATTTCTTGTGGACGTAAGAGCATTTTATAAAAAAAAAACATCAGAACATTTTATCAGCTTAATTATGTATCTCAGATTTGTTTCTATTATAACAGTTACGATTTCTCCATAAATGCCGCTATTATAGTGGCTACCCATGACTTTCAAAAATTTCACAAAATTATTAGGCACAGTTTAGGTTTAAAGCAAACGTACCTATCCTTGGGAAAAAAGAAACTACCAAGTTATGTAACTTAAAGTAACAAGATAATTTCATAACAAGCATTAAACATTTAAAACATATTTGGTATAAATGGACGAATTAAGAAATAACAACAACATAGAGTCTATATAATTTTTCCATATAATATTTGCATACAGATTTGTAAATATTCTTTCGTAGTGGAAGACAAAGTTTTCCCAAGAATAACACTATGCAGTTTCATGTTTCTAGAGTTAACATCCAGCATATCTGTAAGAGAATCGCAGTACTGTTTTTTATGTACAGAAGGTATACTTACTCAACTTTTGGTCGATCCTTAAATTTAGTCATCCAATATCAAAAAATGCAAAGTAGTCCTACTTTCAGGATGTTAACAGAGTAGCTAGATAGACTAATCTTGTTTATCTTATTTTGTAAAAATACTTGCAAGCATTGAACCTTTCCCCCGTACCAAAACCAATAGTACCAATTTGATTTAACTCTCATCCTCCCTTAAATTTGTTACGTAACTTAAGTATGGCTCCTACCATTTTACAGCCACATTACAATTTGTTTCTTTTCCAGGTAATATTGGAACATATAGGTATTTGTATTAAGATTATTATTAAAGAGTATAAGATATGGAAAAAATCTGATGATGAGTTCACATTGTTGTTGGAGTTTTTATCTGAAACATGTTATCAAATCGATGACTTTGATTCATTTGAATTTTAATCGTGCATTTTATTTGACTTGCTTAAATTATGTATAAAATAAGTTTTAATATTTATTATAATTTCATTTATACACTTTTATTTTAATAACTTAATAACTGTAAATAAAAAGTTTCTTACTTATGCTACAATTTTTTTTTGTTTTACTTAAAACATGAAAGTTTAACCTAGTGACAAACTGTGGTTTGAGATTATGGAACATTCGCTAGGCAAGAAAAAGCTTCATCACACACTGCAAGTACACTTTCGCACTCGTTAATTTTACTCTAAAGTGTACTACTGACATTACAAGCTTGTATAAGAAACAAATTCATCCTCTTTTCTTTCAATAGTCTTACTAAAATTTTATAAGTACCACTGATTTGGAGTCGTAAAATTTAATAATAGGTATACGTTTATAATACGATTGCTATTTATTGTTAGAAGACTATTTTTTTCAAGATATTTAATGTCCACTTGCTTTTACCATATCTACAACAAGCCTCTCAATGGCAACATCTCCAACTGTTTTCTTAAACAAAAGTTCTTCTAATGATCGTTTCGAGATCCCTTGTATTGTTGGAAGAGTTAATAACAATTTTCCAAATCGTACAGCTCCTGTTGATATTCTTTTTTCTCCATTTAACCTTACCCGAGATACTCCCGAATTGCAATATTCTTGTAACATTATGTGCGTTTGATCTTGCAGAAGCTCTACGTGAGCTATCTCACAAAGGTTACGACAGTCTAAAAACAACAATTAAAATTAAAAATTATTCAACATTATTAATTATTTTCTTAAATACCCGGTTTAAATAAAACTAAAGCTTTAAGACAAGCGTACTCAGTGTGATCGATTTGAAGCGTATTCAATCGTGTTATAACTTCACGTAATTTTCTGGCATCATCTTCCAGATTTGATTGTTTATTAGGGCTTAACGTTTGAGCATTATTTACCAGCGCACCTATAACATTTGAATTAAAAAAAAAAACTATACGTCTTTGCTAAAAGAAATGTTATTTATTCATAATCTTAGTCTAATTGTAAGTTAAATTAATGAATCCCAAGCATATTTTTATCATTCTTGACGAGAATTAAAAATATAATCAGCAAAAGATCAACCTTTAGTTTTATAAGATATAGTTTAATATAAAGGAAAAATTATATTAACTTTAGAGTGTTTCACGAAAGACTTCAATTTGTCTTCAAAATATTTATTGCATGTTAATGCAATGATTAAAGAACTGTATATATAGCAGTGGCGGAACTACAAATTTTAGCCCCCCTCCCGCGCAAAAAATTAGATCGGCCCTCAACCTTATATGAATTTTAGCTTTTCGTATTTAGCGTTCCAGCTTTTAATTTAGCACCGATTTTCTTGCGAAAGGTCCTTCTTAAATGGCCCTTGAGGTCTAGAGGAGTTAGCAGATATTATTATTTTTTTCATATCAGGTGTAATGTTTTGTTTTAAAAATTAGCATTGTCCGTTAAGAATAACGACAGTTTCTTAATATCTTTATTCGTAACATCTTGATCGAAATCCATGGTATTTTCATCTTTATTCAAATCAATTGCCGTACTGCTTCTGCTATCAACATGATTAAATTGCCCTTCGTCTCTAGTATAGTACCTTGATTTTTTAGTTTTAAGTCATCTGGATTAATCTTTTCGCTATAAACTTGTTCAAACACCTGTTCATCTTTAGAAGTACTTTGATTTTCTGTGATCGTTATTCGATGTATCGATTATTATTCTTGATCGACAAACGATTTAAGAAAAAGGGATCATTTTGGTATTTTTGCTAAATGTTTCTGTTCCTTTTTCAATTTATCTCTTTTACTGCACTCTCTCTGCAGCGCCACTAGTACTAATTTTCTCAACATTTTTGAGCCCCCCAAAGCTTCGGACCCCCTGCGTGGTGGGGTCCTACGATATGGTAGTTCCGCCACTGGTATATAGGCACCTAATTCTATATGTGCATGTATAACCTTAGCTTAGTTACGGACATTTTTACACGATACTTGTTTGAGACTTAGTAGGTGCTGGTATTACTGTTTCAAATTCCTACAATATAAAACTACAAGGTCATCTGGTATCGTTCATGTACGGTTTTTCTGTTATCTGGTACGAACCATTGTACGTATAAGTCACTAATGAAATCACTTTAAATATGGCAAAATGTTTTGGTTGCTATAGTTCCTATAATTTATCTGCCATCCTTATTATTAAATTTATCTTGTTATCAATAATTCTATTGTAAAGTTTAAATAAAAATAATACTATATAAAATTTAAAATGTAATAGTAACAATACCATCGTCAATAGGAAGAGACCACTGAGCCGCTGTCAAAATAAATAATTCGGTCCATGATTCTTCTAAAAGGGAGGTTTGGTCTTTAGAAGATAACTGAAAAATTAATAAATAAAATAATTAATTGTAACAGTTAAGATTTTTATGGATGTTATTAATACTTGTAAAAATGATGGAATTGTTCTTGCCCATTTGACTGAAAGAAATAATAACTTAGCAGCAGACTCATAAATATTTTCAGTAGGAAGAAGACTTAGATATGATAATTCAGTTGTCGGTTGAGAAAAAAATGATCTACAACTTTCACTGTCAATTCGTCGGTCAATATTAGAATGTGATTTTAGGCGCACATCAGTATCTATGAAATAAATAAAAATTATTGTAATTAAATTTGAAATTCAATGAAATATGATGTATATTATATCGAGCATATTGGCTAATAATATGTGAAACAAAAGAATTTCAGATGCCTGTATATTATTTTATTAAAGTTTTGAACAATAAAGCTTCTATAAGTTTAATTCTTAACTCAAAATAGCATAGACAGGAGAACGCTAAATTTTCATCTATTTAAACCAGCGGTAGGGAAACTTTTTTTAGCATTACCCCAAAATAATTTTGCATAAGTCGATATTACCCCTTCATTTTGAAAAGGAGACAATCAGTTTAAATTAAATATTATTTATTGAATTAATTGATACGAAAAAAAGTTGCATGAAAGTAGTAAGTAGGTAATTCTCAAAATAAAATTCTCATACATTGGAACAAACAAAAGTTAAGTAATTGAAAACTCTCCCTCTTTAGATTTTGGAGATATGATTTTGCTTCATTGTTTGATGCAATAACTTCAACGTTGGAGCTTTTTTGATGCGAAAACAATTTAATTAAAGTCTTCGCCCATAATAACACATTTATAAAATAGCCATGGCAAAAATTCCCTTATTACCCCCAAAAGTTTCATTTTTACCCCATTTGGGGTAATTTACCCCGGTTCCCCGACCGGTGATTTAAACCAATATACGCATAGGTTAATTGTTTTGCATTTATTAATATAAAAAATCAATTATAAACTGAAATATATTCACGTTATGGCACTTACCTATTACAATATTTGTGCTTAAACTATGCGTGGCTGCTTCCTCAGAACTACTAACTTCATCATCGTTGCTTGTAGTTTGTCTAGGAAACGTGTTTAACAGCAACCCATTATTTTGCGGTGGCAAAGGTGCGGTTAGTCCTTTTATACGAAAAGTATGATTCGTCGAATTAGCTAACATTGATGAATAAAACAAACCTTGATTGAAATAAGGGCTTCCTCCAGCCATTAACGATGCATTTGTTTCATTCAAAAACGTTGAGTTTGTTGTGTGATTAAAGAAATGATGCCCTGTTTGCAATGGTAGTCCAGAGGTGAAAAATGAACCGTGCAAGCGACGAGCCAGTGTCGCGCTGGGAAAAGGAAGCGGTAGAATATGTCCTGATAAGGGTCCTCCTTGGTGATTAGAATGGGACGGGATGCAAGATCTAGGAGCTCGTTCATGTTGAACCGCTAAAATTAATTTATAATTTAATTAAATATTTTGAAATAAAATTTTAAAAATTGAAAAAATAATAGCCTGAGTCGCTTTTTCGGGAATCGAAGTTTATTATCACAAATACGTATATAAGTAGGTAGTAGAACAAATAAAAAAAGAAAATAATTAGTATTGTCTCTAAAACTAATTTTGATATGACTTCAAAGAAATCCATTAAAATGGCTAATTTATGCTTAGTTATAATAAAAAGTCATTAATTCCAAAAGACTTTAATAATCAAGTCACTAAAGGTTGTTACTTCTTATTTGTTAGACTGATGATTTCTAGTTATGAACTGTTTTGCGCAGCCGCTAACTGCGCAGTGGCACCAAATAATCAAAAATGTTGAATTTTTCTATAAATTATTCGAATATCTAAATGGTCGAATATCTACAGGCAAGAGTATAATTTCTACAATTTGATGCTAAAATGAGCATTGTAGCTAAAATAATGACTTACAATTAGAGATGAGTCTTTCAAACTTCAGAAATTTTAAAAAAAATTGCACAATACATGATTTTGTGAAAGTTTTGCGCCATATCTCCAAAAAATGCCATCATGCCTAGGCCATGGGTCGGCAATCAGCGGCCAGATATTTGCCGCAACGCACATGCTGGACGATATTGCATACACCATGGATTGAAAGGGTTCGAGAAAGAGAGTGAAGGGGAGTTCCCTAAATTGTGGGATTCCTAAATTAAATTGGCGGGAATTTTGCAATTTGAGATTTATTTTGGGTGTAGAATTAACAGTGAACTTGGTATTCATTTTCATTGGTAGTTTGTACGTTGATTTTTTAATGTTCACGATGCACGTCTTCCAAGGGAACCCCAAGGGGCGCCATAAGAGGTGGGGTCTAGTCAGCATTTGCTGAAATGCTGCCCGTAAAATATTTGGCTCCTTTACAACAAAAGGATGCTGACCCCTTGTCTCCGTAACGGTGTTTAGGAGATATAGTGCTAACACTCCAACAAAAGCATGCATTGCGCTACTTTTTAGAGAAATTCTGTTTGAAATACTCATATCTCAGTCATTATTTTAGCTAGAGTGTTCATTTTAACATCGAATTATATAAAATGTACTCTAGTTTAAATTAAGTAAGAATTAATTTTTCTGTTTAACTAACCATTTAGGAGATATTCAACTAATTCATAGATTTAACATTATTGATGATTTTATGCTATTAATTTAACCTTGGATTTAAAAGTATCTATTGGCATAACAAAAACAACATATAGCTAAAAATCAGAATAATGCGACTTTTTTCACTGAAACCAATTTTGTCGATAGATTTACAGATATATTTTAGTCGTTAATTTCTTTTAATTTTCATATTATTTAAAGCTTTTTATAGCTGTTACATAAAAACATAAAATTTTAACTTTTATAACTATTTGAAAGTTAATAAAAACCGTAATAAAAAATAATTGTTGAAATTTTTTTTGTTTAAAAAATATAAATGGTTAAGACTTAAGTAAATGCTTACACTCACATATTTTTGATTATTTATAATATACAAAAACAATTATTTAAAAAAAAAATCATCAAAATCGGAGCTGTCCCTGAGGACTTGAGTGACTTGACTATATAAGCTCAATATCATATTTCAATTTCAGTAAATTCTTAAAAATATAATTTTCAAAGTAAACTTATATAAAAACTTACTAAAAAATTATCAAGTTTAGTCGTTCAAGTATAGTTAAAAAATTTAGATAAGTAGTCGTATAATGTTCTAGTCTCCAATATGGATCTGAAATTGAATCGTTGTTTTGAAATTCTGCCTTTTGTAATTGGATATACGGCTAGTACAATATTATATTTATAAAGTACTAATGGCGATAAAATATTCATTGATATCAAGGGGTGGGCGATAGTAACATCAATTAGCGAAAACACTTGATAAATAAAGTGGCGGATAAAATAACAGTGGAGAGCGCGAGAACGAGCATATGACATAAACACAATTCCACCCCTTAAATTCTTAAACAAATATTCATAATAGTAGTCCTTTAACAATTAATGGTTCATCAATATAAATATTTTTAAAACGTTAATGGAAATAATGATTTTGAGCATTTAAATATAATCAACTCTTAAAATATAGATACTCTTAGAAGAATATACTTATTATAAAAAAAAATTCCGTAATACTTTATTATAAATCGTATTTTTTTAGTGTAGTGTTAAAAATGTATCGAACTGTACTTTGACGGTCTACAGTATTATTTTCAATGGTAGGTATTTGATATTTGCCGCATCAATCTGGTTCTGACAGTCTCAATCAAATGGTTTAAGTGCTCCAGTTGTATCTATTGAGATTATTGACGAAACTTGTTCAATCGTATTATTTCCTATTGAAATCAATGACAAAACTAGCGCTGTTTTCACGTTAGAGATCTGAATAGCCAAAAATTATAGCATAAATAAGTGTTATTTAACATTGATGCTTTAAGCATTTGATTCACTACCTACTTGTACCTCATAGTCATACTTCTACACAATAAGAAAAGAAATAAAATCCGAAAAGCTCGTCATTTTTTTTTTTTGATTATATAATTTTTTAAGTTATTGTACTATTGTTTATATCTAAATTAAAATAGTTTTAAATTTTATAACAGTTAACTTATCAAGTACCTATTATTAATTATTTGAAATCCCATATCTGAGGTTCTAGCAATATGCGTGTGTAGAAAAACTATAAATGTTTTTCAAAGGGATATTATATCAACAAATTTTGTGTAATTAGGCACAGACCGTGTTATATATTTTTTTAATTAAAGGTCACATCCTACTATGGTCATTAGCGACCGCTAGTGTTATTTATGGGAATAAACATAGTTAAAAAATGTTACTAAATGATAGATACATTTCATACCATCTTTCTTCATATTAACTTGAAGACACTTGCGAAATCTGCACGCCTGGCATTGATTCCGTCGTGTAACATCCACTATGCACCTTCCATTTTCTTTGCAAATATACTCCAGATTTCTAAAATAAAAACATAAAATAAGATTTTTAATCTGAAAAAAATCGATGGTATTACCTTCTTATACTTCTTTTAAAAAAGCCACGACACCCATCACAGCTGGCAACACCATAATGTTTTCCTGATGCCTTGTCACCACAAACCCGACAAAGAACCTCAGGTTTTCCAGACGATCTTTCATCCATCTTAAATAATAAAATAACGAACTTTGTATGGAAAAGCGGAGGTTTTTCCTACGCTTAACATAAATTATTATCTAATATTAATAAATGATTTACTAGATACAACATTTTTTTCTTAGTATTACATGAAATCGTAGGTTGGGGAAAAATAAAATCCATATTTTCCTTATTTATATAATTACTATTTTCATTATATAAGTGTAGAAGATATAATGAGTAGGTATGTGTTGAAATAACGAACACGAAATCAAAAGTCGTCCAATCAGGTTACAAATCGCTACCCATTACATAATCCTATGTATTAATATTTAAACAGATTTCTTCCTGTATCAAAGAGCGGCAAATTATTGCTGTTCCGTTTTTTTTTTTAAATTTTAGTTACCAACAAAAATTGGTGAAAATCATTATATAAAATAGCGCTAATGTGAAAATTGAACGATAAAGTGTTTATAAAAACGATCTCAAAATAATAATACCTACTCTAAACAACTATTGGCTTTTAATTCCTTTTGTCAATATATTTTTAAAGTTACAGTTACTATGAACATTTATCCACAAAATTCGTATTTTAATCGATGCAGAATCATTGAAATATTATTTATGAACGCTTTAAGTTCATATAGAATCATCTTTTGTTTATTCGCTAGGGACAACAAACGCATTCCAAATACTTAAAAAAGTTATGGTAGCCACTTAGGATTATCGTGTGAATATCGAATGTCTATTGAGGCCTGAACTATTGAATAGTTATATGGTTCTAGTTAAGAATATAGATAGTTGATGAAGTTGCAACACAAATTTTACAGAAGAGCGATGCGAAGCACTGAAAAAATCCAGAACAGAATATAGAACCGAAAACAAAAATGTGTCTTTCTTTGGACTTCTTCTCAATTTGGACTTGATACTCTACGACTACCTACCAGTTTTTCACTTTATATAAAAAACAGTAAGAAGCAAAATTTAATTTTTCTTGTACCTAGTACCCACCTATCTATAAGGGATTCATCAAGTCAACAAGTTAATCATATTTTTAAATGAATTGTCTTTAATATATAGACAGTAAAATAAAATAACTGAAAAAATCAATGCTTAACTTGATTAGAAATTTAAAGATTGATATTTGGCTTGAGTTGAATTTGATTTTATGTCAAATTTAAGACAAAAACTTGAAAACCAAATCAAGTATTAGATTCTTAATAACTATAATCTTTATATGGTAGCAAGCTCCTATGACTCAAAACTCTAAAGCTTCACAGTAAATACAAAAATACTTTGATAGTTAGATAGTTAGATAGAAATAATTTTTATGTAGAGAAATAAATAACTGTTCATCATCATTTTCAATCATTTACAAACTTTTTTTTTTTTTTGTGTTAAGCGCTTTAACATTTAATATCATATCCCGAGTGTATATAGTCACCTACAATTTCTGTAGGTCATTAGTCTTATTAATTAAAAATGTTAAAACCTATTCTTATTCTTAAAAGATTCAACTGGAGTCGAACCAAGTGCCACTGACGCATGAAACGGAGATCTAACAAATCTAATCGCTGCGCCACTGAATTAATTTGGCCCAATTTCAAGTCAAATTTAGGTCAAGCAGTTTAAAAAGCTAGTCAAGTAGGTTAGGTAAGGTTTAGGTAAATATCTAAAAAGAAATCCTTTTTTTGTGGTAGTCTACATACTAAATAGTAAATCAATTCAACAGTAGTACTGCTAGATTTCCAATAATAGGTAAAATGTATGTTAAGTCTAACTGTACGTTTTTTGTATACTTAATATTATTTTCTTTAATTTTATATTTATGTTTATAATTATATTTTTACTAAAATTACTTAAATCCTACATCAGACTTTTGAAGAGAAAAGTTTAAAAAAAATAGCACTACGTCCTTATGTATATAATATCACCATTCACCACTAATATAGTTCCTATCCACGAAATAATAACTTTTTAAAATTTGAATACGGATCGAAATTAATCATACCGCTCTTGCTAAATAGTGAGTTGTAGATAAATAAAAACCATTAGGAATGGTGTGTTGAGTTTTGTCGGACCGATTACAGGTCATCGTCAGGTGTCATTGTTCACATCTTCAATAATTTACGATGTTGTGCTTTGGTCTAACAAAAGCGCCTCCTTTAAGGGCGTCACTTTCATGTCTCCCTAGTCAAAACATAAAAACAATCATCGCATGTCACTAATATCCGTTCAAAATTAATGATTTTTACTGTGATCATTACAAAAATTATTGCCACTGATTTTTGATCAATCACTAAAAAAAACTTTATTACGAATGTAACTGTAAGTAGATACGTTTTATGTGTACACGCCTACACATGAAAAAATTCTTTCTCAGAGAACTCTATCATAAACTTATTGCTATATTTAAATGTAAGTTGCACTGATTTTAGTGAACTAGAAGCGAGTTAAAAAATAATTATTCAAGTAGTAGCACCTACTCACACTTTTAGAATATAAAGTATATACTTATAGAATCAATCAATTATCAAAGTTAAAGTCCTTAAAAAGCTTTAAATTTCTTAAATGTTATAAATTAACTAATAAATATTTGATAACCTACAATGATTGCTTTTAACCGTATTATCTATTCTATACCTACATTATTTAAATCGATGTTTTTATGCACAAATTGTACCATTATGCAATAAGGGTAGCGTCTTCGGTCTTCGTCTTCGGTAGATTCTTCCACATTTTGGATGGAATATCATTTAAGAACCACTGTTTATTCCACATGTATTAATTTAGATTTATCTATTTACACACTTCCTTAAACTGTTTTCAATTTATTTTTGAAAGCCATAATAAGTACATTTCAGCTAATATGTATTATCTATGCATATTTTTGTCATACCATGGCAGGTTCCGTTGCAAGATAACAGAAATTACAAATATAAAACAAATAATATTGCTCAAACTTTTTTTTACACATTTGATTTTATTGGAAATTATCATTATAAGTACCTAATCTATTTACAACTTAAGGAAGTGTTCCTAAGTGGCTTACATAATTTGAAGACTTTAGGTATAGGATGTCCTGGGATTCTCAGTGGTTCATTAAATAGATTTCTGCACAAAAGCATTTTGCGTACAAAATTTTCCAGATACTGGATTTGGTTTGACTAACCCTCTTTTTTATGCCAAAAAACGTATTTCTTTAAAATTTTAATCAAATTGGCAGAAAAAAGAATAATAATAATTAATCGAATTAAAACAACTTTTAGTTCTCGCAATTTTTTTAAATGCTGCTAGTTCTTTACTATTTCATTAATTACTTTGAAAAAAGAGGAATACTATTTTTGATACCTGCAGTTTGCATATATCACATTGGATTATGTGAACAATGAAATAACATAAAACAATTACATTTACTTAAAATTAGGTAGAACAATTTTTACTTTTACCAAGTAATACACAGTCTAATTTATTAAACCAATAATACATACTTACCTGTAGACACATATTTTATTCTATTCTATTATTTTCTTGATTTTATTCGATTTGTTTTTTTTTTCATAATATTTTTCAATAAAAAGTGGTACGCTTTAGAAACTGCAAAATTAGCGCTAAAAAGGTTAATAACTAATTAACCTTTGTCGCTGATTTTAATATAATATATTTAAGATTGAAAATATAATCTTTAAACTCAATGTTGTTAAGCGATAATTTTTTAAATATTTAATTTAACGAATGGAATAATTTTCACTTACACTTACAGTTTGGGTTATTAAAAAAAAATATTTTTGAAAGTAATAATTTCTCCGATACTCATTTAATGTCAATTTTATGCATGAAATTTATTCAACTTTAGGGACAATAAAAAATCACTTTATCATGTCGCACATGTTGAAGGTAAAGAATGGTGTTGACAGGGATGATGAAGACTGTTTTCAACTCTTCTGTGACCACACATATGGTAACAGAAAATTATCATAATTCAAAAAAGATATAAACAAAGAATATTGATAGTTCAGTTAAGTCTAAATGTAATTTTTTTTTATTTCACACTAAGTATGTAGGTACTAGGTATAGTATATGCAATAATAAAAGTTTTATATAGAACCAAAGCCATAAATTTATTTCATCTTAAAAGAGGCAATAGAGATGAAATAGTTACACGTTTCTATGTTTCAAAAGTTGTAATCATTAATATTAGTATTTACCTAAAAAAGTACAAATCGGAAGCAAAACATAATTTATCATTGTGGATGTTTGGTTTTTGATTGAACGTACGTCAAATATTAGACATCGAATGAGTTATTACACAACAATATATAATTGTGTGAACTCGAACACTTGTTATCACGTTTCATAAAGTATTCAGTAGTGGGTGTTATATAACAACATTTACAACCCCTTGCGGTTGACAAAAGTCATCTAGTCAGCTCAATACACCAGCACCCCCGATTCTTTTAAATTACACTTTCCACTTTCAGGAATTTCCTTCGATATGTAGGTGACAAATATTTGATTTTTCTAAGTTTCATAAAACTTTTACAGTAAAGCTAAGTAACTACTTCCTATTTATGAACTAATTGCTAAAAATATTTACTGGTTCTACAAACAAACTTTCTCTTACTTTAACGATTTAATGTCTACGATAATTGTCTTAGGTAGAAGGCAACAACATTTTTTAAAGATTTTAAATGCTCTATTCGTATAAATTTAGAATTTAAAAATCGTAACAGAATATTCTGTTCCTCTTCTAGTTACGGCCGAAACTATAACCACAACTAATACTTATGTAGTTAAGTTTTTATTCAATTTTCTTCATAAACTGAAAATCGTGGTTTTCCTAAATTACTTACAAATTATTCAATAAGATCAAAAATATTTTAGTTTACAACAAAATAATTAATTAACTCTACTCACATCGACTTGGTCGACTGTCAATCAATTTTTACCCGAAACATAGGATTCCACTTCCTGACAGTATTTTCAAGTTATTTGATTTGAATTGGGCTTAAAATCAAATCAAGCTCGATCCAATGTTAATAAATACTCCTATTTAAATGTCAAGTCAAACATTGAATTTGTTCGTTAATTTATTCAAAGTTAAATGTTTTGCCCAAATTGTCCAGTTACTTAACTTGAAGCATTCCTAGTCAAAACCAAATCCTCGGCCGGTCTTTAATAATTATTTTCATTTTATTCAATAAATTCTTTTAACCTCAAGAATAGAAACATTGCAGCAAATAAACCTTTACATAAATTTATGCCAGTGTATTCGTGTACACTATACAACAATGCAATATGTAGTTGATTTATTAATCAATCTCATTACTCAGCCATTATTATTTTTTTATGTAACATAATTTAATATCCTTTCAATAACATGTCATATATCTACATATCAATAACTATTGCTGTAATTGAGACATCTTCTGATCCTGGCTAAAATGAACTATTGTGCGTATTCAATGAAGAACAGTCTCAAAATAACTTTAATGGTTCAAAGATGACTTTAAAAAAATTGTTTATTTTTAACACCGTCAATATAATATAGTCTATGCAAAATTTTTATATTAAATAATTTACATTTGCCTACCTACTGTAACATTGAAATTTTCTAAAGGGAAAACTTTCGATTAACCATCTTTAAGTTTGTTAGATTTGACTTTTGATTTTTCAAAGAAGTGTGTCACAATTCATAAATTAAGAATACAAAACAACAAAACATCGATAGGTCACGTTGTTTCGTCAAATCAACCCCAAAACATATCATTACCCTTTGAAACATGTGCAACATAAATGACGTCACGTGTACGGTTGTTTAAAAACGCATAATGTGCATTGATTTCAGGTAAATATTATCTCATTATACAAACCGGAAACCTTGTCAAATATGTAATTAGGAACAACTGTTACAGATTTATAAGACCCTCGATTTTAAATAAATACCATTCAATACGTTTACCTATATACAAATAGGGTATATTTGCTAATTATACTGTAGTGATATGGTGTAGGTATCTATACTTACATTAAATTTATTATAAATTAACATTAAATAAAATCACAAGCCAACATTTACATCAAAATTCTTCTACGCGTGGTAATTTGAGTTAATCTTTTTAATATTCAACTTTATTAATTTTAAAAGCAGTAATTAAGAGCACCTTGTGTAAGTCGCTTCCATTTAACTCGAAATAATTGGTCATATGGAAAATCGCAAAACACCAAAAATGAATAGAAGAAAATTTCAATAGTTGTACATTACATAGGTAGGTACCTACTTATTATTATTTATATAAGTATTATTCAAAAATTGGTTTTAAGACTGAACGAGCTGGATCAAACTTAATTGTTGAAAACTTTGAATGTGGTTTGTTCGAAACTAATATTTGTTAGTTTAAATGGATACCTGCAATTTATCAAGTCATAAGGAGTATTTTTGTTCCTACTTATTCTATACGACCAAAGGATTTTGAGTCAAATATGAAAAACCGATATAGGGTACCCGCCGGAAAGGTAGTTTTTCAACAAATAAAGAAAAAGAATGTTCTATAAACCGGGAATGGTGGGGACTAATCTAATTCCTATTCAGAACGATTCAAATATAAGTCTAATTTCTAGCAACAGTACCTAATCCAATGATAAGTTGAGTAAATCTAAGATAAGTATTATATTGATAATAAATTGAATTTTACCTCAAAATCTAGGTTCTAGAATTCTAAATAGTGGGTGGAAGATCGTTTTGAAAATCACAAATTAATTATTTATAGGGAACTATGACTAGAGAAAGATTTTTTCAAGAGAAATGAATAGTAACACCAAGCATATTTTGTAAGAAGGGAAAGAAAATTATGGTAATTGACTTAAACCTAAATTAAGGATTCACTAATTGACTTGATTTTAAAACAACTTGACTTGAATTTCAAGATACTTGACCTAAGTTGGGCTTGAAATCAAGTCAAAAGTTAATGTTTGAATTTTAAATCAAGTCAAGCATTGATTTCGCAAGTTAATTTATTTTCAAATTAAAATATCAAAAACGATTCTTTGCAAAACGCATCTACTTGTCTTGATGAATCCACAAACTAAACATCAACAATAACGAAAGAAGAAAAATGTTTAAAAATGTGTAACTAAATGTCATAAGTCCGTAACAAGTTGGAGTATCTAACAATAAGTGCAAGTACCTAATTTTCCTAGTTATTATAAACTAAGGCCTCAACTATAGGTATTAGAGTAAATTAGAAAATAAACTCAAACAACAGGAATTCCTTGTAAAGAAAAACGTTTCATTCAAATTAAGAATGACAACGATATCACAGTGATTAAAGTTAATCTAATAACAATATGGTGGAAAATTGTTTCTAAGCTGTAGAAAAAAGTTCCTAAGATGATTTTTAAATGAAACCCGTTTAAAAATATTTTCTTCGTGTTTTTAAATTTTTTTTCTGTGGTTAATTTATTTATTTAAAATCATTAAAAATAGATGCGTTGTCTTATAAACGCTTTATATTAAACGCCCTATAACAAAAAAAAAAAAAAACTAGTGCATTCGGGAGACCCCCATCAGAAGCAAAGTTCTTTATGCTATTTTTTAAATCTAAATTTTTCCTAGTTTCATAAAATAATAACAATGTTTCGTACAATTTTTTTGTTTATAAAAATGAAAATTGGAGTTTTCTTTGTAAAATATTTACATTTAAGTACCTACTTAATTTTGTATTTGGATTTCCAAAGCAAAATTTGATCGAAAGAATATAGATTTTCAGAACTTTTGTAATTAACCTAAGTCGAATTAGTCTTTTCTTCTCTCTCTATTTTTCTATATATAATAATACCCTCTTTCACTAAGTAGGCACACTTCATTTCTTTAATAATTGTAGTGTTAGCAGAGGGAAGGTCATCCTGCCGCGTTTTCGTTACGTTATGGCCTCCACCGTCTTACTCTAAGCTCAATGAAAGAACGTCGTTTCCATAAAATCCTTTATTTTTAATAAATATAAAAAACTCCTTAAAAATAAATAAGTAAGACAAATATTTTTAGATGAAATTTTATTTTATATAGTAGGTACCTACTTAGTATGTATATAGTATTTATAAATGCCTTGTAGCTAGTATTTTTAATACTGTAACACTTTACACAAGAAGTTAATCGATTTGTGCAGTGAACCAGTGAAAAATAGTACCTACGTGAGCTAATTTGGAAAACTTGGCGACTTAAGTACCTACGTATACGGCCATAGATACCAAAAGTTTCAAAAAACTTTTCAAATTTTTTTTCAAAACATGATAATAGGATTAATAAAATTAAATACTTAGGTGTATCTGGGTATTTCGTACAATAAAACGAACGAATATTTAAATTTTGAAAAGACAATATTAACAAATTCAATATGTACCTAGTGGAGTTGACTCGATATTTATATATTTATCACTTGACTTGCGTTTAACTTGATTTTAAGCAAAATTTAAGGCAAATAGTATAATCAAACAGTAAGAAAACTAAAATTAAACAGTATACCTACCTAAATAGGTAGATATAGTTTTAACACCCAATTGTTAAATATAAATAAAATAAATTAAATAAAATTAAGATGAAGATTAAAATGAAGATCTATCTTTTTTGTTAGTATATCTATATCTAAGTAATTATACTTAACTATGAAAAATGAAACTATTAAATTGCTAAATTAGTAAGTATTTATATCTAAAACCATGTTTTTTCAATTTAAATAAAAGGTAGCTAAATTTGAATCTAAAGGCTTTTTTCAAAGCATATTTGCATTATTTTAGTTATATTATCAATTACCATTGTAACAAAAGAAAATTGACTTACAATTTTTGATTTTTGTTGAACGATGGCGTTAAAATTAACAGAACTCGTCGACTGAGATCACAATCGGTCACAGTTTGAACATCCACTATAAATTTGATATGTTCACAGAGCTTCATACCAAAGCTTTACACATGTGATACCACATTAAGAATACAGGGTTCGTCCTTTGATCAAGCTCAACGTATGAAAGCTGTATTGTTATTGGCTCTCATATCCAAATATATACATGTTGACAAGCACGGATTGGTCGCAAGGCGGAGTTAAACTTACTGTTCAGAAGCCTGCTTGGGGTGAAAAGTCATCAGGATTCAGGGATATGAACATTGTGAAACTGATACAAATTTTGATAAAAAAATAAGATATAGGTACCTATGTTAATAGTATCCTATTGTTATTGTGTATATACCTACATCTATGAGGCTTTAAAAATTTAGCATCTTTAATTATTAACTAAGTCATTTCACAGGATAATTGTATGTAATTAAATAGTAATCGATAGACCAGTATTAAAATCCAATGAACTAATCGATTTTACAAAATTTCATTGTATTTTAGTTTGCTTTTTATTGTGGAATTTATGAAGTATATGGAATTGACAGGTTTTATATGTAATGGAAAATAAAAAAGCATTAAGCCCCAATTGTTGCATGGTTTTCTCGAAATATTTCCATCTCTATTTGCAACGATACTTATGCTGGGATTTATAAAGTGTTTGACATCAAAATGCCATCACCGCCATTATCCTGAACACGACCGCATCCCCTTAGTATTTCCAACATCCCAAGCCATCACGTTCTTAGATCAAGTATTTAGTAAATGGGAGAACTAAAAAAGCATATTTTTTATAAGAAAAACATTATTTGAAAATAAAAATTTTATTTTATTTTTTGAATAAGTAATTATTTTAATGTTAATTATTTTCAATCTTAACAATTGATTGAGCTACGCAATTATACAATGATTTATTACGAGGTATTCGATATACCTAGTAGTAGGTACAGATAGTATCTATTAGTTATTAGAAAAGTCATATTTTAAAATTAATGAACTCTTTTTAAATGGTGAGACGTTAAGTGAAATTTTATTTCTTAGTAGAGATGATCGTCGTTTGTACATTTTGCTCCATGTCAAAATGACACGACAGTGTCGATAACATATGCTTCAGTTCACAGCTTCAAGAGCGCTATAGAAAGTGGCAACGCTAACCGGCGAATATCTCTCCCTTATAAACTTCTTTTATTCTCGATTCTCCCAACAACCCTCATACTTATTCAACGGCCATACCGTCGCCTGTCAACAATGTATTTACTTTGTTATCATTTGACTTGAACACATTCCAGAAAAAATAAAATAATATGCCATCAAATCGATAACACGAAAAATACATTTACAATGAGAGAAAATTTAATTTAGATGGTCTCAAAAAGCTTCTCATATTACGTTAGTTTGATAGGTATCCATGTTTTGTTTTAAAAGAAAATTCAAAAGTTTATTACTTATTACCTAAACAAAGCGTAAAGATTAAATAATTTCTACATTTTAATGAATAATGACTGTTGTGAATTTTTACTATCTATTTTATTTTACAAATACTTAAATTTACAAAAATATACAAATCTTAGGGTGCGTTCAGACGGATCAACTCAACTCGCCCGACTATTTTCAATCTTGTAGACTGTAGCAGGGTAAACGACGCGAGAAGTGAAGTACAAGCGAGTTGAAAGGGAAGCAAATTGAAAGGCAAAGCAGATTGACTGAATCAAACTTTTGTTGAACGAGTTTAGTTGATCAGTTTTCTTTCAATTTGCTTCCCTTTCAACTCGCTTGTACTTCACTTCTCGCGTCGTTTACCCTGCTACAGTCTACAAGATTGAAAATAGTCGGGCGAGTTGAGTTGATCCGTCTGAACGCACCCTTACAAATTATAAACCTAAGTAAAAATACTTAAGTAAACGTAAAAAAATAAAAAAACAAAAAACGAAAAATCCAAATCGTTAATTTTGTATCTCCAGATAGTATTACAAACGTTCGTCATCAGTGAATCAAATTGAAGTGTCTTCGATGACAGTTTCGTGCTGATTCACAAAGTAGCCCCGAATTGCCCCACATTATTTTAGTTTACTATCTACCTGCTTGATAGGTATAGCAAAGGAAGTGTAATCGGGTTGAATTTTCGATTTCGAGTTTTTACCAGATATACACGTTTTGGGTCTAAATTCGGAAAAATGTTTTTAAAAAAAATGTTTTTATGTGACAGAGGCACCGTACTGAAAGCTTTATCCGAAACTCACAAAACTTGTAATTTTGCTTTCATACTTTATCTACCTATAGTTTTACCACAAAGCTTTTGGTTGTAATCGGCTAGGAGGAAGCTCCACTTTATTCAATGAGTTATTTACATTTTTTATTCGAGAACAGTTTCTAAGATTTCTTTTTTAAGCCCTTTAGTTATTAGGCTCACCAAATCTGTAACTTTTATTTGAAACGTTTTCCGGAAAATTTTAAATAAAGAGGGTTCTGGGTAAGAGGGTGAAACTTAGTAGATATAAAATAATATCTATAGTTGTACGTCTTAAATAAATTTTACAAAATACTAAATAGCGAAATATATCGGAGACAATTACAGAACATGCAAAAGAAAACTTTGTAGTGCGTCGCAGCAGATATTTTTAAATTATCTCCGTCTTTGAAGGCTATTCACAAAATGCTATCATCACAGGAACTCACGAGATAGACAACTAAAATAATTTAATTGCAGTTTTATTGTCAGTCTTACTCATAGATACATAAGTCTAGAAAACTTCAAAACGTGTTATATTTAAGTATAATATTTAAAAAATGCTTTTGCAATCAATTTTTGTGGCATTCCTATTATTTCAAAGTACCCTGAGTAAGCCTGCAGTACGAAACAAACGATTTATTATTTTAGATAAAACAAAAGTAAAAAAAAACGTTAAAAAAGTGTTAAAATAACTTCTTTCTATAATAAATTTGTTTTCAGCCAAACAAATTTTATCAATCTTGTTTAACAACATTCGGCCAAAATGGTCATTGTAAGCATTTGGAGTACTGTAATCTTAAAAATGAAGCTGCAAATCGAATTTTCAACAATTTGTGTCTAATTGAAAATAAGTAAGAGAACATTAAAAACTTTAGTATTGCTTTATTATAATTTGGTGGTATGCTTAGTAGTAGTGCTAATAATGCAAAGCTTAAAAGGCGTCTACTAGTACCTATTTATTTTTTAAATTTAGATTTATTGGAATATGTTGTCCTGATCATCTAGAAGGAGACGATGCAAGAGGATCGAATATAGTGCAAAATTTGCCTTCAACAGCGGATGAAGATGATATTCAAATGCAATCACAAAACGTAGTTTTTGAAATTTCCTACAAAAGAGGTAAGTAGGTAAAAAGTAGGTATACACTATAAAATCTAGAAAGATAATCTGTTAGCTACCAATAGATAGATTAGTATAGTATATCTATGTACTTAGTGGCTATTGCTTAGTTTTTGTAATTAATTTTAAGGATGTGGAATTCCTACCATCGAAAAATCAAACTCAATAGTTAAACCAAGTTGGGGTTGGATGGCTGTGCTACTTTCCAATGATCTAATTTTCTGTGGTGGTGTTCTTATTACTGACAAACATGTCTTAACTGCAGCCCACTGTGTTTCGGAGTAAGAACCCTTAAGATTTTTACTGAATTCAATTCAAACTTTCATTTTTCAGCTCTCAACCAAAAGATATTTCAGTAAGATTAGGTGAACACGACTTTGATAATGATAATGAGACTAGATTTCGCAATTTTGATGTCACAAAAATCACTGTTCACGCTGAGTTTGATAAGTCCAACTATGACAACGATATAGCGTTACTGACCTTAAATCGGGAAACTAGTTTTAACACGTACATTTGGCCGATTTGTCTACCTCCGATTGATCTTAATTTACAAAGTGGAACGGGTGTAGTTAGTGGCTGGGGAACTATATTTTATGGAGGTGAAATAAGCGCAGTTCTTAAAGAAGTGAGCTTACCAATTTGGGATATAGAAAAATGCCAGGAAAAGCTGACGCATCGAGTATTGCCTGATAAAGTTATTTGTGCTGGCGGGAAAGCAGGTGAAGATTCTTGTCAGGTAAATGGTTATTCCAAAAAATAAAATGTTATATTGCAGTTTACGACTCTCGTTTTATCTAAATAAATGCAATCTTAATAGCTTCTGTTACATAAAATTAATATTCTATAAACCCTTTTTTTATTGATCACAATATCAATAAGTTAATGTGCAAAGAAATTATTTGATTTCATAGGGCGATTCTGGTGGACCTCTTATGTATAAAATGCCAAATAATCGATGGGTCAATATTGGAATAATTTCGTGGGGTATAAAATGTGGCATGGCAGGAAAACCCGCTGTTCATACTAAAGTCAACGCATATCTCGATTGGATTGCAAGAAATGCAAGAGATTAAAGCAAAAATGCTTATCGTTTTTCTACCCATTGTACCATCATTAATTATCTTTACAAGCATTATTACAGTATATTAAAAAGCTTGTAAAACATTGTATGCATTAAAATTTCATTTTAAATGAAAATTACTTTTCAAATTATTTTTTACTTTAATTTTGTTTTACCTACCTACCTATATTACTATTTGGAATTTTTTTGATCTAATTCATCTGATAGTTGTTGTTCTCAAAATTAAATACTGTCACAATCCCAAGATGAAGACGGCGCCATTTTAACGCCTACACTTACCTGGCCCAGCGGGAGTGGGCGTCACCATCAGCCGGCCAATGAGAAGGCTGTCTGTTATCAGATAAATAGTGGTGCGGAGCCCCATACAGAGAGGGTGGGCCGAAACGAATTACTGGATGAATTAAGAAGGAGTAAAGATTCTAGAATAATCGATAATTCGGAGAATTCTAGAAAGTGGTGTCGACAAAAATAGATTCCGAGAAAAATAGAAAGTCCAGGGACAATACAGCCGAATTTTCTAGAAGGATTTTGAAATCCTATATAAGCCCCGGACAAGCATAAGGCGAGCCAGTATTCAAATAAATAATCGAGAGTATTAAAATAAATTTTCGAGTTGTGAATCAACAGTGCGACTAAACGACATTACGTGTAATATAAATCTTCGACCATTGTTGAAATAAATCAAGTGAATATTGTTAAAGTGCTTAAAGTGATCAGTGAATTGTTAAATAAAGTGTACATTGTGAATATTGTGAAAGTGTTATATAAATTGTGACAGTGGACATTGTAATAGTGAATAAGCGACTTTAAAAACTGACTAATTGTTAACGTGTAGTGCATAAGTGTTAGATAAATAAATAAACAATTGTTAAGAAATAAATTCGTAGTCATCATACACAAACCAACGAACCCGTAAAAACATTACAATACGGAATTGTCAATGATCGAGTTATATGTCGAATAAGGAATTATAAAGAATAGGAATATTAAGGTATAGGTTCCTATTCACTGCAAAAATCAATCCAAATATTTTAATGTTGAAGCTTTGAAGATACGTATACTTTTTATAGACGCTTTTAGCCTTTGAAAATGGTAAAAAGGGAACAAAATTATAGTAGGATGAACGTCATTGGAAAAGGAAGATAATATAACAAAAATGAAAGAAAAAATAAATTAAGGTCGATCTGAGGCGGGGAAGTAGAAAGGGGAGGGGATTAAGGGTAGAAACGGTTTATCTCGATTTCCGACAAAACTATAAGTCTTATGGAAAAAAATTAAATGGCAACGTTGTAGATAACAAGTAGATCTACATTTTTTGTGCTAACATCTTTTTCATATAACCTCAAAAATTATGTTAAAAATTAAAAATTTTCAATAACCAAGTTTTACATTTTTTAATTTTATCTTTTACAAAAAAAAATTTGTTAAAAAAGTGTTAGCACAAAAATTGTAGATCTACTTATTATCTACAACGTTGCCATTTATTTTTTCCATAGGACTTATAGTTTTGTCGGAAATCGAAATAAACCGTTTCTAAACGTACCCCCCACCCCCTTTTTTCTTATGCACTTCCTCACTTTACATCGACCTTAATTTATATTACTTTCATTTTTGTTATTTTCTCTTCCTTTTCCAATGGGTTTCATCCTACTTTAATTTTATTTCTCTTCAAAAATTATTTTCCCTAGTCTATAAACATAAAATTGAATTATTGATTTTATTTTTACAATTAAGCTGTTTTTCTTAAAGCCTTAAGCCTTAAAAAAAATATTATCAGTCCAAATTTTCGGTGATAAAAATTTTAAAACTCTCTTGCTGCTTTGTAGTTTTATTAAGTCTATGAAGACAAATACATAGGTGATTTTCTTAACGTAGAATTGTGCTTAAATTTTTTTTTAGCGATGAGAACAAAATAACGGGTGAATAGTAGAGGAATACAGAGTAATGGAAGCCTGCGGGCAATGAGAACGACCACAAAATGAACTTTCGTAATGCTCGTAATTGTACAAATGACATTTAGGTGTTGTCATAAATATTCGATAAATATTACTTACCGCCTCTTCCTCTACCCTTCGACTCGCGCGTTTAATTAAACAAGAGTTATAGCATGGAGAGTATGGATTATAAAATAAAGCGTTTTCTGCGTGCTTATAAAGAATATAAATTGAATTGGATCTTTTAATCTTTTAAATTGTTCGTTCTTAATTTAAATTCTTCATTTTGGTACCAAATGTTTTTTTGTAAACTAAAATCTTAATAACGCTATATTCAATTTAAGGTTGTTTCAAATCTAAGGTGAGACTGCTTTAGACTGACTAAAGTGTTAATGGCTCCTTTTACTCTTAATATAGTATGTTCGTACAATGTAGGGGAAAGGTGTACAAGATGATCCCTCTAAGCAAGAATTGAAATAAAATATACATATTTCTCTGTGAAACAAACTTGATAGCATTTACTACTGCCATATTTGTTTATCTAACTTTTATCATACTCAAAATTTCTAATTAATTCAGTTTACATAATAATAGGTATTTACATATTTTTAAAACTCTACAAAGTAATCATCTTATACACCCGGGAGGCTAAGATGATTCCAATGATCATCTTACCCCAATGTCGAGCAACCTTTTATTTTTTCAAGAATAAAGTAAGTAAAAGTGAAAATCAAGACTATAAAACGTCTTTAAGATAATTTTTGTAATTCAAAAATTCGTTCGTTCGCGGATGTGATAATGAATCGGTAACGGATCAGTTCAAGACCGATTTAGGATCATCGCCAAGCGCATGCAAACTTATGAGCCGAGTTACGATCCGATATTCGCGGTTCACACGAAATGCGTTCGTTACCAATTCATAATTGGTTCTAGCGATCCTCAGATTTTTGTCAGGACGAAAAATTAGATTCTCTTAATCATGCGCAGTTTGCTAAATTGTGGCTAATTCATAATACAGTTTCGCTGTCATGCTGCGTTCACACGAGTCAATTTTAGTAGGCCGTTTTTAGTTAATCAAAAAAATTTGAATGAAAAACCTCGTATGTAAACCGTAATCAACTTTTTAGTGGATCAAAACAAGTTTGAACAAGTCATCACACTAGGTAGGTTTTTTATTCCACTTTTGATCGATTAACTAAAATCGGTTTACTAAAGTTGACTCGTATGAATGAAGCATCAATGTTCAATTCATATAACAATTTTCGTGGGTTTTCGTTAATCCTCGTCTTACTTCCGAAGATTTTAAAAATCGTTCACGGGAAAATAACCCTTAATAAGTTCATAAGCGTGTATGCGTTTGGCGATTATCCTTTCTAATCTTTTGGATTGTCTCTCTCTGTTGCTCTCTATTCTTTACCAGTTCCAGATGAGTTCTATCAGTACCGCGAACGAACCTCTTAACATATACTCAGGTTTATAACTCAACAAAATAAACTCTAAAAAACTAATCCAGTCTTCTAAGTAGTGGCTTCATTATGCAACTATTCTTAAAAGTGGTATCGCTGTTTGGCCGGTGTTGTGCTACACATTTCACAAATAAATGGATTTGTATCATCGCTATCAATTCCGGCACAAGCTTCATACCGCCATTTTCCACAAGCGCAACACTTTTCCCTATAATAAAGGCATTCTGTGTAATCTGAGGAAGATGACTCAGACGAGAAATATAATGTTTTCTTAAACTTAATGTATGTAAGTACATAACAATCCTGGGAATCATTTTGTACACAAGAAAGGGGATCATCTTGCCTAACCCAAAAATAAAAATTAGACGTATTAGAATGTCACAAACACAAGAGACATTGCGCTTACTAGTTTTTAGTAGACGTATTGTAAAATTGAATACAATCTTTCCTTATATTAACTGAGCACAATTTGTATTTTTTTTTTTTTTTTGTAAAATCCAACACGTTGGTTATGCTGTCTTTAAAAATGAACAGTGGTGAGGAGGTATTCGAGGCTATGTTTGTCAAAAATTCACCTAGATAGCGTTAGCTGTTTGGGCGCAATCGAAAAGGATCATCTTACCCAATGGGATCATCTTGTACACCTTTCCCTTACATACAGTAAATTTAATATAGATAGTTTTTTTATTTGCGCCACAGTCACATTTTAATTAAGTTTATTATTTCTTTGTCTTTTTCTGGTAACCAGACAGATAAAGTTTATGAATGTAATTAATAAAAGTTTAAATTATGGAAATTATCAGTTATCAACAATATTTCTTTATAGGCCCCCATTATATTACCTATCATGCCCCTAATTACCTATTGTATCAGGTGTGTAAATGCAGTTACCATTAAGCATGGAATTACTACGGCTCAAAAAAATAGAAAATAACTAAGCAGTTATCATTTAAGTTAAAACATTTTTAAACAAAGAAAATCTTATTGCTTTAGGAAACATTTGGCGTCTCCCTAACAAATGGCGTCTGCGGCATGATGATCTATAACCATAATCATGATATAGTATTGTAGCATAGTTTTGTTTTAATAAGCAATTAAAAAAATAGCATAATGAAAGTTTTCAATTATTATTAATGTCTGTATGGTCTCGTATATAAAAGTGTAGATATACACAATCAGTCTTACATTTAAGTTAAGCGAAAAGCCTATCCTACAGTAAAAATATGCAAGGACGTATAGAAACAACACAGTTATTATAAAAGTATGCAATTAAATGAAGAATATAAAAGGATAATTTACTTTTTAGGGAGAAAATACATTTCTTGGTTCATTGTTAATTTTTTTTTAAATAATAAGCAATGCAAATTAGTTAATAGCACCAGTTACCTTATAATTACCAACATCCCAAAAAACATTTGTTCCTAATAAGCTCATAAAGATAATTTATATCTTTAAAAAATTCGTTAAAAAAATTATAAGACATGAACTTAATTGATGTTTTCTTTTTTTTAAATTTACATAAGGGCCCATAGACGAGTATTCTTTCCGGCAGGAATGTTGATTCCGTCCGGAAAGAACGTTCGTGTATGGGACACGAGAGGAAAGCGTGCCGTACAGGTTTCGCCGATAATTAGCCTTAGCAGGATTACTTGGAAGGATTGCGTTTCAAAATTTATTCCGATAGTGGAGCCTCGCCATCCTCTCAGCTCTTACTCGTTCAAGTTGAAAGCGTGTCGTTCTTTCGATTTTAATTTATAACAAATGGTTTTTTAATAGTTTTTAAATCGAATTTTAAGTGCCACTTTTTAATATGGAGTCACAAGAGCATGAGGATAAAAGTGACGTTAGAAATGTGCCAACACACGTAATTAAAGAATAAGGAAGTTTACGGAAACAAAAATTAAAAATATAAAGAACACCAGGCTCTGGCACAAATATATAAAAAGTACGACCCTGACGCGTACATTAACCGATAATTCTCTCAGCAATTTCATGTCACTAAACATTTCCCGATTACGAAGCCACCTCTTCATCCATTTTCTTTTTCTTCTTCCCCCGTACATGGCAACAGCCATATCAGTAACGGCTAACACCTTACGTTCCATCTGTAAAACTGCAGGATTCGGTGAGAAGACCCGCTTTCCTTTCACATGATTATAATCGAACACCTTTTCCCGTCGGTTGTAAATTCAGAGAACAATCCTGACGGATTGCTATTTTTCGTTAGTGGTCACGAGAGAATTATGAATCCCGACGTGATAGAACGGCATGATTACTTGACAGGAAAGACTTGCTGTTATTGAGGACGAGAGGAATGCGAATCCCGTCAGTCGTCCCTTCAAGATTGCACTAAGCGGAAAGAATGCTCGTCTATGGGGCCCTATTATCAATTAATTGTTTGCCGCGTCTTTTGCAAACAATTCAAACAAATCAAGAAAACCACGAAAGAATTAAATAGATTTGAAAAATGGTAGAAGATTAATCGCCTTGATGTATTGACATTACAGATTAAAAGGAAAATAAAAACTATGAAATTTTGTACAAATAAACGTTTTTATTTAATATTGGACAACTACATTTAATTACCAATCAGATAAATTTAAATCTTTTACAACATCAGCTTCCTCATTACTTGTCGTTTCCATTGGATTAATAACTTTCTCTTTTTTGTTCAATTTACGTCCCCGTTTTGTTCGTTTAGCCTTAGGAAGTATATTAAGATCATCATCATCTTCTTCATCATCATCTGATGGAAACAGTTCAACTTGTCCTTCTTCAGAAGGCTTTTCATCTAACGGACGTTTTTTACGATTTAGAACTGGTAAATTATAATCAGCAATTTCATCGTTTTTCGTCTCTCGTTTACTTTTCTTAATTTGATTCAATGTATTCCAATTTTCGTAGAATTTCATCAAAGGAGTGCCTTTGTTTTTGATTTGAGACTCCCATCCGTTAATTTTTTCCTTTTCTGACAACAAATATGTGAATGATTTCCTTTCGTTTTCAATAAATTTACTGTTTTCTTCGATCTTTTCGAGAAGCTGTTTGAACTTTTTACAGTAGTTGGCAACGGAACAGTTTTTAATGAACTTCTTGAGCTGTTAAAAGATAATAATACATTGGATCTGTGATTATTTAATTCTATTTAAATTGCTTTACCTCAAAAAGTAATGGAAGCACTAAATCAGGAAAAGAAATTAAATGTGATTCTGATGCTAAATATTGTACAAGTAATCCGTATATGCTATCTGCAACGGCATCTTTAAACCCGTTTTCGCTCAATTGAGATTTTGATAGTCGCAGTATGCAATCGAACTGTAAAGGTTTCATAGAAACTTTTTTGTGTTTTTTGTTGAAGTCATACGTAGATAAAATCTAAAAATAAATAATACATTTTTAGTATAAAAATTCCAAATGAAAATAACACCGTAGATTTATGGTACTAGTCATCCACAAGATAGAAAAGTTAAAATCATTTTATATTGTACATGACTTGTATTGTAAATGTAGTTTTATTTTCCTTTGTGACTAATTACCTCAGTTAAAAATGGTAAAATTGGAATATATCGACCAGAATCTCGAGATAGCTCAATCAAAATTTCAATACAATGAAATCGTAGAGGATAATATTGAGCTGTTGGTATGAGTTTAATGGTTCCCAAACTAATGGCAACTAATGGATAAATCAGAGGCTCCAACTGTGGCTTGTGCGATGTATTAGCAAGTAATTCGCCCCACAAATGTAAGGAATTGACAAACTGCCAATTGTATACAGCTTGAATGTTTTCTTTCTTCTTTAGAGTAATAGCATTTCTCAAATGAATGGCCAATTGTCGAATGTACAAGAAAACATGTTGATAAGCGAAATTCAAGTCCAATCCATACATTTCGACGAGTGATCTTCTCATGAAATTGATGCCTGCAAGTGTGGAAGGACTAACGAATTTCGAATTTTTAACGTACGTCATGTACATTTTTTTCAACACAAAATCGAGATATGTCGCTCGTTGGTGATTGGTTATTCTCAGAATACATAGAAAGGCAACAACTCGTACATTGTCTTCCTGTGTTCCCCAAACTTTGATTAATTTTTTCAACAAAACTTTGGCTATTTTTGAATATGATACTAGCATTGGACACATTTGATGAATATGCTTTAAAAGCACGTTCAATATGTTGCTGGAGGTAACACCACTTAATAACTAAAATAGAAAAGAAAGTCGTTTAGTTAAATTTTGTACGGGCAATTTACAACTAGATCAGTGCGTGAATAGATTTTTTTTTGTGTACTAAAACAGAGTTCTTCAACCTTTTTGCATCTGCGGACCGGGGAAAATTGGATACATATTTCACGGACCGACTGCGAAACTTGCTCTTTGAAATAGTCGCTTACAAGAGGAGGATGTTGAAGATGTTTCCTCTTTTTTAATTTTTAATTGCTACTGATGTCAACAAGAGAGCCTTATTCAATATAATAAGGCAACATTTAAGAGCATTAGCTGAAAATGTTAGTAACTATTTCTCTAAAAATGAAGATCCTTGCAAAAGATCCTCTGGATTAATAATCCATTCTTGGAAGATTATAAAGTCGTGTACTCTTGATCTTCACGAAAAAGAAAAGCTGATCGAGTTGTCGTCAAATATCACTCTAGTGTCCAGACATAAAATGCATTAATTGGCTCAATTTTGGATATCGCTTAAAAATGAATATTCAACTCTGAGTTATAAAGCTATAAAATTATTAGTGGTTTTTTCAACTTCATATTTGTGTGAAGACTTTTTCAGCCATGGCCAAACAGAGAAACCGAATAGACGTTAATGCGGCGTATAATTTAAACTGGTAATTATATATGTTAATAATACCTCGACCATAAGTTAGATATTCCTCAAATAAAAAAATATACTACATACTCATGAACAGTAATGGTCATTCACACGATTCGACCGAAAATTTTCGGGGACTGGCAGAAAATGTCTACGGCCCGGTACCGGGCCGCGGACCAGCGGTTGAAGAACTAGGGACTAAACCATACTTACCTTTTCATCCTTAAATAATTCAAAGAGTGGGATTACATTTCTGGATTTTTAAGATCTATTCTCCAATTATTAGCTTTCATAAATTCTTATTTTGCAACTCTTAATTTACATACAAATACGAGTATAAAGAAGTTTTACTTTTGTAGTGTCTTAGTTTGTTCATTTGTTAGAGTTGAAAAAATTAATTTAGAACCATTAGCTTAAATTGTGTTGATCTTTACAACTATTGCTTTTGTAGTTCCTCTCCTCGTGACAAAGATATTTTTTATATGAACTATGAATTACTAATTTTTTCAATTATACATGACCGAAATCACAGGTAGCTGTTAGTAGACCTATAAGGTTTGTTCGCGGATCTAATACTGAACCGATAACGAAGTGGATTTAGGATAATCGCCAAACGCATACACGCTTATGAACTGATTAAGGGTTATTTTTCCGTGAACGAGTTTGAAAATGTTCGAAAGTAACCCGAGGATTAACGAGAACTCACGAAAATTGTTAGTTGCATTTAACGTTGCGAGCGAAGGAAAGAAAATCTAACCACATGTTATCAAACTGCGCATGAATAAGAGAACCGAATTTTTTGTCCTAAAAAAACCCGAAAATCGCTAGAACCAGAGTTCCGTTCCGCTTTCCTTTTCTATAAATGTTAAATTCAACTAAAAAATTTCGTGGGTTCTCGTTAACCCTCGTCCTACTTCCGAACATTTTCAAACTCGTTCACGGAAAAATAACCCTTAATCAGTTCATAAGCGTGTATGGGCTTGGCGATTATCCTATATCCACTTCGTTATCGATTCAGTATTAGATCCGCGAACGAACCTATAAGCTTCAAAAAGTGAGGGCAGCGTCATTTCAAAGATCTGAACGTAATTTTAATAAAACGTAATTGAAAACATTTTTTTTTTTTTTTGAGTACACAACTACAGTTATAAAAGAAGCCAATCTTAAGTTTTGGATTCAGTAAAAAAATTTAAACCAAGCATTTGTTATAATAATAAAGATGTTACTATCGATAATCGATACAGTTCAATCCGTACAGTGGGGAAGTTTTCAACTATGAATTTTCATAAATACAGCTTTCCTATCAGTAAAAATCTCTGCACAGCACTGAACTAAATAGAATAGCATTTACCTTGACTAAATCTCCAAAATAATTTTTGAGAACCACTTTGATTTTAGTAAAGCGTTTACATTTATGAGGTGGTTGTTTGGAACCCGGTGCAATTTTTAAGAAACGTTTTATAGCAGGTTGAAGATACAATACACATAGTTGAATGACTCCATTAAAAACAGCCGCTCCTAAAAACAACAAAAATTTAGTCAACTATAAATTATAAGGTAACATTGATGAAAACCTCCAACGGCAAATTCGGATTTTTCACTTTTGTCATCAGATACGGATAACAATGCAGCATTGAATGCTTTGACAACATTTGATATTGTATTCACTGAAGTGTCGGTAAGTAAATCGTTTTGCCACTGTTGTAACAATTTCAATGTTACTTTTCCTGATGATTTTGTATATTTACGTCCATCTTCGGCCTGTAATGTTAAATTATTAAAAATTTAAAATTGCCGGATTACTGGATTAGCAATTAACAATGTATTTTTTTTTAATACTAAAAAACTTTTCCAATTAGCACACAAGGCAAAACAAAAATTCTGTTCAATTCACTACAAAGGAATACTAAGCAATAAAGTTCAGATCATATATTAATAAAAGTTGTTAAACTACTAGACGTGGGACTGGTGAAGTGTCGAATTATAGAGGCTGCTGTACTACTATTGATTTTCGTGTAATATTTATTAGTTATAGGTCATAATGCCTCATGGAGTTTTTTAATTATTTTTTTTTCCTTTAAAATCATTTATAAAAAAAATAGTATTGATGCTATCTCTAGGAAGTGAAGGTTTAGAACACGAAACAGAAATAGTAGGGATATTGTTAATAATAAATAAGTATAATTTCTTAAGTGTGAAGGTGAAATATAACAATTTGTAATACTAATTTTCAAGTCTTAATAGTTTAATATTTTAAGCAATTATCAGGTAAAAACCCAGTTTTTTATATTAACAATTTATTTTCTTTTTCACTACGTTTCGTTGGTGTTATTCCGACTTCATCAGGTATCTTAAAAAATGTTGTACCAAATATAATAAAAATATAATTTGAATATATTTGGTATAACAATTTTTAAGATACCCGATAAAGTCGGAATAACACCGACGAAACGTAGTTTAAAAAGAAAATAAATTGTTAACATAAAATACTTGTCTTTTCACCTGCTATTGCTTAAAATAGAAACAATTTGTAAGATATACTTTTAAGAGGAACGTGAAAACATGCAATGGAAAGAAACATCGTTAACTATTCGCACATCGTGGTTGAATTATGAAATAAACAAGAAAATAAAGTATTGTCTGTGAAGAGAACTGTAATTAATTGTAAAAAAGGTTTGGAAAGATATTTCTAAACTTGTTGAGTTGTTTGAACTATCTTGAAATGGTAGCTAATATTACATTTCTCCAAGCAGGTGCTACTATAAATTCCTTCAATCATACCTCGAAATCACTTTCATCGCTAGCCACTTCTAATTTATCAGAAGGTTTATGCAAGCCTTCCTCGTCTTCTTCGTCAGAATTTTCATCTTCATTTTCCGAATCAGACGCATGAAAGTTCAATAACTTCTTATCGTTGTCCTGTAAGAATTTATAAAATTCGGGATCTGTTTCCTTTAATTTTGCCAATGACTTCTTATGAGTATTAAACTCATTTGTATTTTGTTCTTCTACAACATCAACATTTTATATATTTTTTTTAATCAACTAAAATTATTATCTTACCATTTTCACTTTCACTATCAGAAACATTTTCACCGGTAGCATTTAAAAATTGATTATTTTCTGAATCATTTTCTTCAGAGAACGAATCTTCATTTTCTTCATTTGAACTAACAGCTTTCTTTGGCTTCAAAATCGTTTCTTCCTTTTCTTTATTTTTGTTCTTATTAAATTTCTTAGTAGGTTTTAGAAGTGATTTCTTCGATTTCAATTTATCACCACTGACTTTTTGCTTAATATGCAATTTTTTAATTTTATTCTTATCTTTTGTCATTATTACTGCAGGCATAATAAACTTATTAACGTTTTAGTTTCGTAATTATTTATTTCAAAATATATAATTTTTTAATACACGTGTATATGAAGAGGTTATGTTTTTTTTTTAATTTATTTATAAATACTAGTCAACGTTTGAATGTAAACAGGTCGAAAAAAATTTAAGAAATCTATATTTTACAAATTATTTCTTTATATACGTGTAACAAAAAATTAACACAATTAACACTATTTATATTTTATGCAATTTAAATTTGATTCCTTCGCAATTAAAAAATACACGATATTCACACGATCATACACGACATACATTACGCCATCTTGTGAGTATTTAATAAAAACGTAAGTTCCAAAGTATGACGTTAAATGACATTTGAAAATTCTGTTAACTTATGGTTGTATTTTCATTGTTAATATTGGTTAATTGTTAACCCGAATAACCCATAACATTGTTTCAGAGTAATCTCAACAAATTTCAAAAAGATAATATGTCACTTAGTTTATGAATATTCAAGACATCTATGGAATAAATCACATAACTACATATTACCATAGTTATTACATACATAATATTATATTGTTTAGTATTTGGCGACCTTATTATATACTTAGGTATGTAATATATCTTTCATTACTTTATTTATAATATTATTAAGTTGTTAACATTTTGTGAAGCTATAAATAAAAAAGAATTCATTCTTTGTACATTGCTTTCGAAAAATATAGATAATAAATTTCTCTTTAAAATTAAAACTGATTCTCAGGAACTTGGATATATCTTTACATAGTATAAAACAAAGTCGCTCCCGCTGTCTGTTCCCTTAGATCTTTTAAACTACAAAACGGATTTTAATGCAGTTTTCAGCAATTGATAGAGTGATTCAAGAGGAAGGTTTGTAGGTACAATGCATGCATATTATAGTAGATAAAAGTCGGAAAATTCAAAGATTTCTAATGTGATGTCAAAACAAACATATTTTTGTGCATTTACATTGCAAACGATGGCAAAACCTTATGAGATAGATTAAACTAAAAAAGAAATTGTGTATATTGTAATTGTGTATCGTGGCTCTTTTTTTGCTATCTTTTTCTTATAACTATAAAAATGTTATGTTGACCGTTATTTACGACAAAAACTCAAAAATTTTTATACTACTTAGGTATGTAAGATACATGTACTTTTAAAAGAGAACGGTTGGTCACCTTACATTATAGGATAGCATAACAATTGAATCCTACAAGGGCCGTGTATTTTCGGTAAGTTTTGTTAAAGCTCGTGAAATAGTATTTTAACGCATTTTCCTAAAGAAGGCCTCGCCATTTTTACACAGTAACGAAAGAAATCTATAAAGTTTAAATTAAAAGATTGACAAAGCTTACTGAAAAATAAATATTATGAATTTCAACTAACACCCGATAAAATTAATAATGACATTATTTAATATATTTGAATTTCTTTATTTTTCCTTGTCGAAGATATTACCTAATTAGAAATATACGTATTAGATAATATACTAAATTTTTAAATAATTAACAATTACTTAACGGAACTAATTTTAATAAATTTTTGAAAAAGATATACCTACCTCCGATCTTAACGTATTGAATACCATTTATCCTAAAAAAAAGGCACGGTTCCTGTAGAATAGCTACGAATCTATTCTACTAAAATAGCTGAACGGCTATAAATGACATTTGAAACTAAAAATTTTCAAGTCTAAAGGAGAAATTTAATTTTAAAATTGTAATGAACCTGTAAGATAGATTTTCAATTTCGTTGTGAAGGTAGGGAATCAAATATTAAATGAATTAAATTTAGATATTTTCAGCGAAGCGAGCAGGTATCAGCTTGTAATAAATGAATAGATGTTAAATTATAGAAAAATAAATATTGGATTAAAAGACCACTGTCCTTGACCATTGTTTCTGATGGCCAATACATAAATATAAAAAAAATATTAAAAATGCTACGTTTGATTTAATTATTTAAACTTACATCTTCGTTTACACATTATAATATTATTTTAATATGGTTGAAATTAACAACGATTGCACACTACACAGGTTAACATCAATTTTGAGTTTAAATTTTCATTGTATCAAACAAAGAAAGTTTGGTGTCTTAATTGGTGTTGTAATTAAGTCTATCCAATACTTTGCCATAATCTTTTTTTGAGGATTAGAACTTGTAATAGTCGTAATAATCCTTAAATTTGTTATCAAAACAAATTTATTTCCGATTTTAACACATTTGACAAAATCTGACCATATGAAGTATAGCGCTTTTTACATGTTTTCTTCGCTATTTTTGCTGCAAAAAGCAAAAAAATTGTACACTTATTGTTAGTGCCTTGAAGTTAGATAGTTAGTTGATATGCTACTTGTGGACCTACCCATCCCTTGATTGTCAAAACATGTTGTTCTTTGTTCGTTTATCCAAAAACTTAATTTTCAATTTACCATCGTGAAAAGAGTATAACTTTAGCAAACTTTATAACTAACAACGATTTTGATTACCTATTTTTTTCTTTACAGAAACGAGATTTAGCTATGAAAACAAATTTCAAAATCATTTTTTCTTTTGTTGACCTGTGTTACATCTTTTCAACCTTTAATATTTACTAGTTATTACTACTACCACCGTTAGATAGCTGAAATTAGTAATGGAATATTTTTAACTTATGTACACTCATTCCAATATATATTAAATGCATATCACATATCTAATATTTGCTGCATATGTTAGTGTAAATGATATATCCAATGAAGTTAGGGCATTTAAGTTTTTTGCATAATTTATTTTTCGTTTTTTATTTTTTTATTATTTTTTGGTTAGTTGCGACAAAAACCACTAACTTTTTATCAACTTTTTCTGATATTTAAATTAAGTAAAAGACATTTTCAAACGTTCTTTCAGCATAGAGTAAGGAAAAGATTAATTTTTTTCGATGTTATAGTGGCTTAAAAAAACACATCAGGACTTATTTATTTCAAAAAAGTGAAGATTTTTTGAATTTGCTTTGTTGAAAATTTCCATATGAGTAGGTATATTCAATAATTGAAAATATCAATACCTAATGTTAAAGAAAATATTAAGTTTTTTTTTTTACGAAGAAGACGGCATGTTAACAGTTAAATTTTTTGGAATTATGGAATCACCACATTTTTGTTGCAATAAATCAAGGATACAAATTAGCAGCATTAGAAATGTATAATATTGTATTATTTTGTTTAAACCCTATCTAATCTAACTCCAAAAATTTATAATTTATAAAATTTGAATATTTTCAAAGAACAAAGAGTAAATTAAAAACTGTAACAATCTTATTTGAAAATCATTTTATGCAGTTTGTTATGTTTATAAATTTGAAGATAATATAAATACATATTAGAGAGGCTCTGTCAATTACTCACTCGTAAAAACTAAGCCATTAATAATTAATCTAAAAGTTGACTAGAAAGTACCTTGGAGATCTTTCTATATGTCTTCAGGAACAAAATTCATATGTGATCTACTCCTGGGTAGTTTGTGCTCGAACTATGGGCGTCTTACATGCTCTCGTATAGGTATTTGTCCTGTATGAAGGCCATAAAACATACTTAATAAATGTTAAAATATCATAATTAAAGTTGCGTTTCGAAATTTTGTTTTCATATTATTTCTTCATCATTTGTCTAGAACTATTAAGTAATTTTGATGAAAAATCCTAAAATAATTATTAATATCTATCAATTTTAGAAAAGTTTTATTTACAATTTTTAAATAGGTACCTACATTTAGTAAACGGTTAATTGGTTAAATGATTTTATGTTTAATTTTAAAATGCAAATGGTTACGTATGTATTACCATTACTGAAAACAAATACGAAGATTTATATACTATTAATAACATGTAACTTTGAATGGTTATTCAGTTTTGATTAGATTGAAATATTTAAGTACATCATAATATGATTTATTATATATTATATAAACATTAAAATATTTTTAAGACTTCTCTTGTGACGCTTTCTCTTAAAACCTTAAAATTTGCGATTGTGAAAACTTAAATACTACAATATATACTTTCTGTTTAATTATTATCTTATCCTCTATATTTATAAACTCTGTGAAAGTATGAAAAAGAGATGTTACCAAATACTTTACTTTATGAAATGCTAACAAATTTAGTCAAATATTTTGAACTTTAGTAACAACGTGTTATTGAAGTTGAACGCAGACTGAAATGAATATTTAACATAAAACGGCAATTTTATAAGTAGGCATATAATTGTTAGAATCGAAACTAATAATTATCTTAAATAGAATATTATTATGTTCTTAGTAATCTTTCGTCATTCGTGACAGAGAATTTCTAATGTTAAAAATTAAATACTTTAAATAATTTCTCATATAATTTAGAACCTTGAATTGCTTTTTCAATGTTTGAAATTCATCTATATTTTCATCGACTTTTTGCTTTGTCTGTATGGTATATACATATGTGCATACAAACGTGTATACGACATTGTTATTTAAGAAGCATTTACATTATTTATATAGATTTCGTCAAAGTTACCATGTAATTACACTTTTGGTAAATAACATAATTATTATACACTAAGTAAAGTTAGAATATTTTTTATCTTAAAAGAAAAACTGAAAAAATTATGGTACCAGACGAGGTATGAGCGTAAAAAAGAAATGATTATGGAAAAACCTTAAAAACAATTTTTTATTGAATCCATCTATGAAAATAAAAATTCTCTTTTACAATTAGCCTCACTATTTTTAAGGGTTGCGAAACCAAAATGAAAAATCGTAATCTTTTTAGGGTGTCTGCGCAACTGTACATCTGTAATAGCCTATTTTTCTTTCAAATATACTCGACAATACTCGTAACATTAAAATTTGTTATACATATAGAAACTAATGAAGCAATAAAATATGTTTATCGTTAAAAAAGCCACCATGGAGTTGGTAACTTAATTTTGGCTTGGAAAAACTAAGGATTCAAGTATAACTATATAACTTCCAGCCAACTCCCCTCCGCCACCCTTCGACTAATGGGTCAAAACCTATCAAAATCATCATATTTGGACATCGAACTACGGAAAGCATCTCTAGAAACGATCCATTCCATGTACCCAAGGTCAGAATTTCTACACATCTATACAGATGGTTCATCCATTCCAGGATCCGGAAAAACTGGTGCTGGTTACTACAGCGATATATTTGAAGGATGCGCTTGAAGAACTTACTTTGGATCTAAACTCTGGAAGTATTTATCATTTTTTTCTGTCAAAATAGATTAATTTGTATATTTCGCTATGAAGGTAGGGCATCTATTAACCAATCAATTAAATTTAGATACTCTCAGCAAAGTGAGCGGGTATCATTTGTTTTGTATAATACAAAGGAGTTAATTGAAAATTAACAATATTTTCAAAATGAAATCAGACTGAAAATTACAAAGGAAAAAATCAATTAAATCTTATTAAGTAAATTGTAAAAAAAAAACACAAAACACGTTGTCTAGGATTCAACAATAATATTGTGCCTCTCTATCACTTTTATCGCGTTCTCGCTTGCACGCACAGACTCAAATGGAACGTGACAAAATGGACGTTCTTTTTCAGACTGGCTGCCGTAGTTCATCAATTTATAAGACGTTATCACGTCAAAAAAAAACAAAGATGCGGCATATAATACCAGTGGATCTTCGGTAGATTTTTTATACTAAGTACGGATCCGTGGTCAATTTTTCTTCACCGCCGTTTAATTTTCAAAAACTCGCTGACAAACTTTCATAAAATTGAAGAAAATGTCCATTGTTTGTAAATCATATACTATATATAGTTTTCCATGTGTTTTTTAAAATATTAATTCAGGGTAAGTTTTCTTTCAGAAAATTATGGAATCAATTTTTTTTGTGTGGTTGTGAAGTTTTTCAGGTAGATACCTACTGGAGAACAACTGACCACGAATTCGCGTTCTGCGGGAAAAAAATACACTAAGTACACTATACATAACTCTTATGGGTCAGATCGTTTATATTGTAATTTTTTTATGAGCAGCGTAATTATTATACTTTATTTTGTTTATTTGAATTCTCTTACGTATTTAAAAAACATTGAATACATAATCCGATTTTGTATAATAAAATAATCTGTCTGTCTGTCCATTGTCCTATGGTCACTCGTAATCCGTCCGGCGTTCAGGTATTTTATCTGTCAATAAATAGGTATTTGAATTTTTCGAAAGATTGGTACATTTAATTTTGGCAATGATATTTTTATACCTATTTGGTACATTAAACGTTTAAACTTGAGAAAGCAGATTTACAAGAAGAGTTTTTATAAATCTTCCAAATATTTCAGTACATTTAATAATACAGTACATTTACATGTGTGTAATAGAAATAATCAATAAAAAGTTTTGTACTTTTAAAAAAATCGGTTGTCTGTAAAGTCGGTTTACGGATGATAGGTTACGTGATAACGTCATAAAGAAACATTGATGAAAAATTGCATACTTTTATGAATTGAATTGAATTATTATGAGAATAATCTGATACACTAAATTATCATCATTAATCTGAATTATCAATTTTGTATAATACAAAGAAGAAATTAATTGAAAATTGCAATATTTTCAAAATTAAATCAGACTGTAAATTATGAAGGAAATCAATTAAATCTTATTAAATTGTAGAAAAAAACACAACACACGTTGTCTAGTATTCAACAATTATTGAATACAAGGCGGAGCTTATTGTAGAAGTTCTCGAAGAAGCTCGCATGGCGGCGTTTCAGTAGCAGAACTCTATCGTGCCTCTCTATCGCTTGAATTATCAGCTTGAAAAAGTAATAAGTATAGATACTACAAATTAATATCTAATGTTTTTATTAGAGCCGTTTAGTAACCAATAAAATTGATAATAGACTCCTATTAATATTACCTATTAATATTGACCATATATCCTATGGTATTAGAATACCATCCTAGGTTAATTTTCTAGGAACATGGATCAAAAATTGTTTAAATAGTATAAGACTTATTACTTATACATGGGCGAATTTCTTTACAAAATTGAAAGCTACCTTATTAAAGCATAATTAAATAAAGGCAATATGGATCATTATTAAAAAATAACAAATCAATGAATTAACTTTGGAATGGATATACTTAATTATTGTTCATTTCAACTTAAATTTTTTTATTTATTTTAATAAAATCAAAAATTACTCATAAAAACATGGAAATCAAAACCAACTTAATACTTTATTTAAAAAATTGTCGGAGAAATGAACTCCCTTTGTTTCTATCGACTGTAGTTTCTGATATGACACGCATTGTATACATGCTAATCAGTTTATATTGTAACAAAAAAATTTGATTTAATTTTTAATATTATTAAAATACAAACCCTAAAACACTTAGGTTTAAATCATAAATCTTGGTTAAGTTGCCGTTAATATATTCATAAAACTTTTAACTGTTCATTATTTATATATTTATAGGTAGTAACCAACAGATTAACTTTCGCTAAGATTACAAAAATTTAGTTATCTGACACATTTTTAAATCTTTTTCCTTCAATGTAACTACCTAATTTATTATAGAAATTATGTTCAAATATGTTGAGACAATTGATATAAGAAAGGTTAAATATTATCAATTATCAAATTATTCTTCTTCTATATCAATTCGTTGATTTAATTTATTTGTCTTTTGTTTATATTCATAAAAATATAATCAGAATGATAGTTCCTTATCAAAGTTTAATTTCGATCTCCCACTCACCAACCAAAAAATGTATGCGCCTACAAAAGAGCTGAGATATGAAGCAAAGAAGAGCAGTTGTAATTTACCTTTCATTTTGGTAATACTATCATTTTCAAACGTGGTTAACTTAACAATTACAATGGAAGTGTGTACAAATGAAATATACAGTAACAACTATTGTGCTTCTCCAATACACTTCTCCATGACTTCTTCATTTGGCGATGTGGAAGAAAAAGTCGCCGAAAAAGTTAATGGAAGTGACAACCATACATTGAAATATGAATTTCCATTTGAAATTAAATTTGTTGACGAAGAAATCAACAAGCGATTGTTGAATGATTTTACAGGTTTGTTAATTTTTTTCAAATATCACAACAAAGTGTTTTATATTCGTTATTCGGTAAATTAGAAATTATTTATTTACATTTTTTGGTTTTTATCTATTGTTTTATTCCCAAATTTAAAAAAAAAAAAAAACTAAAATTTTCATAATAAAACAAATATTTTATCACTAAACTTACAATGCTGATGGTATGGGAAACTGGTGCATTTGATCAAGTACATAATGTATGCTCAACTTGTACTGAAAAAATTTGCAAAAAATGTTATTATTTATTTATTTATTTAGATTACAAAAATTAAAAAGATATTGATTCATATCAATATTATAAAATCTTGGGTGTTTGGACAATAACAATTTTTAAGACGTTATATTTTAAAAAATTGCAACGTTTCGTCGACTTTATTTCGACTTCGTCAGGCAAACTACAAACAATTTAATTAATATATAAACATTATTTTTGACATATAAAATAAAAAAAAAAAAATTAAATAGTAATAATTACTTCTAAATGAGATGTTAATTTATTAAATATATTTATATTAGATTATTATATTATATATTTATTAAATTGCTTGTAGTTTGCCTGACGAAGTGGAAATAAAGTCGACGAAACGTTGCAATTTTTTAAAATATAACGTCTTAAAAATTGTTATTGTCCAAACACCCAAGATTTTATAATATTAATACTTTAATCATGGATGAGAACATTAAAAGTAATTTTACATTGATTCATATCATTATTTTAACATCTTCAATTTGTTTCATGAACAAAAATAGCCAGTCCTTATTTTTTACTTCATAACTACTCGATAAATCACATAATCTACACTGTATCTAGGGATTGCAATCCAGCATTATTTTCAATCCCGCGGGATTTTTGCTGCATTGACTTTAATCTAGCGGGATCCCACATAAGTTATAGGTTGTTTTATGGAATTCAAAACAAAACTCCCGCCATTGCTTTTAGTGAAGTAATTATTTATATAAAATATGAAATTTTTATTTTGGAATTTTGGATTTTTAATTTCTCTAAGAACTTTAAAAGCTTTAAAATTAAGCGAGTAAAAGGCGGCAAATTTAAATGAATTTTCATTATTCGGTACTTGCGGATTTGCATTACGGATCCGCAAGCTGTTGCGGGATATCGCAGTGCTTAAAATTATGCTGGATCCAGCTGGATTTCGGGATCCCACTTTGCTGGATTGCAATCCCTACCTGTATCACAATAACATTGTAATAATTTTTTCTTTCTTATTATATTATATCTAATAAGTTCCCTATTTATTTTCTTACTTTTTTTGAAAATATAATATACTTAACCCCCGGTTTACAGGGCAGATACGTTTCTTTGAAAATCGTGGAAATCGAAAATTTTTATATGTACCTAAATTCGTGCAAATTGAAAATAAAATATGCATAAGTTATTAATTGTTTATTAGTTTTTATATTTTTACAAAAAAGGTACCTACTTACATTACTTTTGTGAATATATCGTAGGTACACTTTTTTCATTATTTTTGAACAATTTTTCGTTTAATTGTTTGAATAAAAAAATATAAATTTTTGGTAAAATAATAAATTTAAAACTGTTCTGTTTTATGAAAGTATGTAGGTAGGTACGTATTTTAAATTTAACTATTGGTTCGGTTAATTTTCTTGATGATCTATAGTAGTGTTAATTGGTAAATAGTAGATATAGGTATAGGATATATTTGACACCATTCATAAAAAGCCTTACTGAGGCGATAAGAAATAAAAAAACACTGTAGAAAAATGTTTATACATATTTTCAAAACCGTGTAGAGGTGAAAACGAGTAACACAAATACGTTGTGTATTAGGGGTAGGTGTTTATAATTGGAACATTTAATTAAACCAAACTCTAATTTTTGATTACAACTTAATATCATAGAGATACATAACACTACCTTAATTTGCAACAGAATTTTTATACTAAGTACTTAATATACTAACCATTTTTACTAGTTTTACTCGATAAGACGAGTTATTTTATTTATACTATTATCTATATAAAATTATATTCGTTTGTAAGAAAATTCACATAAGCCTTAGCAAAAAAGAAACGTTTTTGCAAAGATGTAAAAAAGGAACTCATGTCTGAACTCAACGTTCAGAGTACAAAATTATGAAAAATTAAATAAATATTCGTTATATCTAAATGGAAAAAACAAAATAATTTTGTATCAAAAATTGTTTGCTTCGCTTAGCAAATAGAACGTAAACGCTTTCCATCCATTAACAACCGAACTTCGCAATCTATGTATTCTATCCCACATTGTTTTTTTAGAGATGCAACGGATAGTGATTTAGCCGAATAACGAATATCGAATATTCGGCCACACTCTCGACCGAATAGCCAAATATTCGGTACCGAATTTTAGGCCGTTTCATTTCTGAGTAAATCTTATCACAAGACGCATTATTTTTTATTAAAAAAAGAGAAAAATTTAACGGAAACCAAAATTGATTTTTATTTACAAAGTATTCGCCTAGATCGAACACTAGATCTATATAAGTATAGTGGTTTCTAAACTCAAAGCAGGTTTCTATACTCGGGGAAATGTTACTCAAATGCAGAAAAAATTGTTTTGATTTATCATAATTAATTCTTCCTAATTGATTTTCAATTTTAATTTGTAATGTAAATATATATAAATTCGAATTTAACATTTATTTTATTATGATTAGTATTAGTATTTTGTTATGATATAGATTTTGTTATGAATATTAAAAAATGCAGCGGAATAGGTAGGTCGAATACCGAATAGTAGCCGAATATTCGTTGCATCTCTAGTTTTTTTTTGAGGAAGCAAACCACTTTTGGGAAAAAAATTTCCTTTTTAGTTAGTAGGTATAAGTATAACAGTATTGGCAAAAAAGTAATGTTTATTTTAATTTGCTATTTTTGGTGTTTCGTACGTTCAAAAACGAGAAACGAAACCGTTTTATTCTAAATCGACTGTCTTACCTGCTGTCCATTAATCATATTTTCCGAATCTACACAATAAAAATTTTGAAATTTAGTGTATTTGTAAAGTTGGCAAAAAATGACATCTCTAAAAACGCAAGCGTTGATTTTAAAATGCACTTTTGTGGGTTGAAGTGGAAAGTTGCAAATAAAAATGTATGGCAAGTGTATCATGTAGATAATATTACGAAATGGAAGGATTAGTATTCAGAATTTCATATATTATTTGCAAATATATATATATATATATATATATATATATATACCTAATTCTAAAAATATAATAATAAAGAAATTCAACGAAAAATGACTATTTCCTACCCTTTTCTATCTTCGAAATTTCTGGATTTAAATTTTTGAAAACTAATGTAAAAATCCTTAGTCCTTAAATTTAGTCGTAAGTGGTTGGGAAGTTCGTTTAGGCGCCTGAGGTATTTAGAACTGAACCTGGCTGCCTCCTCCCTGACGGTAGCCATACCTAGGTCCTTTTGGATGTCCCTGTTTGTGATGTACCATATGACATCGACAATTAGTCGCAACACCTTAGATCCTAATACTTATAATAATTATTAATTGAGAATTGTTTTCTCTACAGCTTCTTTATTTTCTTTAGTTGTCTTCATTCTTTTTATTTATTGTTTTCAATACCTTATTATTTTCGGGTTTCTTTCTCAGTTTACAGGAAGAATATAACACATTTCTCAAATTATAAAGGTAAATATTATATTAACGTTTTTCCACCATCTCTTTTGTTTAAACAAGCACAGTATTATAATATAATACCTATCGTTTGTCGGTAATTATATTTTGAAATTGTCATCTTCTCTTCGTTTTAAATTTTATAACATTTTAGTTTGTTCAAATTATTTGAATGTAAATTACTCATAAGAATTTAAAATTTTTCGTTTCAAATCTTACCACAAAAAGTTGTTTTAATAAAAAGCATTTAAGCCTTCGGTTTTTCATTTTGAGTTTTATCGTCTTCTACTATTTCAAATCTTGAAACAAAATTTAATTTTAGTAGAATAAATTATTGCAAAGTATGTACAATAGTAGAAGGTACAAAATCCTTGTACTATGAGGGATACTTTTTTCACACTTGACTAATTTTTAGTTTTAACAAATCTTGTGTTATTTCTGTGTTTTAGCACTTATTCTTACGTTGTATTTGTAATATTATATATATATATTATTATTATATACATATTATTTGATTTAAAAGTTGAGAAATCAAAATTTTACGTTTTTTGAAATAATAAATTGTTACAAAAATTGTGGAGGAGGTGCGACAGATAAAAGGTTTAACAATAAATAATAAAATAAGAGAGATATAAAGTGTGTATTTGATTATAATTTAACTCGTGTTGTCGTTTACAAACATTTACAATTTTTAATTGTCGTTTATTTGTATCATATTTTTATGTTAATTAATTAGTGGATCTAATAATTGACACATGATTGTGCAAAATTTCAGCTTGATTGGGTGTCGGGAAGTGGGCCGAAGACTAATTCTGTTACTACGATTTTGTCGTCTAATACTTTTGAAACTGCTGATATAGTAAGCGTGGCATAGAGGAAATTTTTGTTTCTCTTCTGTTCATACAAAAACAAATAAACTTTTAAGTTAGATTATAACTTTTAATTTTATAGCAATGTTTTTTGTAGTAAGAACTCATACCATGATATCACTGATAGTTATGTGTTACAAGAAAAATTACAAATAAAATAATAAGAATTTATATCCCTTTCCCATTTCACCGAAAAGGGAAAAAGTTCTTGAGTGTGTGAAGTATTTATGAATAAAATGGGATCAGTCTTAAAATCGTTCTCCCTGCAAAGGAGAACGCGGTACAAGCGATAGAGAGGCAATTGTTGAATCCTAGACAACATGTTTTGTGTTTTTTTCTACAATTTACAATAAGATTTAGAATTGATTTCTTTCATGATATTCAGTCTGATTTCATTTAAAAAAAAATTTTAATTTTCAATTAACTCCTTCTTCTTATTATACAAAAAAAAAGCCCTTCTGTGATAATAATTCAATTCATAAAGGTATGCAATTTTTCATCAATGTTTCTTTATGATGTTATCACGTAAAACTATCGTCCGTAAACCGACTTTACAGACAATTGAAGACTGGACTACAATAACGGGCTAAGTGCCAAAAAAAATTGAGTTACCAGAAAAAGCGACTAAGTGCCATTTCCAACAATCTAACACATACATTAACCTAATGCATTAATAGTTACTATTATTGATCATTTAGGGCGGGATTTTAGCCCGCTTTTTAGGTTGTTGGCCATGGCACATTAGCTTGGTTTTTCGGGTCTAACTCAATATTTTGTTTTTAGTACTTAGACCGTTATTGATGTCCAGTCTTCAATAAGTTTTATTTTTCAAAATTCAGATTTGTACTTTTTCATTATTATTATTTAAGATTTAAATGTTTTCCAGGAGTATGTTAGTCTAGAGGTATAAGAATTAAACAGCTCCTGTTAAACCCTATAGTGTTTTTTTTTGTTACAATGGTTTCCTCTTCCAGTTTTTCAATAACACAATTGAAAGTTCTAAAAAAATTAAGATTTTAATTTCTTAGATTCTTAAATATTAAAAAATGGCAGAATACATCATTAATATTTATAACTTTAATAGCCTCGCTAGGTTATAAAAACTTAAAACCTATCTAGTTAATATTTTTATTTTGCTTAGTTTAACGAAGTGCTCACATTTTAACGTATTTTTTATGATTTTGCATAAAATAACAGTAACAAACACGTTTTATTTTACGAACAGGGCATATACTCGTACAATATAATTATATCCAGCAAAGATAATAATTAGTCAATAATAAAATATGCATAATATACAGTGTATAGTCTATACATATGACAAAATATTTGAATATTTTAACTTTTACAAAATTGGCAAATGGAATTATTAAGCAAATATTTCTAGGAGAAAAAACTGGATACGTTCAGGTTGGCCCTAAAAAATGGTTTTTGCCCAGCAAATATATGGAAGATGCAAAATATTACTACAATTTTGAAGTTCGCAAGGACGATACTTGGGTCGTCACTTTTCCTCGATCAGGTACAAAAAATAAAATATTCTTTCACTAATTAAAATGCTAAATAAACTTTTCTTTATCTAGGTACCACATGGTCACAAGAACTAGTTTGGCTGATACAAAACGATTTAAATTTCGATTTGGCTCAAAAATTAAATCTAACCGAACGATTCCCGTTTTTTGAGTATGACTTTTTTTTACACTCAACTTTTTGTATAACAAATATCATAGTTCATGATATTCAAAAATTTTTTTTGTCTCATTCGTGACTGTTTTTTTATGTTTTTTTTTTATTTTATTAATTTCCTAATTGGTATTTGAAATTAAAATTTTATGTTTTTTTTTAGATTTAACTTATTTTTACATGATGAAACAGCGGCGGAATTCATAGCGGAAAATGCTCATAGTGCTGAAAACATAGCTCACATCAAAGAAATGACTACTCCTGGATATAAAGCACTTGAAAATGTACCATCACCAAGATTTATCAAAACACATCTACCATTTTCTCTTTTACCGCCCAATCTGCTTAATGAAGGATGTAAAGTATTTTACATTGCTCGAAATCCAAAGGATGTAGCCGTGTCCTTTTACTATTTAAACAAAAGCATTAGAACTCAAGGGTACAAAGGAGATTTTGCTAAATATTGGGATTATTTTGAAAATAATTTACGTAAGTAAATTTATTTAAATATTTTAAAACAAACTTAATTATTAATTATTAATTAACAAATTTAATTATTACAACAATGTAAAAAAAACGGTGTAAGTGGATGCGGTGTACGGTCTTAAAATTTTCGGTGTTAAATTCAACATCGGAACCGGTGTGACAGTAACACCGTTAGCGGTGTTAATATTTTTTTTCGGTGTTAAAACGGTGTCATAAATTTTCCGATGTTGAATACATTTTAACTAAGATAATTTTTATAATTAAACGCTATATGTTTAACAATTAGAAAAAAATAATTTTAAAAAAATTATAAAATAATTTTATGAAGATTAAAAAATTCAATACCGAGTTTTCAACACCGCAAAAAAGCATTGTAACACTTGTGTTAATTCACCGGTGTTACACAGCGGTGTTAAAACGAGTCCATTTTAACACCGCTTTTTTACTGTGAACAAATAATTAAAACATTTTAATTATTTATTATAAAATAAGTAAATAACTGGATGAAACCATATATAGTCAGCGTTATAAAGCTGTGTGACATGAATATAAACAGTTTGAGAGTTAGTGACATAAAAATATGCTTTTACAGTTAAAATGTACTTATTTAGGAGTAAAATATTTTATTTGAGTACGAATGACGAATAATATTTCGGCCATTTAAATCTCACTGAAAATTTAAAAGATTTTCAAAGTGCACTAAAATTTATAAGCTGATTTTGTTAATTGTTTAATCTTAGGTATATTGAATGCTCACATTTTTTTTCTATAATTTATATTTGGATACTAGTAGGTACACAATTAGATTTACCATAAGAAAAGCATAAAATCTTTTTAAGAGTTCTTATTAATTATATAATTTTTTTTGTTTTATTTTGAAAATAGATCCTTGGATGCCTTATTGGGAACATATTCAAGAAGGGTGGATAAATCGACATCATCCTAACATGTTATTTATGTTCTATGAAGAAATGAATAAGGTAAGTGCTACTAAAAATGCACCAAAAATTAGGAATACTGTTGTGCTTACAAACGAAAGACTGCTAGAGTCTTAACACATTCGCGGACACTTAAAAAAAGGATTGAAATAATTATTCACTCATAGAATGAGACAATACACCACAATATTGCAGACGTGTCCGCGAAAGTGTTAATAGAAAGCTAAATATTTTTAAGAAATATCGATGGCTTATATAAAATTACAAGCTAAAATAGCCGGTTGTTAAAGTATTTTGGATTAAAAATAAAAAATTTAAAAAAAAATCTTTTGAATAAATATTTAGACGCTTTAATTATTATCAATGCCGATTAACGATTTTTTTTAGAATCGTAGTCAAAATTTAGAATTAGCTCCCGTTAAACTGATATGAAACTAACTGATAAAATAAGTTTCAAATTGTTAGAATTACGTTTTTATTCAATAATATTTTTATCCTTTCATGCTTTTTACTCTTATAGTTCAAATGTTTATAATGGATGATTTCTTTTCATTAAAAATATTGATATATATAGATATATTAATATAGAAATATTGCAAAACCAACGGCATTTTTGTCAAATATCTCACGTACGACAAATAATAAACAATTGTAGAGCCACATCTTTTTGTTTGTAAGTCAAATATTTTGAATAAATTCAAAGTAGGTAAATAAGTAATAAAAAATGAAAAAACAGCTTTAAACATATATAGGTAAATGAAGACTATATTTGGGTACAGACTAGTTTTTATTTTTTTCGGCTATAGGATCCCTACCTTTTTTTAATTTAAAAAAAATAATTTTCTTATAGAAAAATGGATGAGGATTTCAAAAAAATAGTTTCATAATTGTGCCAAATTGTATCATCGTTAAAAATTGAAATTAATTAAAAAACGGAATTTTTTAAGGACCTTATAAACCCATAAAGTCTTTAACTTCTTTCACCAAGAACTACCATCAGCCTCTAAAACATATCCAAAATTTAGATCAATCAATTCACGCGTTCTTGAGAAATATTATTTTTTCTGATTTTTACAAATTTGCTTTTTTATTTAAAACTAATTACGTTAGGGATCTGAAAATGTCGGGATTTGATTATTTCGTTAATACCTACAAATCCTCCAAATATCGTTTAAATATCTTCTGGGGGCAATTTACCATTTGGCCTTTCGTATTTAATGGAATTTCTGGTCCTTCAATAAATTTCTTGTTGAAAGATGAAATTATGCTTGTAAATCCCAAAAAAATAACTTAATTAAAATATTTTTCACTAACCGAACCTTTCAATAGGCGAACTTTCCTTTATTTGGTATTGAGCGACAACTATTAATAGTCCACTAAAGAAATTTTATGTCATATTATGCGAAACCACTAGATCAAGAGTTCTTCATCCAGGCCAAAGATAATGGTATTTTATACACCCAAATTACGTATGTTATTTATGTTCTAAATAAAACAAAAAGAAAAAATTAAGTCTTTGTCGATTTTTTTGGAACATGCATTAGATTCTAGACTTGGTGGTTTCAGGTAATATGACCAGAGTATGACATAACACTTTAATATTCTTTAGTGGAAAAAATGATCAAAAAACGTCTTCCTGAATAATTTAATTTAATGTTCTAACTCTCTTATTTATAATCAAGTAGTCAAAAAAAATTTAACATGCCATCTAATATTTATTTTATTTTATTTTAGGATTTACCAATGTGCATTAAGCGAGTATGCAAATTTCTAAACAAAGATCTCTCAACGGAACAAATTGCTATGCTCTGCGAATATTTATCAATCAAAAATTTTCGTCAGAATAGTAAAGTAAATTTTCAAGAAATGAAAGATCTTGGAATTGTTTTGGAAAATGAAGCGGGCTTTGTTAGAAAAGGCGAAACAGTTAACGGATGGCAAGATGAGTACACTCCCGAGTTAAAATTAAGAGCTGAGAAATGGATTGAAGAACATTTAAATCAAACTGATTTAAAATTTCCATAAAATTTATTTTTTATTTGTTTAATTTATCATATAAATACTTAAAGTAAAAAATCTCAATGGAATTACATATATTAAGTAGTTAAATGTATATAGATACACATTTTAGAAATAATGCTTTCTTAAATGTCGCATCATATTGTTCCAAATAATTTACTTCCCTAGTTGCAAATGAATAATTCGGATATAGAAATGTACATCTTATAATATTTATAATCACTATAATAATCATAAAAGCTTAATTCTGTCATAATTTGTAGGGGAAAGTGGGGTATTTGAGAACAATAACTTTAAACTATCCTAATTAATAAAATAAAATAACAATTTTAGTAAACTTTTGCTATAACATAAACATTACTTAGCTACTTTAATAATTTGACCACAAAACTTTTTTAAAGTAACATAATAATAACAAAAATATAGAACATAAAAAATATTGCCATTCCTTTTTTCCCGGTAGTGTGTGGGGTAATTGAAATCCTTCCTCGGTAAGTTTAACAAAAGCAATGACGTGTTGTAGATAATCCACGAATATGGACTCATTTATACCAGAATCAGAAACCGTGCCAATCATATCGTTATTAGCGCCGTTCAGCAACAATTCACTCATGCGCCGTCTTGTCGTTTTGAAGATAAACATTGGAGGTACATATATACCGTTTGCACTTATCGCACAAACAACGGTAGTGGTGATACCGCGCTCAGCGCTTGTCGCTTTTCCAACTTGCTTCAAACCTTTTGGCGCCAATATTTTCGAATTCCGTTGAACAGTATTGATACCGGTTTCATCAATGTTGAATATACGGTGACTAGGAAAATTGTATTTGCGTTGGAGGGCTTCTAGTTGATCGAAAAACAGTTTAATTTCGGTGGCATTGAACGCTTGAATTCGGTTAAGTGACGTTGCTTCTGGAGTTCGTAGACTGATGGAGGGATGTCGAGACATGAATGAATAGTACCAGTCTTTACCAGCCATCTGAGATTCTTGGTTAAATTTATGGCTCAATTTGTTAGCTTCAGCAAATGTAAAGGCAATCTTTCGTAGTGATCTAGGTGTTATGCCGTAAAAAGACTCGCAACAATCGAGGATGTATTTTTCCAATTGATTTTCGTGACTATGATTGAAGACAGGGTGTCGTCCTTTTTTTAACCGACTTCAAAAAAAGGAGGAGGTTCTCAATTCGACTGTATTTTTTTTTATTTTTTTTTTATGTTTGTTACCTCAGCATTTCCGACTGGGTGACGCGATTTTGATGATTCTTTTTTTATTTGAAAGCTGGTGCTTCCCGAATGGTCCCATTTTAGTTTGAAGGAAATCGTTCACTTCTAAGGGGTTGAAAACTAAGGGATGAAATACTAACTTCTTATTGGATGGCTCGATTTTGAAAATTATTTTTTATTTGAAAGCCAGTGCTTTTCGTGTGGCTCAATTTTAATTTGAAGGAAATCGTTCACTTCTAAGGGGTTGAAAACTAAGGGATGAAATACTAACTTCTTATTGGATGGCTCGATTTTAAAAATTATTTTTTTTTTGAAAGCCAGTGCTTTTCGTGTGGCTCAATTTTAATTTGAAGGAAATCGTTCACTTCTAAGGGGTTGAAAACTAAGGGATGAAATACTAACTTCTTATTGGATAGCTCGATTTCGATAATTCTTTTTTTATTTGAAAGCTAGTGCTTCTCGTGTGTTCCCATTTTAATTTGAGGAACATCTTTTACTTCTAAAGGGTTGAAAACTAAGGGCTGAAATATTAACTTCTTATTGGATAGCTCGATTTTAATAATTCTTTTTTTATTTGAAAGCTGGTGCTTTTCGTGGGGTCCAGTTTTAATTTGAGGGAAATCTTCCACTTCTAAGGGGTTGAAAGCTAAGGGATAAAATACTAACTTCTTATTGGATAGCTCGATTTCGATAATTCTTTTTTTATTTGTATAACACAACCTTAAATTAATCTCCTATCCATTTAAAAAAGAACTCCACTCATAAGGGGTTAAAAATTAGAGAAGAAATAATATTATAATTTTTTTCTGGCTAACCCGATTTTGATAATTTTGTTTCTATTACGTACAACGTACCTTTAAATTGTTCACATTTCAATTTGAAGAAAAAAATCCACCCCTTAGGGATGAAAATAGGAGATGAAATAGTGACATTTAACCAAATTTTGATAATTTTTTTTCTGTTGGAAAGAATAATCTTCTTAGTTTTGTTATTACATTTAAAAGCAAAAAATTTCAACCCTTAAGGGCAAAAAGGGATGATGTAGTAACTTTTAATATTAAACGGCGCTGCCTCATATGAGCAGCGCGTTTGGAAGGTTAACCATTTTTAAAAAAATGAGAACCTTAAGAAAATAAAATCAGTTATCAAACTTCAGACCACTAAAACGCGAGAAATAAATAAATATTATAAAAAAATGAAAAACCGACTTCAAAATATATAAAAATTCTTAAACAAAAAATGCACTAAAAATAACAAAATAATGACGTATCCTTGCAGTATCCAGGGGGGTTTCACTCAATGTAAAATGTACGGTTGAATTAGGGACCACGGCCGCAATTTCTAGTATACTCCTAGTGACTTTTTTTTATAGATTTCATCGTTTTCATTCTACTAATTCAACAATTTACAGTAACTCTATGGTCATTGGTTTTAATCTTCGATAAATAAAAGAAGTAAAAAATATATCATTAATTTCATTGATCTTTTTAGTTTATTTCTGAAATTTAAAATAAATACAGGAAATACGAAATAAATTTATAAGAATTATTTATTGATAACAAAAATTTTCTACTAATACAGACATGTGTCATACGGAAATAAGTTATTAAATAAGTGCTTAAGAATACTTGGAATACTTCAATACATAATATTTTAAAGTTAAACATTCAAAAATATAAAAGTTAACAATATATTGCACAAGTATGCACATTATTAAATTATTTGATTGCTATCTAGTTCAAAGCAGCTTCAGTTTCCTCTGAATTCCGTGTATATTAATTTCTCTCTCCAGGATTACACGCCATTATAATATAACCCTTTTAAGACGGAACTGTTAATTTTTCCAACAAGTTTAGTATTCTAATAATTTCTTCTCTCTTTTTGGATGTTTCAAGACTAACCAGTTGTCGCAGTTGTCTATCAAAGTATCATCCAGAAACTAAGCATCTCTGTTTAAAATCCTATGAATCATCGCTCTTCGTTAACCTGCTCCAGTAATTTTTCCATTCTTTAACATTGTTGATTTCATTATTATTTTGTTCATTTTTTTTCCAGTACTTTATTTTAAACCGCATTAAGTATTTATGTTTTTTTTGTTTGTTGAGGCGCTATGTTTCATACCGATCCATTTTAACCATTTCTATCTTTTAATGGTTTTGATGATTCATCTATACGTTTTAAAATCGGCGTCTACTTGTACATTTTATCTACTGCTATTTGATCATCTTCTTTAGTTTAAAACATTTGCCAAAAGTTATGCAAAATAAAGAAATTACATCAATTTCAATACAGAGAGAAAACAAGAGTAAAAATAACTAAACATTGGTGAAAAAAGAAGTTACAACAGTTTGAACTTATTAAATGAAATACATGACTCGTATTACCTACATACATATAGTAGGTACTCATATCATACATACGGTACATATACTTTATATAATATGACGTACATATGGATGATTCTCAAATAATTATGATTTTTTATGTCCTGTACTTTGTTTATTATTCTGTATTATTTTTTCCCCTAAACTATTAAGTAATTTAATAAATGTAATTATACTCTAGAATCTGCATAAGGAATTAAAACATAAATGATCACGGATTAAATATTACTTACGGAAATACACTCAAAATGTCAGTACCGTGGCATGTCTAATTCTCATTTTTCAAGCTGAGTTTATACATTTCTATTAAGATTTGTTTTGCAATTTAAAGCTAAAGCTTATCTTTTATAACTCAAGTTTAATGAATACTCCACAAAATTATATTGCAATAATACCTAGCAAATGATCGGCAAAGAGAAATAATTATCATTGATTTATGCCCAAGAATTTTATTCAATTGATGATTATTTCTATTTCGCAATCAATATGTAGGTATAGTTGCAATATAATTTTGTGGAGTATACATTAGAATTTAGTTATAAAATATAAGCTTTAGCTTTAAATTGCAAAACAAATCTTGATTGAAATTTTTACATTCAGTTTGAAAAATGAGAATTAGATATACCACGGTACTGACATAAAAAATCACAATTAATTGAGAATTAATCAACATACTGATAAAAAGTAATTTTTAAAATATATAATGTTTATTACTTTTATATATCTTATGAATTTTATATGTCTCAAAACTGTTTGTAACTATTACAAATACACATTAATGAATAATAAGTATTTTAATAATATCATATTATTAAAAATTTAAAACTTGGAAATTAAAGTTTTTAAATGTCTCTCTCTCTTATTTCTTAATTTTTTGTTTCAAAATAGCAATAGATTGTTCGCTTCTTAGGGTTTGGGTGGATTGGATTGTGGATGGTAGTTCTGGTTGATTAGGTTAAGACGGTATAGGAATTGGATCTGTTAAGTTGTGCGTAGAAGATGATGGTAGTAGGGATGGTGTGACTGAATAAAAAAAAAACACATTATTATGAAATTCTCGTTAAAAACAATATATATGTATATGTATATTAAGGATGTTTCAAAAAAAAATATTTTTTTTTATTTTTGAGTTTTTATAACATTGGAACAGTTCATCGTAACAACAATCTTAAAGAAAGGATTTGAAGAAACTTTTACGCTTTACTAAAAACGTCCTCGGAACAAAGTTCTTCAGATCAACCGTTTCAGAGATATCAGGGTTCAAAAATAACAATATATAAAACTTTTTATAATTTTCCAACAAAACTAAAAAGAAAATTGTTGTTGTAGAGCGTGAAAATTCCTTTAAATCCCATCATTCAGATTGCTGTTTTGATGAGCTATTCCAAAGTTATGAAAATGTAAAAATAAAATAAAAATCGTGTTTTTGGAAGTTATGGTTACAAATTGCAAATTTGGATATTAATTTTTTTGATAAATATTTCTTCGATTAAAATAGACAACAAAATTTCAATGAAATTTGCTGTTAAATGTTTTCGTTGTATATTAAGCTAATATAATGTGTTTATACTAAGGTAAATATAGGTATAACGACAAACAACTAACAGCGAATTTTATTGAAATTTTCATCAAATATTCTTTTAAAAATTTAATAAAAAAAACATTTTTTAACAAAAAGAAATAAATCAATTTTGAAATAAATCAAACTCATCAATTTATGTATTATATTTTACATTTTTTTTAATTCGCAAAAAAGTTTCACATGGTGAATATGCCCCCGGAAGATATGTAAACAATACTTGGAGGATTTGTAGGCATAAATGAAATTATAAGATCCTGAAAGTTTCAGACCCTTAACGCATTGGTTTTTGAAAATTTGTAAAAATAAGAAAAAAATTTCTCAGGAACGCGTGGATTGATTGATCTAAATTTTGATTATTTTTTAGAAGCTGGTAGTATAGTATAGTATAGCTTTTGGGGAAAAATTAAAAACTTTATGTGTTCATAAGTTCTTTTAAAAAAATAGCGTTTTGTATTTAATTTCAATTTGTAACCATCATACAATTTTGGCACAATTATGAAATTATTATTTTTTTAATCCTCATCCATTTTTCTGTAAGATGATGAGTTTTTTAAATATTAAAAAGCGGTACGCTGTAGTTAAAAAACCACTCTGTAGCCAAATATTGACTTCATTTACCTATATATGTTTAAAGCTGTTATTTAATTTTTTAATTGCGTTAGGGGCTGAAACTTTCAGGATCTTATTATTTCACTAATTCCTACAAATCCTCCAAGTATCGTTTACATATCTTCCGCGAGCATATTCACCATACTTATACCCCTAGAGCTTTTGCAATTTGTAACCATAAGTTCCGCTAAGCATGTAAAGTTAAAAGCAAAAAGTAAACTTTAATGCCATTATGACTTCTTATTGAAAACAACCATCAAAACCATCGACTTTCCATCCTCTACTGGACTGGCGCGATCGAACGGCAGATAGGTACCCATACAAAGTCGCCGTTAATGACAAAAGCCCCGTTTCTCGGCCGATGTCTGGCTATCAACGCTCGGCCTATTAATAGGAATTTGTTAATGGGCCATATCTGGTTAATTGCCGGTCGCCGTCTATTCGATCATCATTCAATATTCGTTCGTCGGCCAACAATAGGCCGAAGCCTGGCTAAATAATTTTTTGCTCATGCGCAAATAATTAAAAGTTAGATGCCTTACTATAAACCCTAAGTACCCTGAGGGGGCCCTAAGTCACCCTGAGTTATACGTCACTTTGAGTCTATTATATTTGACTTATGTTTAGGGTGTAATATGTTTTAATATTATATAAAATAAGTTGTGTAAAAAGAAAAATAATTGATAATGGATCAAGCGTTTTTTTTTTAAATAATGTGCTGAAAGGGACGAAACGTAATATGACGATTTAATAAAAATCATTGAACATTAACTAATATGCTATATTCATTCACAATACCATGAACATTTAAATTATAAATTAATAATGGATATGAACAAAATAAATCTATTTGAAACATAAATTTCAAATGCATTTTTTTCTCTCTGCAATTGCGTCAATTATTTTCAAATATTCGCACCATATAAATACTTTCCAAATGTGTTACAAAATTAACCAATGAACGCAAAGTATGAATATATTCTTCTTTTAAGTGCTATCTGGCGGTAAATTATTATACTTTTAACGGGTGAACAGGGGCAAGAGGATTCGTTTCGTTAACACAGAAATTGTCGTTAACACAATACAGTCGCATGGTAGTGTTTAAAGTGTATTATTGTATTTCAGAATAGTTCGTCTATTACTATATCGCCTGTTGATAACCAGCATATTAAAGTCTCTGACTAAAGTAAGTAGTTCTATTTAATAATTGAATAATAATATATTCTCTCAAATTAAACTGTAGATAATTTATATTTATTTACCTGATAATCTAATAGTTTTCTCATAGTGTGAAATAATCAAATAAAAAAATATTAATAGTTAAATTTAATGTTACAGATGGAAGGATTTTATGGTAGAAACTCTACGCAGTCGTTGATTTTTTAGAAAATGTTGACGATACAAAAACCATTGATCTAATTCCATCCAAGTGGATTCTTATAGAAGAAAATGGCATTTTACTTTGTAAATATCCACCGGCTGATGAGTATCCTAAAGTTGATAAGTTTGCTGCAGACTTAAGCGATGCAAATGAAAATTGGGATAAATATCTAGTAGAAATTCTCTATTATGCAGGTGAGTCATTTAGTTATTTTTCTAGAGAATTTTTTCTCATCCTAAGAATGATTTTACAGATAAAATTTTTTTTCATACCCTTATGAAAATAAATCTCTTTTTCACCTCTTATACTATTTTAGTTCTAACTCCTTCACTCACAAATATTGTGCCTTAAACACAATTTTATTTATAATTGATTTTGCATATTCTAGATGTTGTAACTGAGAAGTTTGAGGATGCAGAGGAATCTAAAAATTTCACTGGTAAATTAGCCCGATGGCTTTCTGGTTGGGTGGACCGTGAGAATGGGCGATAAGAAAGGGGATCTTCATTATAAACCACCAAAAATTCCCTTTTAATTTTAGAGTGCGTGTTATGTACGCCAGGTTTAAAATTCTACTTTTGTATTAATTATTGATTTTGTCTGATTTTTTACTAAGATTGTATGTATTATAAAGTGAATAAATGATTGTATCATAATAATCGTTGAGCTGATTTTATATCATTTTTTTCAGTATTTAAGTAGTTTTATTAATTTATAATATTTGCCATTAACGGTCCAGTAATTTTTACTGCAGTCGGCCGATTGTTGGTTTCTATTAACGGCCCTGTAACCTTTGCTTCAGTCGGCCGATTGTTAATTGCCATTAACGGCCCGGTAACTTTTACTGCAGTCGGCCGATAGTCGACTGCCATTAGCGGCCCGGGGTTATCATCCAGCCGGCAACCGTACTTGGGCCGTTAACAGTTGCCGATGTTGGGCCAACAACTAGTATCTCTGGCTAAGCAATGGGCCATTAATGGCCCTGTCGCCAAACTTTGTATGGGTATGTCAAGAGTGGGCGTTGGATAAGAAGAAAAAGGAGACTTCGTATTGTTCCTCCGAGACTTATCTGGCTTCCTAAAAATTAAATTCAAGCATTAAAAAGTTATAAATATTTTTACTAATATATTAACAACTATAATATAGGCAAAATATACTCCTAAAATATGAATCCTTTTATCCATATTTTATTTAAAGTAATACAATCAAATCCCAAAAAAAAGAAATAATTATTAATACTTATGCTCATATAAACCATTTAAAAAAAGTTCAGAAAATTATAAATTGAAAATATTTCAAGCGAATTTCTTTGATAGTACAGTACAAAGGCATCTATGATAATTTAACTTATAGAAAATAAAAATATTTAAGGACAATTTCTTTGATAGTACTGTTCAAAGGCATCTAAGATAATTTAACATATAAAAATTGAAAATATTAAATCGAATTTTTGGAAGCCACTGTCCAAAGGCATCTAAGATAATTTAACATATAGAAATTGAAAATATCAAATCGAATTTTTGGAAGCCACTGTCCAAAGGCACCTAAGATAATTTAACATATAGAAATTGAAAATATCAAATCGAATTTTTGGAAGTCCAAGGCACCTGAGACATTTTAACATATATAAATTGAAAATATTTAAAGCGAATTTCTTTGCACTGTGCCTTTGGACAATACAAAGAAATTTGCTATAAATGTTTTCAATTTATATATGTTAAAATGTCTCAGGTGCCTTGGAGAGTGGCTTCCAAAAATTCGATTTGATATTTTCAATTTCTATATGTTAAATTATCTTAGGTGCCTTTGGACAGTGGCTTCCAAAAATTCGATTTGATATTTTCAATTTCTATATGTTAAATTATCTTAGATGCCTTTGGACAGTGGCTTCCAAAAATTCGATTTAATATTTTCAATTTTTATATGTTAAATTAAAAGATAATTAAGATAATTTAACATAATATAGTATTTTAAAAATATTAAAGATACTTACTTGATAAATTAAACGTTGAGAAAGTGTCGAAAAATAATCGACCATTTGAAGAAATAGTGCCCCTTTCAAAATGAAATTTACAAATTCGGAAATTCTCGTACGTTTCCTCACAAATGATTTTGAATTGCATTCAATCATTCTTTTGGGAAAATATATTGGCTTTTTTCCAAGATGAAAGTCGGTGATGTGGTTGTCGATCACATAAAGGCACACAGCACTTACTATTCTACTTAAATAATAAACTTTACACTAAACCATTTAAGCTAATACTATTGATAATGTTGATAATACCAATAAATGAAAAATTAGATATACGAGCGTTGTGAAATCAAGAAGGAAAATAATTAATGCGTACGTGCGAAATGTGTTATTTTCGACAATGAAAAATTAAAAAAACAATAAAAGTAACTATCACAACAAAAGTAAATAAAAAACGTTAGTAACCATAAAAATAACATGTAGTGTGTATTGCAGATCACAATTGCTTTGCTAATTTTAAATTACTTTATTTAAAATTCTTTTTCTTATCCAATGCCCATACTCTTGAAATTTAACATTAATAATAATTTATTATTAACTAACTGATACCCGCTGGCCCACCACTTCATCTGCGTAAATTATTTTATTAAGTAAATAGTTTATGTACAGAGGAAAAACATTTTAAAAAATCGAAAGCAAAAGTACATTGAGTGTTGAAAAGTAATTTGATTATTGTAACGGTTGGAACCGTTATAACTATAATAATGTATTTAAATTTGTACTTAAATAATAATATAATATATTTAAGTCATTGTCAAAATAAACTATAAAGTAATAAAAAATTGTTAAAAGGTAATTACAAAGAAGCTACTAAAAAAATATTTTAAAAACTGCTAATAAAATGAATTTAAAAAATATTATGTTTATTATAATTGACCGCTATCATTTTATTTATACAGATAGATAATTCATTTTAAAATAAATTTATAAGACGAATCGTATTAAGAAAAATAAGTTCTTATATTTTGTTCTATGAGCGAAAAGAAAAGATATAAAGTGAACGCACTGATTTTTGGAAAATAGATATACTATGAGACCGTAATTTATTTTTCCTTTTATTTTTGTTATATTCTCTCCATTTTTTCAATGGGTTTCAACCTACTATAGTTTTTTTTTTTCTGTTCAAAAATTATTTACTCTGGTCTATATTAGATACCAACGTATTTATTTTGATACACAAGGTTTCCACATTTTCCAATTAAACATTTGTTATGAAGGAGTACTATTTTATGAAATGATAGAGCATTTGAAAATGGGTGTTTTACTTTATCGTTACATAACTAAACGAATAATGATAGCTAAATTTATACAAAATATTTAGGCATTTTAAATGTTCATAAACTACCTCGCTTAAATCGGCAACTATCATCGATTCACATCGTGCTATATCGTCTTAGTTGTTTTTATTTACACTAGAAGCGCCTTTGTCTTTAAAATATTTAAAAAGGGTTGTGAAGTATAATAAGTGTCAACTGGTGTGAAGTAACATGCGATTAAAATTATTGCATTTTAGCAATTTAACCAACTAACATTTAGGGAAAAATTAAAGTTCTGTTGAAAATCGTCTTTCTCTCTTCGTACTTCAAAATGTATATAGCGCTATTTCGTCTACTGGTTCTAGTTGGAAAAGCCATGATTTCCTATGAAGTGAACGGTACCTGGCAGTATCTACAACTTACAAATTATTAGGATGATACAATGTACAACTATTGTTATTTTTGGAGTTGGTGTCAGTCAATTAAATAAATATTAATAGTAATTAGTAAAATTTTTAAAAAGGTTTAGTTGGTGTTGGTATTTTGTAGTTTAAAGGTCGCTAGATATTGTTACAGTTCGAGTATATTGTTTAAAAGTTCATTTGAAAAATAATTTTCATAAGGTATTCTCGTTTTTTGCTAAGTACCAATATAGTCGTATTTCTCTGGCTGACACCAACTCCAAAAATAACAATAGTTGTACATTGTATCATCCTAATAATTTGTAAGTTGTAGATACTGCAAGGATACGTCATTATTTTGTTATTTTTTAGCGCATTTTTTGTTTAAGAATTTTTATATATTTTGAAGTCGGTTTTTCATTTTTCTATAATATTTATTTATCGGTTTCTTAAATTCTTCTTGATGCACTTGTCGGAATAATGTAGATTTTGGAACCCCGTATTTTGTTGCTGCTTTGCTTAATGGGCTCCACACACGTTGAGATTTGCATCGCGATAATGATTCAAGATGCAAGTGGCGATGCGCAAGTGCGATCTCAACGTGTATGGGCCGGTCTCAGTATCGCTGCATTGGTATCAGCGAGTTTCGCTCTTTGCATTGCTGTACTGTAACCATGATGCAGATCTCATGCGGCTGATGCAAGTTGCAACGTGTGTGGTCTCACTATGAAGTATCACGCTACTAAAATATAAAAATTGTGACTAAATTGATATATGTATAACGTGTAAGAACAGTTGAAACAACATGGTTACAAATCTCAGATGCATCCATCGCCACCTTACGCGATGCAAGTGGCGATGCAGATCTCAACGTGTGTGGAGCCCATAAAGAAAGTCGTCGACATCTCACATCTTGTCTCGCGCGTTAGAGATTTTCAATTGTGTACCGCGGTGTTGTTTTTCTTGTGTGATTTCTGGGCATCTAAATAGAGAAATTTTTATCCGTAGAACAATCATAATTATTGGAAACAACAGCACAAAATAAAATTGATCCAAACAAATTGATCAAACTAAACAACAACAACAACAAGTTAACAAAACGAAACGTTGCATCATAATTTAAAATAAGAAAATTCTTCGAAAAAATTGTAAAATCATTCATTTCTTACATATTAATAAGAAACGTCCACATTTACCCCGCGAAAATCGTTCCAAATTACCCGATTCCGATTACCCGAATTAGGCAATTCATATTAAAATGCTCGATACTTAAAATATTTTCTTCATTTAACTTAAATAGCCACATAAAATTAATAAATGAATTGTAAATGAAAGATAATAACAAAAAAATACGCACTTAAGGTAAAAAAAATAATTTTTTTAAAGATTTTTACATACGGCAAAAATTGTAACAAAAGATCAAATTTTAATGATTTACTTACCGTTACAGTATGCGAACGCCAATTTAAATATTTTTTTTTCTGTCAGGAACGATAAAGCACACATTTGTCAATTCAAACACTAATAAAAATTTTCGTGACTAAAGAAATAATTAAAATTCAACTTTTTTTAATTAGCCGCTGTTCTCAAATACCCAACTTTCCCCTAATGTAATACACCACATCAAGACTTACGAATACCACAGTGTTCATTTCACACTACGGATACTAAAGTGAATCAAGTAAATAAAGTGAAAAACGTTTATTAACCGACTTCAAAAAAAGGAGGAAGTTCTCAATTTGACTGTTTTTTTTTTTTTAATGTTTGTTACCTCAGTATTTCCGACTGGGTAAAGCGATTTTGATGATTCTTTTTTTATTTGAAAGCTGGTGCTTCCCGAATGGTCCCATTTTAATTTGAAGGAAATCGTTCACTTCTAAAGGGTTGAAAACTAAGGTATGAAATACTAACTTCTTATTGGATAGCTCGATTTCGATAATTCTTTTTTTATTTGAAAGCTAGTGCTTCTCGTGTATTCCCATTTTAATTTGAGGAAAATATTTCACTTCTAAAGGGTTGAAAACTAAGGGATGAAATACTAACTTCTTATTGGATAGCTCGATTTCGATAATTCTTTTTTTATTTGAAAGCTAGTGCTTCTCGTGAATTCCCATTTTAATTTGAGGAAAATATTTCACTTCTAAAGGGTTGAAAACTAAGAGATGAAATATAAACTTCTTATTGGATAGCTCGATTTTGATAATTCTTTTTTTATTTGAAAGCTGGTACTTTTCGTGGGGTCCAGTTTTAATTTGAAGGAAATCTTCCACTTCTAAGGGGTTGAAAACTAAGGGATGAAATATTAACTTCTTATTGAATAGCTCGATTTTGATAATTTTGTTTCTATTACGTACAACGTACCTTTAAATTGTTCACATTTCAATTTGAAGAAAAAAATCCACCCCTTAAGGATGAAAATAGGGGATGAAATAGTGACATTTAACCGAATTTTGATAATTTTTTTTCTGTTGGAAAGAGTAATCCACTTAGTTTTGTTTTTACATTTAAAAGCAAAAAATTTCAACCCTTAAGGGCAAAAAGGGATGATGTAGTAACTTTTAATATTAAACGGCGCTGCCTCATATGTGCAGCGCGTTTGGAAGGTTAACCATTTTCAAGAAAATAAAATCAGTTATCAAACTTCAGATCACTAAAACGCGAGAAATAAAAAATATTATAAAAAAATGAAAAACCGACTTCAAAATATATAAAAATTCTTAAACAAGAAATGCACTAAAAAGTAACAAAATAATGGCGTATCCTTGCAGTATCTACAACGTACAAATTATTAGGATGATACAATGTACAACTATTGTTATTTTTGGAGTTGGTGTCAGTCAAGAAAATAAATATTAATGGTAATTTGAAAAATTGTAAAAAGGTTCAGTTGGTAATTGGTATTTTGTAGTTTAATGGTCGCTAAATATTGTTACAGTACGAGTATATTGTTTAAAAGTTCATTTGAAAACTAATTTTCATAAGGTATTCTCGTTTTTTGTAAAAGTACCAATATAGTCGTATTTCCTTGGCTGACACCAATTCCAAAAATAACAATAGTTGTACATTGTATCATCCTAATAATTTGTAAGTTGTAGATACTGCAAGGATACGCCATTATTTTGTTACTTTTTAGTGCATTTCTTGTTTAAGAATTTTTATATATTTTGAAGTCGGTTTTTCATTTTTTTATATAATTTTTTTTTGTAAACTACGATTTTTGGTTATTTTGATTTTTGCTCCGCTATTATTTTATACAACTTATTTTGTACCTATTTGGTAGAATACATGCGTAATCATGCAAAGTCACCAAAAATAGCGTTAACTCAATTTTTGTAAAATGTGAGTTAATTCCCTTTATTAGCCATTGTGCGATTTGTTTTATAGTTCAATCAATAAAAAGCTAACAAATGTAAATGCTGAAATGTAGTTTGAATATTTTATTTTCAGACTACAAATTTCCACAACTTTTCCAAAACCTATAAACGATTTCAATTTTTGTTTGTTTATAACAGAAGCTGAAGCGCTTTTGAAATGTGCCGAAAAAGTATAACAGTCTATTTAAGAATCAATAGTTGGATGGTGTAGGTTAGGGTGGAGCGTCAATATATGGAAGAAAAAAAAAATTAATTTAACGGATTCGAATACCTCTAGTTTTTTGCATTTTGAGGAATTAAACACTTTTTTATTATAAACTTATTATTTTTGAAATCGTTTTTAGCCCTCTACCGAAGCTCAAAGTTTCAACTTTTTTAAAATTAAGAAAGGAATTTTTATTTTATTAGTTTAATGGTGAAATTAATTTTCTAACGATTTTTTTTTCAATTCTTCGCAAGTTGGTATGGATGTTACTTAACTTATTCAAAAATTAAAATTTTTTTCATCGCCTAAAATCCGATAAAAAATATGATAAATAATATACATTATAATCAACTTCAAATGGGTTATTTGGAAGTTCAGTTTCCGTTTTTCCCATAAAAAAGCTAGAGTTAATTTTTTATAAATAAAGCTTATAAAAATATTATAATGAAATATAGGTATAATGTTTATTAAACGAAAATAAATGATACAAATAATGACACAAATAAATGATTCGACTCATAAAAACAAATCGAAAACTCGAAAGGTTGATTCAAAATGTGATTATAAGAAGACAATTGCTCTATTTTCACATTTTGTAATTTTTTTTAGTGTGGAAAAATGGCATTATACTTCTTGAATTTATTTTAGATCTTATAAGTCCGTCCCTTGCTTTTTCACCAACCACAGTAACTGAAGCTTCAGTCACCATCTTCACACATCGCTCAACAGCTTGAGTATGACAAGGATAATCAGGAAATTCTATATCAATTTTCGATTTTTTCTGTAGCAATGTTTTTAAATCTTGATTGCTCATATTATCCAACAGTGGAGGAGATGTGACTTGTGATTCAGTCCATATTATTAAGCTAGTATAGTCTTTAGCTTCAAAATTTAACTTTGGAAGCTTAAATATTCGAACCGAAGCTCCAACTTTTTGTTTTTCTCTGGCTGATAAAATTTTTCTTAAGCCCAATTTTCTGATGTGAGGTCTTCTATCGTTTAGCATACCCAGTAATATATTTTCTGGGTGTGCAAAAAAAGAATTACGTTGAATTACCGGGTCAATTATTTCTCGAACATTCGGACTGAAACATCTTGAAAAACTAATAAGTTTAAAAATATGATTTGGGCCATGTTTGAAAGAGCTATCTTTTTTAATGCCAAACCAAACGGGGCCATATACTTTTAAAATATATTTTGAAAGTATAATTAAATTTTCCGTTGGATTAGATGTCGCTACATATAGTCTTAAGATTCTATTGGCAGTTGTTAGCCACCTGGAATGTGCCATTTTTCCTGGGTTTCGGTGTGCAAGACCTTCAGGGCAAGATCCTTTACTTACAGCTTGACACATTTGGTATAAATACTTTTGGTCCGTACTTAGGCTCTCTTCGATTTCAGGAGCTAACGTCGGTAGATTTCCTAAAATTGCTGAAAATTCCACAATAGGAAGATCAGCGCAACTTTCCAGTGCTTTTCCAATGGGCCCTGTGTAACTCTTAGGTCCTAATGTCGCTCCATCTAATTTAAGAAATAAGTGGCGAAAAGGTAATTCATTGAAATGCAGTTGACATATGAACCACTGCAAAGGCCTTTTCAACTTCAGCTCCATAATTCGAATAACTCCACTTTTCCAACCCGTATTTGTGGCTGTACCATCACAACCAATAACAGACAACGCATTTAAATTTAATTTTCTGTTTGTCATAAAAGAATATAGCGAATGCGCAATTGCTTTCCCTGTACCGGAAGAAATGGTTAAATGTCCTAAATAGTTTGAACCTGGCTCCGTGAGTAAGGAGATATGTTCATTTATTTTTCTAACATTATGAAAACTTTGGCCTCGTTTTTCACAAACCAACGTTCTATCTTTTCTTCCGTCAAAATAAATACTGGTAACATTCGAAAGACAATCGTTTTGTTGGAGTTTTTCACGTTGCCGTTTTCTAGCTCTACGAACTTTGCTTCGATCGATTATATTTTCTGTATTTTGAACAGTTACTAATCCGACGTCCTGCAACACTGCGCTCGCGACTGCTGCTGCCGATCGATCTGAAATGCCATATTGATCACAAATTCGGGCAACATTTGGAAGATGTAAATGATTTCTCTCACTTATTTCATGAACATTTTTCGAGGTATGTGACTTGGAATTATATTCAGATGTTGATGAAGCAGTTGGAATATTAACTTTTACGGAATTTTTTGTTTTTACGTTAAGCGATGATTTCATAGTTTTATATAACATAATTTTGTCATTTTCTTTCTTTTTCCTTATATTTTTCTTTTTAAGTTTATTTGTTTCCAAAAGATCCAACCCACCTATAACCATTTTTCTTTTAGTTCTTTGATCGGCAAGAAACGATCTTTCTAAAAAAGGTACTTTCTTATCTCGTGAACAAATACAACTGTTGAAATCAATGCATTTGCAAGTACAGATATCAAATAATTCAGTTTGGCATTTGTATTTCCATTCTTCTAGCTTCTGAATAAAATTTTCATTTTTTTTAGATTGAGGGTACCTCAAAAAGTGTAAATATTTATCATAGGCACTTTTTAGCTGTTGTTTTATACGTTGTATTGTAACAAAAGGTAAAGATGCACTTTTCCAAATTTCTATTATATTACGACCTGTGATATCAATTATTTCAGCAATAGCTGGTTGTTTTCCGTTTCCCATAACTTTATGTTCATTTCTCACAAAAATTAAATGTTTCAAAACGTCCGCGATTGTTGGTAACACTCTCTTGTTTAGAAGGCCCAATGATCCAAAGATTGGACAGCTAAATTCGTGTCGGGTTACTCGCTTCAACATGATGATTTCAATATGTATTTAAGTACTTAATAAAAATTTTAATGTTTCAAAATTAACACGTAACTTCTTGATAGTTATGATAACAACTTTGAAATAAAAACAAAATTGTATTCTCACTTATCCTACCCACACGACGCAAAGATAACTAATTTTAGTTAAAAAAAAAATTATTGGTTGTTTATAATTATTAAGATTTAAACTTTTACAAAGAAATTTTTAATTAAAGGGAACGAGGCAAATATCTAAAAACATTGAACAATGTTATGTATTTTACGGATGTATTAAAAGTAAGATTGATGACGATGAGGACAAGTAGGTGAATTAATATTTTTTTCCAGTATTATATGCCATTCCTGGACTGAATAAACATAGCTAAAAATATTAAAAAAACAGTTACGGATAAAAAAATTAACAATACATAACGATTATTTTCAACGTATTTTTTTAAATTTTTGAGCTGTGGTAGAGGGCTGAAAGAATTTTTTTAGATTTTTTTTATTATTTTTTACATGAAGTTTATATAATTACGCAACATTTAAACTCTCTTCCAATAACAAAATTTGAAAAAAATTATGACGCTCCACCCTAGTGTAGGTACCTTCTACGATGATGGATCAAAAAAAGATGGGTTGTATCTTAAAATGAATAAGAAAACAAATTTATAAAAAGGGTAAGTATTTAATTTTTTAAAAATCTTACGGCATTACGAAAAAGGGGTGAGGATTGTATAACCTAGTGCCGCCGTTTAAATATGGACATATGGGTATTTAAAAAAATCTTACCTATGTTGTCGAAAAATTGATAGCTTATATTAAAACAAAATTTTTGGCGGCAAAACGAACGGCAAATTCAGAGAATATCAGACAAATTACGCTAGTCAAAAAGAACGCCAGAATAAGATGGGAGCAAACAAAATATCCGCCACACAAAAGCGCTTACAATACAGCCACAAGGGATTTAAAACAAGCCATCAAAGACGAGCGAGAAGATGCGCATAGAATTGAACTGACAACTATGAGTAAACCAAACAGCGGGTTTTGGAGAAAAATAAAAACACCCAAAAAAAAAAATTGGATCACACCCATACAAAAAAAACAATATATGGTACACAACTACAAAAGAAAAGGCAGATCTTTTTAGTGAAGAATTACAAAATCAATTCACTCCCTACAGTTGTCAAGATCTGGAACATGAAATGATGTTGGAAGATATAATAAAACAACCTCTTCTCTTGAGTCGCAAGTCTATAACGCAATCTTGAGAGCACAAGCAACCAAACAAAACCCCTGGACATGACCTAATAACCCACGACCTTTAATACCCAGCCATTGCTCAAAGCTCTACCACGAAAACCCATTGTTCAACTGACACAAATATATAACGCTATTATTCGAACAACTTACTTCCCAAAACAGTGAAAAAAAGCAATCATAACAATGATTCCGAAACCATTACCCTAAAAACTACAGACCCATTAGCTTACTCACAATATTCTCAAAAGTCTTTGAAAAACTAATATTATCCCACCTTCTCCATCAAACAGTAGAGAAAATCTCAAACGAGCAATATGGATTTAGGCAACAGCATTCTTGCCCACACCAACTGTATAGGGTCACAAAGGCGATTATGGAGGCTTACGAGGAGAAGAAGGTCTGCTTAGGTATTTTCCTGGATACAGAAAAAGCTTTTGACAAAGTATGGCATACAAGACTGCTTTGTAAACTGAAGCCACTGTTAACACACACCAACTTCTGAATCGTACAGTCATACCTAGCTGGGCGCACTTTCAGTGTAAGAATTGAAAACACCTACTCCCCTTACAAAGAAATGCGATCAGGAGTGCCACAGGGAAGCGTACTCGGGCCTTTTCTGTACACAATTTATACGCACGACTTCCCCAAAACAAATGCAACAATATTGGCGCAATATGCTGATGACGTCGCCATATTGTGCAAGGGGGACTGCGTTGAAGTAGCAGAAAAAAATCAAGAGCATACAGCATTGGTCGACGGGTGGTGTAAAAATGGAGAATCTGTCAAAATCCAGAGAAATCCAAAGTAATAATGTTCACCCTTAAAACAAAAATAAATCATTTCCCAATAACTCTGGACGGAAGAACAGTACCCAGGGTGGACACGATTAAATACTTGGGTCTAACCATGGACTCCAGACTCACCTGAAACGCACACATCACGGGCCTCACAGCTCGACTACGTATTCGCCTTAAGCAACTTGAATGACTAATTGGCAACAGGGATTTATCCATGCATCTGAAGCGACTCTTATATCTTCAAGTTGTAAGACCTGTTTGGATGTATGGGTGTGAGCTTTGGGGTACAGCATCCAAAAGCCAAATAAATCGAGTACAGGTGACTCAGAATAGGACTTTGAGACTTGTGACTAATGCTCCGTGGTACGTTACAGGTGCCACTTTGCACCACGACTTAAAAATGCCAGAAGTGGAGGCTGTTATCCAAAGCAACTATCGTAAGCTAAGCGAAACATTTGCATCTCACCCTAACCCAACTGTACGAGAAAACCTACATAATCTGCCTACACCCAGAAATCAAAGAAGGCTCAAGAGAAAGAGGCATGTTGATTTAGTGGAGGATTAATCTCCACAGTTATAATAAAAGTAAAAGAATGGTTTTTAAGGACCATCAAAGGATGGTGACCTTATTCACGTGACAGGTTAATCTGACTCTAGTCAGTTTCTGCACTGTGTCTGCCCAACCATAATGCCGACTAAGCAAAAAGTTATAACAGGGAGTAAAAAAAAAACGAACTCTTATGATTAAGGTTTGCCTCAATCCAATTTTTACATTTTCCATTTAAATTACACAGAAAAACTTTATTTTTGAATTTTCATAATTTTGAAATTGTTCATTGGAACAACAATCTGAAATAAAGGATTTAAAGAAAATTTTACGCCTTACACAAAAGGTCCTTAGAACAATTCTTCAGACAAACCGTTTCAAAGATATCAGGGTTCAAAAATATCACTAATAAATTTTTTTAATTATTTTACTTTGTTCTAAGGATCTTTTTCGTAGACCGTGAAATTTCCTTTTAATCGTTTCTTCCAGAATGTTGTTACGATGAATTCTCTCAAGGTTATGAAAATAAAACAAAAGTTATTATCTGGTGTTATTTCAATGAAAAATATAAAAAAATGGATTGAGACAAACCTTAATATTGATATTGTCACAAGTCTAAGAATGTGCCGCCATGTATCAAAGAAAGTGCCGCCATTTTATGACTCTGGGGTGGTGTCACCTGCTCTCACCCGTGAGTGGGCCGAACCAATCACCAGCCAAAGGAGGAGCACCGTTATTACAGGGTGGGGAGGAATCTCATAAAATTCCTGGAATGCGAGAATATTCTTTCTCTAAGAACTTCTTCTTCAAGACCACCTAGCACGAAGAGTAAAAAAAAAAGAATTAAAATTTCTAGCAAACGAGGTTCGTTTAAACGAAGAAGTCAGTTTGAACATAAATCGTCAACGTGAACAGTCTAAAATAAATAATAAACGTGAACATTGTGAAATAAAGTGAAACAGTGCAATAGTGAGTGACAATAAGTGAATAAGTGATTGTGAAAACTGAATATTTATACATTGAACTAACTCATTGTTAACGTGTAGTTTATAAGAGACAATAGTGTAAGATAAATCAATAAACAACTGTTAAAAATAAATTTGTTGTCATTATACACAAACCTAGGAACCTGTAAAAACGTTACAATCTATATATATATATATATATATATATAAGCGAAAAACGATCACTGACTTATCACAAGATCTCTGAAACTATAGGTCTGATCGACTTGAAATTCAACATAGTTATACTCCTCTTACTATGTAGACGCGTACTAAGAACGGATTTAAGTAGTACTTATAAAATTTAACTCAATAATTGATTTAATTTTCACAATTTGCTTTGACACTATTGATTTTCATCAATTATCTATATACAAATAAATAAAATTGAAGAGTTTGTTTGTTGGTTTGTTTGATTGTTTGGTTAAACGCGGTAATCTCAGGAACTACTGGTTCGAATTGAAAAATTATTTTTGTGTTGGATAGCCTAATTATCGACAAAGGCTTTAGGCTATACGACATCACACTATGACCAATAGCAGCAGAGTATCAATGGAAAATTTTGCAAAAACCAGGAAAATTTTTTCCTGTTGAGAGCGTTTGTTGCCTGTCCTGCGTAAATGTTTAAAGTTACGCAAAAATCATATGTAGCAAAATTGTTACTCTTAAAAAGTTCTAAAAAAAAGTCCGCGACGACATATGTCTATCTTTTAAGGTTGGCCCGATATAACCTTTTTAATGGTTATTAAAGTTGTTTCAAAAATAATTCATTATTTGCGAAATTGTTTTTAGAAATATGTTATTAATTCTTACTCAAATAAATACGGTTTTTAATGAAATTTGGTATGATGATAAATGACAATCTGAGTTATTAAAATGAATACTTTTTATTACGGGAAAATGTCTCATTTAACCGGGAAATTGAAAAACAGGTTGAAACAAAAATTATGCATAAACTATACATTTTTAGTTGAAAATGAATATTGGTGATAATTAAGTATGATGATAGCTAAATATGCAAATCATTATCTAGAATACGTTTTATTTCGAAAATACATATTTCTCATTTCAACGGGAAAATAGAAAAACTGGTTTAAAGAAAAATCATGCTGAAACTAAACGTTTTTAGCTGATTATAATAGAGTATATTAATAGTAACCTATAAATAACGGTATATAAATAACTCATAATGTCCTCAAGGCAAAAAATAATTTTCTCATCCTACAGTCTTATTTATATACAGGAAAAATGTACGGTTCCCTTAGGATAGATGTTTTTTTTTTATTCACAGAGCAAAATATTATCATAATTTCTTACAATGTGGTGATTAATTAAGAGTCAGAGAATAAATAAAGACTATCTTTTATGTCAAAATATAGCACGGTTCCCGTAGGAAAGGATAAGAATTGTATCCTTCAGGAACTGAGCATTTAAAAGGAGTTTTGTAAAAGTGCATGAATAAGCGTTTTAACGAATTTTCCTCAAGAAAGATTGGTCTACCTTTTATCCAGGAAAAATGTACTTACGGGCCCCGTGGAATAGATACGTTTTTGTTTTCCATAGAGCAAAAAATTGACATAATTGTACTTTTCCCGTGGGATAACAAGAAAATTGAATCTTACAAGAACCGTGTATTTAAAATAAGTTTCGTTAAAGTTCGTGAAATAGAGTTATAGCGCGTTATCTTCAAGAAGGCCTGATCTCTTTTTTATCTAGAAAAAATGTACTACTCCCGTAGGATACATATGTTTTTGTTTTTCTCAGAGCAAAAGATTGACATGATTTTTTGTAATAGGGTAGTTGAGAGGTCAGAAAAAAATATAGATTTTTTCTTATGTTAAAATAATGCATGGTTCTCTAAAAGATAGCATAACAATTGTACTTATCCTGCAGGAATCGTGTTTTTAAAAAGCTCTCCCTAAAGTTTGTGAAATAGCGTTTTAACACAATTAATCCAAAAGAAATGAAATAAAAATGACAATGTCAAGGACCGGGTGTCGTCAATTAGTGGTTCGGTGGTTTGACCCTTCAAAGCAGTTATTGCACTGAGAGAGTCTGTGTAGATAATAAAGCGTCCAGGCAGCTGCTCGTGCATTACATACTTCACCGATTTGCAGATTGCCTTGAGTTCTGCGCTGAAGGAAGAACTGTATTTAAAGAGTTTGTACTTTTTTACAGTTTGGTTTACTATGAAGGCACAACCAGTGTTAGATGTTATTTTCGATCCGTCTGTGTAGATAAATGTGTAGTCTGCGTACCGATTTTCCAATTCTTTAAATGTTTGTGTAAGTAAGGATGCTGGTGTATTTTCTTTACCTAAACTTTCCAGGGTTCTTAATGTTATTAGGGTTTTAGTCTCCCATGGAGGGGTTAGGGGCTCTTCTCGTATGTGGAGGGTAGGAAGTTTGATCTGGTAGCAATGGGTAGTTATTTTCAGGCGCATTAGAAATGGTATTGATAAGTGTTTCTTTTTGAATATTAGTTTGTCCAGCTCAACGTTGAGATGTAGTCTATGTTGGTGTAACTGAGGTTTTGTTTTGATTTTTAGAAAATATTTTAATGATAGGAATGCTCATCTTAAGTCGAGGGTTGGTTCGTTGGCTTCGACCACGATACGATTGATTGGGCATGTGCGAAATGTCCCTAGGGCTAACCGAAGGCCTGTGTTGTGAACTGGGTTTAGTACTTTTAGATGGTGCGGTTTAGCTGATGAATAGACGATGCTTTCGTAGTCTAAAATTGGTCTTATAAGAGATCGATATAGACATAGTAAGTGTTTTCTGTTTACTCCATTATTTTTAGAATTTAACACTTTTAATACGTTCATTTTTTGTTGGCACTTTGCTTTGACTGCTTTGATATGGGGTAGCCAACTTAAGTGTTCGTCAAACGTGAGGCCTAGGAACGTGCAACTTGTTTTCTGTTTTAGTTGTGCTTCATATAAAGTTAGATTCAGAGGAGTTTGTGGACGTTTTTTCCGACTAAAGGCTATGAAGTTAGTCTTATCCGGAGAGAAGCGAAGGCCGTTGTGGTCTGACCATTGCTCTAGATTTTTGAGTACTTTCTTTAAAAGTTTTTTAGCAAAATTGATGTTTCCAGTTCTTAGTGATATAGCAAGGTCATCTGCGAAAAGGTATGGTTGAATTGGCGAAGGGATTTCCTTTATTACATCGTTGATTGCTAAGAGAAATAACGTTGGGCTAAGAACTGATCCTTGTAGGAGTCCATTTTGGTTATCTTTTTCGTTCGATAGGTAGTCATCTATTCTTACTTGAAAGTTTCTTTTTTGTAGGAAATTTTGAATGTAATATGCCATGTTGCCTTTGATTTTGTGCTCGTGAAGGCTTTGGATTACTTTTGGTTTCCAAATATGTAGTGTCAAATGCTTTTTTGATATCAAAAAATATGCAGTAGACTTGTTCTCCTTGTTGAAAGCCTTTGCATATTTCGTTTTCCAGATAGATTAAGTGGTTGATGGTGGATTGTTCGGGTCTAAAACCATCTTGGCAATCATGTAGAATATGGTTTTCCTCAATTGCAAAATGTAATCTTTTGTTGACTATTCTTTCCATAGTTTTATCAATTACATTTGTAAGGGATATGGGTCTGTAGTTTTCGAGGTGAGCTTTGTTTAATTGTGAGGTTTGTGAATTGGTATAACTATGAATTTAAGCCAACTTGAAAGAAATTCATGTTGTTTCCATATTTGCTGAATTATTTTGTGGAGAATCACCAATGCTGAGAAATTAAGATGTTTTAGCATGGTTGGGTGTATGTTGTCTGGGCCTGGGGATGTGGATCTTGCTCTAGATATTGCCCATTTTAGTTCATTCATAGTAATGTCTGTGTTATATGGTTCAGTGTTGTCGCTGTGTAGATTATATGTTGTTTTTTCGTTGTTTCTCATATGCTGTTAAAAAGCATCGGAATAATTGTCCGAGCTGGTTGTTTGGGCAAAGTATTCGACGAAATAGTTGGCTATGTCTTGTAGATCTGTTACAATAGTTTCCTGGATTTCGATGTTCACGGCTTGGGTGTACGAATTATTTCTTAAACGGTTGATTTTATCCCAGATGAGTGATGTGGGAGTTTTGTCATTGATGGACGACATTAACTTTTCCCATGATTCCTTTTTGGCTAATCTAATTAGGTTTCGGGCTTTGGCTCTTAGTTTTTTAAACTCGATGAGGTTTTCTAAGGTTTGTCTTTTTTGGTATTTACGTAGAGCTTTTTTACAGTTTTCAATCGCTATCTTGATTTCCATCGACCACCAAGGAACTGATTTCTTTTTGGGAAGAGGAGTTGTGCGGAGTATGGTTTTGTTCGCCGCTGCGATAATTTTTTTGGTAAGATTTGTAATTGCAACGTTAACATCTGTTGTACTTGAGTCGCTAGGCATGTTGGTTAATATTTCAAATTTCGATATACATATAATATTATATATTCACCAAATTTCGTGACAAATTTTTTTTTGTAAAAGATAAAAACAAAAATCCAAAAACTTCGTACTTAATTGGAATTTTTCACATAAATTTTAAGGTTATGTGAAAAAAAGTAAGCACAAAAGTTGTAGATCTTCTTATTACCTATAACTTTGCTATTTAACTTTTTTCCATAGGAAAAAGTAGTTTGTAAAAGTAGTTTTGTCGGAAATCGAGATAAACCGTTTTAACCCTTAAACCCCCCTTCTTTTTCCACTTCCCCACCTCAAATCGAACGTAATTTATTTTTCCTTTCATTTTTGTTATATTCTCTTCCTTTTCCAATGGATTTCATCCTACTATAATTTTTTTTGGGTTTAAAAATTATCGACCCTGATCTAATAGCTAAATAGAACACTTTTTTTTAGTAAAATCCGTTTCAACATTTAATTTAGAATGTTATACCAAACTTTTTGAAAAAAAAAATTTATTTAGATCTTAGCAATTGTTAGACTTAACTGATCACTATTATGAATTTTACTTACATATGTGAAGTTTTTAGGAATTCGATCGATAGAGGTGAAAATACACAGAGTTACCTACATAGGGATGAAATGGAATAAAAAACTCTTTAACTTATCCACGGTTGCAACTTATAGAAAATTTAAAGTACGTTAAACGTAAATTATGAGTGACAATCTATTAAAAGATGACTGAATTGCAAAAACTAAATGCAAATCATGAGATTTCTAAGCACGTAAAACACCAAGATACTTGTAACTATGGAAAATATACAATTCCTGAGGAATAACTATAGTTAGTCATTTCAATTTTTTTATATTTAGCTATGAAGATTCATATTAATCAACCAGTTTAATTTAGCTATGTTTAGCGAAATGAGTTAAAGCTAGTTAAAAATAAAAATAATGTACAAACTGTTTTGTTAACTTTAATTGTAACCCAAAATTAATTAAAAAAGACATATTATTAGCATCAAAAGGATGTACCAATAAACATTTTATAATCTTGGTTTTAAAATCAGTAAGCATTCTCAATTAGTTATTAAAAAATAAAAAACTTTCTAACTTATAGAGTTCTAAATGAAAATATCTTTGCTGCACCGTTGTTCTTAATTATTTACTGCAGCTTCGCTCATCGTATGATAATACAATAAATCATTCGTTAACATCAGCTCGAACAGAGCAGTAAAAGTTAAAAATTAGTAAAACAGTTAAATTACATAACTGAGAAAAATAACCATATAAATTGTGTTCAAAAAAAAAAAAAGAAAAAAAAAGTGATAAGGGATGACGGGAGTTACCAGCATGGACCCGCAACCATCCACATCATTTGCAACAACATCATATGCCACAATAACCCAAAACAAATCAAAACTCATCCACAACACGATCAAACCAACCCAAACAGTGCCAAAAAAAGGAAAACGCAATCATTCTGGAACGAAAACAAGCGGAATTTGCAGACCATATCATAGCCCTCGAACAAGTCATCAACCTGAACGAGATCACCGACGCATACCCATTGAGGAACAATCGGATTTGTGTGTTCCTCAAGCATAAACAATTGGTGGAAGAATTAATAACAAGTAAGCCACAAATCAAAGTCAACAACCAAATTTCAAACATAAGACGATATGTCAACCCGCAAAAAAAATTATTATCTTCGCCCCAGCCTTCATCACAAATGAGGAAATTAAACAAGCACTTATTAACAATAACATAAAAATAACGGCCCCAGTCTTCCAAATAAAATTATCAAACCCCAAACTGACACATATCAATAGTGGGAAACGAACAACATTTATAGAAGAACAAAATTCTTTTCCCGATTTCATCATCATAAAAAAAGATACAGAAGACGTTAAAATATCGCTGGTGCCCGAATTCTGCAACAATTGCCACCGATACGGACACACCAATATAAATTGCAGATCAAGTCCAGTTAATACTGGGGGACAACAGCCGACGCCAACGCCCGTGGAAAACATAAGCCCAATAGACAAAATTCAAAACTCGACAAGTACTGAAAACACTGAAATGAAATGAAAAAAAAATGAATAATCAGAAAAACAAAAAACCACAACATTCTACCAGTCACTCCGATCTGAACACTGAGAACGAAGAAGAAAAACACATACACGAACTAGCACACTTACAATCCGAACCAAAACAAACAGAAAAGGAAAATGACGAAAACATTCACACCTTAACAAATGAAATAAATACAAAACCAAAAAAACACGTCCTACAAAAAGAAAATAAAGAAAATGAAACGAAAGAAGTGGTACCCGAATTCGCGATCCCAAAATCATCCAAAGTACAAGGGGTGGATTCAGACATCACAGATTTGGAATCGGACTCAACCACCAACAGCGAGTCATCGTGGATTAAAGACAACCTCAAAGTCGGTAGGAAAAAAACTCAAAAGGGCAAAAGCAAACAAAGAGGTAAGAGAAAACAATGATTTATGGGAAATAATTAACAAAACATTTTCAAACACGGAACTAAACGAAAAACTCCCTTTAAAACCAGAACAATTTTACAGTTTTTTTGGTAACGCAAAAGGCTACCTTAATATCAAAGAATTAGCTTCAGAATACACAGAAGATATAGCATCATTAGCAAGTATGTGTAATTCATTATATCCGTCATTAAACCATAGAATGAAAAACAGCTGCATCCGAATAATAAAAAAATTAGAACTTTTGCTTATTTCAACGGATCCCTGTGGGGAAACGGACCAAAACAAATAAAATTTAACCACCGAAAACAAAATAACATTACATTATTATAACATAATAACAAAATTATTATAACAACACTAACAAAATAATTACTTTAAAATAATTAATAAAACAATAAACCCAATCAAGCCCCTTAAGGAAAAAAAAAAAAAAACTTAAGGACTAATTTTAATTTGAAATATGAATATTCTCCAATGGAACCTAAATGGCTACTACATAAGAAAACAATCCCTTAAAATCCTCATCAATCAGCTGGATCCAGACTGTATATGTCTGCAAGAAACCAATTTCAAAGGTACCCATGGCGCAGAGATTAGAGGATACTTACGGTCGCACAAAAACAGAGTCAATGCAAACCATGCTAGTGGAGGAATCGCCATCTACACAAAACCCCATATCTTCAAAGAAGAAATTACTATTACTACCAACATGGAAGCGATCGCGGTCTCACTTCATCTCCCTAAAAGGTTAACCATCTGCAACATCTACCTACCCAATAGCTACCACTTGAATAGTCAGGAGCTTCTGGATTTAGAAAAGCAACTACCTAAGCCGTATTTAATATTGGGAGACTTCAACAGCCACAACCGACTATGGGGTTCAAATAACACAGATAAAAGAGGAAGAATGGTGGAGGAATGGGTTGACCGCATCGGGGATGCAATTATCCTCAATTATGGAAGGCCCACACACTTCAATGTGAGCAATGGAAACACCAGCGCTATAGACTTGTCGATTGCATCGTCGAGCTTGGCAACTCTCTATAACTGGAACCCACTAGAGGTCCCTCACGACAGCGACCATTTCCCAATCTTAATCAACGCCCCGACATCCCATCAAACGAACCAAAAGGAATCTAACCCTAAATGGATTCTCCATAAAGCAAATTGGGAGAAATTCAAATTGATCATTAACGATGAAATCAAAAAACTCCCTCCCATCCATCCCCATCTAAATCCAGACATCAATATTATCCTAACCTTCTTCTCAAATGCCATTATCAAAGCTGCTACCCTCTCAATACCCAAAACCAAAGGCAAAAATACAAAAAGGAAAATCCCATGGCTAGACGATGACTGTCTAGAAAAAATTCGTCTCTACAAAAAAGCATTTAGACAATTCAAAAAGCACAAAACTCTCGAACTCAAGATAGAATACAAAAAAAACAGAGCGGTCGCTAGAAGGAAAATCAAAGAATGTGAGCAAAAATCGTGGCAGGAATTTGCTTCCTCAATTAACAGCCAAACGCCTACTTCTATCGTGTGGAAGAAAATCCGTAGTCTGATGAGAAAACCTACAAGCTCAATCCCCGACTTCTTAGAGGATGATAACGGCAAAATAGCCACGGAAAACAGGGACAAGTGCAATATGCTTGCAAGAGAATTCGCCAAAAACACGCACGAATCTCATCTCAACCCACAAAAAAAACACCACCATCCTCGTACACAAACCAACCCAAAAGATACAGATCAGCCTTTAGATGACCCAATCACATGGAATGAACTCAACTCAACGATAAAGTATTCCAAAAACTCTTCACCTGGCCCAGACGACATCCCAAATCTAATGCTAAAGAATCTCCCAGCCCCCGGAAAAAAATACCTGCTACAACTTTACAATTACATCTGGCTCAGCGATGTATTTCCAGACCAATGGAAGGAAGCAATCGTCATTCCAATCGCCAAACCTGGAAAAAACAATACAAAAACTTCCAACTACCGGCCCATAGCTCTCACGTGCTGTTTATGCAAGATCTTGGAAAAAATTATGGCAAAGCGACTTAGATGGAAAATGGAATCAGAAAATCTGATTTCACCATTTCAAAGCGGCTTTCGACAATGGAGATCAACGTTCGACCAACTAGCATACATCGACACGGAAATCTGTGATGCACTATCAAAAAAACAACATCTTCTAGCAGTCTCACTCACTCACTTGAATCCCTAAGATCAATGGGTATCCAAAGTCACCTGATAAACTTTATAGAAAACTTCCTGACACAAAGACGTATTAGGGTGAGAATTCAAAAAACAACCTCTACCCAAATACCAATTGAAAACGGCCTGCCACAAGGATCAGTACTAAGTGTATTAATCTTCTTAGCAGTAATTAATAGTGCTTTGAAATCCATCTCTCCGCCATCTAAAGGACTCCTTTTTGCAGATGATGTAACCATTTTCTGCAAAGGCTCTAACCCAGCCATCACGGAACTTCTCATGCAAAACGAACTCAACAAGCTACAAATATGGGCAGAAAACAACAAACTTACATTCTCCCCAACAAAAAAAAAATTTACAGTTTTCAACAGAGGAAAACTAACCCTCCCCCTCAACTTATCCCTAAACAACATCCCTATTCCCAAAACCACAACCTTAAAAATCCTGGGACTCGTCTTTGACCAACGCCATACATGGCGCCACCAAATAAACGAAGTATCGTTGGAATGCAAAAGAAGACTAAATATAATAAAAACTTTAAGTGCAACAAAATGGGGAGCAGACCAAAAGAGCCTTCTCAATATCTGTAGAACATTAATTAGAACAAAGATGGACTATGGAGCCATGCTATTCTTCAACCCATCTCATTCGCTACACTCAACCAAACCGCTAGAAACTATCCAAAACTCAGCTCTAAGATTATCCTTAGGGGCATACAGAACGAGTCCAATAAATAGTTTACTGGCAGAAGCGAATGAAGCCCCCATCACTCTTAGATGGAAACAACAAGCCATCCAATTTATTGCCTCCCATCAAACACTACGAAAGAACCCCATGTCATCCAAAATTCTAAACCCCTTCCACCAAACCAGACCGGAACCAAACAAAAACATTCCTATACCCCTGGCGACCAAAGCAAGTAAATACCTCCAAGAAATTAATTTACAATTTCCTATCTTCATCCAAAGAATACCCTCCCCCACCTCTCCATGGAGGAGAAAAAAGCCCACCATTCTCTTAGACTTACACGAATACCCGAAAGAAGGAACCCCTCAGGAAGTGTTCAAACAGCTCTTCTACGAAATTAAAAACAGAGGCCAGTATGATCAGATCTTATACACAGATGGGTCAATAATCGAACAAGATCGAGGATGCGCTGTAACGGACGAAACCACAATAATCACGAGCCATCACCTTCCGCATTACTTCTCTATATTTTCATGTGAAGCCCATGCAATTGAATTAGCCCTCTCCTCCGCATGCCACCAAAATAGTAATAGAATCCTAATATGCACCGACTCCTTATCCTGTCTCAAAGCCATTAAATCCTTCAACCCTTTTCCCAACCAGAAGATATCTAACATACAAGCCAACATCTCTTCCCAAGAAGAATCTGGTAAAACCATAAATCTATTATGGATTCCATCACACATTGGTATAAAAGGAAATGAAAAAGCCGACGAGGAAGCCAAAAAAGCAACCAAAATTCCTGCTGTGGCCCAAGCACCTGGATCACTTGAGGACTTCAAGAAGTACCTCAGCGAAAGGATCCGGATGGTATGGGACACAGAATGGAAGAGCCAAACCTCCAAACTCCACTCCATTAGAAAATCAATATTCAATAAGCTACCCATAGAATCCATTCGCCGACCAAACCAAGTCATTGTAACCAGACTGAGGATAGGCCATACCAAGTTAACACACTCATACCTCCTGCAAAGGACTCCACCTCCAAAATGCTCAAAATGCTCTTCGCCACTCACCGCTAAGCATCTTTTCGAGTGTGACCTCCTGAAAGGGTTGAGGAAGGAGACGGGAACGCCACATTCCATCCAGGAGGCGATGGGGGACCCAGAACAGTGGGACAACGCTTGCTGTTTCCTCCAGAGGCTGGGAATTTGGAGTGACATATAACGGTCTAACATTAACAAAATACCAACCTACTTCCAACAAACACTGTGCTAATGACCATGCAGTTGAAGCACATTAAAATGGAGAAAAAAAAAATAAATAAATAAGATATGAATAATATAATAGTTCTAACGTTTTTTGTCTTTTAAAAATACGTTACAAATTACGTTATTACGTTGAAGCGCACTTTTTATTTTATTTTAATATTTATTTATATTTATATTAACTTTTAACTCTTATAATATATATATAATGTTTATTATTTTTAATCAATCACATATCGATATTACTTTTTGATAATTTCAATCAAGTTCGTTTATATAATATATACTTAAATCAAGGTTATTCATCCATGTCTTTGTTTTTAACAATAACATAACACTATAACAAATAAACTAATAGCAAATAATAACAGTTAATTTAATATCTATAAATATCTATAATCTATTTAACTTTAAATAACACCAACCAAATAAATAATTAATTTAATATATAAAATAGAAAAAAAAATAAAATAACAAAGAACGGATTCGACCGTCCCAGTCGTGTGCTGGGCCCAGTCCCCTGTCACTTAGATACGAGCAAGGCTAAAAAAACGTGACCCATTTCTACGGAAATCGGTGTTGTTATAAGAGTCATACGTCTCAAACAGCCCCCTACCACTTAAACTTATCAGAGTTATTATAATTATTATATAAAAATACTTATCATAATTATTCTCATATAATAACAACAATAATGAAAACATTTAAAAAGTTTCATTTAATATAACTTGCCTGACGTTTAAAAAAATTATTTCTAACCTCCGACTATTCTACACACTCAATACATCGAAAGATAATTTTTAACATAGGAAGGCGATATGGCGTCCGTATACGGATGCCACATAACACCCGGACGCCATAACATATGTAAAACGACAATAGATGGACGCTGTAATTTTGAATTTCGCTACCAAATTTCGAAAGTTTTTATTTTGCTGCATAAAAGATATTATATTTTATGAACAAAGGGAATCTATCGGCTTCATTGTAACCTTTTTGTTCGTTTCCATGGCAGATCTTCAAAAAGCACATATTGAAAAGTTTTATAAGTAAAGTAGTATAAGTAGTATTACGGAGTTTACGTGAAGGAAGTCCGAGTACAGCTAGTTTTAGATTTAATTTGAATTTCATTTGGGTAATAAAAAAATATTATAACAATAGTAAGTAATTTTGAATTTTCATTGTTGCCTTTTTAAATTTTCATTAGGAGTGTTGTTTTTATTGTTCAATTAATTTACCATCAACATGAAATTCGTTAAATATTTAATTGTAATATCACTTTTGAATTCTCTTATAATTTACTTAAATACATACTGTGTAGCTAACTATGGAAAAATCATAGACAAATATAATATGTACTTTAATTTCTTTCATTTTTATAGAAGAACTAGCTGGTCCCCGCCCGCTTCGCTGAGCGTATCTAAATTATACTGATTGAATAATAGAAACTTTCATCTCATCAACAAAAAAGACAAATAAATATTTCTAGATCTTTGATTCTTAGAAAGTTCATGAAAATCCGATAAACTACTTTTCCAAGAAGATATTCCATATAGCTATATAGAAGAGCTATCTTATAGGTTCTATACGTTTTTATGAATATTATAAAATACCTTTACTTGTGTTCTTTAAGTAGCAATACAATTCGAAAATGTTGAATGTATTATATATTTAACTGAGTTTTTCGCCAAGTTCAAATTTTGAAATAATTCAAAAAGTTGAGTAAGTGGAGTAATTATTGACTGTTTGAATATAATTTAACACGTTTATTTCTAAACATTATAGACATTCAAAAATTAACAATGAAAGAAGTTTTAATGTTTCAAAAATTTTCATTATTAATTTATCGATGTTATCGGATATTAAATTAAAAATCATATTTTTCTGTAAAAACTGCCATTTTTATTTCAACTTTTTTGGAGTGATTGTGTTAAAACGCTATTTCACAAACTTTAGAGAAACCTTGTTTAAAAACACGATTCCTACAGGATAAGTACAATTGTTATGCTATCTTTTGAGAACCGTGCATTATTCTATCATACGAATTAATAATCTATATTATTATCTGACCTTTTAACTACCCTATTGCAAACACTCATGTCAATCTTTTGCTCTATGACAAACAAAACATATCTATCCCACGGGAGTAGTACATTTTTCCTGGATAAAAAAGAGATCAGGTCTTCTTGAGGATAATGCGCTAGAACTCTATTTCACGTACTTTAACGAAACTTCTTTTAAATACACGGTTCCTGTAAGATACAATTGTCTTGTTATCCAACGGGAAGAGTAAAATTATGTCGATTTTTTGCTCTATGAAAAATAAAGCCAACGGGCCCGTACATTTTTCCTAGATAAAAGGTAGACCAATCTTTGAGGAAAATTGGTTTTAAGGTAGTAGCCTATATTTATTCTCTGACTCTCAATTAACCACCACATTGTAAGAAATTATGGTAATATTTTACTCTGTGAAAAATAAAAACACATTTATCCTACGGGAACCGCACATTTTTCCTGGATAAAAATAAGACTGTAGGATAAGAAAATTATTTTTTGCCTTGAGGACATTATGAGTTAATACTATTAATACATTATAATCAGCTAACAACGTTTAGTTTCAGCATGATTTTTCTTTAAAACAGTTTTTCTATTTTCCCGTTGAAATGAGAAATATGTATTTCCGAAATAAAACGTATTCTAGATAATGATTTGCATATTTAGCTATCATCATACTTAATTATCACCAATATTCATTTTCAACTAAAAATGTATAGTTTATGCATAATTTTTGTTTCAACCTGTTTTTCAATTTCCCGGGTAAATGAGACATTTTCCCGTAATAAAAAGTATTCTTTTTAATAACTCAGATTGTCATTTATCATCATACCAAATTTCATTAAAAACCGTATTTATTTGGGTAAGAATTAATTAACCAACCTTAAAAGATAGACATATGTCATCGCGGACTTTTTTTTAGAACTTTTTAAGAGTAACAATTTTGCTCCATATGATTTTTGCGTAACTTTAACTATTTACGCAGGACAGGCAACAAACGCTCTCAACAGGAAAACATTTTCCTGGTTTTTGCAAAATTTTCCATTGATGCTCTGCTGCTATTGGTCATAGTGTGATGTCGTATAGCCTAAAGCCTTCGTCGATAATTAGGCTATCCAACACAAAAATAATTTTTTAATTCGTACCAGTAATTCCTGAGATTACCGCGTTTAACCAACTAATCAAACAAACAAACAAACAAACTCTTCAATATTATATATTAGTATAGATATACGTACTGCGATTTGAGATTGATAATTTGAAATATTTTAGTTGATTTTGATACAGCTACTAAACAATGTAATTATTGGTAGTACATAGCGTCAGACCGAGCCGGCTCCAGCTCATCCCTGGTCGCGGGTATATTACTGACGCGAAATATAGATAAACACATTCTGGAAGCGGATTGTATATTGTGCTCAATTAGTGCAGAATGTTTCGAGTTTTGTCTTAGATAAGGACCAACAAAATATTTTTTGTCGGTTATCCTAAGAGATACACATATACCGTTGCCGACTTTTTATCAATATTTTTAAGATACACAATTTCGCCGCATATCTATTAGTTTGATCGGTTTGATCTATCTCGTAAGGTTAAACCAGCGTTTGCAATGTAAATGCACAAAAATATGTTTCTTATGACATCATATTAGAAATCTTTGAATTGCTGAAATCTTTGCTGAAAACTGCATTAAAATCCGTTTTGTAGTTTAAATGATCTAAGTCAAGAGACAGCGGAAGCGACTTTGTTTTATACTATGTAAAGATATACACACATATATACACATTACACATATATGTTTAGGTAGATATATGTTATATGAATTTATGAATTGATAAATTCAATTGGATCTAGAGTTTCAGTCTTTTATATGGTGTTTCTTGGTCGAAAATAGATTATAGATGCATAGCTTATGCTCAGTCCCCTACAACTCCATGTTACAAAAATGTGACAATTTTTACTGGATTTGCAGTAAATTAGTTGAAAACGAGTTGAACGAAGACCACAAAGACTGACGAAGACCGAAGAATTTATGCAAGTCGGAGATTAGAAATCATTTTTTTAACGTCAGGCAAATTATCTATTAAAATGAACTTTTTTATTGTTTTCATTATTATTGTTATTAAATGGGAATAATTAGGATAAGTAGTTTCATATAATAAGTATAATAACTTTGATAAGTGATAAAAAAAAAAATAAATTAAGTTTATTATTCAATTGTCTAATAAATACTAAAGCTAATAGAAATTTTGTTGTTTGGATCGCTGTCCTTTCCTTCCCTTAGCGTGAATACCGACTATAGTATCGGTTGTTTTTCATTCAAATTACAGTTTTCTTTTATCAATAATTCTTTTTACTTCTAGGTCCATGGGCCATTTGTGGATTGTATTGTATTAACTATTAAGTATAAATCAACTAAACTTTATTTGGTATTTCTTTTCTTGAGTTCTTGAGTTAACATTTTCCGTCTTTCTTAACTTAGGTACCCCTTGTTTTAAGCAAGGTAACAAAAATGAATTTTAGGCTAATTCGTAGTAATTTCTTTGTTTTGTGAGGTATATATTACCTATATAAAGTTATCTTACCTTTCTTGAATTGACAATATTAACCATCGTTAAATTTCTTACATTTATAACATTGTTACATGTCTACGTTTGTCTGCTAAATAAATAGTACAAAATACAAATCTATTAAGTATTGTTTTTAACCAAGAAAGCATAAAAACCCGTTTTTTGAGAGATATATTTTCAAAAATTTTCCGAACGGGGACCCTCGGACCCCTACGTTAGGGGGTATCCCCACTTCTCCCGGTAGTGACCTGCCACCAAGCTACATCCTAAATCTGCCCCTGCGTATGACTTATAATATACCAGCGCCACTCAAAAGGCCCAAAGGTACTTAGATTTCCGTATAAATCGGTCACGTTTTTTAGCCTTTCTCGTATCTAAGTGACAGAGAGCTACTTATACCTTAGCTAAGCAAAACATTGTGTATATCATAAACCCAGTCCACAACATGGGAGCCCGATTAGCCATTGGTACCTACCGCACATGTCCAGTAGCGAGCATTCTTGCTGAGGCGGCTGAACTTGATTTCACACTGAGAAGGATATGGTTGGCACTGAAGTATCACAGAGGATTCTCAGCAGTCCGAATCTTCTAAGGCTTAGAAGATCCAAGAATGGCTTAGAATCTAAGACAGGGGTGGGCAAAAGCCGGCCCGCGGGCCGGATCCGGCCCTTTTGCTTATTTTATCCGGCCCGTTGAAAAATTCCGCACGCAAATTTTTTTAAACTCTTTTATGAGATTTTGTTGACATCAACATTATTAGTGTGCGTACTGTATATATAATAGGCGTAATAAAATGGGCGGTCGGCTGTCTACACTAGTGTGGACGATGTCGCGAGCTTGAAACCAGCCCCCTGTCACTTAGATACGAGAAATGCTAAAAAAACGTGACCGATTTCTACAGAAATCTGTGTTGTTATAAGAGTCATACGTCTCAAACAGCCCCCTACCACTTAAACTTATCAGAGTTATTATAATTATTATATAAAAATACTTATCATAATTATTCTCATAATCACAATAATAATGAAAACATTTAAAAAAGTTTCATTTTAATAACTTGCCTGACGTTTAAAAAAAATTATTTCTAATCTCCGACTTTCATAAATTCTACGGTCTTTGTCAGTCTTTGTGGTCTTCCTCGTTCAACTCGTTGGCAACTAAATGGCAACTAGTGACTGCAAATCGAGTAAAAATGGTCACATTTTTGTAACATGGAGTTGTAGGGGGCTGCTTGAAACAATCCTCGCGCGATTCTCATGCGCGCGACGATCGCTCTCAGGGCGGTTTTTTCGTCGAACCACGTCGAACACAAAGGAGATCGCGCTAAGTTCGAAATGCATGTGTGGACGACATATGCTGCACTCCTCTTACTTTTCGAGGGACGACAGGTCGCACCACGCGTATTGTTAATTTTGATTTAGCACTGATCGCATACTCTTTTTTGTTCGAGTCTAATATTAATTTGCAAATATAAAATTGAAAAAGTGGACTTTTTGTAAGTAAAATTTTAAAACATTGGTTTTATTTTATTGTATTAATTAAATTATTTATTTGTAGACCTTTGTAAAATGAGTCAATCTAAAAAAAGAAAAGTTGATTTGGAATGCAGAAACTTCAATGAAGCTTGGACGGTAAAATATCTTTTTACAAACATTAATAAGAAAGCAATTTGTTTAGTTTGTCAGGAAACAATTGCTATTTTCAAAGAATACAATTTAAACAGGCACTTTACAACAAAACATCCAAAATATACAGCACTTTCTTTAAAAGAACTTCAAACTGTAGCAGAAAACTTAGCAAAAAACTTGAATAAGCGACAAAATATTTTTACCAAACAAAGTAATATAAAGAAATCTACTACAAAAGCAAGTTATGTTGTCGCACACAAAATTGCTAAGTTCTGTAAGCCGTTTTCTGAAGCAGAATTTGTTAAACAATGCATGGTACAAGTGTCGGAGATATGTTGTCCTGAAAAGAAACATATTGTCACAAATCCAAGACACCCATTTGTGTATGGCGCCTGAAAGTCGAGGATTAACCAATAACCAACAATAAGAATTGCACAAAAGGATGGACCACCTAAAGTTCTTTTATGACCACGGATTAACAGTTCAAAGTATGAGACGAAGAACGTGTTGTTCTAGAATTCTCTCCATTGGTATACCAATGAAGGAGAGAAAGACAGGCGCTAAGATTACCAATCGAAAAATCTAGAAACGGGTGATCGCTACTATAAATGGCTCGAAAGGTGAGCCAACAGTTCAGTATTCAAATAAATGTTCGACGAGTATTAACATAAATCATCGAGTGTTCATCGACAGTATTCAAATAAATTCCTCGAAGTGCTTAGTGTAAAAGTATCAGTGCATTGTTAAATAAAGTGAATAGTGAATCGCGAGTATAAATAAATTGTGATTATTGTAAACATTGTAAATAGAGTTAACAGTGTAATAGTGAAATATAAACAGTACTGTGACTATTGTTGACAGTGAACATTGTTGTAGTGTATAAGTCTTAGATAAATAAATAAACAATTGTTTAAAATAAATTTGTAGTCATTATACACAAACCAACGAACCCGTAAAAACGTTACATTGGTGTCAGAAGTGGGATTTGTGTGACATAAAATAAATCTAAGTGAAACGTGATAAAAAAAAAAATAAATAAATAAATAAATTCAACATGTCGACGCTGGAAAAACTGAAAGTTTCGGAATTGAAAGAACAATTAGAAGAGCGGGAGCTAAGCACCGAAGGAAAGAAAAAGGTTCTCAAGGAACGACTCGCCGAGGCCCTCAGATCGGAAGGACATGATCCAGAAACGTTCCTGTTCAAGTCGTCGGAAACAATGTTGGAAGATTTGCGAGCTGAACTTAAAAGTAATAACGAAGACCTGCGAGCTGAATTGAAGAAGATCGATGCCAACAATGAAGATCTGCGAGCTGAATTGAAGAAGATCGATGCCAACAATGAAGATCTGCGAGCCGAACTTAAAAGCAACAACGAGGATCTACAACTGAAGATTGAGGCCAATATTGACGACCTCCGAACGGATTTAAAGGGGACCATGGAAGAAAAATTAACCGACATCGAAAGGAAACTTGACCAGGAGGTCGGTAACATCCGCGAAGAAGTCAACGGCATGAAAGAAAAATTTCGCGAAGAAGTCGACGCCATGAAAGGAAAATTCAGCGAAGAAGTCAACGGAATAAGGGAAAAATTTGACGAGAAGGTCGACATCATCAAGGAAAAGTTAAACAATCGAATGCAGTCCCTCGAAGAGAAATTCAAGGAATTTGAGGTGAGCCCAATCGTTGGTGAAAATAAAAATATCGCAAGGGCACCTTTGGCGACGAATTCAGGTGGTCACAATCTGGTAAAGCTGCTAACATTCGATGGAAAAGTTCCTTGGGCAAACTTTTTCGCCCAGTTTGAAACTGTGGCCAAGCATAACAATTGGACACAAGCAGAAAAGGCGACTAATCTTGTGCTTTCCTTATCCGGGGATGCACTAAATATCCTCCAGGTCGTGGCCCCGGATGACATGAACAATTACGAACAGCTGGTCCAACGATTGGAAATGCGATATGGGCAGACTCACCTCGAGCATGTGTTCCATACACAGCTAAAGAACCGGGTCCAGAAGGCGGGAGAGTCATTACAAGAGTTCGAAGCCGATGTGACCCGAATGGCTCGCCTTGCTTACCCAGGAACACCGGAGAATATCGTGGAAAGATTGGCCGTCCAAGCTTTCGTCGACGGGGTACGGGACGGGGAAACCCGCCGGGCATTGGTTCTCGCTCGGCCAACCCGCCTAACGGAAGCCCTCGCCCGTGCTCTCGAAATTGAAGCGACAAATATGATCGTCTATGGAACAAGTCAGATTCGCGTGATGGAAAGCCGGAAACCAGCCAAACAAAAAGCCAAGGAAGTGAGATGTGGCTGTGGAAACTTGGTGCAATCATCGACCCGAATCAAACAGACCTCAACAAAGACTAAGGAAGCGACTGTTGCCGCACTACGACACGAGTCCAGCAGTATTTTTGTCGACGGAAGTATTGATGGGGAACAACGAAATCTCCTGCTGGATACAGGAGCAACGAGGACAGTAGTAAGGAGAGACGTGGTAGCGAAAAAGCGCCTTTTACCATCACGATGGCGACTGCGAACGGAAAATGGACAAGCCACCACCGTCCACGGAGAAGTCGACGTCCTTCTTACTATCGGTACTACCAGCTTTGAACATCGAGTGCTCGTGGCGGACATCGACGAAGAATTCATCGTTGGAATGGACATCATCGGAAGTCGGGGCTTCACACTGGATTTCAAGCGCGGTGTGTTGAAAATAAATTCGGAAGAACTCGTACTTCACCGTCGGGATGAGAACAAGTTGTGCATCGTCTTGGCCGAGGGTGTGTCATTACCAGAACGAAGCGAGACAATCCTAGGAGGAACTGTGGAGAATGGAGTCGCCAATGGAAATATCATGATGTTCGAGCCGAAAACCCATGATACTGAAGTCGGGAAAGGGATGCTACTTGGAAAATCCCTGGTTCGTGTGCTGCAAACAATTCCGGTACGGGTAATGAACACCAACTATTGCCCAATGACGATAAAGGCGGGCACCGTTTTGGGCTACTGCACACCGGTTTCATCTGTAGTCCGACAGGTCAAGACGGAAGAAAATATGGATCCCAAGTTCCCAAATGAATTGACAACGTTATTGGCAGAATCTACCCAACAAATGACGCCGGATCGGAAGACAAAAGTGCGGGAACTCCTCGGTAAATATCGGAACGTCTACGACATCGGAAATGGACAAGGAGGAAGAACCAACATCGTCAAACACAAGATCAACACGGGAAATGCCAATCCAATCCGACAACCAGCGCGAAGACTACCACTGGCAAAACGTGAAGAGGCTGAAAACATCATAGCCGAAATGGAAAGCGATGGTGTAATTGAACCATCAAATGGACCTTGGGCTTCACCGGTAGTCTTGGTCAAGAAGAAAGATGGATCGACACGTTTCTGTGTGGACTACCGCCAACTGAACAACGTGACGAAGAAGGACAGTTACCCACTTCCTCGGATAGATGACACCCTCGATACTTTGGCCGGATCAAAATTCTTTTCGACCCTTGACTTGAAGAGTGGATATTGGCAAGTAGAATTGGCACCCGAGGACAGAGAGAAGACTGCGTTTACCATTGGTTCGGGATTATGGCAGTTCACTGTGATGCCATTTGGACTCTGTAATGCTCCTGCGACATTCGAACGATTGATGGAGACTGTCTTGAGAGGATTGTCGTGGAAGACTTGCTTGGTATATCTTGACGACATCATCGTTGTGGGACGAACATTTGAGGAGCATTTGAAGAACCTGGAGGAAGTATTTCGACGATTACAAGAAGCTGGACTGAAGTTGAGCCCGAAAAAGTGCCATTTATTCCAACGCAAGGTCCAATATCTAGGCCATATCGTATCCGATAAGGGAGTAGCAGTCGATCCAGAGAAAGTCCAAAGCGTGAAGGAATGGCCAATACCGAAAGACAAGCACGAAATCCGAAGCTTTTTGGGACTTTGCACATATTATCGACGTTTCGTACCTGGATTTGCCAACATCGCCAAGCCGTTGACCAAATTAACCGAAAATGGACATCACTACGAATGGACGGATACCTGCCAGGATGCTTTCGAAAAGCTGAAGCACGCTCTGACTACGGCTCCTGTTTTGAGTTACCCACTACCATCGGTGAAATTTATTTTGGATACCGACGCCAGCAACGTAGGAGTTGGAGCAGTCCTATCTCAAATTCAGGATGGAGAAGAGAGAGTCATCGGATACTTCAGCAAGACACTATCCAAGCCGGAAAGAAACTACTGCGTAACGAGGCGGGAACTACTGGCAGTAATCAAAGCAGTCGAGCATTTCTACAAGTATCTCTACGGAAAGAACTTTCTACTACGAACCGACCACGCAGCTCTGAAATGGCTCCTGCAATTCAAGAATCCCGAAGGACAAGTGGCCAGATGGATCGAACGACTTCAAGAATTCGACTTCAACACCGAACATCGAGCTGGAACATCGCATCGAAATGCTGATGCATTGTCAAGACGACCATGCCCTGACAATTGCAAGCATTGTACCAGGACGGAAGAACGCGATGCCGAAATCTACAGAACCACCGTAGTAGCGGACGACTGGCAAGCAACCGATGTACAAAAGGATCAAGAAGAGGACCCGGATATGAAACCAATTCTCGAATGGAAGAAAGAGGACCGTAAACCTACATGGGAGGAGGTGGCAAAATATTCCCCAAATGTAAAGGCGTATTGGGCTCAGTGGGAATCCCTGGTTGTCGACGGCGGACTCCTGAAGAGGGTGCTGGTGAATGCGGATGGAGAAGAAGAGCGGAGACAGACTCTTGTTCCACGTTGTAGGATACCAGAGGTGGTAAGGGAAATTCACTGTGGTACTTCTGGAGGGCACCTTGGAGTGACAAAGACGTTAATGAAAGTGAGGGACAGATTTTACTGGGTCAATAGCCGACGGGATGTGGAGGAATATTGTAGGAAGTGTACCACCTGTGCAGCGAGTAATGGGCCACAGAGACGGCAGAAGGCCGCCATGCGACAGTATAATGTAGGAAGTCCATTCGAGAGGATCGCTATCGACGTAGCTGGACCATTCCCGGAAACCGACAAAGGGAACAAGTACATCGTGGTAGTAATGGATTACTTCAGCAAATGGGCTGAAGCTTACGCTCTACCGGACCAAACAGCGACTACAGTTGCTGATGTACTGGTCAAGGAATGGATTTGCCGATTTGGAGTGCCCTTGGAGTTACATTCGGATCAGGGCCGAAATTTCGAATCTACTCTGTTCCAAGAAGTATGCCGAATCCTGAACATCAAGAAGACTCGGACCACTGCATTACACCCGCAGTCAGATGGATTAGTCGAACGGATGAATCGAACCATCAACCGATATCTATCAAAAGTCGTCTCTGACCATCAACGAGACTGGGACCAGTACCTCAGCCTATTTCTTCTGGCGTATCGATCATCAGTCCAGGAAACAACTGGAGAAACACCGGCCAGGATCATCATGGGTCGAGAACTTCGTTTGCCATGTGACCTACAATTTGGATGCCCACCTGGAAGAGAAATTGCTGGAGAAGATTTCGTGACGCAACTGCGGAACCGAATGGATGACATACATCAGCGTGTTCGTGTGAACATCCAGAATGCAAGCGATCGGATGAAGGACCGTTACGACTCCGGTGTCAACGGAAAGATCTACCAGCCTGGCAGTAAAGTGTGGCTATTTAACCCGAAACGACGACGTGGATTATCGCCGAAACTCCAAGTTTATTGGGAAGGTCCTTACGTGGTAATCGAACGGATCAACGACACCATCTACCGAATAAAGAAGGAGCCGAAGGGAAAACCTCGAGTGATTCACTTCAATCGCTTAAGTCCGTACAACGGAGACGACAATCAGCCGACACAGGAGGCCCGCTTACGAACTATGGGAGCGCCAAAGGAAATGACTTTCGAGGAGTTCATGGCTGAATTCTCCGGGACTCGAACAATCCGATATGGTGTGACAGAAGAACGGAACCAAGATCTATTCCGAGTGCCTGCGGAGTATTCTCTTGCTCACTGCGTCTCTACTGATTTGGATATGTCCCATGGAGTGGCTGCCGTGTTCCGGACGAAATATGGAGGTATCGATGAACTTCAAAATCAACATCCTCGATTGGGTCGAACACTCCAGATCCCAGTTGGAAACACCAGGAAGGCTTTTTATCTCGTGACACGGACCCAGGAGGGCAAGAAACAGGGATATCAAGTTCTATGGAACGCGTTACATGAATTGAAGGAAGAATTACTGCGACAACACATCAGGAAGGTGGCGATCCCAAAGCTGACCAGTGCTTTCGACGGTGCCGATTGGAGGATAGTACGTACCATGATAGAAGTGATTTTCCGGTCTACTGGTATTCACGTCCTGGTATGCTGCTACGGCCGTTCGTCATTATCAAAAGAAAAGACTGTGGACTGTTTCTTTTACCAAACATCGGGCTGCCGTTATGGTTCGGGTTGCCGCTATCGCCATGGATACCTTTCGGGGCGAAAGGATTTTAAAGAGGGGGCAGTGTCACAAATCCAAGACACCCATTTGTGTATGGCGCCTGAAAGTCGAGGATTAACCAATAACCAACAATAAGAATTGCACAAAAGGATGGACCACCTAAAGTTCTTTTATGACCACGGATTAACAGTTCAAAGTATGAGACGAAGAACGTGTTGTTCTAGAATTCTCTCCATTGGTATACCAATGAAGGAGAGAAAGACAGGCGCTAAGATTACCAATCGAAAAATCTAGAAACGGGTGATCGCTACTATAAATGGCTCGAAAGGTGAGCCAACAGTTCAGTATTCAAATAAATGTTCGACGAGTATTAACATAAATCATCGAGTGTTCATCGACAGTATTCAAATAAATTCCTCGAAGTGCTTAGTGTAAAAGTATCAGTGCATTGTTAAATAAAGTGAATAGTGAATCGCGAGTATAAATAAATTGTGATTATTGTAAACATTGTAAATAGAGTTAACAGTGTAATAGTGAAATATAAACAGTACTGTGACTATTGTTGACAGTGAACATTGTTGTAGTGTATAAGTCTTAGATAAATAAATAAACAATTGTTTAAAATAAATTTGTAGTCATTATACACAAACCAACGAACCCGTAAAAACGTTACAATATTTTTGAAAATGTAAGCCTTTCGAGAAGAACAATAGTACGACGGATTGAAAATATTTCAGAAAACTTACTTGACCAGCTAAGAACAAAAATTGCTGATTTTACCTATTGTTCTCTGGCTTTAGATGAGTCCTGAGATATTACTGATACAAGTCAATTATTAATATTTATTCGCGGCATTAACAAGAAATGTGAAATTAGCGAGGAACTTCTTAGTGTGCATCCAATGAAAGATACAACTACTGGCGAAGACTTCTTTCTCGCTGTTGAAGAGTGTTTAGTTAAAGTAAGTTTAACTTGGAATAAAATAGTAAGCGTCACTACGGATGGTTGTCCTAGTTTAACAGGGAAAAATGTAGGCTTACTTAAACGAATTCGCGACAAAGTAAAAGAGTTACAACCAGAACACGATATATTATTTTTGCACTGCATTATTCATTAAGAAGTGCTATGCAGAAAAGTTTTGAAATTGAATCACGTCGTTACTGTTGTGACCAAAGTTGTGAATTTTATCCGAGGACGTGCCGTAAATCATCGATAATAAGATCTATAATTTTATTTTATTTTCTTCTTTTGTATAACTACAGAAATATCATGTATTGAACGAGGGCGCTTATAGCCTAGTAGCTGAGCGCTTACAATTTAAAAAAAAATGCTGTTGTCTCAAAGTCCAGTATATTTATGGCCTTGGAGGTTATATAATTAACTGCGCTATTGAAGGACTAGCTATAGGACCCCATAGCACACTCTTCTTTCTGAAAATAAAATTCTTCTCAAAGACAAAGTAACCCAAGTCAATCATTTCAATCAATATCCATAAGTATACCTTGACATTACTTTAAAAATTTTTAAAAAATTTGTTGTTTCTACTTGAAGATATGATAGTTTGCTATGGTTAATTTATAATGTTAAATATTGCACAGCATACTAATATTTGTAGAATTATCTAGTTGACTACGGTATTGCAGTTGTTATAAACATCAAATCATTTATTTTTAATTTGGTACTATACGAAGTTGATTGATAGACGTATTTCTGAGTCTTGAAAATATAATGACGTGCTTTCTACTATTAATTTTTTTAGGTAATTATTTTTAAAATAATGAGTTTGATAACTTTATTAAAAATCTATAAACTTATTTTCATTTCCAGTTACCCACGTGTTTTTACATGTCGATGCTGAATATACTTTTTATAGACTAGAAACGTGAATAATTGCTTCATAATTTTTTGTATATTTATTTAATTTTAAAAATTTTCAGAAAACAAGCTCCTAAACCGATGCACAGCGATGCCGATTGGGCGTTCATTGAAAGGAAAAAGACTTTGCTTTTATTTCCAGAAACCTCAGAGGAAAAATGTAACGGTTATTTTGAAACAAAATTCACAAAAGGTAAATATTCGACTAAAAATAAGACCCATTTTCAATTTTGATTTTTTCCAGAATATCTCAAGGTAAACGATGGCCAAAAGGTTGTTGTCTGTGTTCAAAGGTTAGATCAGAACGACGACAGAGACGACGACATTGACAAAGTTGCTCATGAAATCGGGAGTAAACTTAATACTTCTCTAGAGAACAGTGCAATAGCCTTCGGAAGTAGTAATGTTGTACTCAGCAAAACTTTACTTTTGGCACGAGGGCTGTATTCGGATGGAAAAAATAAATTCGTTTTAAATACTTGTAAATATATTTACGTCACTTAAAGGTAATATTTTATTAATATTATAAACATTTAGTTCTGAATTCCGATCCGACTGTTTTTAACACAACCAAAACTGTACACCCAGTAACCGCGGAATGGGTTGATTTTGTTTTTTCGAATATTAAAGAGAATCCAACGAGCATGACGGCGGGTAAAGCTGATAACATTTTCTTATTTTTTATAAATGGTGGACATGATTATAAAAATTCGACGTACAAGTGCGACGGTAAGTAATGCAAAACATGGTAACTTCGTTAAAAAATTTTTAAAAACGTATCTATGTTATTTTAAATTCTATTCTCAAATTTATTTCTGAAGCTTAAAATAAAAGAAATTGTATTATTAGATGTTATTATATTATAGCAAGTTTAATAAAATAAAAAAAAACGTCAATTTTCAAAAAAAAAAAAAAAAAAATGGAAAAACTCAAAACCTCTATTAGTATAAAGAAATTTCATTCAAAAACTTCGCGGCACAACTAGATATATTATAGCAAGTTTAATAAAATAAAAAAAACGTCAGTTTTCAAAAAAAAAAAAAAAAATGTGGAAAAACTCAAAACCCCTATTGGTATAAAGAAATTTCATTCAAAAACTTCGCGGCACAACTAGATATACATAGTAGGAAGGCAAAACTTCAAGTTTGGTGAAATTTGGATAAAGCTTTCGATGCTATATGACTGTCACACACACACACCGACATTTTTCTAAACACCACTTTTTTGGATTCAGGGCACCTCAAAACGTGTATTTGTAGTGAAAAATCGAAATCCAAAATTCAACCCGATCACAATACTTTCTTTACTTTTATATGTACATATTAGTAGAAAGTGGAATTAAAATAATATCGCAACCTTGCGACAAAAGTGACGCAAGTCAAAAAAAAGTCATTTTTCAAGAAGCGACAAAATAAGTATCTATATATAAATAGATTAGAAAAAAAAGTTTCAAACAAATGTTAAAGACATAAACAAGATCTAGAACTTTTGTTTTAATTATTTATCGATTATTTCTCAACCTTTCAATAATTTTCTTTTAATCTAGGGTATTAATTCATGGAATTTCGAGAAAAATTTGAAATAAATATAAACCTTAACAAAATTTAAAAAATTCCACCTGAAGGCTAGATGTTGAATTTAAGTTAATACGGTTTTGTAGACTGATGGAGTAGTCTTTAAGGTATTAATTTCTGATTCTAACTCAAAAATAAGGATTTTTGAGTTGTCACTTTTGTCGCAAGGGTTTTGGGAGAAGCTATAAACGATACATTTTATACTATAATGATGCATTATACCATTTTCTATCAAGTATAAAATGATTTTCAAACATTGATAATTTTATACTTTTTTTTTTGTTATAATACGTAAAAGCGATTCCGTATGAACGATATAAGACAATACTAAAGAAATAGTTAAAACATAATTTTTGATATTTTTTGTGCGATAGCTATTAACAAGATAATCTGCAAATTTTAGCAGAATTTTCAATGTTACTTAAATGACCTATTGTGAAAACATAATAAACATAACATATACCCATATATATATATATATATATATATATAAAAGTATTTTTCTAACTGTAATATAAATAATTTGAAAGTTGACAGTTAGAAAAATACTTTTTGAATTACATTACATTGCACTTTTTAAAAGGTTATGAATACAATTGTTTTTCTCCATAGCCTTTTATCAACCCTTTGTTTGAAGTGTCTAATTATAAATGTTCCTTTCAGACACTAACAAACAATGCATTGACAAAGTAGCAATTGATACTTACAGCGAAAGTTTTAATACCCAATATGAGGCTTACTCTTGTGAATCGGTAGGGGACGCTTATAGTAGAATATGTGGCACCAATGAAGACCAAAAAATTTACTTGGGGAATATTGCCTCTTATAATGATTGGAGTACATCTAAGTATGCGAGTCATTTTTCACTTTGATCTGATTAATAACCACAAATACTTTTCAGCCAAAAATCCAGGGTTTTCTACGTACCTATTGTAAATAAAACAATTACTACGAAACCACCAGTAGCAGGAACAGGTAATTGGACCTTTTTTAATCATTCACCAATGGCATTGTAAGGTTTAAAAATGTTTCTTCGAGAAGGGTTTTTTTGGAAAAACATATACTGATTACTGATCTTTAAATATTATAGGACTTAAAAATTATGTATTGATATGCTTATAATCAGGGTCGTGACTACACAGAGGCCCAGGACCCCGATGGATGTGAGGTCCCAGAAAAGCTCAAAAAAATATATTTTCTTAGCTTACTTTGATATATATCTTCTATTTATATCTGTGGTTCCTTAGTGAAGTGACGTAAGTCTATTTTGACATTTTTCGAGATATCGCGATTTTAAGTTCTATAGACATATTTGAAAATAGACTTAGGTTGTGTTTACATATTCTAATTTTTGACAAATAAGACTGAATTAGGAATTCTCTTTGTGACAGTTGATGGAGGGTTGAATGGAATTTAAAATACACTATAATCTCATTTTCGAAAAAAAAATGGACTTATTGAATTTACTAAAGAGCCACTGATATATAAGTTGTGTTTATATATTTAATTTGTTTGTTTTTCATACCTATCCATCCAGTAAATATAACGCTGAAATTGTTTGACTTAAAATAACTAAGGGGCCAATTTTAAAGTTTTGCCCAGGGCCTACAAAAGCTAATTACGACCTTGATCAAAATACATACATAACATTGTATTGTTCATTTATGCATTATTGGGAGATCATCAATTTAATCTTAATTTTCAAAATTGGTTTGAGCCATTAAAATGCCTGCTTACCTATTAATAAACGATGCCATAATAAAAAATAAACAGTAACGGATCATCAATTAAAAATATTTACTCATAATTTATTAACAATTATAAACAATGGAGAGAAAACAACTTCATCAAAGTAACACTTAAAGTATTGTAATATTGTGTTACAAAAAAAAAAAAATGTTTTTCTTATGTTGTCCAAAAATTGAAAGTCAGAAATTTTAGTGCCAAAACGAACTCTTAATATCAATATTAATATTTCCTTCAATCCATTTTTTCATTTTCCGTTTAAATAACACGAGATTATTTTTTTTTTTAATTTGCATAACTTTTGAACAGTTTATTGTAACAAAAATAATTAAGAGCTCGTTGTGGCACTAACATTTTTCTTTTAATATATACTATCATTAATTAAACAAAAGAAAATATTCTTTGACTCACCCTAGTGTACTTACGTAATAAAAAAGATTATCATTCTAATTTTCAGATGAACCCACAGGTACTTATCCAACTCAACAAACTGACTCTTCTATTCCTGGTGGTCCTCTTCCATCAGGCACTAATCCAACACACATTCCTTCAACACAAAACACTAATCAACCAGGTACTTTTCCAACAAACACTTATTCAACATACACCTCTTCACCAAACATTCAGCCAGAAAATACTTATCCACCAAACACTTATCCAACTAGTACTCCGTCACCATACCCTAATCCAGCGAACACATATACATCAAGCATACCATCAACCTCTTACACACATGAGGGTGTGAGCATGACTACGTCTCCTTCAGGTTCCATACCTCAACACACATCTCAAGCAGGCATGGTTACAGATCAATCTGGATCAACTCAGACCATTGGTACTATCAAGCCCGGCGACCAAACCAAAACTACACCCAAACCTACCACAACTACCAAGAAGCCTACCACTAAAAAACCAATTACTACAACTAAAAAGCCTGCTAAAAAAAGTGGTGCTTCAAAACTCTCAATGAGTGACGTGATAACATCGCTTCTAATGGTTGTTTTCATCGTTTTCTGAACATCATTCGATAAAAACTAATTGCAATAGAAAATTTTTTGTATGACAACCGTATATATATTTTTTTCAAACAGTTTGGTTCTATAATATAAAATTTTGTTTAAATTCTTTGTATTAGGTATTTATTAAAATGCTTTTGCATTAGCATGTTTTGTATGCAGCCAAATGATTACAATAAATTGATTTGTTACCAACAAAACAACTTTTATTGCTAAACAATGAGTGCTCAAAAAATAACATGTGTTATATAATAATATACTCTCCATAATGTTTTCTATAGAATAATTAGTGGCTTGGCCCGTGAAAAATCACTGGTATCTATAGCTGTATGTACTACATATGTTGGCTAAGAAAAGATTTCCACAACTCTGCTGTTTACCGGATGCCAAAATTTGGCGACGGATTCTTATAGATCTCGCTATAATAAATCGAAAATGAAAAATACAATTTTTTGAGTTTTCGATTAGTTTCGGTAAATCAAATTTTAAAAGTTACATCGGAAACGTTAATTGGAATAAAAAACAACGCGATGGTCACAACTAACTTTAATTTTCTCTTGAAAATTAAGTTGGGATTAATTTCGTTTTATTTTGGGGCCTCCAAACTCCTGCTGGAGGCTGAATCCCCAAGCCCCACTTCTAAGATAGTTGCGAGGTGTATCCTTTAATATCCAAGTCGTAGAGTATTGTGAGGTATTTTGACACAACATTGGAAATTTACTATTATGCTTATTGTAGAAAGTATTGCTTTGTTGATACAAGTATGTGCAAGTATGTATGCGTGTGAGTAGCGCCGTCAGCGCATAACTACAGTGGAACACGCTCGCACAATGAGACGGTTGAAAACCATCATAGATAGAAGTCGCATTTAGAAGAGTACTAAGTTTTGTTATTAATCAACAATCAAATAAACAATTATTACAATTTATTGTGTTGTTATTTCACAAGCACCAAATCCTACACTTATGAAATATTCAACCAGGAAAATACTTCAGACGATCTTTATTAATCTTATCTGCCAAATATTCATTATTTTTATTCGGTGAGCTATCTGTTTTCTCATTTTTTCATATTTAGAATAAAGTCTTTAGGGAACCTAAAAAATTATAGGTCATTTCTTCCGGGCATGTTAACATAATTAGTGCATAATACCCCATACAAAGTTTAGCGACAGGGCCATTAATGGACCATTACTTGATCAGAGATGCTAGTTGTTGGCCCAACATTGGCAACTGTTAACGGCCCAAGTACGGTTGTCAGCTGGATGATAACCCCGGGCCGCTAATGGCAGTCGACTATCGGCCGACTGCAGTAAAAGTTACCGGGCCGTTAATAGAAACCAACAATCGGCCAACTGCAGTAAAAATTACTGGGCCGTTAATGGCAAATATTATAAATTAATAAAACTACTTAAATACTGAAACAAAATGATATAAATCAGCTCAACGATTATTATGATACAATCATTTCTTCACTTTATAATACATACAATCTTAGTAAAAAATCAGACAAAATCAATAATTAATACAAAAGTAAAATTTTAAACCTGGCGTACACAACACGCACTCTAAAATTAAAAGGGAATTTTCGTTGGTTTATAATGAAGATCTTCTTTCTTATCGCCCATTCTCACGGTCCACCCAACCAGATAGCCATCGCCCTAATTTACCAGCGAAATTTTTAGATTCCTCTGCATCCTCAAACTTTTCAGTTACAGCATCTAGAATATGCAAAATCAATTATAAATAAAATTGTTTTTAAGACACAATATTTGCGAGTGAAGGAGTTAGAACTAAAATAGTATAAGAGGTGAAAAAAGGAGATTTACTTTCATAAGGGTATGAAAAGAACATTTTAACTGCAAAACCAATCTTAAGATGAAAAAATTCTCTAAAAAAATAACTAAATGACTCACCTGCATAATAATGAATTTCTACTAGATATTTATCCCAATTTTCATTTGCATCGCTTAAGTCTGCAGCAAAATTATCAACTTTAGGATACTCATCAGCCGGTGGATATTTACAAAGTAAAATGCCATTTTCTTCTAGAATCCACTTGGATGGAATTAGATCAATGGTTTTTGTATCCTCAACATTTTCTAAAAAATCAACGACTGCGTAGAGTTTCTACCATAAAATCCTTCCATCTGTAACATTAAATTTCACTATTAATATTTTTTATTTGATTATTTCACACTATGAGAAAACTATTAGATTATCAGGTAAATAATTATAAATTATCTATAGTTTAATTTGAGAGAATATATTATTATTCAATTATTAAATAGAACTACTTACTTTAATCACTAGTCAGAGACTTTAATAGACTGGTTATCAACAGGCGATATAGTAATAGACGAACTATTCTGAAATACAATAATACACTTTAAACACTTTACCATGCGACTGTATTGTTTAACGACAACTTTTGTGTTAACGAAACGAATCGAATATTTGAAAATAATTGACGCAATTGCAGTGAAAAAAAAAATGCATTTGAAATTTATGTTTCAAATAGATTTATTTTGTTCATATCCATTATTAATTTATAATTTAAATGTTCATGGGATTGTGAATGAATAAAGCATATTAGTTAATGTACAATGATTTTTATTAAATCTTCATATTACGTTTCGTTCCTTTCAGCACATTATATTTTATAAAAAACGCTTGATCCATTATCCATTATCAATTATTTTTCTTTTTACACAATTTATTTTATATAATATTAACACATATTACCTACACCTTAAACATAAGTCAAATATAATAGACTCAAAGTGACGTTTAACTCAGGGTGACTTAGGGCCCCTCAGGGTACTTAGAGTTTATAGTAAGTCATCTGACTTTTAATTATTTGCGCATGAGCAAAAAATTATTTAGCCAGACTTCGGCCTATGGTTGGTCGACGAACGAATATTGAATGATGATCGAATAGACGGAGATCGGCAATTAACCAGATATGGCCCATTAACAAATTCCCATTAATAGGCCGAGTGTTGATAGCCAGACATCGGCCGATAAACGGGGCTTTTGTCATTAACGGCGACTTTGTATGGGACAACACAGCATATCCTTCGTTTTCTATTTGGAATCATTAATGGCTAAAATAATTTATTAATTATTTTATCGAATAATGTATCGAATAATTAAATATCGCTCAAAAATATTGATCCATCAAACAAATAATATCGATATGTAGATGTATCGATTTTATGTTGTGGCAAGCCACGACGCACGCAAATAGCCTCAAATGGTTTAGGTAGTTACGGATTAAGATACCAGATCTAAAAGTATCCGACTATTCTTCACGAAATCCTGAAAGAACCTGTTTGGAGTGATTTGTCTTAAAATAAATATTCATTACCCACTTAATGGCGCAGTGGTTAGGGTACGAACAGAACAAGTAGGTCGCGGTCGAGGTGGCGGTCGCGATCGCTGCTAGTAGTTAAGTCGCGGTCGATGTCGACAGCACATAACAAGGAGGTTACCAGGGATGCTCGATGTCAAGCTAGGCCTACTGTCAAGTGAACACGTTCTGTCAAGTTCCTTCATTTAGCACTTGAAAACGAACTTAATAATCAAATACAAAAACAATAACAATAAATTGAAACAATTTGGCTTTGAACGCACCAATCACAGAAAAGCATCCTTGTAGACCGCGCAGTAGACATCCATGTAAATCAAACTCATTTGATTTTCAAAAGCATCGATGTAAGCCTCCTGGATGTCATCGCTCTAAACCTCCACCGCGACCTACTTGTTCTGTTCTCTTCCATTAATTTCAATGTGTTTGATTTACATGGATGTCGGCATCGACCGCAACCGCGAAAGCCACCTCGACCGCGACCTACTTGTTCTGTTCGTACCCTTAGAGCAATTGCTCTCTCCGCTATATGCGCCCGTGGTTCTGGGTTCGATCCCCGTCGAATCCCTAGATATAAGATTAAGAAATTAAAATTTAAGACCTACAGAATATTTCTGTGTGTAAGACAGTCGTGATATGACCATAGATGTAAAAGCGACTATAAACACCAAAAATAAAAAAAAATCATTATATTGCTTTCAGAAGCGTGGGTGGTGCTAACAATTCCCCTGCACCAGGCACCCAATGATCAAGATGCTGGACAATAAAAGTGGTCAAAAATTAAGATTCCGTGTGATCCTTTTACCTGGCATCGTAAATCACGCTGAGGCCGCTCTGGCTCTGATTGCTTCATCGTGTGAGGCGCTACGTGTCACAGTGGGGAATAGCCAAAAAGCAGAAAAAAATATCTCGAGAACGGATTAACATAAAAACCTAGGGCTGGTTTCCTTCGACTCAGAGCAAATTAAAACATCAATTTCAATTTTTTTTTTTTAAATTTTGAAGAAAATTAAATAACAAATGACGAAATAGAGCCTATTGGCAAGATAAAAATTTCTGAAATTTTGGAAATAAGGTTGTATTCATCAAAACAAGTAGCAACAAGTATTTTGAATGTATACTTAAATTAAATAATGTTTACATTTAAAAATTTAAAGAAGCTTAAAGACAATTTTGTAAATAATAAGACTATGGATTGTGTTTTGACGTGGAGAGTGGAGACATGTATTATCTGATCCAATTGGGAACTGATAAATCAAACTTAAAGAATATATTGTCACAATCTCAAGATGGAGAAACGTCGCCATTTTAATGCCAGTGGGTGGGTACACCTACTCTTACCTGGTCTCAGCGTGAGTGGGCTTAACCATCAGCCAGCCCAAAATGAAGCGATATGGTTGGGATGGGGCTTGCCGGGCGGGGCATTTTAAAGTAATTAAGAGAATATTTCTAGCACATTCTACCGTTCCAAGAAAACTAGAAAGAGGTGGCGACAACTAGAATCCAAGAAAATTAGAAAGTTGTGGCTCCTGGCAAAGGAAAAATGGAATGGAATGTGCTAGACAGATTCTAAAACCTTATATAAGCCCGGGGCAAGCATAAGGCGGAAAGTATTGAATAAATCTTCAAACGTGTGATATAAATCTTCGCCGAGTATTGAAATAAATAGAGTACGCGAAAAGTTTTGAAATAAAATCGTGGACGCGAACAATCTCTCGTGATAGTGAACAGTGTTAAAATAAATAGTGAGAATGGCCAGTGTTTATATAAATAGTGAACTGTGTGAAATAAATTGTGAACATTGTAAACAAGAGAACAAGAGTGCAATAGTGAGTGACAATAATTAGTGAATAACTGACTGTGAAAACTAACTCATTGTTAACGTGTAGTTTATAAGTTTATATGTATGATGCTTAACAGATTTTAGACTATGTGAAACAATTTGTCAATTGTGTAAACATGACAGTATAACAAATAGGGGCGAACTTTAATTAATTCCTTTCTTTGCGGTGTTATTATCGGATGAGCAGATAAAAGCAGACGATTTTTGTTCTTATCTTCACTTTAACATGCCTAATTTGAAAAGTGATCATCCATATCTTGGAGGAACCGGAGCTTTTTTTGTAACCTTAGCTATTCTAAATGCTTATTTAAAATTCGTAACTTGTAACTTTGTAGAGCGCTCTAATTTTTTTTTGCCCAATTCGACTTGCATGTGGGTTAGTTGACCATCGTAGAGCAGGAACAAAATTTAATAATTTTTTTCTGCCTCTTATATATAAGTTTATATATAATAGTTTATATATATAGTTTATATATAAACTATATATATAGTTTATATATATAGTTTATATATAAACTATATATATAGTTTATATATATAGTTTATATATAATCTTAATAATTTTATATCACTCATTTAGAGTAGTGTGTAATTTGGTCAAACGTCCATTATTCTGACATTGGGCCTAAATTAATGGGCACACCATTGAAACAGTGAAAACAATCATGCTGTTCCAGATCCGGTATTTTATATTGTGTGAGAATCTCAAACTAGATAATTGAAATCATAGGCCAGTCAAAATCGACATAAATATAGCTAAATTCGCAATACATGATATATGTATCTCTGCTATATTTTTGATTTATTATATTTAGTATGTTGTTTGGACCCATTAGAGCTATGTATTCTCAAGTTTGCAACTCTCAAAAAGTTATGGAAAAATTTTTATAGAGGAAAAACCGGGAAAATTGAACTTGTTTCAGATACTGCTCGGTATTTCGTAATCTATGCATTTTTATTCGAAAACTATTCTGTACGTTTTTTAAGAGTATTAAAGTTTTTACAAATTAAGCCCAACCGAAGCTCTGCAGGTCAATGGGTTCCCGAGTTACGGCACTTTGAAAATTGGCCTGTTTTTATAAAATTGAAAATGTTAGTTTTAGACCTTCTTTGAATTGAAGTTGAAACCATTGATCCTATGCGCCAAACTTATTGCATATAATTTGTATACGATTTAGTAAGCTAAAAATTAAGAGCAAAGCGAGGCCTGTAAGTCTCGCAGTTCTCTAACAATCTTAGAGAACCCATATAAATTAAAATCACTTTTTGGTGGGTACTGCAGCATTGGTGTCAGGGTCGTCAGGGTTTTCTTGAGGTTCGTCACCGTCGTCCTCTTCATTACAGTTTTGCACATTTCCCCACAGCAGGTATCACACATCGCAGAACATCTAAGCCCTGCTTTCAGGCCAGTGCAGCCAGCTCTCAACACCCCTTCTTGCATTTGCAAAAGAGGAGTCTTAGAAGCTCTAGGGGGCAGTAGGATCTCTGCTCGTAGGATCAACGGTAAACAACCCATTTTTACAATAAGAGCGAAAACAAATAAACTGTATTTAGGAAATATACATGCTATACAAATATACATATACACTTTAACTCCTAGTCCATACATTTTTCTTCGAAAGCTATTCTGTACGTTATTTAAGAGCATTAAATGTGTTATAAATTAAGCCCAATCGGAACTCTGTACATTGATAGGTTACTAAGTAACGGCAATTTTTTCAGTTTTTCAAAAATAGAAATTTTTAGTTTTAGACCTTTTTGGTATCGAAGTTGCGTTGACACCATTGATCCTATGATCAGAACTTATGAATATATTTTGTAGGCAATTTAATAAGCTTTAAATAAAGTGCAGAGCGGGGTCTGTAAGTTTCGTAGTTCTCTCAAAATCTGTTAAGAAAACCATAAAAGATGAAATTGCAATTACCCAGAAATGTATCGTAACACTTTTTTGCTATCTGAAGTGATTTTTAAACATGTATGACGTCGGCTGGAATCCTCCACATTGTCAGTTGGCAAGCTCCTGCCCCGCAGAGCTCCTAAGACTCCTCTTTTGCAAATACAAGTAGGGGTGTTGAGAGGTAACTGCACTGGCTTGAAAGCAGGGCTTAGATGTTCTGCGATGTGTGATACGTGCTTTGGGGAAATGTGCAAAACTGCAATGAAGAGGACGACGGTGACGAACCTCAAGAAAACCCTGACGATCCAGCAATGCTGCAGTACCCACCAAAAAGTGATTTTACTTTATATGGGTTCTCTAAGATTGTTAGAGAACTGCGAGACTTACAGCCTCGCTTTGCTCTTAATTTTTAGCTAATTACATCGTATACAAATTATATGCAATAAGTTTTGCGCGTAGGATCAATGGTTTCGACGCAACTTTGATCCAAAGAAGGTCTAGAAATATAAATTTTCAATTTTTCAAAAAACAGGCCTATTTTCAAAGTGCCGTAACTCGGGAACCCATTGACCTGCAGAGCTTCGGTTGGGCTTAATTTGTAAAAACTTTAATACTCTTAAAAAACGTACAGAATAGTTTTCGAATAAAAATGCATAGATTACGAAATACCGAGCAGAATCTGAAACAAGTTCAAAAATTTCACGGTTTTTCCTCTATTAAAATTTTTCCATAACTTTTTGAGAGTTGCAAATTTGAGAATACATAGCTCTAATGGGTCCAAACAATATACTAAAAAATCAGAGATACATCATGTTTTGCGAATTTATTGTTGATTTTGACCGGGCTGTCAGCACTTTTGAAAATCGAATTTTTTCCCATCTGGCACTAATGTGCGTCGGGTCCGTCGGGTCACTATTGTTAAGTTGTCATGGTTACATTTGTCACACCGGTCATAACTAGCAGAAATTTATAAATTCAAGAATGCTGATTTTGAAGACGATAATTTTTATATTGTGTTGTATATTTATTTTATGTGATGGCCAATATAATTCTAGTTTGTATACTTTTTTTAAAAGTGGTATAAGTCCTATTTATACAATATTACAAGCGATAAACAGGTTTTGTTTTTGATTTTGAATAGTACCAATTACATTATAGAGTGATAAAAGGTTAACATTTTTGGGATTTTACAAAAAAAGTCTCTATTAGGTACCTATGGACTTATAATACTTTTAAACTGCGTTATTTGGTATTTTAAATATGGTATTATAAAAATAAATTTCTATTTTTAATAGGCAATGAACCAAATACCGATAACTACCAGCTATACATAAAAAGGTGAGGACATTTCTTTTAAAGCTATTTCAACTTATGTACTGCAATATTATTATTTGTTTTAGATTATATCTATAGCAATTAAAAAATTATTTACCATATTTTTCGATATATAATGCGCACTCCTAACATTTTAGGAATTCCTTGTTTATGTCCAGTTAGGAGAAAGGTGTACAAGATGATCCCTCTAAGCAAGAATTGAAATAAAATATACATATTTCCCTGTGAAACAAACATGAGAGCATTATTAGTGCCATATACGTTTATCTAACTTTTATCATACTCAGAATTTTTAATTAATTAAGTTTACAGAATAATATTTACATATTTTTTAAACTCCACAAAGTAATCATCTTATAACCACGGTGGCTAAGATGATCCTTATCACCCTATCAATGTCGAGCAACTTTTTATTTTTTCAAAAATAAAAAAAGTTAAAGCGAAAATCAAAATTATAAAAAGTCTTTTTTTAAGATAATTTTTATAATTCAGCATAACATATACTCAGGTTTATAACTCAATAAAATAAACTCTAAAAAAACTGATCCAGTATTCTGAGTAGTGGCTTCATTATGCAACTTTTCTTAATTGTGCTACACATTTCACAAATAAATGAATTTGGACCATCGTTATCAATTCCGGCACAAGCTTCATGCCACCATTTTCCACAAGCACAACACTTGATCTACCTTTCACCCTTGATATCACTGAAAAACTTTTCCGTGCCATAAAGGCATTCTGTGTCATCTTCCTCAGATGACTCAGACGAGAAATATGATGTTTTCTTAAACTTAATATATAAGTATGTACATAAAAATCCCGGAGATCATCTTGTACACAAGGAAGGGAATCAAGTTGCCCCTAGTGCAGCTTTTTATTCAAAGTTAATCAACATAACCCATAATCACACCACTATTTCCAAGTAACCCAAAAATCAAAATTAGGTGTATTAGAATGTCACAAACACAAGAGTAATTGCGCTTACTATAGTATTTAATAGAAGTATTGTAAAATTTAATTCATTCTTATCTTACTAAGCATAAGTTATATTTTTTTCTGTAAAATCCAACACACTGGTTATAGTTATACTGTCTTTGCAAATGAACACTGGCGGGGAGGTATTCGAGGCTATGTTTTGTCAAAATTTCAACTAGATAGCGTTAGCTGTCTGGGCGCAATCAAAAAGGAGCATCTTACCTCATGGGATCATCTTGTACACCTTTCCCTTATATACATATACCTAAAATGCTTATATAATAGGTACCTATATCTTTTCTATTGTATAACGCGCAAGTTCCTATTGACTCAAAATTTAACTTTTTTGTGTACATAACGCGCTTGTTATCTGCCAAAAAGTACGGTAATATGTTAGAAATATGTAATACAAGTACCTATATAGAATTATAAAAATTTTATACAAAACATTTTCCAACTTTGCTTTGAGTTCTTAATTATAACACATTATAAAACTCCTGCACTTAACGTCTTTGATATGCACTGTCTTAAATTTCACAACATAAGCATTATAAAAAAGCCCAAACCAATTGAATGTAGTACAAAATGAAACTTTTTTTTTGATAATTTTTGTAAAGTAAATAAAATGAAGTTGTTTAAAAGGCAGAACAGTAAGGAACAATTTGAAATTGTTGATGATATCGCTAATTCAATCTCCATTGACTACAAATTAAAAACAAAAGTCTTATTTCCATCAACTGATGAAAATTGTCATGGCAAATTTGCGAATAATGTAACCAAAAGTGAGATTAAGATTTTTATCAATAGTATAAGTTATTTTTATAACATTTTAATTTTGCCTCGTAGCATTTTTTTTGTTTGGAAATGACTTTAACATTATTTGCATTAACTACAAAAACTCTTTGACATGTGAAAGTATCAACGCATTAGCTACATTTGTAAGAAAAAATGTAATAAATTTGAGTTTACCAAATACCCATTTTATTGGATATAACCGAGGAAATTCAATTTTGTATGAATGTGTGAAACTATTATTAGCTGACGGTCTTAAACTATTCCAGATAACTCGTAAGTACATAAATAAATACGAAACATGATTTCCATTTTAAGCAAATGTTAAAAATAGTTCTAGATCCTGTCAAAGTTCCTAATTGTCCTAAAATATTAAATTTTAATGGAACAATGGCTTCCTACATCGAGTCGCTACATACAAGTGCTTTTTTCAATGATGAAGATTTGAACTATCCCAATTTTGATATAATGGATTTTTATCCAAATGGGGGAACGTTACAGCCATATTGTTCAAGAGACATACGTAAGTTTTATTTAATAAATATTAAGTACAATACAAAATGTTTTGAAAACAAGAGATTTCTAAATTAAGAAGCTCTATCAGCGAGCAAAATTAATATTTAATAGTTAATAGTTAATTAGTAGTCCGCGTTTCAATCCCAATTAAATTTTTATGGGTTTTCGGATTCGTTGGTTGCTAATAATCGTAATAGTCGATGTGCCCTTAAATTAAAAAAAAAAACTTATATACAATGTATATGTAATAGGCATATGCTACAGCCCAGGGCACCATAGTTTCAAATGTACTCAGCCTCCATTGAAAACAATAGACGATGCGGTGAAAAAAAATGTCCAAAACTAAAAAAAATATCTGATAATAATCTTACACTTCTTGTAGTGCTATACTACAATATTTTATCAGAAGAAACTTATTAATGTTTTTTCCAAATTGTTATGCTATATAAAAGATTTTTTGACCTTGTCAACCACTAGCTGTGAAGTGCAGCGCTCTTTCTCAAGGATGTTGTTTACAGAAAATAAATATAGGACAACAATGTCGAACAATCGACCAGATCATCTATGAGTTCTTTTCATAAATTACGATTTAATAAAGAACTTACTTTCTACTTATACTTTCATTACTACAATTAATAGTGTTTTGACAAAATGGCAATTAGTTGAGTAATAAGCTAAACCTTTAAGTGATACAAGCCCAGTTCTCCAAAATTCTCGATGTTTCTCTGCATATTGGTGGATCAATTCTATGCTGTAGAAGAATAAATCATCAGTTAATTTTAAGAGAAATATCAACATTATCAAATTAAAACTCGTATACATATGTTTGTAGGTAATCTTATTTTCTTTAAATTACGTGCAGAGCGGGGTCTGTAAGCCTCGTAGTTCTCTTAAATTCTTAAAAAAAACAGAAGAGGTAAAGTCACATTTTCCTAGAAATTTACCTAAACACTTTTTTGTTGCATGAAGTGATTTTTAAGCATGTATGACCCGGCTGGACTCATCCGAATTGCCAGTCGGCAAGATCCTGCCCCCGGAAAGCTACTAAAACACCTCTCTTGTAAATGCAAGAAGGGGTGTTGAGTGATGGCTGCACTTGCCTGAAAGCAGGGCCTAGATGTTCTACGATGTGTGCTATCTGCTCTGGAAAAATGTTCAAAACTCCAATGAAGAGGACGACGGTGGCTAGCCTCAAATAAACCCTGACGTTCCACTAATACTGGAGTACCCATCAAAATGCGATTTTACCTTATATGAGTTCTCTAAAATTTTGAGAGAACTACGAGCCTTACAGATCCCGCTTTGTACTTAATTTAACGCTAATTAAATTGTCTACAAATTATATTCAATAAGTTCTTCTCGTAGGATCAACGGTTTCGACGCAACTTCGATCCAAAAAAGGTCTAAAACTAAAATTTTCAATTTTGAGAAAACTGGCCTATTTTCAAAGTGCCGTAACTCAGTGATCCATTAACATGCAGAGCTCCGGTTGGGCCTAAGCTTTGGTTTTTAAGGAAAGCGGTGCCGCTATATGACGGCCAACAAATAGCGGTGGATCACGTCATTGAAACGTAGTTTGTGCAAATCAAAAGGGCCAAAAGGGCCAAAAGTGTTGGTTTCCTAGGAAACGTTGAAATACATTGGAACGTCAACAAGAGGTACCGCTATTTTACATGACGACCGTCATAATGGTGATAAACAAGTATCCAACAATTTGTACGGTAGCGATGACCGTCATCTGTGCAGAGCCGTATGGTTTTTGCAACGTAAAAAACGCTGCATTTGGTGTCAAAAATTTGCTCTAGCTACTAATAATTTATAGAAATATGAAAGCATGGGGTCCCAATTGAACCGAAAAATCACCGGGAAAAATCCCCGAAATCTCGACCTCTGAGCGGACCCTACATCTGTGTTTATGTGTGAAAGTTTTGTTCTATCATAATTTTGATTGAGGAAAAGAATGAGCTTTTAATCGATTTCGTAAGAAACCATGAAGCTTGATATAATATATTAAAAAGCAGGGAGTATAAGAAATTTATAAAGCACTTTCTATAGTCTATATCACATTTTTTTAATATCATTTTTAAACATCCCACTTATTTCCGAATGATATAGTTTTCTCTTCCGATGATTCCTCATCTTCCAAATATACTATCAGTGCTATATGTCTAAATCATCCATTCTACACCGCAGTTGAGGACTAAATAGGTACTTTGCTTTAGTAGATCATCTTAATAGTTAGTTAAGTAAACTAACAACTATCCGCATTGCTAAGAGATGGCTGTCTTGGTGACGTCATCCACCGCTATTTGTTGGCCGTCATAAAGCGGCACCGTTTTCCTTAAAAACCATAGCTTTAGTTTGTAATATATAATAATGTATAGGGTAAAAGTGGGAGAAACGCCATATCTTCGCTAACTCCCTATGTGAGATATAGAGATATTTATATTTCTCACAATAATTTACTTTAAGTACTTAGACAATGAAATTTGTCAATTCCTGTTTGGCTACGCTCAAGGATAACGTATTTATAAAGGATTAATTGATTTTGTTTTTCATTTTTTTGAAAATAATTTTATGTAAATGCAGTTTCAGTGAATGTTACAAGAAAAAACAGGTAAAGTAAGGTAAGTAGTGGTTTTAATAAGTCGTTTTGTTTGTTCTTAATTTATTTAACTATATATTTCCCATAAATGTTTTACGCGTTTTTTTTTCAAGGGGTATGGCGTCTCTCCCACCAAATGAGGAGAGATGCCATACTTTGCAAACTCCTTTTTTCTTTGTGTAATCTTTCGAATGCTTTTATGTTTTAGATAGATTCATCACAAGATTACAGGTTGGATCATCAATTGGGAAAGATTGGGGAAAACAGCTACAGTAGGGAATGCCACATCAGGCTTCAAAGCTTGTGAAATATTTCTATTCAACCCAAATGCTATTTCTTCGCTGCGTCTGATTTAATTGAAGTATCGCCTCCAACATTTCCTTCCAATGAACCTCAATTCCTATCATGACCTTCAACTTCTAGATAAGCATATCAACTTATTGGGCTTACAAAGAAAGCCCTACAAAACTTCTCGAAGAGTCAAATCCAAACCCTAAACTTCCCAGCTCGACAGTAAAACGAAAACAAATCGCCCGTATCATAAACAATCTGGACCTAATAAAAGGAGCAGCTAAAAACGTAAGCTGGATGGTGCAAGATCAGCATCCTCACCACAACAGCAACTTGCATCCCGTCCAATTGTAGATGATAACAATGAGTGCACTGAGTGTTAGGAGACTATTATCCAACCAAAAAAAAAAAAAAACATTGATTAGATTAAATGTTCTAGGTGCCTCAAATAGCTTCGCGAGTCATGCACAATGTACTCTCCACATTGCAACAAATGTGGAGAAGAAATATTAAGAAAAAAAAACAAATAAATCCATCATGAAATGGTACACACTGTATGCCATACAGTATGGCATCTTTCCCACACTATATGGGAGAGATGGCCCTTTGCCAACTTTTATTTTTTCTTTTTTCTTTTCAAAGACAAAAATATTCTGATTTTTATTATATAGAGTACTAATGTATCTGTAAAAAAATAAATGGGTTTAATATATCCCTTTTTTATTATTTAAAACTCTTTTCTACAAAAAGTATGGCGTCTCTCCTACTTTTACTATATAATATATATACTTTGATGCTCTTAAAAAACGCGCAGAATACCTTTCGAAGAAAAATACATGGATTAGGAGATCTGAGCAGAATCTGAAACAAGTTCAAATTTTTCATGGTTTTTTCTCTATAAAAATTTTTCCACTACTTTTTGAGAGTTGCAAACTTGAGAATACATAACCCTAATGGGTCCAAACAGTATACTAAAAAAACAAAAATACATTATGTTTTGCGAATTTATTGTTGATTTTGACTGGCCTATAAATAACTAACAATCAAAAAAATTATATTTTATATTATTGTTCATGAAAAATTCTGTTGCGATCTAATAGTAGCGGGTGCACATAAATAGATCCGCGGGCGCAATGGCGCCCGCGGGCACGAGGTTTGGAGCTCTGGGTGTAGACTGTAAACAATAGAGGTTAGATCTACTAGATCTCTATTATCCTTCCTCCATTTTTATGCATCAGTGGCACTGGGTGCGATTCCTGTTGAATCATACACATTAAGACATTTAATGAATAAGACCAATAACCTAAAAGAATTTTTTGTAACTTTACAGCCATCATGACTTTACAGTCATGATATGACCGCAGATGTTAATTTGATTAAAATATTTTTTTTTGTAACTCTTACAAACTAATTCTTAGTTCTTACTAAGTTATTATTAAAATATGTATAAAATATGTAGGTATTTAATTTATATTCAAGGAAATACAAAAATAGAGACTTTTCAATCCATCTCTCTCTCAAGTCTCATATCCGGTCAGTCAGGTGAAAAAACTCAGAACATTGTTTAAAAAGGTCTTACATAATTTTTCGTCGTTAAGAGTTCGTCGTATTTGTTTAAGTTGAAGAATTTTATGACCAAATTTATTTATTTATACTTTTAATAGCGTTATGTTGATGTTGATGTTGATATTGATGCAATTTCAACATAGCATTTGCATAGGGTCACGTATTTTTGTACTACAACAGATGTTCTTATTTAACAGAACAAAACTTGAAAGAAGTTATGCCTAAACTATAATTTTAAGTATTAGGTAAGAGTATAAAAGAAACGTTTGGTTAAAATGAAAAATGTTTCTTCTAACTTAAGGATGTTCAAGTTTCTGTACAACGAGTTTTTATATAATTTTACCATAAAAATTTTTTTCTAGTTAAATGTAGCAGAGAAAAATCTATTTTGTATTACATAATGAGCATCCCTTTACCGAACATGTACCATGCATTTAAATGCAATAATTTAGCAGATGCTATAAATAAGAATTGTAATATTAGCACAACAGTTTTCTTTGGAAATATTGAAAGCTATGGGTAGGTGAAAGACATATTAACAACATGTTTATTTTTAATTAACTAATTAATTTTTTTTAGGAATGAGACCGGGCTGTATTACTTTAAAACAATGTCTGGAAGCTTTGCTGAAAAATCTGCCGCTAAGAAAAATTATGAATTTTTATTATTTAATCCAATTATATTACTAATTAATCATTTAGCAGTCAGTTTCTTGTTATTGTGATTGCTTTCTTATTTTTGGAAAATCTATAAATAGAAGAACTTGATGCAAATTTTTTTTATCTAAACTATAAAAATTTTTACTATTTTGAAATTGTTTCTTTACACACCCAACGTTTCTATTTTCTTATTTGATGTTTGTCGCAATCAAAAATCTGAAAATAAAAATAATTATGACCAGTTCGACGTTTATTTGCTTAATATTTATATGTTCTACATTCGTTTTATTGCCGTTCATAAAATTATTATATTTATGGTACGGCTTTCCAATTTTTACTATAAGTTTTTTGGTTAGCATGTATACTTTTATTACGAAATAATTATGAGAAATTGAGATTAGAAGCAAAACGACTCAACCAAATTAATTGTAAAAACCTATGAGAATATAACAAATTTCACAAAGACACAAGAAATAATTAAAATTAAGGAATACATCCCTGGCAATATCAATAACTTAATTGAAATATGCATAATATACGTTAAGTAAACATTTTAATTTCTTTATATTTTTTGATTATTTAACTGTTTATTTTTACAATTAAATACCTACAAATGTTTTTTTTTCTTTTGAACCAATTTTGTGATTTCAGGTGTATTTTGTGTAGGTTATTTATTCATAAAATACAACTGATTGTTTGAAATGCATATTAAAAATTTATCAGCCCGTAAATTGCTTTTATTTTGTGCTGTTTTAGCGTTTCAATGTACGAATAAATCAGAAACAAGGTGTGTAGAAGTTTTTTTATTGATACCAAAAATTTTTCCATTTTAGTTTTTAGTCTGGTAATTTCGAATGAAAAGGAAATTTATTTCCATGTGTATAATAGGTACGTTATTTATTATCTTTTTAAAATGCTTTAGAGTTTTAAAACTAAAATGTTGTAGAGATTTTTCCAACGATGCAGAGGTTGTAAAAAGTTTAAAAGATTCAAAAATATTTTGCAAAGATAAACACAGTAAAATTTTAGTTCACGGATTTGGAGCAAACTGTACTCTAGAATTTGCAATACCTAATAAAAATGGTAAATTTACTATTATTTACAATTATTTTTCAAAACATCAAAGAAATTGTATTCAATTTTGTTTTTTTAAGCATTTTTAAAAATGATTGATTGCAATGTTATTTGCGTGGATTGGAGTGTTGATGCAAAATATTTAGGGATAGCTACCAAGCAAGTGTTAAGCACAGCGGAATTTATTTTTAATGATTTTGAAAAAATTATTGTCCCTGAAAATGTTCATTTCCTTGGACATAGTTTAGGAGCTCAAATTTCGGGAGTAATTGGCCATTTTTATCGAAATTTAAAAAATACTCAAATTGGTCAAATAACAGGTAAGAACAATTTTTATTTTTATTTTTTTTGGAGGTAGGTACCTATACTTATGCAACTTAAGGCGGTTTCTCAACCTTTTTGATGTGCAATAAATTAGTATATCTATAAAAATAACGTAGGGATGAAGTTTAAAGGGGAAGCCGTTAAATTCAAAAGTCTCCTACGACCATGTAATTTTTTTTAAGACCTGTGGCTATTTTTTCTGTAGCATTGGTTGTTATTTGGTGTATCATTGATAATGTGGTAGCTTTCAAAAAAGATACAGTAAAATTTTCATCCCGAAAAAATGCATAGTTTGTATTAGGATACTTTTTAAAAACTTAACTTTTTTAAATTCGTACTTTAAACACTTGTAATTTAAATGTTTTTTTTTTCCCTTTAATTTTTATGATTTATAAGCTAGTTTTCTATAAAATGAGTCCTAATAACACTAATCTAAATGCTTACTAAGAAAATTTTCCTGAACTCACACTTTACATTTATATTTTATATAACAGAGACTGAAACTTTAATACAAAAATTCCTCTTTCTTGTATGATGACAAAATAAGGTTAATTTAAAGTTACTTAATAATATTTTTTAATTTTTGACTGATTATTAGATTGATCAACAAAAGTTATGAAATATTAAAGGTTGTGAAATTCATTTATCACTTTTGCCTTTGTGGGAATGTAGGTTAATATAACTAAAATAGTCGATATTTTTCATAGTTTTATATTGGTCGCCGCACGAAATTTTATGGTTTCAGCTCTGGATCCTGCAAGTTTAAATATGTTCTACGCTAAGTATAATACAACTAAACTTGCTCCTGAATCTGCAAAAACTGTGGATGTTATACATACGGAAATAAAATTTGTTGGATATCCTGAACCCCATGGGCATTATGATTTTTATCCAAATGGGGGCTGTGATCAACCTGGTTGTCAAAGATCACGTATAAAACCATTAGTATATATATTTTTAAAATTAACTTTCTTATTTCATAGTTGCCTGCAGTCACTCGAGATCTCACCAAATATTAACTCGATTAATATTAAATCCTCTTGCTTATCCAGCGAAAAAATGTGAATCCTTAGATTTGGTTAAAAAAAATTCATGTTATGACTCGAATGGAGTTTATATGGGAAATATTGAAACTTACAAGTAGGAGACTTAATATTTGATTCAAGTTCTTTAGTCTAACGTACTTTTTAATATTCCAGAGAACCAGGTTTATATTATGTAGATACACCTGATTTCAATGACCCCATAGATCTCGGATCTGAACCATTAACTAAACATGAAATATTAAAAACAAACGACTGGTTCACTACAGAAATAGAACATGAGATGAATCATAATGATCAAGAAGAAAAAACTGACAAACTTTCCAAAAAAAGCAACATTCAAAAGCATAGTACAATACCTGAAACTGATTCTAATGATAGAAGCGATTTAAATTCTGCAGGCCAAATGTTTACCGTAAAATTTATTGTCTATACAGTGATTTTTTTATTATTCATTATGAAAGTATTATTTTAGCAAATAAAGCTAAAAAACGTTACTAAATTATCTCTTCTGAGTTTGTCAAATTTATTCAAGAAGCAATCATCTTAAGAAATTATCTCGTAGATTTTTTTTTGGGAATATAGATATAGCTTTAAGTTATTTATATGCAAGAAATATATTTTTGAAATAAATGAAGCTTTTATTTATCATTTTTAACCAGTATAAGTTTCATATTTAAGTTTATTTAAATAAACTAACGTTCTTAGCAAATGGAGGATCACTGTTGGTCGTTGTGTGGTAAATTGTTACGTTTGAGCTGTAATAAAAAATTAAATAAGTTATTTTAGTGAGATAAATAAAGTATAATAAATGAAGTATACTTTGGTATAATTATCGCTGCATTTCCCATATAAGGTGTAGTTACATTTTTAATGTTACAATTACTAGTTGTAGCTTGCGAAACAGATTCACATCCAACTGTTGGAAACCCTGAAGGATTGATTACACTTTCTATATAATATTGATAACCTCTCGCATGGCTGCATGTCCCTTCAAAGTGTGCGTTAAAATAATACAACCTTAACTTGAAGAATTAAAATGTATACATACCCAAGACATCCAATCCACATCCAGGTTGTGGAAATAAACCATTATTAGGATAGAAATCAATATCGCCCACTGAATTTTTCATTCCCAAAAATCCTCCACAAGTATGAATTCCGTCAACAAAATCAGCATCATTCTTCGTTATTTTCCAATCATCACTCACTGCTATGTATAAAGGTAAAGCCGCATCCAAAGATGTTATTCTTCGAATTACACCCGTTTTGATATTTTTGCCTACAATTCCAGCAGTATGCGCCCCTAAACTGTGTCCGATTACATGTAGTTTGTTAAGAACTAAACCCCCTTGAAGAACAAGGAAATCAATGAAAAGAGCCACATATTTGCCAACATCCATTGTGTTTCTAGAAGCAGAAAGATAGTTCGGTGCTTGAGCCAATACTCCCCAATCGATGGCAATTATGTTATATTCTCCAATCGCCAGGTAAGCTAAAATGTTTCTAGATTGAAATTGTTCAGTAACCTAAATATCTAATATTACCATTTTTGATGTTTTGAACAAAATAACTGGCGGTATCGGTTGAATATCCGTGAATGATAAGTTTTGTTTCAAATAAAGGATCAAATGGAGAGTTGAGTAAAGCAGTTAAGTTATTTGTATAAAGTTGTGTTTTTGAATCTGAATTTTTCCTAAGAATTAATTGAATTATTTTACTTTAATTTAGAAAAAGTTTTAAATAAATTATATTTTTTTTTTTTTGGTTTATTTAAGGTCGCTTCAACTACTTTGGTCATTAGCGACGGCCGAATCCGAAAATCCAGAAAAAATCTTAAGCTTTCATGGGATTCAAACCCAGGACCACTGGCGTATAAGGCAACTGTCTAGTCCACCACGCCACTAAGTGACCTTATTATAAATTTAATAATTAACAAAAAAAAGTATTTTTGTTTTCTTTAAATTTGAGAAATAGCCAATTTTTTTCTACATAAATTGCTATGATTTGTGCTAAAGATGCTATGAAATTACTAATTTATTCGAAAGGTGATAAAGTAAAATTATTCTTTTCATTAGGTTGTATTACTATATTTTTTAATTATTTTAAATACGTGCAGATGACATATTAATTTATTTTGTTGGTACTGTAATTTGTGAATAAAAATTTCACTCACTCATTTTTTGTTAGCTTCGACACGCCACTTGAGTTATTTGGAGATTTTTTTCAGTTTATTCAACACGAAATATGAGTCTCGAGATAAACACATTTCTTATAACACTCAAAAAGAGGAACGTTTAATAAAAAAAGTTATGTTTAATGTCATTATTTTGTTCAGATCATTGTTATTATATATTTTTTTTATTATTTATTTTATTGGCCTTGTTTATTATAACTTTCGGTCATTTCAGATTATAATTTCAATTTTAATTTTAAGAGGATATTGTAGGATCAGCTACCGTATTTTTCAATTGATAACTATCGCGTAATCTGTACAAAAGAGTTAGATTGTGAGAAAATATGAAACTATATGCGTTATACATTAGAAAGCTAAACATATAAACATCATATTCTTGTATGATTCTGTAAATAAGTATTTTCGAAAAAATTAGAAGTGCGCGTGTTATGCATTGAAAAATACGGTACTTAATATAATATTTATTAGAGTATTATTTTACTTAGCGTTTTGCAATGTTGTATTGCTTCATTATTTGAAATGAAACGCTGCGTAAAATAGTAAATCTAAATAATTTCATTGATCCTAAAATATCCTCTTAAAATTAAAGTTTATGTGTATTGTAAAAATGAAACAGAGAATGAACAGAGAATTGTTCAAATACATTATCTTTACATCGTTTAAAACAAAGTTGCTCCCACTGTCTGTTCCCTTAGATCTTTTAAACTAAGAGACGGATTTCAGTGCAGTCTTCAACAATTGATAGAGTGATTCAAGAAGAAGGTTTGTAGTTATAAAAAATGCATATTATAGTAGAGAAAAGTCGGAAAATTCAAAGATGTGTAATGTGGTGTCATAACAAACATATTTTTACGCACTTACATTGCAAACGCTGGCTATACCCTACGAGATAGATCAAACTAATATTCGGCGAAATTACGTATCTTGAAAAAATTGATAAAAAAGTCCCCGACGGTATATGTCTTTCTCCCAAGGATAACCCACAGGAACCATTTTCATCTTCTACATATTCCAAAAAATAAATGGTTATTCACCAAGCTATTTTATACAAAACAGCATTATTCTTTATCCAATTAAATACATTAGATACGTTGTGTATTTCATGTGGATCAAAATTGCCCTTTACAGCAAATCATAAAAATGAATATCTTAGGTATCAGAGATTTAAAAAGCGTTTGTAGAACGGCTGACTATTTTGTACGGCGTACGTAGTGGCTGTTTTATTGATATCTTCTTCTTATATATTAAGTAGAAATATTATGTTGGTCCTTTTTTGGACAAAACTCGAAAAATTCTGCACTAATTGAGCATTTTAACGCATTTTCCTCAAGAAGGCCTGACCAATTTTACACAATTACGAAAGAAATCTCTACAAAGTTTAAATTAAAAAATTGACAATTTTTACTGGAAAATAAATATGAATTTCAATTTTACACCCGATAAAATTAATAATGAAATTTTTATAAATATTTAAATTTCTTTATTGCTCATTCTCGAAAATATTAATTAGAAAAAAACGTATTAAATAATAAGTACCTGTACTATATTTTTAAATAATTAACAATTACTTAACGAAACGCATTTTAATGACCTTTTTTGTTATAGATACCTCAGATCTTAACATATTAAATACCATTTATCCTAAAAAAGGTACGATTCCCGTAGGACAGCTCCTAATCTTTTCTACTTAAAAGGTGAACGGTTCTAAATGACATTTGGTATGAAAGATTTTCAAATTTTCTTAAAGGACCTTATTATAAGTACTTAAAATCGTATAGATTCTATCTAATATGTTGTTTGGACCCATTGGGACTATATATTCTTAAGTTTGCAACTACCAAAAAGTTTTTTATAGAGGAAAAACCGTGAAAATGTTGGACTTGTTTCAGATTCTGCTCGGTATCTTCTAATCTATGCATTTTTCTTGAAAAGCTGTTCTGTACGTTTTTAAGAGCATCAAAATTGTGACAAATTAAGCATAATCGGAGCTCTGCACGTTAATGAGTCACTGAGTTACGGCACTTTGAAAATAGGCCAGTTTTTTGAAATGTTAGTTTTAGACCTTTTTTGGATCAAAGTTGCGTCGAAATCGTTGATCCTACGAGAATAACTTGTTGAATATAATTTGAAGACAATTTGATTAGCGTTAAATTAAGTACAAAGCGGGACCTGTAAGGCTCGTAGTTCTCTCAAAATGTTAAAGAACTCATACAAAGGAAAATCGAATTTTGGTGGGTACTCCAGTATTGATGGAACGTCAAGGTTTATTTGAGGCTATTCACCGTCGTCCTCTTCATTGCAGTTTTGCACATTTCCCCAGAACAGATAGCACACATCGTAGAACATCTAAGCCCTGCTTTCAGGCACGTGCAGCCACCTCCCAGCACCCCTTCTTGCGGGTCATACTCGGGTCATACATGCTTAAAAATCACTTCATGCAACAAAAAAGTGTTTAGGTAAATTTCTGGGAATTTATGTGATTTTACCTTTTCTGTTTTTTTTTTTTAAAGAATTTAAGAGAACTACAACAACAACAACAACTGCAACAAAAAAGTGAACGGTACATTTCTTGAAAAATTAAATTTTACCTTTTATGGTTTTTTTTTTAAGATTCTGGGAGAACTACGAGCCTTACAGGTCCCGCTTTGTATTTAATTTAACGCTAATCAAAATGTCTACAAATTATATTCAACAAGTTCTTCTCGTAGGATCAAGGATTTCGACGCAACTTCGATCCAAAAAAGGTCTAAAACTTAAATTTTTAATTTTTGAAAAAAAACTGGCCTATTTTCAAAGTGCCGTAACTCAGTGACCCATTAACGTGCAGAGTTCCGATTATGCTTAATTTGTAACAATTGTAATGCTCTTAAAAAACGTGCAGAATAACTTTGTAGACAAATGCATAGATTAGAAGATACCGAGCAGAATCTGAAACAAGTTTAAAATTTTCACGATTTTTCCTCTATAAATAATATATATATAAAATACAAAAAATCTTTCCACAACTTTTTTGGAGTTGCAAACTTGAGAATACATAGCCCTAATGGGTCCAAACAACATATTAAAAAATCAGAGATACATCATGTTTTGCGAATTTAGCTATTTTTTATGTCGATTTTGACTGGCCTATATATGCAATATAGTGTTTCAATTTATAGTAAGTAACAAAAAATATTTATATAATATAATATAATACGCACTCTGCACTTCTACACTTACAAACTAAGAGTAAGAAAAATTGTATGAATAGAACAGAGTTGGTTGGAGTACTAATTCTTTATAAAAAATAAAGTAGAAAAAAGTAAGCTTTGATTTCAACTCAATTCATATCTACACACTCTCTAAAATTACAAAATAATAAAGCCGGCATCACACGACTCGTATACTTGAGAAGTACACCAATATTTGTGTGTCTGGCAAGTAAACTTACTTCTTAAGTAACCATCGCAACGGGGTACTCACACACGTACACAGTTTACATATATGCTAGTAAAGTGATACAAAGTATCTGATCCAGATGTAGAGTATGGATTTTCCGGTATATTTTTAGACACTGAATCCGAACTAATTGTAAAGTTTTCAATACCATCCATCAGTTTTTAGATAATCGCTGAAAAACTACATTGTTATGCAAAAAGAGTTACCGATCCAAAGATTTTTTGAAAACTAAAGAGCACTAGAGAAAAACTGTTAACTGACAACTATATATTGCATGTGAATTATAAGCTAAAGGAATTTTTCTTTCAATTTTCTGAAATTTTTTTAGCCAGGGATAACCAACCACGGATTCGAACCCAGCGTAGAAAATACACTGGAAACCGTATATCGCTTTTCTAAGTCAGATAAGTTATACTACTATTATTTTTTTTGACAGTGTTATTTAAGGAAAAAAGTGATTCACATTTTTGTTAACATTCAATTGCATTGTCCATAATATTTTCAACGGCATTCATAATATGAGTAAATCAGTTCTTAAGGATAGTACCTAAACATTAAAATTATTATTTTTTCTATCTGAATGTTTACTTTATGCTTGTGTCTATATTACAGTAAGGTATGAAACGTAATCAGTTTTTGTTGCATAGTCTTTTTCTTTAGTGCACTCTTAATTTCATATATTTCCATTAGTTCTTAACTAAATTTAATTTATCTATTGCCTCTATCCATTTATTTTCAGTACATTTTAGTTTTCTTAGTATACAGTAAATAATGACTACCTAGTAACTTAATATAATAATTTATTAAATTAAAATACTGATTTTGTACTGATGAATGAAAAATACCTTGTGTATAAAAATATAGACACATCATTTTCAATATTGTCACTAAATGTTGCTTCTGAATTGTTTGTGTAAGCGACAACTGGCTCTAAATCGTTACCAGGAAAATAATACTCTCCTTGCTCAGGAACTGGGCCCCCATCGTTTTTAGCCGTTATTTTTTTACAAGCTGAAAGTAAAGAAAATGCAAAATTTTATATAACTACTGATAAATAAAAAAACAACTCATTGACTTACCAATGACGATGATTAATGATACGAACAAAATCCATTGAAATTCCGATTTGATTAGCACCGTCATAATGCTATTATAAATTATCTAAAAAATTTGTCTTCTTCGTAGTTATATTTAGAGCATTCTTTACTTGTATAATATTTTGTAAACAATAAACAATATTGGAATTAAGATTAAATAAGAATTGTATGAAAATGAAATTTTTATTGAAAAATATTATAGCAATACGATAAATATTTATATGCCAGGTAATGCGTTAAGTTGGTCATCGCATTTGATTTTCCGCTATTAGATATCATAAAAAAGTTTAACCGTTTACTAAAAACAGCAGGAAGCAGTTCCTGCTGTTTAAGTTATGCTAGTCAATACAGTAAAACTAATTATAATTGTAAAATTAGAAATGTTTGTCAAAACAGAGGTTTTCAAAATTAGTTGAAAAGTAATTAAATTAATTTAATTTTTAAAGTAAATACGAGTATATTTGAGGCGTCTAGTATCAAAGTAACCAATGTACACCCTGACTTATTTTTCAGAAACCACGAAAAACTGTGGTGACTTTAGATCAACTAACTTGTATACTGACTTTGTATACTGACATTTTCTACATACTGACAAAAAATTATAAGCAGCCATCTTTACCGAGAAAATCGGAAAAAAAGAATGGACTTTGGTCATTTTGATTCAAATTTCATTGGATTTTGGTTATTTTAATATAAAATGAAAACGTCTTGTGCAGTTTTATTTACTTTTAAATAAAATTTACGATGAAATTCCAATATTTCAGGCAATTTTAAGGAGCGACATTTATACACTTTTTTTTCCATCGTGTTCACAGATCGGCCACTTTGGAGCTTTGTTATCGGCGAACCGTTGTTACGGCGAAATTTTCAGTTGCCTTTCAGTTTTATTATACCTATTATTAAGCCTTTTTAAAATCCAGACACTAATATCTACCCAATTGAAATCAAACAATACAACAGCTTATAGTTGAATATAATCAGTGAAATACTTACAGGAGTCGCTTGCGTACATTTCATTACTTACATTACATACTTTTTGTCGGAGTAACTGGTTAGGGAGAAATATCCATAATATTACACCAAAATCCAGAAAATATTTAAAAATACACAAAATAATTTTGCTTTATCAAAACCCGCCACAATGGAGTACAGACCGTTTATAGGCCACGTGGTACGATTTGCTCGTTTCTTGTTGGGCCAAGCGCACATTGGCTTCTTTGATAGAAACATGCCAAACACGTTGGTTGTTTTGAAGCGGAACCGAGACTTTGAGACTTATTTTAAAGGGGACAAAAACAATTTTTTTCGAAAAATTTATACTAATAGCTGTGTCTCAAGAAGATGAAGAAAATGACGTAGCTAGCTCAATATCTCAAAAAGTGGCACTTAGGTCACTTTGATACTAGACGCCTCATTTTGTAACCAGTTTTCCATTGAAAATATTTTAAAAAAGTGTAGGCTCATTAATATTTTACAAAGGTTATTTGTGCATTGTTAAATAAGTATTGTTCAACAGTATTTAATTAATCAAGTACCAACAACGCTTGATATGAAGGTTTTGGTAAGTGTTTGCTACAATTTGCTACTAATTTCAACTAAAGAAATTAGAGTATTACAATTTATTTTGGTTGTTTTTAAAGGCTAATTTAATAATTCAGAATGCAACTAGCGGTAGGTAAGACTGAAATGGACAAAGACTTTTCGATAACCATCGGAAATGCTACCGTGGAGGTTAAACACTCTCTGCGATATTTTGGAGTACAGCTGGATGAGAGACTCACGTTTCGAGAACATCTGGAAAAGACGACAGTGAAAGTTGGTAGAGCGGTTGTTAACTTGTCAAGGATTTTGCTCAATAGTTCTGCCCCTAGGCTACTTCTGAGTGCGATCCACTCAATAATGTTGTACGCGGCGGAAATATGAGCAGACCAACTATGTCACGAGTCCTACAGGTGCAAACTGGCGTCTATACAGAGAAGAGCGGTTCTCCACGTAGTCTGCGCATATCGGACAGTGTCAGAAGCCGCAATGCCAGTCATAGCGAAAACACAACCGATCGACCTCATGGCACAAGAAAGAAAACGGCTCTATCAACACCAAAAAGCCGGTACCTTGGATGATATCATCAGATGCCAAATACAGGGACAGACTATGAGCGAATGGCAAGAGCGGTGGCAAAGCTCGACAACTGGGCGGTGGACGTCAGAGCTTATACTTGTTCTGACAATATGGGCAGAATACCAGCATGCGGAGACTAATTTTTACTTCACCCAGTTTCTCACTGGACATAGCTTGTTCAATGAGTACCTCTACCGAATGAGACTGAGAAACAGTCCATTCTGCTCGTACTGTAGATAAGAAGTTGATGACGCGCGACACACGTTCTTCGCATGCGGGCGATGGTCCAGAGAGCGAAGTGACACTTGAAAACACTAGGAGTGGTACCAAGCCCGAACAGCATTATAAAAGTAATCGCTGGTTTAGAAAACTACTGGAGGGCAATGATGCCGTAGCCGCGTAGCCGTGCGACTAGGGTCTGACTGAAGTAATGCGAAAGCGGTTTCCGGTCTGGCCTCCTTCAACACAAAGGGCATTAAGAGGATTGTTTTTAGTGGGTATAAATCCCACACTACCAACACCATCTTCAATTTCATCCCTATTGGTGTCTTTTAAAGATTTTTTCAACCTCTACAATTAAAAAAAAAAAATTTAATAATTTAAAAAAAAAAAACTAAGTAGGTTTTATTTCTTATACTAATTCAATTCTATATGTTTCGTATTTAAGAAATTTAAACGTACATTATACCAATTTTAAGGCTTAAAGTCATTATACAAAATAGGGGAAAGTGGGGTATTTGAGAACAATAAACTTTAAATTATCCTAATTAATAATATAAAATAACAATTTTAGTAAACTTTTGCTATAACATAAACTTTAACTTATCTACTTTAATAATTTGATTACAAAACTTTTTTAAATTAACATTAGAATAACAAAAATATAGAATATAAAAACTATTGCCATTCCTATTTCCCCGGTAGTGTGTGGGGTAATTAAACTCAATCCACGGGGGAAATAGAAACTGCATTGGGTAATGATAATATATATAATATAAAATTTAATGATTAACTATGTTTCACACAAATCACAGACGTAATTATTACACATGTATTGACCGTTTGTACATGCATCATGGGCCCATTTCTTACATTTGGTACACATAATCCAGTCTTCTTTAAGGGGCGATTCATATTTTTCCGTGCAGAATATGCAATAATAGTCCACGCCGTCACTTTCCTCAAACACCGTTTTCAAATTTCTAACGACCTATGTATTGTTGACTGATGGTGGGTTCGTTGTACTTCTTCGTTGTTGAATATTTTTACTTTTCTTTGCAGTTTGCCGTTTTTGTTTTTCCTCTAATTGATGTCTTATGGGAGTGCTGGATAAAATTTGAGAATGTTTTCTTTTTCTTCGTTGTGAAGTTTCTATTTTAGGAATGATCGGCACGTTGGCTATGTCAGAGAGGAGCACAGGAGTTAACGGAGCAAGAAAAGTGTGTATGGTTAAATCGGTTTGATGTTCATGATTATGGTTGTGTGATGTTGTCGGTTGATCGTCCACAGGAATTGTTTTCTCAGCTGTAGTAGTAGTAGTAGTAGTAGTATCACGAACGGAAGTAGTATGTGGACTGTCATGACTGTCAGCAGTGTTGAATTTATCAATAAAAGGCATATTTGCGAAGCATTCGTTAAACTTGTCCGTATCGATGGGATGAATTCCAGCCACTCTAAAACCATTGATCGCTTTGCTTATGTTGGCTGTCTTGTTGTACGCATTAGTAAACAGCTCGGCCACTTTGTATTGGGTGATCCGTTTGCCAGGATTGTTAACCATGTAGAGCTCACACTGTCGATTGTATGAACATTTCAGTGCACTGAAAAAAGTTAAGTCCAGCGGTTGCATTTTATGTGATACATGAGGCAGTCAGGAAAGAACATGAAGGTTGTGTTCTCGAAAAAGCGTGTATGCCCCCAAGCTAATGTGACTTTCATGATTATCTAGTATTATCAAGACTGGCTCGTCCTCGGTAGGTTTAACAAAATTAATGAAGTGCTGTAGGTATTCAACAAATATGGACTCATTTATCCAACCAGAATCAGAAACCGTGCCAATCATATCGTTATTAACGCCATTCAGCAACAGGTCACACATACGCCTTCGTTTGAAGATAAACATTGGAGGTACATATATACCGTTTGCACTTATCGCACAAACAACGGTAGTGGTGATACCGCGCTCAGCGCTTGTCGCTTTTCCAACTTGCTTCAAACCTTTCGGCGCCAATATTTTCGAATTACGTTGAACAGTGTTGATACCGGTTTCATCAATGTTGAATATACGGTGACTAGGAAAATTGTATTTGCGTTGGAGGGCTTCTAGTTGATCGAAAAACAATTTAATTTCGGTGGCATTGAACGCTTGTATTCGGTTAAGTGACGTTGCTTCTGGAGTTCGTAGACTGATGGAGGGATGTCGAGACATGAATGAATAGTACCAGTCTTTACCAGCCATCTGAGATTCTTGGTTAAATTTATGGCTCAATTTGTTGGCTTCAGCAAATGTAAAGGCAATCTTTCGTAGTGATCTAGGTGTGATGCCGTAAAAAGACTCGCAACAATCGAGGATGTATTTTTCCAATTGATTTTCGTGACTATGATTGAAGACAGGGTGTCGTCCTTTTTTCGGTTTCTTAAATTCTTCTAGATGCACTTGTCGAAATAATGTTGATTTTGGTACTCCGTATTTGGTTGCTGCTTTGCTTAAAGAAAGTTGTCGACATCTCACATTATGTCTCGCGCGTTGGAGATTTTCAATTGTGTACCGCGGTGTTGTTTTTCTTGTGTAATTTCTGGGCATCTAAAGAGAGAATTTTTTTTTCCGTAGAACAATGATAATTATTGGAAACAACAGCACAAAATAAAATTGATCCAAACAAATTGATCAAACAAAACAACAACAACAACAACAACAAGTTAACAGAACGAAACGTTGCATCAGAGTTTAAAATAAGAAAATTCTTCGAAAAAATTGTAAAATAATTAATTTCTTACATATTAATAAGAAACGTCCACATTTACCCCGCGAAAATCGTTCCAAATTACCCGATTTAGAGAATTCATATTAAAATGCTCGATACTTAAAATATTTTCTTCATTTAACTTAAATAGCCACATAAAACTAATAAATGAATTGTAAATGAAAGATAATAACAAAAAAATACGCACTAAAGGTCAAGAAATAATTTTTTCAAAGATTTTTACATACGGCAAAAATTGTAACAAAAGATCAAATTTTAATTATTTACTTACTGTGACAGTATGCGAACGCCAATTTAAATATTTTTTTCTGTCAGGAACGATAAAGCACACACTTGTCAATTCAAACACTAATAAATTTTTTTTTAAATACAGAAATAATTAAAATTCAACTGTTTTTAATTAGCCGCTGTTCTCAAATACCCAACTTTCCCCTATTTATTTTGGTTTAAGAGAAGTTTTAACTTCATATACACTGCCGGCCAAAAGTTTGAGACCATATAGATTTAAGCCAAAAAAAGGAAATATTTTTAAAAATTCAAAGACAAATACAGTAAAAATGTTTATTAATATTATAGTTATAACCTTTAAACATACTTAGTATAGAAAATAAACATAAAAAATTATTCTATAAAAAAAAATGAACTAATTACTCAAACTGTTTTTTCATCAAAAAATCCTCCCTTGCACTTTATTACTTTTTCTACTAGCCTCGGCATTCTACTTATTAATTTATTTATGGTTTCTTGAGAAATTTTGTTCCAGCTTTCTTGTAGTAGTCTCCACAAGTCTGCAAGTGAAGAGGGACACTCCTCTCGGACATTCCTATCAAGCTCGTCCCACAAAAGCGCGATTGGATTGAGATCCGGACTTTGCGGTGGCCATTTCATGATTTTTAAAACTCCTTCTGCTTCTTTTTGTAATAAATAATTTTTACATAGCTTGGAAGTATGCTTTGGATCGTTATCTTGCTGGAAAATGAACCCATTGCCAATTAAACTTAAGCCTGATGGTACAGCATTTTTTTCGAGAATTGTTTTATATTCCTCTTTCTTCAAAATTCCATCAATTTTAACCAAATTTCCAATTCCATGGCCTGAGAAACAACCCCAGACCATTATTGAACCACCACCGTGCTTAACAGTTGGCACTACACAATCTGGTAACATCTTTTCTTCGGTGCTACGCCGAACGTAAATTCGTCGATTTGAGCCAAATACTTGGAATTTTGACTCATCAGTCCAAAGAACTTTTTTAAAATCATCTTCTGTTCAATCTCGATGGAATAGGGCCCACTGCATCTTTTTTTTTCTTATTTTGCGGCCTTAGTAAAGGTTTCCGAACGGCAACACGACCAAACAGTTTAGCGTTCCTCAACCGTCTTTTCACTGTGGTAAGCGAAACTGGTTTATTTAAAGATTTGTTCACTTCAGCACGAATTTTTGGTGCTGTTAAGCGTCTATTCCTTTTGCTGGTAATAACGATAAACTGATCCTCACTAGAAGTAGTAGCTCTCGGTCTTCCTAAACGTGAAAAATCTTGAAAACTACCCGTTTCCTTAAACCGAATAATTGTGCGATGAATACAAGTCTTCGAAAGTTTAAGTTGAGACGCAATTTTACGTTCGGATTTGCCTTCATTATGTAAAGTAACAATGGCAGATCGAGTTTCGATATTTATTTCTCGTACTTTTCCCATTTTTAAAACGTTTTAACTACAGAAACCCCAAGTTAAGACTAAATTAAATTATTCGTACAAAATGGTACATAACTTAAAAAAAAATTTAAAATAACCTGTTTTAGAAAGTCTAAATAATAACAAAGAATAGCCAGTGCAAAATTAAAGAAGAATAGAATTAAAGAACAATTAATACGGAGCTACTTTAAATATAATGATGACCCTTCCACTGGCCAGACACCCTGCGGTCTTGGATGTTTTTAAACAGAACCCATTAATTCTATTTGTACCTGAGAAACATACCTACAAAAGTCTCTTTAGATGTTCATCAGTAATTTAAAAATATGTATGGACAACAATTTTTATTTTATTACCGAAACTTTGAATACAATAAGTGATAGCATAAATATATTACAACTGGTCTCAAACTTTTGGCCGGCAGTGTACATACAAACTCATACAACTAGGTACCTAGTAATTTGAGAATTAAAGGTAAATAAATAAAAATAATATTCAGAAAAAATATGATTTTTATTGTCATTTTATTACAATTGGTTCTTATTGATAGTTATGCAATAAGTTTGGTCTTAGACGCTTTTGTAATTATTTGCTCGTTCCAAATGGAAATTTATCATGGCTTATTTTCGTATAATATATTATAGATTGTTTTGGAAATATCCAATTTAATAAGTTCCAAAATGTTCTTAAAATAAAAAAAATAAACAATTTGTTAGAACTACATGACTGTAAATGAAAATATTTACTTATTAAATTTGTATGCGTCGTCTCCCATAAATGGGGTTGGTGCTTTTGTTTGTTCATTACAGTTTTGTTTTATTATTTCATTTAATGATTTACATTGAACTGAGGAAAATGCAGTTGGGGAAATTATGCTTTCAACAAAATAATGCCAAGCTCGACCATGACTGCATACACCTAGGTATTTAAAAGTTTAATTTAATTTTCAAAAACTTACATTATTTCCTTGCTATGAAAACAGAGAAAACAAAGGATTAGTTTTTGATGATTACCACGATTAAAAAAATTTTGGTCGACGTCTTCGGTGTATTTTAAGCAAGATTGCAATGCACCCTTACATTTTAGAATAAATATGTTAATTTCTACAATTCAATTACCTGCAAGTTCTTTAGAGCATCCAGGTTGAGGGGCTTTCCCATAATTTGGATAAAAATCTACATGACCAACAGGCATTTCCAGCCCCAAAAAATCACTACAAGTATGAATACCGTCAACAAACGAAGCATCGTTCTTGTTCACTCTCCAAAAGCTTAAAACTCGTTCAAACAAAGGCTTAGCTGGATCTAAAGCTGTTATTCGATTGATAGTTCCAGTTTTGATATTTTTACCGGCTATCCCAGCTGCATGAGCTCCAAGACTATGTCCTATCAAGTGTAAAGTTTTCAAATTCATGTTACCTTCGCGAACTAAAAAATCAATTAGTTTTGCCAGTTGATGTCCAACTTTCATGGCACCACGAGAAGCGGTAAAATAATATGGAGGTTTTGCTAAATCGCCCCAACCAACTCCAATAACGTTGTAACTTCCTCTTTCTAAATATTCTATAAAATTAATGAATAAATTCTAAAAAATAATTCCCACTTACTAAAAAATATTATTTTACTATCTTTTGTATACTGGATGATTGGGCTACTTATGTTATTACCAAATCCATGTATTATTACTTTTGTCGCTTTTGAACTATCAAAAAATGATTTTTTTAGATTCTCCTTACTATCGATGGTTAATTGATGAAAATTATTTTTATTTTTCCTTAAAAATTAAATTCAAAATTTATTTCTGTTATATAAATTAATCATTAGAAAACTAAGAGTATTAAAAATTTCCTCACGTAAAAATTATTTTACAAAATCTTAGCTTACCTTGTATACAAGTAAAAAAGAAAATTTGCCTTCGCATTTATGTCTACAAATTTTGGATTAATTCCATTAAGGTGTGCTGCCACTGGCTCAGAATTATTATCAGGAAAAAACAACGTTCCATCTTTCGGCGTTGGACCTCCATCAGTGAAATTCAATAACTCTAAACTCAACCCCTGCTCTAAAAACAAAAAAGCTCAAACTACATCATATAAAACAAAATTGTAAGACTACCGTACTTATAAAAAAACAATATAATAAAGAACACAGCAATCTACACATTTTCCAACTCCAAATTCTGAAATTTTCTTCAAGTAACCGCATGAATTTATGAAAACAATATACGGTTTCACACAATCGAAAAATTAAGGTTTTATGAACCATTTGCTAATCGTTATCACGTAACAATTTTAAAATTATCACAGTAATTCAAATAAATGGTAATGAACTTTATACAATATATCATTTAATTTAATGTTTATAAAAGCAATGGAATTAGAACTAATTTTATGCTAATATGGTAATTTAAAAAAGGTTTGAGCTCTTCACACAATTGGATTTAGAATTAACATCACATTAGTAAAAATTAAATAAATTTTAACATTTATTTATTTTGGGTTTAGAATATGGTAACTAGATAAAAATTTATTTTCAAATACATTCAAAATAGTATCTAATGATTTTATTACAGTTCTTTAATACTGTCATTAATATTACACACAGTAGATAATACAAACATTGCCTTATGGTTTTTATTATTTTTTTTTTGAGCTGTAATATCCAATTTTTGATGGAATTTAAAAATATCTACCAACTCAAACCTTTGATGCAAAGTAAAATTCATTTTTTTTAGTTATTTTATTTACGTAGTTACTAGTTATATTATGTAAATAGATTGGCGCCCTTTTTTGTTGTTTTAAAAAACTCTCTTATCTACTTTACAGTCTTTTGTCTTTTTATCCTAGTTTAAGTTCAATGAACTTTATTCAACCTAATAAAAATTTGAGATACTTTTACAAATTCAATAAAATATTTGTTGTCATTATTTCAGTTTTCAATCTAGATTGAAAAAAAGAGGAAATGGAAATAGGTTTTCATTGTATCCTTTCTAGTTCTGGGTAAGCCTCGTTACTAGGGATAACAATCCAGCATTGCTTTCAATCCCTCTGGATTTTTGCTGCTCCAGCGGGATCCTGCATAGGTTATACTTGTTTTATGGAAATCAAAACAAAACTACCGTCATTGATTTTAGTGAAGTAATTATTTAATAAAAAATTTGAAATGTTTATTTTGGAATTTTAAATTTATCTTTTTTTCCTAAGTGTTGGCCATTATTAAAAGTTTCTCCACCATTCCGGAAAAATAATTAATTTAACTTGTCATCTGAAAATTTAAAAACGAACTAAATTTAAAAGAAAACGGCCACTTATGGTTTTTTTCAATCAATATTAATTTGACTTCCTGCAAATTCAGTATGGTTATTTCTATTAGGTTGGCAGTACTCCGGGGTGTACAATAAGTTAAAAAATGCTCAAACTTTATGATTCAAATAAGGATTTATATGGTTATTATTTTATGTAATTTTTATGTTACTGATTAATTAAATCAAATTGAGTATATTCGAAGTTAAGGTTGTTTGCTCGTACATATTATCTTGCTTTTGACGACGCGAACTCGTACATCAAACCCTAGTTAGTTTACTTTTAAAACCCTTTTTTTGTACACCCTGAATCAGATTACATTTTCCAACTCTCGCGTACACCTACTTTTTTACATTTTACAGTACCTATGCATGGAGAACATTATTTTATTACTAATAACTTTAAAATTAAGTGAGTTAAAGGTAAATGAATTTTCCTCATTCGACACTTGCGGACTTGCATTCTAGACCTGCACTGTTGCGGGCTACCACAGGGCTTAAAATTCCTAACTAAATTTTTTTGTGAAATTGGGATTTTTAGCAGAAATCATTGTCGAGTACCCTAATTTAGTATTAAATATCTCTAAATATTCAGAATGATAATAGAATTTTATCAAGAAATTGTTTTCTTTATTTTTTACATATAGATAATAGATAATACCTATTATCAGTTTTTTTTTTTTTGATTCCTCTAAACTTATGATTTTGAGGTTTATCCGAAAGAGGACGTTATGCTTATTAAGTTACCCACGATTTTCTAAAAATTACTTCAAGAATAGGCTAGAGGTCAGTCGCGTTTCATAGTTATAGTTTAAGGAAATCCAGAACCGCCATCAATGAGTAGAAGTCAGTAGGGAACAAGGAACAAGTAGGGAAACTTGTCTTTCAGTATCTTCCAGTACTTATATATTAACTTCGGTTAGGCTATTTTTAATACATCTGTATACAGGGGTCCTGTAGTGAATGTGTTAAAAATAATCGCTTAATATTATGGGACATATTGTAGATCTAAGCTTTGGAGAAAAATGTATAATTATACATTTGTAATTATGTGAATTAAGAACGATTTTTTCTTAACCCAAAACATTAAAAACTATGCAAATTATCAATCTATGGTAAAATAGAAGACTTCAACATTTACTTATAAAATAATTTATTGCAAGTAATAATAAAATAGCTTATTACAAAACGCATAAAGATAGATCATTTGCGGGTCTCCTGGTAACGTTTCAGAGATCCGTAAGGTTCCACGGAATTTAAGTCAAAATATCTTGATTAAAAAAAAGTACATTTTGTTAAAAATCTCAAGATAGCCAAATTCTGTCAAGAACATTTTACAAACTCTTAAACAGCTGAATCATAATGATAATAGACAAAAATTTGTACGTCAGAGTTAGAGACGGTTTGTATTATAGTTTTGCTTTGTTATAAACTAGCTTGTATTTGTAGCCGAGCCATTAAACTGATAGTCTCTCATGCGAGATGTCTATGGATCGAATCCTGCTATCGACAATTTTTTTTAAATTGTACATTCAGCATTTTAAACTTACGATCGCGAATATTTCAAGGAGCCTACTAGTTTTGCATATTAATCGTAAGTGTTTATTATGTAATTAAAATTATTTTTACAAGAGCTATTTTCTAGACAACAGTTTTTTTCTAAGTCAAAATAAGATTTTTGACGAATTTATTTCCAACATATGTTTTATTTATTTAAAGAAAATCAAATTAATCGATAAAATCTGAAAGTGTTATGTTGCAGTTTCAATATCGTTGAATGTTGATTGTACTTGTTAACCCTATTAATATGGTTTAGGTGTGGTTAGTGTTATAAGTATGAATGATTTATTGCTAAATTGTTTTCAATATTGTTTTGTAATTGTTATTGTTCTTATAAACGTATTTATTATGATTATTGTTATTAAAATTAGTAAATATTTAATAGTTTAATTATTATATTATAGTACTATTGTTAGAATTATTAGTCGCTCTATTACTGTTATTTTTATTATTAGGATTATTATTGCTATTATTATTTTATTATTTTTATTACATAAACTATGTTTATTGTTATGTTATTAATACTGTTACCTACTGTTACCACTACTATTATTATCAGCACTGTTATTATTATAATCAATCAACGCTACCTAACAATTCACTTATAAATAATTAGCCTTACTATGTATCGGGCATAGTTGCTTACTATGCACAGTCGCTAATAATCTGGGAAGTTGAAGCGACTTTAAATAATATTAATAAATTTTTTTTTATTTGCTTGAAATTGTACAGCTTATAAAATATTTTAAATATCTTTTAAAAATAATTTACAGTTAAACTCTATTTCACATTTATAAATATTATATACATATATGCAAAAGGAAACTTCATATTTTAAAACAAATACATGCTTCCTTATATTTTCACCAGATGAAAGTTACAAAATAAGTTCAAAACGTTAACTTCTAAAAATTCTTTTGAAATTAAAAAGAAAATCCTAACTGTGACTGAAATATTATTTAAATTATAAACATTAAGCTAAGTAATTATAACTTCTTTTATGTTACTTAATGATATAAATGCAACTCTGTAGGTATATTGAAATAAATAAAAATTGAAAAATGGATGTCTTGTAATGTTCATCTTACTTATTCTATTACTTTTTTAAGCTTGTAGTTTTAAACAAAATTTGCTATTTGATTTGTAGCAAATGGAGGGTTTTTGTTCGTTTTTGTATAGTATAGATCAGAAATAGTCCTATAAAAATAAAATTTTAATAGAATTTTTGTTTGAATATAGTAAGAAAATAAGTTTACCCATTTACTAAGTAAGCCGAATCACCCATGTATTCATCATTCTCATCGTCTTGACTCATTTTAATTTTTACTTTCAAATTACATTTTCCAGTTTCGGCATGTTTCAATGAATCACATTCGGTTGCAGGAAAACCTTTTTCATCGGATATACTCTCAGCATAATATTTCCAAGATCTTGCATGGCTACATGATCCTTTCAAACATAAAAATAAAAGTTAATTCATAGTTTTAAAAAAAGTAGAAGTATTGTTATTGTACCTGTCACATCCAGTTCACATCCAGGCTGTGGATATTTACCACCATTTGGATAAAAATCTGAATGTCCAACAGGCTTTTCGAAGCCAAGGTATCCTCCGCAACTATGAATTGCATCTACGAAAACGGCATCGTTTTTCGTAATTCGCCAATTGGATTTTGCGTCTTCGTACAAAGGCAACGCTGCATCTAACGCCGTGATTCGAGAAACCAGTCCACTTTTTAAGTTTTTTCCAGAAATTCCAGCTACATGAGCCCCCAAGCTATGGCCAATCAAATGAATTTGATTCAAAGATGTGTTTCCTTCAAAAACAAGGAAATCGATGAATTCTGACAAATATTGTCCTACGATTCTTGTATTACGAGAAGCTTCATAATAATTTGGACCTGCAGCTAATACTCCCCAATCAATAGCGATAATATTATAGTTGCCTTCAATTAAATAAGCTGAAAACCAAAATGAAAAAAATACTTATAAGAAATTTTAAAATTTTAAAAGTAGATTATTACCATTTTTAATATTTTGTATCATGGTGCTATTTAGCGAGTCTGTAAATCCATGAATAATAAATTTAGTGTTGATAGTTGAATCAAAAGATGACTTCTTTAAGATAGCTATGTCATCGACTTCTAATCGAAAAGGAATATTTTGATTGTCCCTAAAAAGATATTTTTGGTAATTTAAGAAAAATAAACTAATTTATTAAAAAAAAAAACTACCTGGTGTAAAGCCATATACCGACGTCGGAAGTAACATTTGCATGCCTATTTACATTTTCTCGATTCATCGTTACCAGTTCTATATTTCCATTATCTTTTTCAAAGAAAAACTTCTTTTCCGAAGGTTGAGGACCTCCATCATCAAACTTTTGGCGAATCGTAAAAGCAAAACCTGATAAACCCAAAAATTAGAGTTATATAAAAAAAATCAATAATAAATGACAAAAATACCAGTCAAAATATTGACCAAGAGAATGGAAACCAGAAACTCTTTTTGGAAACTCATCTTAATTTCTGAGTAATTTAAATGATTGCGATTAATTTACCAACGCAAGATTATTATATACCAATTGATAAATTGAAAAATCTTTTTATCACCGGTGATAAGAAGATTTTCGATATGCCATATTTACCTATTACATATGTGCCTCTATCTTTGTAATTTTAAAATATCTCCGGTATACATTTAGTTAAATAACTATTTACATTTAATTATTAACGACGGTTTTTAAACTAATTTCTTCTCATAAATCGATTTTTACGTTTGAAATGGAAAACTAAAAAAACTTGTGTGAATTATACCCGGATATACCTATCAAAGTAAAGTTGAGTGCTGATAACAAAATCTGAAGTTCATATAATTTTTAATTAAAGTTGATTTTTATTAATTAATAAAAGTTATTTTACAGCGGAGATTCTCAAACTGTTTTAATCACAGTCAACTGTTGGCTAAAATAAAAAGCCAACGTACCCTTTTAATGCCAGTAAAAAAACCAATGGGATCGCCGTATATTTTTAAAACACAAAAATTATTAATAACGATAAGGACCCAAAATCAACCTTCAATCGCGTTATTAAAAATATATTATTCTCAAAAGTTAAGACAGTTGATGTGTTGGATAAGCTAGAATATTTTTTGTAATAAGACTCTCAAATCTTAGTGAGATAGAAAAAAGTGTTTATCGTAGATCACTATAGCAATATCGAGCCTGCTTCTGTATTTCGTGTTTACATAGCTACTTAGGCTGAAAATGCCTTTTCAAGTTAGTAGGTGTTCAAAAAAAAAAAATGTGTTTCTTTGTTATATTAGGATGTAATTTTAGATACTTATTTTTTAATTACTTATTTCTTAAAATAATGGCTTATCTATTTTCTCAAAATAATCCAATCGTTTAAATCATTCTCAAAACTCATCCCTCCCACTTTAGGTATCAATGCTAATTAGCAGATTTATTTTTTGTGTATTAAATCAAATTAGATTTTTGTATATTGTTTGAGCCAATTTAATTTTAGATACTTGGTGATTATTAGTAAATAAAATAACTACGTTTTGGATGTTATCTACAATACATTTTGCCGATAGTTTTTTATCGTTAAGAACTTAATTATTTTGTTTCATTTAATCAGCCCGAAAGACTTCCTAGAGAAACAATATATTTCAAAATATTTGGGTTTGTATTCATACTGAAAATACTATATTATTATTACTTAGTTAGTTTTTATGAAATTCCAAAAAAACGACAAATTTTTTCTTAATTGGCCTTATATTAATGTTCACGTTGATATGCAACTTTTATTCTAATAATTATAAAATAATTTAATAAAACTTTCTCTTCTTATCAATATTTGCCTAGCGATATCTGCTACAGTACATGTAAGTACAATCCGTTAGATTTTTTCAATGCTTCTATGATTAGCTACACTTAAAAACAAGCATTATAAGTCATACAATGTATCCTTTAAATATAAATCATAGGAACTTACTTTTCAAGATCTTAAATTTGAGCGCATTCATCGAAATATCCAAGTTAAACTTTGAGTACTCCTACTTCTTTCAAATAAAATCTGAAGTAGTTCAGGGAAGTGCTTTGCGAGCCTTTTTTCTATTTTACGGGCCTAAAGATTTTCTTCCCTTTATCACCGATATCAATGAAATATGTTATGATGTGACCCTCTGTTCTCTCTAATGGATCATTATAGGCTTCTAAAGAAAGCTAGCACCTTCATAGGGGTTGCCATTGTTATCTCCCCTGGCATCATGTCCATCTTTCCAAGACGCTGTAGTCTTCTTTTGAAAGTTGCCTCACAAGAGCATAGTAATAGTAAATACTCCGCCATTTCTGCCAATCCCAAGCAGAGAAGGCATAGGTTGGTATCAGCTGTGCCAATCGTATAAAGATGGTTATATTAGGTACCTACAATGTAAGGCCCGCGTAAAGGCTCTTTAGGAGCCTTGCATCTTTTTTTTCCTAGTGACAATATGCCATCGATTCTCTTCTTGGAGTAGGTACTTTATGAATTTTAGCTGTGATCTCATTATCAGACATATCAGATACACCGAGGTTTACTTAGAACAAAGACTTCCGTCAAAATCCCATAAAACTCAACCTCAAAACTCCTTATACTCAAATAGAAAAACAAAAGCGTTTTTGGTACATTATTTTTTTTCATGGGTTTTTTATGCTTATATGTTATATAAATGTAAAAAAGCATTATTAAAAGAACTTTAGTTCTATCTTTCATACCTTTACAGGTACCTACACTTAAATACAAATACATAATTAAATATAATACTTATACATACTACGAAAACCATTTCAATCTTATTTGAAAACTTTATAAATATGTATATAACAATTAATATTTCTTTAAAATTTAGATTGAACTTACAGAAACCAAAAATATGTTTGCGTGATAAACTAAGAGTAAGTATCAAAAAATATTGTTTTTTTTAAAATTTGAGTATCTACTTGGGATTTCGGCTACTCGGAATCGTGAGACAGATCCTTATTGTATAATGTTAAATCATTTTAACTTTATTGTACTCGTAATAAAAAGTTAAATATCGCTTACAATGGGGTTTTATAAAAATGAAATGATAAGAAAGTTAAAAAAAAATTAACTGAACGATCCATTCGTCCATACCCTTATGACTACCACAGAAAGAACAATGAATGTGAACCTCAACATTCATTTGTAATAGCGGTTTTTTTTTTTGTAAAAAAATTAAGTAAAATGCTAAAGATCATTGATACCATTATCGTATTTGGTAAACAATTTGGCATTGTTTTTTTTTAATGTCTGACTTGATTGCAAAAATATGTAAGCTGGTGTTTTATCAATCACATGACAAACTGGATACTTATTACAAGTAATCAGGAGATTTTTCGTAATTTGAAATAAAAATTAAATTTTTGTAATTACCAAAGATAACATATATAAAAAGTACTGGATAAAAAAAAAGATAAACAAAATTAAATATTATTTGAAAGTTTATTTCATTATTATTTCTCATTATTTTAAATTATGGGAGATAAATCGCAAATGGCCATTGATTGCTGGCTCTCAGTGATCTTAAAATTTCTTCAGTCCTAAAAATTGAAAAATCCACTTAAATTAAACACTGCTAAGTTGATTTAAATTTTCTTACGTTTTTCCCGATAACCCAAAATAATTTGGTGTAAGAGATGATGAAGATGGGTTTCCATTAGATTGGTTGGTAGTATTCTGGCTGTTAGTATTCTGATTCTGTTGTTGTTGACTGCCATTATTGCTACTGTTGTTGTTGGACTGGTTATTGTTAGTGTTTGAGTTGGGCTTTGAATGCTGTGTTTGGCTATTTTGAGAATTAGAACCGTCTGATCTAGTGTGATCATCAGAATCAGAATCAGGTTCTCTTTCATTAACAGTGGAAAAAGGATTACCATAACCGTTACTGAATCTTCTAAAAAAAGTTGTGAATAGCCTGCAAAAAGCTAAACAAAAACGTTATGCTTGGCAAAATTGCATTTTATTGGCAAGTCTTACCATCATTACAGGGACATCCTGTTCGATCACAAGGTTGTGAATTTAAATTTCCCGATAAACCAAACCTAGAATAAACAGGATTACCAGGATAATGAATTAAATTTGAATATTGGTTAAATCTGTTATTGAATATATTTTTATAGATTCTTAATGCTGGATGTGGTGCTCCAATTTGATTAATTATTCCGTTTCCATATCTATTAGCCAGAATATCAGCTACATGAGACCCAAAATCATTTTTTACTATATGAAATTGGTTTAAATTCAATAAGTTCTGATAGACCAATGCATTGATAAATTCAGATATTAGCTGACTTCTAACATTGTAAAAATAGTCATTTGTTTGATCATATGGTCTAACAATTTGAAAACTTGGGCTCGAAAGTTGAGGAGCAAAAGATTGACCATTCGCCAAAATCACGTTGAAATCTCCATAATTGATATACTCTAAAATTTTTCTTGGTTATTATTTTTTTTATAACAAATCGTACAACTCACCATTTTTTAGATTTTGTGATAATTTATCATTGTAATGTTCATTAAGCCCATGAATGAATAGCACCGTGTGTTTTCTGTTATCATAAGGCGATCGTTTAATGTTATCTAATGCCAAGTGATAACAGTCGTCTCTATTAGTTCTATCAATTAAAATAGTTAGATAATTCTTAAAAAAATAAAAATTAAGATAAAAATGTGATTTTACCTTGTGTAAAGACAGAGTTGAAGTGCATTTAGTGAAGGCCTTTCATGTAAAGAAATTGAACACTCTGAAATCAATAATTAGCATTATTAAATATACCATTTTTTACATTTGAAAAAATTACCAAGGCAGACAAAACAAACTGCAAACAAAAGGAAAAAAACCAAAGGACTTTTTTTCGAGATCATGATTACAAAAATTGAAATTTGAAATTTCTGATATAAATAGGTATAGAACAATAAATAATGTTGCTTAATTTTATTATTTAAACTATCTTATCCAGGTCATGGTTAATAACTGAAGTTTTAATGATAGAAATATATTTTTAAAATAGAATAATTACCTACATGTAATTTAAATTGAGAAACAGATTTATATTGCAGTCATAAATATACGATATATAAGAATTACATACTGCTGTTTATATATATATGCATTAAATTCATATTAGAATTTAAAGCTTTATATTTCTAGAAAGAGTTTTTTGAAATCATTGTTACTTGAAATCAAAACGATGAAATCAACAATTTAACTAAGACAATGAAAAACAATATGTTCTAAAAAATTTCAGTAAAAATCACTACACAATATAATTATAAGTGAACTAATCAACATTAAGTACAATAAATAATTCTTAATAAATAGCTTTTTTATGGGAAATTATTAGAAAACCAAATCCATCACAGAAATTAAATTTACGAAGATAAAAACAGGATTCCTACTTTACCTCTTGCTGAAACATTCCCTTATTGTTAAAAACCCACATAGAGGCCACCTTGACTTAATTTTTCTTTTTAACTCGGAATTTCTGCTATCTAACTACGAAAGTAATGAAAGTGAACAAAAATATATTTTTTGAATTTTGAACTCATGGGGTTAGTTTATAATTTGGTTAAAAATGACCGGTTTCAAGTAAAAGCATTCAAAGCTTTCATCAATTGGATGTGCGTAGCTAAAAATGACTCGAATCAAGCTTTTGTTAAATCAAGATATCTGAAAATTGTTTAAATTAAGAATAAAATTGAGATCTCAAAAAAAAAAATACAAAATGATTATTTTCTTGTTTTGATTATTTTAAGTCGCGTCAATGTTCACAATTTTTGAAATGGAGTCCTGAAGCTGAAATTCCTAGGAGGATAATGTAATGTTGTTTTAAAAAAAATTAAAGATAAATAACCGTTGGAATAATCTGCTTTATGTCATCCCCATACTCGTTAATCTTGTCATGAAGGAAACACAAACTAATTATGTGTTCTTGATTTTTTCGAAAAAGAGCAGATCTCAGAACTTCCTGCGTAATATACCAATCTGCTAATAAAGTGTTAAAAAATCCCTTTACCTTGAATATTTTGAAGAACCGTTTTTAAAATACAAGTCAATAGAGCTTCTCATAAAAATACATTTTTTAGGACTATTTTTAAATGAGATTCAGAGGAGGAAAATGACAATAAATGAAAGAATTACTCAATAGTTCAGTCAAATTGTGTTTGCAGTTGATAGTTTGAAGAACAAAATACAGTTTAAATATTTTTCTACTCGTTCTATATGATTTCAAGATGCTGAATCCGAAATTAAAGTTTACTTCTTGGGACAGCACAACTGAAGGATATACTGAACCCGGAGGCCCTTGACTTTGGTGACTATTGGAGGACCACCAAGAAAAGCTCTTGTTACAACCACCTGTAAAGAATTTCATGATTGTTACAAAAAAACTAAGCAGTTAGAGCGACATAAAACAAACTACACAAAAAAAGAATATATTATAATTTTACAAATATGCTACTTTCCATTTCTAGACTAAGAAATAAAAAAAAATTAAAATCTTTTAGTTTTTTACGATTTTTGTTGTAAAACTATTACCATTGGAAGTAGCAAATATGAAATTCTGATTCAACACCGAAAAACATTCAGAAAAAATGTGAAAAACTTCACTGCAATTATTATTTTTGACTCTAACACCATTTGAATGAACTATTAGCACTATCGCATTATAAAGCATAAAATTAATTAAACGCTTTAGAAACTGCACGGTTGGGCTATATAATTTAGCGGTGCATTTGATGTGCTTTAAGCGGAATATAAAATTTTCTTATATTTAATATTAGCATACTTTACAGATAAGAAATGAAAAAAAAAGGAAAAATTAGGATATTCTTTTTTTTTTTTTGTTAATGTTATTTTCACTAGATCAACAAAATTCATTTGTTATGCATAGTGTTGTTCACTGGGCACTTTAGGAAACTTAGATATTATTATTTTTTTTTATTGTGTTCACTTTTGATTTTTTTTTCTCCTTTATTTGATACACTTTATTTAAAAACTGTTTTTCACTACCTATCCTTGCTCCTCACTCTTGTGGTCTTTTTCGTCGCAATCTCCTTGTGGTAGGTATCAGAAGTAGGCTTCTGTTGATATCCTCGTCTAGAATATTCTTAAAAGTAGGTATTTAAATCCTTTTCCAGCGCGCTCTAGAAGCTAAATCATTCTACTAGAAAAATATTTGTAAGAATTGTTTTTTGTTGATTTAATTATTTTTTTATTTTTTGTGGTTCAGAATCATTCTCGAAATGTGTAATTTTATGGCTTCTTGGATAAAAATCAAACATTTTTATGTGCTTTGCAATGTTCTTTGGAGCCATCTATATATTTATGGGAAGTAGGAAAATTAAAATTTGGATTCAGCACCTAAAAAAACATACAGTGGAAAAAAAATTCTGCATATTCCACCAAAACACTAACTGCTTCGACCAAAATGTATTTTTCACTCGATGACCCAAAAATTAATAATTTCATCCAGTGCTTCTCATAATAATGACCAAGGTTTTCAGGCTTTGGCATGCAAATAGAGATTCAATAAATATTTAATACTTGACTTATGTCTTATGACTTATGTCTTAAATATTAACATTCTTTAAAATTATCTTTCATTAAGACATTTTTTCATTGTTTATGTAACGATTAATATAGTTGTAGTAATCTACAAGTCATATTAATATTCTATTATAAACTTTTCTTACATTTGTAACCTCAATAGTTCGTTCTACCATAAAAAAATATTGGGAACTTAAAAATATAATAAAATCTTATTGTATTGTTAGTAATAAAAGACATAAAATTATTTTATTTTATTTTTATTTATCCCATATATATTTATGAATATTTATATACTTTTCTTTACACAGATTGTCTATTTTTGTGTAGTTATTCAGTAGCTTTATTTCATTAAATTTACATACATTTATTTTTTATAATTAAGAATGCTTTTATATTAAAAATTGACATTGTAAATGAATTATTATGCCTGTTAATTATTTCTATATATTTTTTTTTTCACTTAAGCTAATAATAATGTTAGAATAGTTATTACACGTAATATTGCAACATATTTTTTCTAAATATAATTTTTTGCTCTTCTACATTTCTATGCAATCAAATTATTAAAAAGAGGAAGTTTATTGATTTCAGAATAACGAGTTAGGTATTCTTTTTAATTTACATAAATTAATTTTAAGAATCACAACACTGTTAAATATATAAATCAATGTAGGTATTTAAAATTATAAAATAATTTATTCCTACGCCAATTTCTATTAGCATATTATTATATATATTTAAATTTTATTTTCAAATGATATTTCATCTTAAAAGATATGCATTATTTTATTTGAATGATTAAAAATAATATTTCTTATGTTTATTAAATAAAATTGTTTATGCTGAGATTTATTATTTCCAATTTTACAGGAAATTTTATATTTATACGACGTTTTTTGAAATTTATTTGGATAAAAGCACATCATCATGGTTTTAAATGCGTTTAAATCAAATATTCTGTAATTTATTTACAGATGAGAAATAAAAACGAAACAAAATCAGTAACGGCTTAACCTAATATCTAAAATCTGTTAAGATATTAAGAACGCTCGCAAACTTAAAACTTGAGATTTGTTTATTGAGAATGTTTTTAATGTCATTCTAGATAACAAAAACCGTAAATTTTCCAAAATGAACGGAAAATAGCGTTCCAGATAATCTGTGATTGTTTTAGAACGAGTTAATTTATGTACCAGATGAACTTGTGGTTTTATTTTGTACGAATCTAGGAATACTTTTATTTGGTTTATAGCAAGTATGATTTAAAAACGTCCAAAACTAAGCTAAAAGTAGACACGCGCACAAAGTAAGTGCATACATTTTTTTTATCGTCACTTTAACGTACAAATTTTATCTGAAACAACTCTTTTATATTAAAACTATACGAGTTTATGATTATACTTAATTCAATTTAAACACCTCCTTGTTTCAATAACCATAAATAAAACTTAAAATACATACCTAGATGAACAATTCTTTTGATATTTTGTTAGCATTTAACTAAACTTTTTTACACAATTTATCTTTCCGATAGACTGTTTTTATGTTTAAAGATTCTGTAATTTCAGTTACACTATAACGCTATGAAGCTTTCATTTGTATTTTTCAGAATCTGTTTAAATTTTCTTACTAAACAAATTTTGAGTTAGCTTCATTTACAAATTAGTTGTTTTAAGCTGTTAGAGACCATGTTTAACTAATAATAAATATTTCAAAATTTAATATGTTTATAAAACAGATTAAATATAACAGTAACAAAAAAAGATAAACTTGTATCATATATTTAACTCATAAAATAACGGAAAGTAGATTTTTCGAAAAATTATCGTTTTTAATCACAGTATGTAGAATTAGGTTTCTTAGAAATTATAAATTTTTATTTTTAAAAAAAATAAAATTTTCTTCTTTTACGATATTTTACAATAAAAGATTTTGGTGTATGTGCTTTTAGATAAGTAAAATACTCGTTTAAAAATAAAAAAAAAATATTATAATACAATAATGATGACAATTAAACCTAATATACGAACAATTTTATGTTATTATTTCTCACGATTATTTTAATAATATAATTAATATTTGATACTTCATTTTTTTTAAATATGTTAATTTTTTACACATTCAATATATTTTGTAGCTTTTTTTAAATAAAGCAATCAATTTGTTTTTAATGACACGCCCGCGTGTTTTTCAGTTACATCAGTAAAGTTAATTGCTACAATAATTTTTTTCTTCTTAAATTTAAATAAAAAATTGCTTAGGCGTAAGAAATTATATTTAAATATCTTAAATAACTTTTCTGTATATGTTTAGTACATAATGTTTCTTGTTTATATCTTATATTCAATAGTAGTAATTTTTGGGCTTGACAATTTTATTATAGCTTTAAAAAATATTACTAAAGCTTATTGTAATTGTAGAGGAAATTGTAAAGGGGGATAAATATTTTATGGTCACTACTATGGTCCCCTAGACCCGTGCCGTAGTCTCCATATTCATTCGAAATATTGTGAACATTTTTATGTATTTTATGATGAAGTAGTAAAGAATTCATGTGAGTTACAACATTTTTATATCAATGTATACTTAAATGTATTATTTTGTATTTACATTGTTTGTGGAGGTAAATAAAATAATTTTAGTGTGAAAACTACAACGTTTTAACGTTACTGGTGAATAAAGTATCACGTTAATTGTTGAAGGCTTGAATCGTACCCGTTTAATTTATACAAAACTCGCTCAAAGATGAAAATGTCCATGAATACAAATTATGTTTCTTGTTAACTTTTTGGAAGCTTATATGAATCATATAACAGCTAAGCTTTTTTTTTGGCATATTTATAAAAATAGAAAATTTACAGAATCAAAATAAATAATTTTGTAAACATTTTAATTAACGTTTGATTAAACAACTGCTGGATCGGATAGGAGTCTTATAATACGTATTTATTTTAAATTACAAAATCTCCTATTTTCTTGGGTAAAAGGTTAAATGTTTAGTTTTGTACAGCATGTACATTTTTGTAATAACCAGTGTAAATACAGAGCTTTTAAAAAATTAAGTTTAAACGATTAAATTGCTTAAGGTTTTTATTTTTTAAATTTTTGAAGCGAGTTTTGAGGTTTTTATGTTTATTTTTTTAATTGTTTTTCCTAAAAAAGCTACAGTTAAAAATTTTTTTGTGATGCGAAAATAATTTCGATTAAATTCTTAAATTTTCAAGGAAATACAATTTGAGAGTAAGGAAATTTAAAAAATGTTAAAAAAAGTGAAAATTTTGATTTGTTGTAAGTTATCTTCTCATACAAACATAAATTCTCGTATTATTTGTATAGTATATGGAGATTAAATTTTAAATACAATGTTTCTATGAGCTTTGGAAAAGAAGAAATAAGATCTAAGTACACTGCAAAGGATCTTCATCATAAATTAACCAAGTCTTAAAAAATTGATCGAGTTATAAATAAAGACTAACTACAAAAGACTTTTTGAAATATTTGTATTTCAGCGTATTTGATTGTTACTATAAAAACCAAAAGCTGAGAAAGCTGTTTACTATAATATTTGTTTACAACAGTCGTTATAAGGGGACTGAGAATGTTTTAACCGAAAAATATTTTTTTTTGAACGTTTGGAATTAAAATTGTTGTCGTTCAACAGAAAAATTGTAGTGTAGGAGTAAAATGTTGAATAGAAAACAATGATCGTAATTACGAATAATTACGAAGTTTAAACATTTAAGATATTGTGCAAGAGTTACGTTTTCCACCTGCGTGTCTATCTCGGATCTGTTGCAAGTGTTGTAACTGAACCGCAGAAGGGATTACGGCGTGTTGTGCAGGAGGAGCTGTGGATTGTGGGGTTCCTGGGGGTGCTCCTGCTGCCACCGGGAGCGATTGTCTCCTTCTGCGTCGCAGCGCAGGGCTCAGGTTATATTTTACTTTTGCTTGTGTTAGTAGCTCTTTAAACACTTTTGATACATTTATATTATCCTTCGCTGATGTTTCTACGAATCCGTTTTCCCAATCTACAGTCACGACGGACTCGGTTGTGTCAGTATCCACCTGAAATTATTGCAAACAATATTTTTTAGTAAACAATAACAGTTTCCCATATTAAAAAAGAAAACAGAGAGAAAGTAGTAAAAATATCATAAAGTTGAGATAGTATTATTATTTTTTTTTAACCCGGAATAAACCCGGAAAAATAGACCCAGAAAAAATGATTGGGAATACAAATAGTAAGGATATATTTATTTATCATATAAACTATGAATCGTAGTATAACTATGAACTAAAGATATCGTATTTGGTTTTCTGTAAAACTTAGCGGTTACCAGTACCAAGTAGGTAAGTGCTCAAACCGTCAAATAGTGAAAATTGGGTAAACGAACGGTGTGATTTTTTCAAGTCATATTTTGTTGGAATTTTTTTTTTTGTAGATTTTTTTCCAAGTTTATATTTCCGGGCTATTTTTTTGCGTCTTTTTAGCTAGGTCTATTTATTTTACTACCTGTATTCGTAAATGAATGTATCTAAACACATAAGTCATATATGAAAGGATAAGAGATGTGCTTTAGGCTTTATAACTATTTTTAGCTTCATATCTTTGAAATATTTTTGTATTTTATATAAATATTATTATTAAAATTAGTAATTCTATACATAATTTTTTGTTAAAAAATAATACATCTTTCCTCCCGATTTATGTTACCTACGACTTACGAAAAAATTATACAATTTCGAAAAAAAGAACAATTTATTGGCTTAACAATTTTTGTCGTTGTTACATGCCAATAATAATTATAATGCAGGATCTTCAGGATTGAATGAAGGATCTGACCATCACTTAACAAAACCCTCCATCGTTAGTATCCGCTTCTATAAAACCTTCCCGTTTATCTATTAGTTACAACAAACTTTAAATCTTAATCACATGAAAGCCAAACGAGGTTAATTTAGGGCAGTCTCCATTGTTAAAAACGTTTTTGTCAGCAGTATAACACCTGTTAACGTTTTAGAGAATCCGCAACAATTCGAATCATAACAAAAAATACTTATATGGATTAGGTCGATTAGGTCATCCCACCTAAAAATTATATAACTTTTCCACATCGTGAATATTAAAAAATATGCTTTCTTAACCGGTTAAATTATGCTCGGTCGATATACAATTTTTTTAATTTACTCTCGTACTAAAAATGCAAATGTTAATTAAGCTATAACGAATTTCTATAAAAATTATACCTAATACTAATACTAATACTGAAATGATATTATTAAGGTACCAAACTGGATGTAAAATTCATTGAAATATCTTAAAATGTAGAGTAAGCTTTTTTATCTATTAACTTCATAAAATAAAAAAAGTTAATCAAAACCCCAAAAACGATTTTAAAGGAAAAAGAAAAAAATTGTAATAAAAAAAACCGAAAAACTTTGCAAGTTAAAGTTAAAAAGAGTTTGTTAAACTCTTTTTTCTTTGTTTGTTAAAGTTTATTGTCTTATATTTTTATTTACTTCTATTTGTCTTTTACCTCTCTATCGTCGAGATCAGTTTTATTTCCCACAACCACAATGGGAACGGCAGTGCTTGCTTTTGTTTCATGGATTTGATCTCTAATGACCCGCACTTCTTCGAACGTGTTCATGTCATTGACGTCGTATACCAAAATAAAGGCATCTGCCGAAGAAATTGATAAAGCCCGCATCGCTGGAAATTCATACGAACCGGACGTATCCAATATATCTAAAGTCAAATGAACGCCCTGAAAACGAAACACATACATATGAATAAAACTTCCGAGTTAAGCGCGGCGAGATGAAATATTTTTAAGATATTAAAAAAGTTCGTTTCGTTCCCATCTCTTGTAAATGTTATTCAAGTATGAGATTGATTTTCTCGACAAGTGTATTTCTACAAGGTTTCGCCCTAAAATTGAATATCCCAAATTCAATTTAAACGGAAATCCACAGTATAAGCGGTGCACTATGTGATTTCCTTGACAATGTACCCACAATAAAGCTTGTGTCGATAGAGTTATAGTAGAGATGTATTCTCATGCCATTCAAAACTTCCATTTTAACAAATGATAAGAAAAGGAAAATCCTTACTTGTACGTTGAAATCTCCGTGGTGCATTTCTTCGACGGTACGTTTGTATTTTGGCGAAAAAGTTCCATATAAAAATTGAGTTATTATCGACGATTTGCCAACTTTGGCTGCGCCCATCACAACGATTTTATGTCTCACATTTGTATTAGAAGATAAATTAGAGTTTTTCGATAAACTTTCAGCATCTTCACCACGAGATCTGAAACGAAAATGTGCACTTTAATTTTTTTATTTCTACATACGTAGATATTTTAACTTCACAAAGAAGTCAATTTAGTAATACATTAAGCCTAAAATTGTTTGAAAATTTCAACTCTAATTAAAAGGCTTTCTAAGAAATTTAATTACATATAATTCTCTTTTAAATACCATCCAAACTTAATTGTTTCACATAAAATCTGGCTTTATAATAAAACAGCTTCTTTAAATACTTACAGTTTTCTTTGTAACTTTTCGATAGACTTACATAAGGAAATATATTTTGATTAATTACGTATCTTAAGATGTGTTTTCTTCAACTTATTTATGGTTGACCGAAAAATATGCCATAAAATGTTTATGCTCACATCTATATACTTATTGGAAAATATACGTAAAATATATGTACTTATTGGAAAACCTATGAAAATACTTTCATCAAAAAATCTAATTAGAAAATACTAACAATGAATGTTCTTGAATGTTCTGCGACTATTTTAAATAGATACTCAACTAAAAAAATTATAAATAATTTTAACAGATAATTGAGTTAAATATAGTGAAAAGAACTTCGTTTCAATCGGGTATTCAATTTCATCTCTAGTGTATTCTAGTTTTATGATTTCTTTCTCAGTTTAAGGATGTTTAAATCATTAAAATAGAAATAATTTAAGAAATGCTGTTTCTTTATTATCAAGTTTCTTATAAGTAATTGATTAGTAAAATAGAAGAAAAGCTAAATTATATTGAAATTCTTATGAGCTTGTAAAAGTCCTATAAAATGATTCTTAAACATTTTTTCGTGTTTTTGTCTTATAATTCTGCAGGCCCTAGAAAATGTAAGCTATATTTTTTATTACTAGGTACTATGAAACATGCGATTTGTAGCTTTTTTCCCAATCCAATTCAATATTCATTAAAATACTGAATTTAAATCAGACTTTTTCATTTTCCCTTCAGTTTTGTTATCAGTTCAAAACATTTCTAATTGACCTATTTCGTAAGTTCCTTGCTTGATCGCACAAGCAGATACTTTCATCCAGTTTCTATAATCTATTTATGGTTTCACAAATATACTTTGTAATGTTTTTGTTTCATTACGCTAAAAAACCCTCTTCAAAATAATGGAAAACAAAGTCTTTCAAAACCTATGTCGAGTTCTATAAAATAATTGAATTGTCGAAACAATAAAACTTTTCGAACTTAAATGCAAATGACAATATAACCAATAAAAACCAAGTTCTTTTATAAGTTTCTAAAACTAATTAAAGTCAACGTTAAAATAAATAATCATTTATAAAATACTCTTACTTAGCTAAAAACTGAAAACTCTATTATAAATGACGAAAATATTATTTGAAAGTTATAATTCCAATAAGCTGATTACAAGTTTTCATTACAGGTGTAAACACTTGAACTTTTGATTACATAGCAAATAATATTGCAAAATTGATATTGGCTGAAATTTATATTGGAAAACGATAAAACGTTTTTAAATTGTTTGACATTATTTAAACGCTAAAGTATAATATGATAATAGTATTATGAATTATCTTTTAAATAAAAATGTTTTTTGTTTACCATTTAATGTTTAAAATTAACCAAGTATTACTTGCTCAAACACTTTATTTCTGACTCAAAATAAATTATAGGTATAATATATTTAAAATCGATAACCTTCTTACTTTATATTAAATTTTTTACGATTAATTTTACATTTTTAGGTAATAATGCTTGGATTAAATATCTATGTATAAAAACGACAGTTAACAAAACAATAACTAACATTATTTTAATGTTAATATAGGTACTTCACGGTATTTTAATCCATTTATACAGTATTGTATATAGTCGTAACGGCTGAAAACACTTTTTAAATAAATAAAAAAACATCTATGTTAAAAGATTATATAGATTGTTATCTTACTGGAGCTTATAGTTCTGGATATTTGCCTAATAAAATGTTATTCTTTGTTTAAATTTCATACATAATAATATATGTGGCACGAAACGCAAATGATAAAACTTTTAAACCATTATTTCATGATAATTTGACTGAGAAAATAGTCAGTTCACTTTAAGAATTTCATTTTACGTTAGAATTCAATTGGGTCTTTAAAAAAAAATTACCAATTTTTTAAATCTATTTTAAAAAACATTTATCATAATTTATATTAATAATCAAAGCGAACATTTAAAAAAAATTATTATGAAAAATTTAAAATTGATAAAACTCTAAAAAGAACCACCTGACAACAAACCCATGAATACAAAACGATTGGTCACTATGTTTGCGACGTCATAATGTTAAAATGACAATTTACTTCCACACAATATACATATTACCTACATATATTTAGTCTGTGTTAGCTCTAACTTTTTCAGCTGATGTTGTATTTGAAGGAACAGAATCGACAATTGTGTGATAAATACCGTTAACTGATATAGAGTCTCAACATTTACTTCTTGTGAATTGTGAATTGTTAATTTAAATATTTATTGATGATTCACTTAAAATCTCCTAGATAGATTGTTGTTTTCTTCTTTTTTCTGTAGCTGGCCTTAAAGTCGTATTGCCTTATCGTTTAAGGTTAGTTTGGTAAATTTTAAAAGTTATGATTTGGAGTTTAGTTGATTATTTTATTTTTTGCATTCTATTTATTCACTGTTAACGATTACATAAAAGTTTATTAATTACTTAATTATTGTTATTATTATTAAAATAATAATAATAATAACAATAATTATTATTATTATTAAAAAATACTGACATAAAATGATCTTTATAACAAAAAAAAAATGGATGTTGTTTAGGGATTACTATACTCATTATTAGGGGAAACCATTTATTTTGACATTTAACATCTTTTGGATCATTTAAAAACATTTTTTGGGAGTTTGTTTTTGTAGCATTCGTATAATGGTACGAAGCAAGCCCAATAACTTCTTAAGTTTTACAGTTTTATTTAGGGAAGATAAAAAAAATAATTAGCGATCAAACAAAATTTATTTGTGCTTTTAACCGGTAGCTACATTTATTGGTATGAATTTTGTAAGATCAGAAACAAAAGAAACTTCATTTGGGATTTAGGTATTTCTTCAACAACGCAGTAAAATAATTAATAACACATGTTTTTCTACATGAACAATATGCATTTAAAAGATATGTTATTAATTTTTTTATGACTTAATAATGAAAAATACGTGAGATATAGCAAGGAGGGATCCAAAAGGGGCTGGTCATGATTACCGCAACTCGCCACTGGATGATAAAAAATTTTTAAAGTAAATGTAGAAATTCAAAGTTGTTTATTCGACTAACATGTTACTCACATTTTTGGCTATAAAAATCATCTTTCAAAAAGAAATAATTTGTCTATCCAGAGAACAATTATATAAGAGCATAAAATAAGTGAGTAGCATTTTAATCTAATTGGTAAAACCGTTCTCAAGTTAGTGCGCTGATCACCGACTTCGAAAACATGGTAACGATAAAACACTTTTGAAGTTTTGAGTACTACTTTAATGCATTGGAGATGACTCCATTCAATATTTAACTCCATAAATGATAATCTAATTTATCTGACATTTTTAGAGATTCCTTTTGAAATATTCTATTTTTTGAAAGTCCAAAAACAAAGAAATCGATGTTTTTATCTAGGTCCATGTTTTATCTGCCCTTATTAAATTTCTATTTTTTTTAAATTAAATCAAAAATATAATTCTTTAAAAACAGTATAAAATGAAACCTTCCACTTGGAAGGCCTCATCCAAGCGTTAAATTGAAAAACTATACATTTATTTGTACACTTGTGCAGATCATGTAAAATATGTGAAAAAATTCAAATAATATTATGATAAAATGTAAATATTACTTTCTTCAATCGCAATAAAATTATTTGTTAAATTTCATGATTATAACAGATAAAGGTTTTTCGTGATAAGGAACAAGTACTTAAAACAATAATCAACAAACACTTGAATTGAATGAAGTTCTAATTTCTATCTCTAATTAATATTAGTTTATAAAATTTTATAATTAAAAAATTATTTCGTGTTGCCTTTGAAGTAAGAGCTGTTATGAATCTAGTAACATTCATTCCTTATCTAAATAACAAGTACTTAATCCATATTTCCTTAATATGTTATTTGTGTAGGGTAATTGGAAAAAAAATTAATTAAGTTATAGAAAACGAATACTTAGTTAATTACATCAATGCTTTGATTAATAGATAAGCCATCATTTATTAAGTTCAGTTGATTGAGTGAAATTTAAACTCAGATAAAAATGTAAACTCATATGAGAATTTGTATGACGCAAAAATACGACAGGATTATGATAGTTTTGAATCATTTTTATTTAATATTTTACAGGATTAAACATTTTTAGAAAAATTATCTTTATGGTACCATAATTTTTATAAGATTATATGTAAGCATGGATATCTCAAACAAAACATAAATTTTCTTAATTCTATTTACAACTAGAAGGGTTTCCTCCTTTTTTAATACATGAAAGCCAACGTATGATTTTTTTTTAAATATGGATACCGTGTGATAATATCAAACTCCAAAAAACGATCTACTTGATTTTGACATTTTACTTAGTAATTTAATACAAGCTATTAATTGCTTTACCACCTATTGGCGCTGTGGTTAGAGAAAAAACTCTCTCCGCTCCATGCGTCAAGTGGTTCTGGGTTCGATCCCCGTTGAATCGTAAACTTAAGATTCTAGACCTAAGATAAAATTGACAAACATAAATTCTCTGTGTTTAGACAGTCGTGATATGACCTTAGATGTTAAGGCGACTTAAAACACCAAAAAAAAAATTTCTGAGTTTCCATGACTTATTTAACAAAACTTAAAAATTTCTCATAACTTAGAGGTCTAAAAAATTATTGGTCATTAGGTTATGTTTGGTGTGGTGTTTTTTTTAAGTCGCTTTAACATCTAAGGTCATATCACGACTGTCTAAACACAGAGAATTTAAATTATATTATTTAAAGTCATTAAATATCTGCTATCTTTGTTGTTCTTACCTAATTACTAATATCTTTAACATAAATAAAAGAATGTTCCAGAATTTAAAGTCAATCATTTAACAATTGACAAAATGATTTTCTCTTCAAATAGTATTCAATTAAAAAAAGAGCAGTTTCTATATTTCAGATAACATTATAGTTACTATTTTAAAATTTTCATTGAAAAAAAGTTATTTTCATATGATTGAAATCAATTAAAACAGTGCTTTGTTACTCAATTAAGCAAATAATTTGGATAAATTAAAACCATTTGAGCTTTGAAATAATTTTCTTATTAAAGCTGTTTATTATGTTAATATTATTGGAATTCAATAATTTCATAATATGTTATGCAATTTACAGTAGATTGCATTTCTCTTCCTGTCAAGTAATCCATCAATGTTGTTAACTAAAATATGAAGTATTTTTAATTTTAGACTTTAGTTATACTAATATCACCTCATTTGCTTATTGTAGTTCATCATTGTACAGATTGCAAATAAAGTTTTAAATAAAATAAAAAGTTATATTAATTATATTAGCTCAAATTATCTCATGAGCTCATTATAGTATGATCAATTATTAAATAATTAACAGTAAAACTGTCTTGCTTCTGTTTCATGCCTAAATCGCTGACTGGATTCCAATAAAATTGGGTGTAAATACATGTAGGGGAAGTGAGCCCAAAACGGGTAAACTAAGCGCGAAGATATAAAAAGCTGTAACATTCGTATTATATGGTAAGTTGATTTACTTTATAATATAGTATAATAATGAAACTTTGAAATAAACTGCAATATGACCACATTATATGCCCAGTATTTGTTTATTTTAAAAAATAACAAAGTTATCAAAAAACCCGTTTTGCCCTGTACATAAGCCTAAAACGGGTAACTACTTTGAGCAAAACGGGTTAATTTTTTTAATTTACTGTAAGGGGTCAGGAATCAATTTTGTTTAGTTTTATATAAAACTAACGTATTAATATTACGCATTTACGTAGTATTTAATTAATGAGTCTCAATATTTATTGACTATTTAGAGGATAGAGATTAACATTAATGTATAACACTAATGTTGAGTTTTGTATGCTTGTAATCAAATATTGGATAAATAAATTTTAAGCCTTTTAGGAACTCCCGCATGTAGTACAAGACCTGACATGTTTGCTCAATTACATTCGACTCTGCTAAATTTTTTTGTTTAGTCTGTTCAGACTAAGCCATACCAGTTTATCCTAGAGTGTGCGTATTTATATCAGGATTAACTAGTTTGGCCTAGCCTAAACTGGTTTAACCTATCTGGCTTAGGACAAACTAGTTTTGCCTAGGCTATACTACTCGGAAAAATGTGTTGTAGATTTAACAACATTCCTTGTTAATTTTACTACATTAAATAGTATTATATAGGATGACACCACGTGTGGTAACGTTTACCAGTCAAGTGTAATTAAACAACTTTAGTATTATTTACAACACGAACTAGTAAAAATGTAGTTGAATTTTTGGCACTTGCATTTATTTGTCAAAATTATTGGTTATGTTGTACGCGCCTCATGCACAAACGCCAAAATTTGATAATTGTACAACACTCAGCAGTTGTAACAGCTACATATATTTACTACACTATGGTAGTTAAAAATACTATACGTTAGAGCTGATAACAACACATTGTGCTATCTAATGTTACATTTGTGGTTATAGTGAACACATTAAAATATTAACAGTAAAAATATTACTAGTTTAGTATTGTAAATTTTACACCACTATTTTTTTCCGTGTAGGAAAACCAATCGCGTATAGGAAGGAACTATTTTAGCCTAGGCAAAACTAGTTTATCCTAAAATCGGGTTTGGCCGGTAACATATATATAAGGATAATAGTAAAACCTATAATAATTATATTTACCTACTTATTAGGTTCGTTCGCGGTACTGATAGTACTGATCCGGAAATGGTAAAGAATAGAGAGCAACAGAGAGAGACAATCCAAAAGATTAGATAGGATAATTGCCAAACGCATACACGCTTATGAACTGATTAAGGGTTATTTTCCCGTGAACGATTTTTAAAATGTTCGGAAGTAAGACGAGGATTAACGAAAACCCACGAAAATTGTTATATGAATTGAACATTGATGCTTCATTCACACGAGTCAACTTTAGTTAACCGATTTTAGTTATTTAGTAAATCGATCAAAAGTGGAATGAAAATCCTAGTGTGATGACTTGTTCAAATTTTTTTTGATCCACTAAAAAGTTGATTACGGTTTTCACAAGAGGTTTTTCATTCAAATTTTTTTGATCAACTAAATACGGCCTACTAAAATTGACTCGTGTGAACGCAGCATGACAGCGAAGCTGTATTATGAATTAGCCACAATTTAGCAAACTGCGTATGAGTAAGAGAATATAATTTTTCATCCTAACAAAAATCTGAGGATCGCTAGAACCAATTATGAATCGGTAACGAACGCATTTTGTGTGAACCGCGAATATCGGACCGTAACTCGGCTCATAAGCTTGCATGCGCTTGGCGATGATCCTAAATCGGTCTTGAACTGATCCGTTACCGATTCATTATCACATCCGCGAACGAACCTATTATATTTCAGTTCACTTAAAAAAATACTACTTTTGTAAATAAAATAATGAGTACATATCATGAGTACATGATGATGAAGCATTTCCAAAAAAAAACCCGCAATATAATATTCTCCGACGAAGAATGTACGGGTCAGCTAGTATAGATTGTCAATAAATAAAAAAAAAATGAAAAACGAATTCTAAGCAAGGCTGAGAAAATTCTAATTTCTGTCATGTTTTTATTTCGGGCTTTTTTCTAAATGCACTGGCATTTGTAAAATAGAAGATGCAAAAATTTCAAAAACGTTTTTGTAAAATTTAAGCAAGCGTAAGTAATCTTAACATCTACTTAAAACTTTTCTTTCGTGAATTCGGATTGTCTTATAAAGATATCGTTCTTCATTATGATTTAAAATGATGAATATTACCTACAATTTATGTCATGTTTTCTTTTTATACAAGTAGTAAAACATTTTGAAGAATGTGTTCACCATTGATTTTTATTTTTAAAAATGGGTCATTCTACTTTTTAGTGGTTATCAGTAGAAAAAGATATGTGGCGATAAATTACGGGAAACATACTAACAACATTTGTCATTTTTAAAAACAGGTAGTTTTGATAGCACTGAGATTACTCAAAAAGAGCTTCAAGTATGAAGCATAAATCATTTTAATAATTTCTCGGAAGTTAGCTTTTTCGGGTACGTTTCGATATCGGTAAGACTCAATTTTTTCAAAACCACATAAGTAATTATTTATTTTTAGAATAAGCTCATAAAAATGATCAAACCACATGTGGCCTAATCTTTTCATTAATTTTCGCGTATATGCTTTTAGCCATGCATTCATATTTGAGAATTAATGAAGACGTGTAGTTAATGAAATAGAAGTGACAAGCTTGTATAAAATAAAAGTATAAAATATGACAATATATTTGAAAAACTAACATTGACAAAACAGAGTACATTTTTAAAAATGAAATCTTTGCATTTAAAAATAACGAAAAGTTTTAGTTAAAGCAATATTAAAACTTATATTTTTAGTAATATTATGTGTTAAGAATGTACGAAAATCTATATATTTAATACATTAAGATTTTAAAATCGTTTCGAAAAACAAAAACTGACATTTTTTAAATTATATTAGATTCAAAAATCAAAACTTTTTTCTGGAGTTATTTACAAAATTTGTAACAATAGAGCTTTGATTACAAGGTTTCTACTTATTCAATTTTCAATTGTTTTGATCGCGTCATATGCGTTAAACTATTGATTTTATTACAAATTTTACCACTCGAGAAAGGTTTCAGCCAAAACTTTTCAGTGAGGTGTTAAGCGTAGGTGTATGACATAAGACAGTTCACTAATGAACTTTAATCTTGATAAACCGAAACAACATAGGATGGATGATCAAAAAGTAGTACACCGCCGATGTGATATATCAAATATTGATAATTTTAATTAACTTACATTTTAAACCAGGTAATATTATAATTGGATAGTAAAATATAAACTTTGAAGATCCAACATAACCCGTTGATATTAATTTTATTATGAAAACTATGCTGATAAAAGCTCATATTAAAACATTTTATTCAACAAGGAAAAGAAAAATATTTCTATAGCAAGAAATGTATTTATACACAGGTGTTTTTATTAAAATATGTAATTAAAATGGAGATAGTAATTATTTCCCGTACTATAATAACGTTATTATATTCAATTAATATCTAGCCACGACATCTTTGTACTACGTAATTACTTTTACTAACTGTTATTTATTGATGTAAATTTCAAGTAGTTGGATATTTGTAATTGTTTATTTCTTGGTCCTGTCGTATGTATAAGATAAATTTGAGAAGAGCTCCAATAGCATTAATTACAGGGGAACCACTTTGCTATAGTTGCTGATAATTTGGGTATTTGTTTCTATATAACACTAAATTGAAAGCACAGAGTTTTGAACTTGGTAATTATATTTCTAGAACTAAAAATAACAAAACGAAATAGCCATTAACAATATAACTTTTGAATATTCAACGAATGAGAGATAATTTATCTTGCATTTGGTGGAGATATTTATTTTATGCAAAAAAAATAACTGCATATCAAATTCTTATTATGCGATGCAGTTAAAAGTAGATATATGCGTTTCTATCTGCACTAAATAACAAAAAATAATTTCAAACCTATGTTTGTCATTTTTTAAAATATTTAGTTCATTTGGTTCATGATAATTGTTATAACAGTGTAAGGTTTTTCATTTAAGATTTTCTATCAAATAATTTCGGTTAGAAAAATTTTTATTTTTAAATTTCAAAATGATTTCATTTTTAACAACCGTGATCTTAACAGCTTCGCAGAATGTAGACGTATTCTATACCTAAGCTCATAAAGAGTACAACCGTGACTTTTACGAAGAAAACAGCATTGAATTTTTCAAGTAACGAAACAAGGTCAGGCGCTTAGTAATTTAATTTTTTTTTGATTATCTAATGCACTTACCACAATAAAATCTAAATTTTTAAAATGAAACTTTTTATATTTTATGTCATCGTCTCAAATTTTTTGGCCTGTCTTTAGCATGTCGCGTGTTACATTCTCGGCAGGGAATGGGTGAGTGTTCGGCAGAGCTCGTATACACATTGTTAACTATATACAATCTCGTTTTCCCAGGAGTGTTGCGCGAGTTATATTGTTAAATGGCAATTTTCCTCTCTACCACATGTTTTAGTTAATATAAGTTGTCACTAATTGTCATTAATTGTCAATCATATTTGTATTGATATTTGTTTGTTTTGATTAGTGCATTGATATAAATGTTGTTCACTTATCATGATAGACAACGATACAGCTTGTGAGAATAATGCGAACATATCTGACGATGAATTAATTTTACGCCGTAAGAGAAAGACTGCCGACAGAGATCGTGCTTATAGAGACAGGAAAAAGGCTCCTGGTGAGTTGTTTTAATTTTTATAGTGAATTTATTAAAATTATTCGAACATCTGCTGGTCCATATACTCGTATGTTTATGTACAATGTCGGAGTGATAGGTTGTTTAGTATGATGTTTGTGTTAGTGTGTAGCCCTTTTGTCCAGAAACAAATTCTTCGCCACAAGAAACTTTATTTAACAATGATTAAACATAATGGGTATTCTTGAAGTAACTATACAATAGATAACAACAGACGATGACCAATTGAAAAATAATCAACAAATTCAATAATGAAAATAATATTTGAGTATTAACATCAATAATGGAAATTCAAAATAAGTTGCAACGGCGCGCGTTACAAACGACAACAACTACAAACAAAACCACACTCGGGGTTGCCAGAAGTGTTCACAGCAAATTCAGTGGAGTAGTATCAGTATGGAGCATCAATCACCAGATAAAATAATAGGCATTCGCAATTCCCGAGAACGGAAAAATTGCGCCGAAGGCGTAGAAAATGAAGTTAGATGCAAACCTAGAAAATCAATTACTCGTATCGTCTAATTTATACCTTAAATCGAATAATTTTTCGAAAATATTCAGTTATTTAAATGCCTACAATTCGAAAAAAAGTTTCACTTGCATCGTGGTTTCGTAAAACCACACAATGCTCATCATTTTTTATTTCTCTCAGTAAATTTTGCAAAAGTATTTCCTCATCAGTTGTTGACATATAGACGCATACACATCATATTTTTGACGTCGTTTATGCTAAGTGTTTTAAGATCAAAGTCCACATATTCTCTCTCTCGCTCATTTTATCACCATGTTTCTCTCTTTGTATATGCCCTTTACAGTATTTGAAGAATATTTTATTTATTTACTCAACATATACCGCGATATTCTCAGGTAGAAAGGAACATCACCATTATATTTTTTAACGATTTTGGCATTTTTCTATACAATTTCGTTGATTTCTGGAAATCTAGTTTTTTACACAGATTTTTTTTTCTACCCGATATTTCCATTTTTTCATAAGAACTTTTATGAAATTGTACTTCTAACTTCTAAGGAGCTGCTTCTTTCAGTTATAGGTATCTCAGTTTAGAACTATCCTAATTGCTTAAAAATCTTGGATTACCTATATTTTTGAAAAACTTCAATTTTTATTTTTTTTAACAAGCAAATTGTAAAAAAAATTAGTCATACGAGTATTTAGTTTTTTTATTTTAAACTAAAGAGCATTTAGAGCTGAATAATACATTAAAAACTTGGTTTGTGACTCTTTTAACAAAGTAAAATTAAATATATGAGCAAACGTGTTTTTAGAAGTATTTCTGCATAGACCATCAAAAAAATATAGTACAGTATTTTTATCATAGACGCACATAACTGCCATTAATTTTATTGATTTTTTTAATTTAAACTTTTCATTTTAAAAAAGAAAATATTTTAATTCAAAGTGGCCTTACGGGAAATGTTTTTGAACTAAATGATTGAAACCATGAATACGAACGATACACCTTTAAAATAAATTAAATTGCTAAATACTCTGCTTGAAATACTCTACTTCTACTGTGTGGGCACCCAAAAACGTCCGATATAAAATGTATTTGTAATATACAACATAAATTACATAGTAATTCGATTTGATAATAAAATATTAACGGAAAAAAATAGCATTGAATTGTTATCTGTTCTATTAATAAAATTTGTGATCAAAACAATTTGCATTAATTAATTATTTCCCTTATCATTTATTCAAAATAATCAAACGTTAAGAAATACCATTTAATTAAATTTTCGTTTCATTTCACGCTGTTTTTCCATTATCTTTTATCCTCACCAAGACAATGCATTACTCCGACTTTTTCTCCATTTAGAAGCGCAAACTTTTCGACTTGACTATCACGAAAACTTGCGAATCTTTAAAACTAAAATTCTTGACTAATTGATTAACCTGCACACAGAAAAAGCGCACTTTCAGCTCTCTTTTCTTCATCAAAGTTGAATTTAATACTCTATTTATAAACGGTTTGATGGTGCAGTGATTCAACAAGGATTATTCATTAAGTCAACTTACAATTTGTATGCATAGAACAGTTAATAAATTATGCTCAGACGATAATAACTAATTGCATTTACGTTAATTTGTTAAAATTTAATTAAAGTTTCGAGAATTGTAAAGCTTTAGACAAGATTAGCTTTGTTTAAAATCTAAATTGGTTTCTATTGTACTTTTAATTTTATTTCAAGCATTAAATAAATAATGCATTGACTTAATAACTACAGAAGATATTTGATTTCAAGCATTAATTAATTCTTTAATAGATATTGATTTAACAGTCAGATTTAATTTGCGAAGTTTTATTTGTATTTTTTTAATGATTGATTCCTTTTTAATTATTTCCTTTAAACATTTTATAAATACATCTTTCAATATTTAGTTTTATTCCGGGAAGATATTGTTTCCATGCCAACAGCACGCATTACATTGAATGTATCAATAATAATTGTGCTTTTTTGCACCAGGAGTACGATGAAACCTTGAATTCAGAAAGCAACGAAAAATTAAAACAAATTAAGGTAATTTGAAACCAATTCCATCATTTTTCACATTTGATTGAAACTTGAGACTGTTATTTTTTGTTGTCAAGTCTACTTGAAAGAAACATAAAAGAATTAAAAGTATTTATTACTAAAAAAAACCTTAAAATTTTTCTTTGCAAAAAAAGTGAAAATTGTCTTAGTGCAGAATAACTTAACTGATTCATTTCAATATTGTTGATGAAAAAAAATTGTTTTTGGTTTTAAGATTGGGATTCTTTCATCAAAAGCGATAGCATTTTTATCAATCAGTTTCTTAATAAGAAAATTTATTTTTGTTCCCTTAATAGTAAAATACAGTTCAATTTTATGTTTTGTAAAATTTATTTTAATTGTATTAACTGTCGCTTTAGTTGCTAAGGCTATGTTGCGACTTGGTCAATAATATTTATATATGGTATTGGTATAGGTATATTGGTATATAGGTATATGGTATTGTAAATGATTAATTTATTTAGGACTCACCAATACTCTAAAGTCTAAAAAACCGGGACTCTCTGGTTTTAGATTTATTGGAGGCATCAGTAGTTGTTGGACCTAGCCACATAATGTCAGGAGTCGTCTTGATTTGTTTTCGTGGGCCATGGAATTCATATTAATTTTTATTTATTTACCTACAGATTCCTCTTACTAAAACCTATTTACGTTTTTCCTTATT